>OY998269.1:48777561-49495686 GCA_963922045.1 Persicaria maculosa | reverse complement strand
TGCTATCTTTTCTTTGTCTATTCTGTTCTTTCTAGGGTTCATGTTTCTGTGTAGTCAGACCTACATTATTTCTCAAAAATTTCCTATTCACTTCCTTCAGAGGCCCTTTTTCTTCTTCGAAGTCATGTAATGAAATGAAATTCAACATTTAGGGCCCTCAATATGAAGAATTCATCAAGGCTGCTACTGCTGATAATGAAGTTCAGTTTGTTGAAACAAATTCGTTTGAGATTGCAAAAGTTCTCTTCCTTGATGTCAAAGCTGGAATTCCGTTCCTTGGTCTTGTCAAACATGAACCTGAAAGATACACTACTTTCGGTAAGTCAACCACCATGTATTTGTTCGACTCATTTGTTAGTTAATGTGCATGTATATGTAGATCAATAAAATCAAATCGTTGTTCTTATACACGATGTATGACATTAACCCTTTATTGGGATCTCTTGATTTGCAGAAGGACCATTCCAGATGGATAGCATTTTGCAGTTTGTTGAATATAACAAGTTCCCATTGGTCACAACACTCACTGAGCTAAATTCTATGAAAGTCTACGCCACTCCTTATACCCTTCAGGTATTAGGGAATGACTATACCTATCACGTTAATTTTATTATTCTTTTGCTTCTACTTGGTTTTAAATTTGATTCGGCACCATTACTCATAGGTGATTTGAGGTTTTCTAGTGAATGACTATAAATAACAGTTCAAACCCAGTGATGGTATTCAATATTGCTGTTTTTTTGTTTAATGTTGGGTTCTATTAATTCAGAAAAAAAAAAGCAGAGGGAAATTTCTAAAGCAGTAGTGAAACGGTAGGAATGGTTGGATTGCTTGAGTGAGAGGTTTACTGTATTTTCTATGTGATGTAGGTTTATATCTTTGCTGCTGATGATGATTTGAAGACTCTAATTGAGCCTCTTCGAGATGTGGCAAGAAAGTTCAAGACAAAGGTTGTTTCTTCTTATTTTCCCTCCTGGTGGGAGGATGATGACTATTGTAGTCCCGCACACTTTATTTTGTGTTCTAACTTTTTCTGCTAAATCAGATAATGTTTTTGCATGTGGACATCAAAGATGAGAACCTTGCAAAACCTTTCTTAACTTTACTAGGACTCGAAGAATCACAAGATATTGTGGTTAGTGTCCTGATTGCTTATGCCCTTTGTTTCCAGTATTCAAATTAGAAGCTGTATATATATGATGTGTGTGTGTGTGATCCTGGTCTGTGTTTTTGAAATATTCCTCCAATTTATTTTCATGTTTGCAGGTCGCTGCTTTTGACAACAAAATTAGTTCAAAGTATCTGTTGGAAGCAAAGCCTACACCTGAAAATATAGAAGTAATGCTTTTAACTTGAAATATTTTCATCCTTGGTACCTTTTTAAGAAAGCTTTTGTAAATATTTCTGTTTATTTCACTGTAGAATTTCTGCTCACGCCTTCTGGATGGCACTATGCAAGAGTACTTCAAATCCCAACCTATACCTGACAATGTAAGCCTTCTTTTGACCAAGTTGAACTACTATTCTAAATGTTTAATTTTTTTTATCAATTTAATGCAAATTAATATGCTAATGATTAGCTGTTGGAACATAATTGCACAGTGAACCCTTGTGTAAAAAATTGCATCAACAGTACACATTAATTCAGGATGAAGAATATCTTGAAGTTTGCAAATTGAATTAGAAGCCTAACGAAGTAGATTAAAGATATTGTAAAATTTCAAAATAGAGCATGTCAACAGGTGTGAGAGATTTTTATCAATCAGGTTTTAGTTTGTTATTCTTATGAAACAAAAGGAGCTTGATTTGGTCTTTAATCCTTGTGGAGATCGTGAAAGCATTTAACACCATGATTAGACTTTCCTTTTTTACTAAAACAAATCTGGAAATGTTCTTTTGACATCCTTGTTTAAATGTTTAAAATCTGAAGGCAGATGCTAGTGTGAAGATTGTTGTTGGAAAGACATTTGACGAGTTGGTCTTAAGCAGTTCCAAGAATGTTCTTCTAGAGGTATGTTGTTGTACAAAAACGCAGAAGCTTCTTTCATCCTTTCGACAACCTCTTCGAGTCTTCTCTATCATACAATTTGGTATTTTACATTTGTTTAAGAGGATCGCCAACAATCTATTGTAGAACTATCTTGATACGTTTTGAGTTACAGCCATTATGCTCACTCATGCGACAGTTTATAACTCGTGGCGTTCTTTTTCTCATTTTTTTTCAATGGTTTACTGCACACTATCATTCATACATGTTATATCTGATACAATAACTCACTGCTATATTAATTGATCATTTCTCGTATCTTTCCCAATTCAAGGTACACACACCCTGGTGCATGGACTGCGACACTACAAGCAAGCAAGTTGAGAAGTTGGCAAAGCATTTCAAGGGGTTGGGAAGTCTGATTTTTGCAAAGATAGATGCTTCTGTCAATGAGCATCTTAAACTCCAGGTTAGAGCCTCTCGAATATCTAGACCATGATTTTTGCAAAGACATTGTTTGCTTGATTTGATAAATTCGATAAACAAATTAAAAGGAAAAAACGCTATGAGGTTTTTCGCTTTATCCGAACTATTTTTTTGCTTAGTTGTCTCTTCTTACTGAGAGGTGAAAGGGTAGGGGCCTGGAGTACGTGTCTTTTCCTTGAGTGTTTATGCAAGTACTTGTGCATGTCCTAAAAAAGTACTCATTTGTGCAATAAGGTATGAGTCTGCCAAACGAATCCAAATTTTGGGAAAGGTACAAAAACAACCCTTCAAATACCACTTTCTCACTTGAACACCCCTCTATATCCAAATTCACACTAAACCACCCACTTAAAAGACTATTGTTAGCGATACACCATAACCATACCAAACATAAATTCTATATTAAAAAAATAATGGAGAAGGCGAAACGCTATTTAGTCATTTAAGTGAATAGGTATCGACATCTTGGCTTATGCAGCATTTTGTTAACAAAAAGCCTTTAATGGGCTGTGTGATTTTCAATTATAGCGTGTGCTACACGGTCTTCTTCCAATAAACTTGATGCTCATGATAATTGAATGATAATGATAACCTAGATGCTCATGGTCTTAATGGGTTGTACTGCATTCTTCATGGAATCATAGTTGTCAGCTTGTTGACTCTGGTATGCCATATTACAGGTGACTGACTACCCGACACTCCTGTTTTACCCAGCATCCGACAAAGCAAACCCGGTAACCAGACTAAAAACCTACTATAATATCTTCTTCAGTCGTTTTACTTTGGTCTTCCTGGCTGTAGATTTGCTTGTTATTTTATGCAGGTCAAGCTCCCTGCAAAATCAAGCTTGAAGGAATTGGCAACGTTCATAAACAAAAACATTAAAGCCGGTGAGACTGAAACCAAAGACGAACTATAGGCCAGCAGCATGTAAGAGAAACACGCTACCTTGAGACTACACAAGAGATAGAAATAAACAGCTTAATATAGATGCATAGAAAATCCAGTTGACAAGATTGACTGTCAAGGAGAAAATTTTTTTCTCTCTCTTTGGAACTGCTTGAGTGCTTGCCTACTCCCGCGCTTATCTTGGATACGGCTTGTTTGACACAATGTGTTGATTGCTTATCGATTAAATTATCTCACTGACTTTACACTCCATTTGGCAAATTGGTCATGTCCAATCAGAACTATGCATGTGTTAAGCCTCAAGTTTTTGTATACCGATGAGTTTAAGTCGCTTCATAACAGGACTTGCACCTTCTTCCTCAAAGAAATTTTAAAAAAATAAGTATTTATTTATTTATTTATTTGTTGGAATCTTCCAGAATCCAGTTTGTTTGACCTTCCCCTATTCAACGAGCTTTGTAATTCAATTTTTCGGTGCAATACTAAATACATCGCAAATCAGGGTTTAAATCAGCACGGCGATATGAACGTAGTGTCGTAATTCCTAATTTACCTTCGATTTTCCAGTGTTTATTTTCACATCGATTTAAACATCACACCATGTCAATTCGGATGTGCGCTAGCGTAATCCGAATTTACGGTATATCTAACAACGCCTTGAGGTCATTGGCGGCTAGATTTCAAAACTTGAAATCATAGGTTGCCTGGGATTTAGGGGAAACTCCGTGGTGTAGACACAAGTTTTTGTAAAAGCCCATGGTACACTCGAACGATTATTTTTCATATGCCGCGTGTTGGGCCCCATCTGTTGATAATCTCTATTGGTAGTCGCCCACCGGCCACCTCCTTAAATTAGCTCTGGTATAGTAGCATTATTATTATTATTATTATTATTATTATTATTATTATTATTATTATTATTATTATTATACACATCTTTGGGGCTATTATGTGCAAATATCCAAAATTGAGGGTCTCCATCGTTGAGGGTATCATGCGAAATTTAAAGAAAACAACAAAATTTAAGTAGCTGCCATGGAATTTTCCTAGTATTTGTTTTGGTCCACCACTCAACCACAGCCATGATCCACCTGATAATTTGACCGGGAATTGGACGTTAATGATACGATATGAAATGCCCCATCTTCTCAAATTTGCTTTAGGTTTTTGCTCTGATCTAATACTACTATTATAAAATCAGAAGTATTTTCCGTTCATGTGAAATTACCACGAGGCTTCATTCTACGTGTCATCGTTTGAATGCTTTCACATCCTCTCTTTCCTGTCTTATTTAGTTATTTTCATCTAAACCATTAATATAAATCTACTTCATTCATTTATGTCGCAACATCATGATAACTACTAACTACTAACTATCACACATCTATTAATCATCCAAATATCAAACTATTTCTTTAATTAATAAAAAATAAAGTGAAAGATTTTCTATAGTTTATTTTTAAGTTATCATATTATAAATAAAAATATTTTTAAATAAAAATATTTAGAATTTTAGTAATAATAACCATTGTATATTTAGAATTTTATGATTAACCCTCCTATATTTATAATCATTGGTGTTTTATGATTAACCCTTCTATATTTATAATTTTTTTAAAATTAATGCTTTTATATTTTTAATTCATTAGTCCCTACTCCCTAGGGTTTATGCATATTACAACCCTAGGATTGTTGTTTCTTTTTATGTTCTAATTGTATGTTCATATGCACATATTATAAAAATTTACAATTATATTGGATTAGTATTTCTCTTTATTATTATTGAGAAATTATTCGATTAAGGAATTATAAATAAATTTTCTAACAAAGTAACCATTATTTTTGTTTGTATTATTCCAATATATCACTAGTACCTAACTTTCAAAAATACTTACATTAGAATATAACTCAAAAGTTTAAACAAATACCGTGTCTAAGACATCGACTCACAATAAGTACTTTACCTAAATACCCCTAAAAATGACCTCGTTTTGGTTCGAACGATCCTTATTTTATTTCAAACTGGTTTCATTTGGCCCCGAAATGTCATCAATTAAGCCGTAAATGACACCGGTTCAATTCAATCATTATACCTAAAGATTCCTCCTTTCCATGAAATCCCTAAATCAATACTTAGTACCCTGATTTACTTAATTACCCCTTTCTAAAATAGTTGATCTTCAATCATCACAAACCAAATCGTAATGTGAACAGAAGACCAAAGAAAGTCCTCGGAGAGTACGTAGTTGGCCTAGTAGGGATGAATCAATGACAACCAATGTCTAGAAGTAGTTTACTAATCTCATAAACGTGATCTCAAAGTCAGTTTAGATATATATAATTAGAGGTAACTAGGTCGATCTAGCCATCAGCCACCGGATAACTTTTCCATAAAGATTGCGACTCAATCGATCGGGATTTTTTTTAAAAGTATGTATGGGTATTGGAAATGTGTCAAATTACATTTTTTTTTAAAATTTCAAGGGTAATTTACATAAATCAAATCAAAGTATCAAACATATATACTCCCTTCGTCGCGAAATTTAGGTTGTTTATTTTGGTCTTTATTCTTGTATTCAAATAGATGTCATTTTAAGTTTTCTAGGTAGAGGATAGTAATGATTTATATCGATTTATGTGTTATTGATTTTTTTAAAGATTTTGATTGTTAAAACGTAGTGGGTATTATAAAATAACAAAATTTATGAAAAAAAATTAGTGGAATGATCATGTTGATTTAGGGTTATGTAAAATCCTAAAACGATTTAAATTTTTAGACGGATGGAGGACTAGATTAATCAATTTAAAAGAATAATTTACAACTTGGAGTCACGAAGAAATGGTTCATGATTCTAGAGTGGTGAATTGAAAATACAAATTTAACTCAATTACGGGTGTTTGAAAATGACTTAAATCAAGGATTAATTCTCTATAATAATAAAAATAATCCGTGATTTTATGAAAATGGAAGCTTCTTAAAAATAATGATACAATATGAGTATACCGGTTAAAACTCAATTAGGAGTCAATGTATAGATGATACATGACAATATTTTTTGATATTACTGATATTTAGTACATATTTAATTGTAAATGTTATTTTTTTCAGCGTATACAGACATATAATAATTTTGACTAAAAATTAGTTATTTTGATAAATTTGATAATGTATCATTTCCCCTTTAGTCAATACGACATTGATAAGCGATATTTAAACTAGGGGTAAACATTCACTTAATTGAAATAACTAAAACATGATTTTCATATAGATTAAGACATTTCAAGTTAGGGAACGATAGGTAGGGAAAAGGGTGGTAATAGCAAAATAGTAAGAGGTGAGATTTTCAATTATGTGTCAATTATTTTAATTAACTGAATGCCCATCCTAAATTTAAACCTTTAACATATGAGCAATTTTCTGCGAAATAGAAAATAAAGGGCGATTTTAAGAAAATCTTCCAAAAAAGAGGCGCTTTTGTGAAAAGTACCCATTTTCGAATTATTATAACAGTTTACGGTTTACCGGTCCGGCCGTCTTCTAGAGCAAGGAGGGACCTGCAATGCAACTCCCCCCAGATACACAATACAGAGAAGAAATTCAAGGCGACGACTTTTCAATGGGTTTTAATAGTTTGTATGGTTTTCAAATTTTCATTGCTGGTGATGGCGTGGTCGTTTTGGGGAGCTGGCGGTTCCCAATTTATGACTTTCTTCATCATCCCCCTCTCTCTCCAACCCCTCCATTGACCCTCTCCATACCCAATTTCCCATTGTTGATCAAACCCCCAATTCACACCTCCTACAAAACCAATCCACCCCCCTTTTCCTTTCGAATCCCACTTTGGGCAACCTCTTGATCCTCGCAACACCCAAAATAGCCAATCCTCACCTTCCCCTTACCCCAACTCTTGTCTGCCTTTATCTCGCCGCGTGCACTGGCTTGCACACCAACTGTTTGTTTTTATGCCTCTGTGAAAGTTCATAGCTTCGAGCTCAAAAAGATAAAGGCTTTTTCTTTTCCCCCTATTGCCATTGCAGTCTCTGTAATTTTGGTGGGTTGATTTTGGTCCCTGATGTTTGGAGGGCTCTGATCTTTTTTATCATGTCCTCGTACCGGCCTCTTTTGATTCCCTCGCCCAGAACTCCTGGCACCCAAGACCAACCTTCAACCCCTACCCTCTATGATCTCCTGGGGGCTGCGCCAGATGCCCAAGCTTCAGTTTCCAGTATTGACTCACCCAATCCAACAGCCGGTGACTCCATTATACGATCCTCTTCTCGCCGGAGCGTCTCCTCCTTCCACTCCAGGGCCTCTGGTGCAGCTTCTGCGAGGGAGGTGAGTTCTGGAGATGGGGAAGGGAAACCCATGAGGTTTGGATCAAGGAAGAGTGACTCAGAAGGCCTGGGATTGTCCCAGAAGGAGATCAATGATGAGGATGCCAGGTTGATTTACATAAATGATCCTGGCAGGACCAATGAAAAGTATCAATTCACGGGTAATTCGATTCGAACATCCAAGTATTCAATCATCACATTCTTGCCTAGGAATTTGTTTGAGCAATTCCACAGGGTGGCATACATATATTTCTTGATCATAGCCATCCTGAATCAGCTGCCTCAGCTGGCGGTTTTCGGCCGGGGGGCTTCCATCATGCCATTGGCCTTTGTCTTGCTAGTTTCAGCCATCAAAGACGCTTACGAGGATCTTAGAAGGCATCGAGCTGACCGAGTGGAGAACAATAGGCTTGCTTCGGTCCTTGTTGATGGCAAGTTTCGTCCAAAGAAGTGGAAGCACATTCAAGTTGGCGAAATCATAAAGGTCTCTTCCAATGAGACTCTTCCTTGTGATATAGTGTTGCTTTCCACCAGTGATCCCACTGGGGTTGCCTATGTGCAGACCATTAATCTCGATGGTGAGTCGAATTTGAAGACCAGATATGCGAAGCAGGAGACCCTTTTGAAGAATCCAGAGATGGAAAATGTAGTTGGTTTGATCAAGTGCGAGAAGCCTAATAGGAACATTTACGGGTTTCTTGCGAACATGGAGATTGATGGTAAAAGGACATCATTAGGACCCACCAATATCATCCTCCGGGGCTGTGAGCTCAAGAACACAGGATGGGCAATTGGTGTGGTGGTGTATGCTGGCCGGGAGACCAAAGCTATGCTTAACAACTCCGGTGCACCATCAAAGAGGAGCCGGCTAGAGACCCAAATGAACCGAGAGATTGTGTTGCTCTCTTTTTTCCTGGTTGGATTGTGTACCATAGTCTCCATCCTTTTCGGCATTTGGCTGGTTCGTCACAAGAGCAGATTGAATGATATGCAGTTTTACAGGAAGAAGACTTATGCTGAGCTTGGGGAGGTGGAAGATTATCACTATTATGGGTGGGGTTTGGAAATATTCTTCACCTTCCTCATGTGTGTGATTGTGTTCCAAATCATGATTCCGATTTCTTTGTATATATCCATGGAGCTTGTTCGGGTTGGTCAAGCATACTTCATGGTCCATGACAACAATATGTATCATGAGGCCTCCAATTCTAGTTTCCAATGTAGGGCCTTGAATATCAATGAAGATTTGGGACAAATAAGGTATGTCTTCTCTGACAAAACTGGTACATTGACTGAAAACAAGATGGAATTTCGATATGCAAGTATTTGGGGAGTAGATTACAGCCTTGAGGAAGCTAATGAGCTGGATGGATATTCAATTGAAGGTATTTTTTTTTTGTTTCAAAACAACAATTATTGCTATGGAGTTGTTGAGCTAAATGATTAAATCCTTTTCTTTCCCTTATATTTTGTAATTTTTGTTGGTACTAGTGGATGGGCAAATTTGGAAGCCAAAGATGAGGGTGAAGGTTGATGAAGAGCTTCAAAAGCTAACGAAGTTTGGGATGGGTGAAGAAAAACACATTCATGAGTTCTTCCTTGCATTGGCTGCCTGTAATACAATTGTGCCCATTGTTACAAACCCAAGTGATACAAATGTGAGAATAATAGATTACCAAGGAGAGTCTCCTGATGAACAGGCCTTGGTGTATGCTGCTGCTGCTTATGGCTTTGTGCTCGTGGAGCGAACATCAGGCTACGTAGTAATCGATGTTCAAGGAGAGAGACAGAGGTATATTTCTAGCAATTTGCATAGTCCTTCTAATGTGCAATTGTTTTGCTACTTAAGCTAACACTTGCAACTACAAGGTTCTGATTCCAATATTCACTTAAAGGGTTGCGTTAAAGCGTTTAATCTGATTAAACATATATTTGATATGGAATGGACTATTATATGGCCTACTACAAGTGTTAGTTTTCATATCTGAATATATTGTGTATGTTATACAGAATCATAATTTTATTGCTTTATGCTTCCTCTGAGTTTCTTTCATGACACTGCAGGTTTGAGGTCTTGGGGCTTCATGAGTTTGATAGCGATAGAAAGAGGATGTCCGTTATCCTGGGTTGCCCAGACAAATTGGTTAGATTGTTTGTAAAAGGAGCAGATGCAACTATGCTTAGTGTGATTGACCAATCTTTGAACTTGGATGTGACAAATGGAACTAAATCCCACCTGTACAAGTACTCCTCATCTGGGTTAAGGACACTGGTGATCGGAATGAGGGTTCTCCATGCTTCTGAATTTCAGCAATGGCAATCTTCCTACGAGTCAGCTAGCACGGCTTTGATTGGAAGGGCAGCTAAACTTCGCCAGGTTGCTGCTGAAATCGAAAACAAACTGACCATATTAGGTGCCACTGCAATTGAAGATAAGCTGCAAGAAGGAGTTCCAGAAGCAATAGAATCTTTGAGAAAAGCAGGCATTAAAGTGTGGGTGTTGACGGGAGACAAACAGGAAACAGCCATATCAATCGGCTTTTCTTCGAAGCTCTTGACAAGAGATATGGCTCAAGTTATAATCAATGGGAACAGTAAAGATTCATGCCGGAGGTACCTACAAGAAGCACTTGCGTCGATAAAGAAACGCAGAACAATGTCTTCTGACAATGAAGGTTCAAGGGCTGCTTTAAACGCATTGATTATCGATGGTACCAGCCTTGTTTACATTCTAGACTCTGAACTTGAGCAAGAGGTAACTGCCAACTGATTTTCTCCTTCCTCCCTTCTCTGTTTGACTGTTTTAGAAACATATGGCCATGTGCCAATTATCTAATATGAGCATTTGAATTTTTTTGGGCGGCGGCTTTTAAATGCTATAGCTCTTTGAGGTGGCGAGTCATTGTGCTGTCGTCTTGTGTTGCCGGACTGCTCCATTACAGAAGGCAGGGATCGTTGCCCTCATAAAGAATAACAACAAAGATGACATGACACTTGCAATTGGAGATGGTGAGTATCATTCTTGTTTCGTATAAGTCTTCAAATAAGTAGTTACCGAGTAATATATGCAAGTTTGCTTGGCTAGCTTGTGGGTTTTCTTGGTTCTCATTTTTTCTCAAAACTATTACGAAATATACTGCAGGAGCGAATGATGTCTCAATGATCCAAGAAGCTGATGTTGGAGTAGGGATCAGCGGCCAAGAAGGCCGACAAGCTGTGATGGCATCGGATTTCGCTATGGGACAATTTAGGTTTCTGGTCCCCCTTTTGTTGGTTCATGGACACTGGAACTACCAGAGAATGGCTTACATGATTTTATACAACTTCTACAGAAATGCAGTTTTTGTTTTTGTCTTGTTCTGGTAAGTGAGCATCTCAGAGAATATATATACCTTTTGCTTCACCTATGTTAAGACGAAAGCACACACGCACACACACGCACCAGTGCACCACACACCACAAACCACAAACATTAGCTTCTCTGTGATTGAAAAAAAAAAAATAGGCGATGATGATATTTTGATAAACAGTGTTAAAACTATTAACTCTTGTCCTTGATTCTGGTAGGTACACTCTCTTCACTGCATATACTTTGACCACAGCCATAACGGAATGGAGTAGCGTGCTGTATTCTGTAATCTATACAGCTGTCCCCACCGTCGTCGTCGGCATTCTTGACAAGGACTTGAGCAGAAGAACACTGTTAACGCACACTCGACTCTATGGACCTGGGCAAAGGCACGAATGCTACAACTCGAGGCTATTTTGGCTAACGATGATAGACACTTTGTGGCAGAGTGTGGCGGTTTTCTTCATCCCCCTATTTGCCTATTGGAAGACTGATATTGATGGATCAAGCCTAGGAGACCTCTGGACCATAACTGTCGTTATCGTAGTCAACCTACACCTAGCCATGGATATCGTGAGATGGAACTGGATCATCCACGTCGTGGTATGGGGGTCAATCATTGCGACTATCATCTGTGTTATGATCATTGACGCGATACCTACACTGCCCGGTTACTGGTATGCTCTTCCACATTACATCTTACACTAAAAAAAATGGTCATTATATTGAATATCAGTTGTGCAGTAAGGCTGATCTTTCCCTCTTAACGATCTGTCGGCAGGGCGATCTTCAACGTTGCATTCATTAACTACAAGGGAACGGGTTCGTTCTGGCTGTGTGTGCTTGCGGTCCCAGTTGTCAGCCTGATCCCGCGCTTTGTTGTCGTGACTTTCAGGCAGTACTTGTGGCCTACTGATGTTCAGCTTGCAAGGGAGGCAGAGAAGTATGGGAGATTGAGAGATTGGGGGAGTGGTGAAGTTGAGATGAGACAATTGGTATCAAATGCTCCCTAGATTATCAGGTGAATATTGTATTTTCTCTAGTATTTTTTTAGTTTTGTAAAGAGGAAAAAGTGGGGTATATGAAGTTTTTTTTTCCCTTGATTTATTTTGTTTATTTTGATGGGTAATGGGTTAAATAGTTGTTAGGATTGTGATTTATCGCCAATTTAGCATTGATTCTTTGATACCCAAAGGGTAAGGTTTTTAGGCTTGTGTCTCCTTTTTTGTTTTGGGCTTGTTTATACTCCCATTTGAGCATGGGGAAAAATGTAAATTGTAATGCCACAGATACAAACTATACAAGTATTTGAAACTTTTGAATAGTTGAAGTTGGTCTTTACTTATTTGAGAAATTTTGTATGGTACTCAGCTTTTACCCATTTTGTTTGGATCAAAAAGCTTTTACCCCATTTTGTTTGGTGTTTTGTTACATATAATAGCATCAACCTAATGTCGGGCTGGTCCAATGGTATGGAGTAAAGGGTGGTTAGGAGGTTCCTAGTTTGATCTCTGTCTTCGCGTTTTTCCTTGGGTGAAACTCCAAAGTTTGTTTTGCGCTGACTAGCTCAACCCCGGGTTTTGTGAGATGTACTACGTAATACTTAAGAGATAGAATCAAAGTCGTATTAATTATTTTGACGTATTAATAAGAATTTTTTATATATATATCAGTAAATAAATTTAATAACTCAATTATAGAGAGACCAGAGACGTCGATAAATGAACAAACTATTATTAGCAACAAACGATAATCCATGATGAGCCGGAATCAAAACACATCACCAAAAACAAATAAAATAAATAAATAAAAACATATTTGCAACCAGTTGATAAGCCAACACAAGGGCAGGAACAAAACAATGTACAATGGACTCGAATAAGACTGTGTTTCTTACAATTTACACAGAATTAACTTCATAGAAACAATTGAAGCCCAGATGGATATATCATATATGTAACACAATACCATCACCTCAAGCTACATGGTTATTTTGAATTTTCAATAGTTCATGGCAACAAACAACTCAACATTCATTCATGTGTTCCGTGTTCGTCGTTTCCCTTTTAAAAAAGAGAAAAGCATCACTCAAAGGAGCAGTTCTTTAAAGATTCTGTGTTTGCCCATTCCCCCCACCCTCTCCATCTCCCATTGGCCCATTTTCTCCGTACATTTCTGCATTCTCTGAAGCCAAATGGCATCCCATTTTCCCTCTCTCCCTATTTATAAGCTCCTCTCTAGCCGCCCACACGCTTCCTCTTCACTTCAGGCCTCCTCTCTTTGGTTGCCCTTCATCTCCATTTTCACCATGGCCGATGAAATCAAGGGCTCTTGAGCATCCCACAGCAAAATAAAATCAAAAGGTGTGAGCTTTCTTTTTCTTTGTTTAGGAATTCAAACTCCATTTTCACTTTACTACTTGAAGTGTGAATACCTTATTTGTTTCCTTTTTCATGGTGCTTGCCGTCTTTCTTGCTCTTTACCTGAAAAATTGAATGGGTTTCTTTCTATTTTCCCTCTTTGAGTTCAAATGCTGGCTGATATGAGGTCTGATTTTGATTTTTTTTTTTTTTGAATGGGTTCTTGGTTAATGAGTTTTAGCCTCCCCTCCCCCTCCTCTCTCCTTGCCTGTGAAGCCCTGGAAACTTTGCTTCCTGTTTTTAGATTCACTATTTCATTAGCATGTGGTGCTAACTTCCCTTTTTGGGGTCAGTAGATTTGACTCCCAACCCCCTTTGCTATCTGTTCTATTAGGGTTTCTGATGTTTGAATTGGGAAATTTTCAGCGTCCTTTAGCCTGGGTTTTGTCTCTCAATGTCTCAGTTTCTTGCCTATAGCAGCCAAATCCAGAAGTAACACTATTGATATATTTGCATGAACTGATCTTGGAATTTTTTTTAGTGTTTTGAGTGATGCTCACTATTACAAGAAAGCATTAATGTCTTTCCATGTATGAATTATGAAGTGGTTTGAGAGCTTCAAAGGTTAGGGAGTTTTATTTATTTCAAATTTCCAAGCATAGGTGATTGGTGAAGATCTTTTGCTTTAGTTTGTGAAGGGATGGACATATATCATGTCAAGTTTCTGAAGAGCTCTTATGTTGTTAACTAAAGGCAGTGCAGAAGAAGCATATTGATAACACCTGAGGTCCTGAGCCTTGCCACAATGCTTCGACAATCCCAACTTCCACCTCGTGCTCCATTGCGAAGCAAGGAGGTTGCCTACCCCTCCGATGAACTTAGCGCTCCAAACCCTCCACGAAACACTAGACATAAAAAGTCACTTTCCCATAGTTCAGTACTTGAGGACCAAACTGTATGGATGGATGATCTGTTGAATGACTTGCACTGCACTCCTGGACGATTACATTGTCGTTCTGCAAGTGACTCAATGGATTTCCTGGATGATCTTGTTCCACAATCTGTGCCCCTTTCACGAAATGATGATGATGATTCAACTTCTGATGGAAATGGGTCAAATGGCAGCAGTGCATTGGAATCAGCTTGTATATATGGCCCGAATTCTCCCCGTAGAAAGGACAATGTAGATTTCATAGGGAACTCTGTGCTTACAGCATTATCTGACTGTGCCTCCCAAACCCAATTGCCCTTTCTTCAAGAAATCTCCTTCAGTTCTTGGCCTGGTCCTTTACAGTCATCGGTAAACGGTGTTGGTTCAACTAACAAGATGAATGCAGAACAACAGACAGAAAAGAGGTTAGATTAGCCTTTAACAACATGAAAATCTCTTGCCTTTTATTGTTGTGTCTTTATTTTTGAAAGTACAAAAGGTTTAAACCTGATGTTTTTTCATTTACCATGTACAGGTATCCAAGGCAGCGGTCAAGGGTTCGGAAACTCCAGTACATTGCTGAACTAGAAAGAACCGTAAATACTTTGCAGGTAACTGATATAAGAGTATTTCATAATTATTGTCTTTTGATGTGGTACTGTGTGATGTTTTGAGCTCACAATCACTATTGGGCTTCTTTTGATTTGAATAATCTTTTACTGTGCATTATGCTTGATCACTTTAAGCTCCTCGGTAGAACGCCTTCGAATAATTTGCCTTTGTCATCCTTTCATTATTGTTAATATGTTATATCTTACAATGATCCAAGCATTTTAACTGAATGGGGTTATAATCTTAGATTCAAAATTCATGTTCTGCTTTCTAATCTTAATGGATGCCTTTGTGGTTTTCTGTTATTAAAAAATTTATCACATTGTGAACTCTCTTTTGTTTCGTATTTCGTGTTCTCTTTCTTGCCAAAAACATGTTACTGTGTATCTAGGCTTGCATCTTCATTGGAGGGGAGTGAATTTCAGACATTTCTTAACTTGGTATGTTAAACTACTTCCACAGGCTTTGGAATCAGAGTTGCATTACAAAGTTTCCGCTCTACTTCAACAGCGTCTTACCTTATCTGTGGAGAATAGCAAATTGAAGCAACATATGTCTAAGCTGCAGCTCAGAAAGCTGGTTCTTGATGGTAAGTTAATCCTTCATCTCACTGATATCTTTGCAGTTCTTTTTCCATGCTAGAAGTTTCAATCCCGCCCCCTAATACTAAGAAGGGCATAGAACCGAGCAGCATCTGACTCAGCTACTACGTTTTTCTTTTCCCAAAATTTTGAAATATGAAAACTTGATGAACAGCAAGAACAAACATATCATGGTGTTATTCATCGCAAGGCATATAGGCAGTTCGTGTTATCTTCAGTCTCTCATCTTGAACGATTTTTTACTTGAATAAATGAGAATTATCGAACGTGATGGTTTTATTCAGAAATTTTCCATGAAACATGGTTTTTTACCAAAGCCGTGCAAGAAATACACCATGAGACATGGTTCATTACTTGATCGTGTTTGCTGCATTATCATTCGTTCGGATTACAGGATTTAGAGTGAAATGGAGCTGGTGTGACTATTTTTTTTAATCGTTCACACGCAACTGGAATCAGGTTTAAATGTGATCTCATTGCAGGTGAACACCGAGCACTACAAAGGGAAGTCGAGAGGATGAGAATGGGTCTGGCAAAATCGTCATCCCAAACCCAGAACAAGGTTCTACTGCGTCCAAGGCCGACATCTCACCACATCAAGGCTTCAGAGGATAGCTGGGAGATGTTAGACTGGGCAAAACTGAACCTTGGTTGAAGCTTCTACTCTCCAAATGCCCATTCCCCTAACAAAAAAACTACAATGACCACGGTGACGGTCCACTCTAAATCGATATGGTACTGTATGGTGAAGGCTGAACCGCCTGAACTTCATCACTCAAAAAAAAATGCACGAAAAATGAAAATATGTCAAGTCGGGAAATCTCATTAGGCTGTTGTCGTTTGCTTGTGTAAAAATCAGTATGGCTCGCCTGCTATGCTTGATACTTGAATCCATCTATCTAATGAGGAGAAACTATTAACCATTTCAAGTACAAACAGTCATAAATGTAGTTCACACTGCCATACTTGTTTATGTTACATCAAATACATGCCAAAACTGAAAAATATACAGAAATGAAGGCTTGAGGAAATCTGCAGCGTTTTTACAATGTCACTGAGTGAACTCAAGAGAAGCCATATATGTAGTTCCAATGATCAACATGCATCTAATCACGAAGAGAAGCCCGGGGTACAGCAGGTAAACCTAGTTCATTCTCGGCCTGTTGAATTAAAATAAAGAGTTAAAGACAGGTTAAAATCCTTCTTAAAACCCACCTGTCAATATGCATGGATGAATACAAGTAAAGATAGAGAATTGGCATACTGTCAGAGTTCAATTCAATAACAGAAATGAAAGGAAACAAGAAACAACAAGTCAAACCCACATTTTAAGTTTGGAATTCAAAGAGGAAATTTCTTAGTGTTTTGGAGGCAAGTACTCAACTGGTAACTAGCTCCAGAATTACCAGAGCTTTGCCAAAGCATTCATTTACAATAAGCAAGTATGCCAAAGCATTCAATTACTATAAGACACGCAATTTATCATATCATATTGATACCATCAAAAATTGAGACTAAGATCATCTTCTCGATTTCTAAATATCAACAGGGGACTACAGTACCTGTGGAACTGCTGCAGGCCTCGTAGGAGCCGAAGGCAAGCTGATTTCTGAATCCAAATCAGATTCTCTGTCAGGTTGAAGATACGAGGGAACCCCCTCGCTTTCAGATTCCATATCTAATTCCAAACCATCAAGCTCTGCAAAGCAACACATTAAGATTTACCGGAATAACTAAGATGCAGCGGATCCTGATTTAATGATAAAGATGGAAAATCAGATGTATAGTGTCCTCCAGAAAAGTACATCAACATCATCATAATCAAGAGACAGATTAGCTTACCACCCATAAGCTCATCTTCATCAATATCATCGGGCACGTTATAGCTTCTACCTAGGGTCTCTTGAATTTCAGTACTCATATCCATCAGGTCCATCATTTCATCTTGCATGTTCTGGAATCAAATAACAGAATAAAAATTCAGGATTGTTTCACAAGAGGATTTGCAATTGGATACATGACAATGTCATACAACTTACATCTATGTCATTGATTTTAACAGTTTTCATCATCCCTTTTAAGTCCTTGTTTGCAGCCTTCAGCGCAGACATCTGAGGAAAGAAAAAGAAAGGTAAAAAATAAAGTCCTCCAAACTTGCTTCAGGAAATGCAAATAATCACAAAAATGTTGTAAAGAACAATTAAAACTGAAAACTCCTGAGAATGATTTGGTTTTGTATCAATAAGAGCATGCATGAAATTAAAATAAGACAAAAAACACTTGATAGCAATGTTTAGTTCTTATAATGTACCGTTTGTTGGGCATCCTTTATACCCTCAGCCGCAAATGCAACTTGATCAAGGTTGAATGTCTGGTTGTAGAGCATGTCCCTCTGCCCTTCATACCTGTCAAGAGTGATATAAAGTGCCCTTTTTAGCATACTCACCACAATCATCTTATTATCAAATACACATCCTTCAGGGGAATAAGCACGTGTATTTAAGGAATTTCCTACCAATCAATCAGATTCATGAAAAAGTAAGGGATGCCCTCATTGTTAAACATCTATAATATGCGATATTTGTTTCTTGGGCATGTCAAATACAATTACAGAATCCAATAAAAATAAACAGCTTTCTAGGAGTATGCCATCATAATTAGTGCATCTGTCATGAAGCAAAGAAGCTTGTGATCTTTAGCCCCATTCCCGCGAACAAGAAATCAAACTCACTTAAAGATACAGATTCCTGTTAAGGCATCAATATCATTTGCGTAGGTCAAATAAAAGATGAACTACAAGTAGATGATCCAAGCAGTTAGTGCTTTTTTAGGATTATACTGTACCAGCTTACGAGAGTCTTATATCGGCAAATATATAAAGCCAACATGATAGGAAATTATGTTGGAAATAAGAACCTTACATCCGTTTTTGCTTGAGTACTCTCATTGCTCGTGCCTTCACAGCCTCCTGAGCAGGGCCAGGCCGTGTTTTCTTGATCTGTTCTTTGTATCGCGCAAGTTCAGCATCAAGCTTTTTTATCTTCTCATCCACATTTTCCCCTCTTTTATTAATCTGATATAGACAATGTCAAAATAAGCTCAAGAAGAACAAAAACTATTCTAAATGCAGTAGAAATGATCATATGTGCACTAGTTGTAAGAAGCTGATTCCATTTCCCCAACAATGCCTTCATAATCTATTTCCAATAGCAGCAAACTAGCAACTAGTGAGCAATAATTCAGCCCCAAATTTCCAAAACCCTGATCAATGGCAGCCGCTCTCTAAATAGCCCAAAACCCTAGCCAAGATACCAACTTTAATCATCGATCGCCGGAATAATAAAAACACAGATCTCACCCCATAATGAATCAACGAATTCGTAGCATTTTCGATCGAGAGAGAGAGAGAAAAAAAAAGAGATGGAATTACTCGATCGGTAGCATCCCCGATGGATGGAGGCGGATCTTTCTGTTTCTTAGCGCCGAAGATCCTCTGCATTTTGAGCTCTTTTTATGGCCTTGCTTCTTGGAGCTGATTGAGCAACAAAAAGTTCAATCCGAAATTATGATCTTCCAATTGATGGTAAATCTGCACAACTCCTAGTCTCCTACAAGACGATGAACAAGCAAATGATAGAGAGAGGCTTCGAAAGTTTCAACGGATTCGAAATTTCTAGGTAATCGCTTGGCAAGGCAACTAATCAGCGGACGCGGAGAAGGAATTGGAATTCAACCGAAATTCCATTTTTGTAAAATATAATTATTACCGAATTTCCAGTCAGCTCTTATTATTGACGATTAGCTGTGAGGTGGCATCACATAATCACACATCCCCTTTCTCCGATTATTACCAACGTTCCTTTAATTTGTTAATTAGAGCATATTTACCCGTAAGTCCCGTCCCGAACTCTTAACTTACTTTTTAACTATTACGTCAGTTTATGAACCTCAACCTGGCTTTTCATTTTTTTAGCAAATTATTAGTGAGTCTTGTTCCGGACTATCTTTTTTTTATCTATTTCCTTTTTCCTCCAAATAAACAAAGTTATTATTATTATTATTATTATTACTACTACTATTATTATTATAATTATTATTACTACTACTATTATTATTATTATCGCTATTACTATTATTACTATTACTATTATTATTCGTCATTACTTAATCTTTTCGTAATAATAATATTATAAAACGAGAATAATTCGACGTTACGTAGAACGATAAGATGGTATTTATAGGAAAAAATCCATTTTTTTAATGGGTAAGAGGTGATTATATGGGTATTTAAATGTGTGAAATTTTTTTTTAAAAAAAAAAAAAAATATATATATATATATATATATATATATATATATATATATATATATATATATGTAAATGGGTGTCTAGATTAAAAAATATATATTTAGAAATATTTTTTAATTTTTAAAACGAAATAAGCGTAAAAATCGAAATAAAAATAAATAAATTCGTGGGCAGTAGCCCACAGTGTTGCTGTCGCTGCATGTTTGACAAAAAAAAATTGCGTGTAGTGGCCCACATTTCTGAGCAAAAGTTGGGGCTTATCTGCGGGGTACCTTTTTTTGGGCTCTTGGCCAAATCAGCACTCCTTCCTATTTTTTTATGATGATGTGTAATATTGGTGAGCGTTGGAGCTCACCAATAAACATACTCTTAGTTCTCCGTTAATTAAAATACGATGTTTTGAGCTCGTTTTTTTTAGGTGTTAAAAAATATATAAAATAATTTTTTAAATAATTTCATACTTATTAATATTAAGTATGAATTTATTAAGGGAAAATTACAGAAAACCACCCTTTAAATATGGGTATTTTCACTTAACCACCCCTTAAATTCAAAATTATATAAAACCACCATTTAAATGGTATTTGTTTACAACTCACCACCCATTCAACTATTTTCGTTACTTTATCATTAAATATATTATATTTTAATATTTTTAAACTCAAATTATATTGTAAATATATTCAAATTTTGAATTTGAGGGCCCAATTATATTTTAGGGATCATTGTATTTATTTTTAAAAATAATAAGCAATAAAGCCTAGAATTATTGTCTTAATTTATGTTTGAAAATGTTTATAAATTTTTAAAACATTATGTAAATTACTCTTATTTAAAATATAAATAAATAAGAGTAATTTCCATAATATTTTAAAATTTTATAAACATTTTCAACCATAAATTAAGATAATAATTCTAGGCTATATTTATTTATTTATTAAATAAATAAAATAATCCCTAAAATATGATCGAGCCCTTAAATTCAAAATATGAATATATTTACAATCAAATTTGAGTTTAAAAATATTAAAATATAATATATTTAATGATAAATTAAATAAAATAGTTGAATGGGTGGTGAGTTGTAAACAAATACCATTTAAAGGGTGGTTTTCTGTAATTTTAAATTTAAGGGGTGGTTAAGTGAAAATACTCATATTTAAAGGGTGGTTTTCTGTAATTTTTTCATTTATTAAAACAAATGTAAAAATATTCATAGTTTATATAGTTTTTATCATTCTAAAAAAACGTGTATAAATAATAAACGACATGTTTTAATTAACAAAGAGAGTACAATTTTTAGATTGGCTCAAGTTTTGTCGGGTGTACAATAGCAACCATTCTAGCCATCATCCCAATTTATCCCGGTTATACAAGAGTTTGGAGTTGAATTATACACACTCTGATTATCTTACTTATAATATGGTTTGGAATCGAATTATATACCTTTTCTATGATTGTGCTAAATATGTGTAATTTAGTAAATATAATTCTTGTGATGGTTTTAACTGATTTAAATATTAAATTTATCTTTCAACTTCAACTAATTAATAAAAAAAAATCGACCAAAAAAAAACTAATTAATAAAAAAATTATACAAGTCAAATATTTAGGGGTGGGTCAACCGTGGTTGTACCACCACCCAATAACGGCCTTTCGGACGAGGTCGTCGATCGCTGAGCTAGATCTCCAACCTAAAAAGCTCTACTGCAAACTGAGATGGACAAGGTGATCAACCACTCAGTTACCCTCCCTATAGATGTGAGAGAAGGAAATGGCATCAAGGCACGACTGAAGACGAGGATGTCAGACACAATCGTCTCGATCTCCCAAGGACAAGTCTTGCACCCCTTCAGAACATCAATCGTCGTAAGACAGTCGCCCTCCACCTCAACACGTGAATAGCCTCCCTTCAAGGCTTTCGAGAGACCGTGGAGAAAGCCACGACACTCTGCCTGCAAGGCCGAGGCCCGAAACTTGTCTGCAACCAAAAGCGCCACACGTCATAGATTCAAATCACATTGTTTACTTTTTTTGCAATATTTTTTATTCATATAAAAAAAATTTATTATAAATGTCATATTTAAATCAAATTTCATAGTTTTATTTCAATATTTTTCATAAGATCATTCATCCTACAACACATATTTTTTTTAAATCTTCTAATTTTTATTCCTATGAATTTTTTTTACTATTAATGTCATATTTAAACTACAATTAATAGATTTTATTAACTTTTTCCTTGTAAAGATGACATACTTTTTAAAAAAATTATAATTTTCTTTTAATATTTTTCAAAAAAAATATTCATCATACCACACATACATGAGAAAAAAATATTAAATTTTATTGTATGTTTTTTTGTACTAAAATGTCATATTTATACCACAATTTATGGTTTTCATTCAAAATTAAAAATCTTCATTATACACTGAACCTTGTACAAACATTCTACTGGTACAAATAAAAAGAGCCTACGTCATCTGAATTAATGCAATTTAAACTAATTGCCCTTTCATGGTTTTGCTGAGCATCTTCTATCTACACAGCATCAGCAGAAAAACTTGCCCAGAATAAAACCGAATTTCCCCTTTTAAAGGCTCGTACTGGATGAATAAAAAGCTCTTGCCTTTTCTACAAGGAATTTGCAGTGTCAATCCAGCTGAGGATCACCCAGATATTAACACTTCCGAATGTACATAGATGATCAGCTGTCGTAGCTACCGAAAGGTGACTTAACTTGGCCAAGACTCGGTAGCTATATGGTGCAATGCAGAGCGGGGCCTTCAGGTCAAACCCTATGCTCTATCATCAGATTCTTCATCATCGCTGCTGGTCAAACTCGCATAATGAGCATCATCTTCATCATCGACAATGTCATCATCCGCATTCATCTGACTAGCCGCTTTTAGATTACTGCACGAGTTCCAGTCTGGAGGGAATGTCTTCTGCAGAGCTTCTGTGATCTCTCCTCCTCCCCTTTCGATTCTACCTAAACTCCTAGACCAGTGAACGGCTGTGCCCATGTCAACCGTCAGACCAGACTCGGTCATCTCTCTACAGATGCTTAGAATCCCAGAACATATGTACTCTTCTGCCACAGTTGCCCTGGACAAGAGTGATGTCATCAAGCAATGGTATACTGCCTTGTCGGGCTTCAACCCTACCGACTTCATCTCTTCAAAGCATTTCAAGGCCTTCTCGGGAAGAGATGCCCGTGCCCAGCCATTTATTATCGTCGTATAGGTTTTGATGTTGGGCTTCACGCCAACTGCTTTCATCTCCCTGACAGTACTCATCGCTCTCTGGGAACCAAAACATTTTTCACTTCAGATGACAGAAAAGATCAAATTAACTGTGTTTGGTAAAAGAACAGAAATTGAATGAGTGTTTGGAAAGGCATGCTGAAAAGGTACTGTGATTACTATAGCCTTACAAGCCAGATGGTGTTTAGATGAAATCTCTCCCTGAAACTAAAACCTACCCAGTATCAAGGATTCCTCAATCCTACTAAGAACTATGCCCAAATATATAACATGACACAGCTGTTAAAAAGAGCGCAAAATAGATGCAACTGAGGGATATGCAGATAGTGAGACAACTTACTTCCTAAACATGCAAAGATGACTTATCCTAGCTTAAAATGTACATCTCTTGTTCAAGATACAGGTTTTAAGCATACCGTCATATCTCCAGCCTTGCAGCAGGCATTTATGAAAGAAGTGTAGGTATGAATGTCGGGTTGCATGCCATCTCGTCTCATTTGCTGCAGCAGGTCAGCAGCCTCCCAAACATCACCCCTTCTAGCCCATCTATATTAGACATTGATCACACATTTAAAATAATAGTAATAATAATAACATCCCCAAAATGAAGGGGAATTTGAATTATGCGTTAAACTGACCTTTACAAGGGATTAAAAAAAAACGTACCCATCAATCAATATGTTATAAACAAAGGTATTCCTTGGAATTTTCTGAGCACTCATGTCCCTAGTGACTGCTAGGGCACTCTGCATACGGCCAGCCTTGCAACATGCTTTCAGCAATGCCTCGTATGCATACACATCAAGCTGAAGCCCTTCTTCTTTTAATTTTGTAAAATACTCGAAGGCTTTACCCGTATCACCTAAAGATGCAAAACCTTCCATGATGATAGTATACGTACGTTCATTTGGACTTACACCAGCTAATGACATCTCATCTAATAATTCCACAGCTTTTTCCATCTGCACGCAGACACCAAAGAGCAGAAATTGAAGGGAATGATGAGATGATTATAAAAGATAGGTTTAGGGCCTCAAAGGAGAACTGGAGAAGAGAAAACAGTGCACATAACACAAAATTAGTTCAGACACACAAAACAGAGCCATAACATGAACCATCATATATCTTCCCAGTTCTTCATAATTGCATAAAAGGGATTAAACAATTATATCTCAGAAGTTAAATTTACCTGTTTCTTGTCGGCAAGACCACTTACTAAGGCATTGTAAGTGTGAACATTAGGAATGCATCCAGCCCTTCGCATCAGATTGAAGACTTCTAGGGCTCTTTTTGTTTCCCCAACTTTTGCAAAACCATGAATAATCGGCCTAAATGTCCATGTTGTAGGCCTATGCCTTTCTTTCCTCATCTGCTCCACTATGCGTAAAGCACGTTCCATGTTTCCCATCCCACAAAATGCACTTATAATGTTATTGTAGAGCACTAAATCAGGCTTCAAACCATCTTTCATTATATCCTCAAAAATTGCAAATGCATTTGCCCAATCCTCCAAATTGATGAATCCATTCATCATCATTGAATAGGTCTTCATGTTATGTTGTATGCCAGATGATTCCATCATCTTGCTTACCTCCAAGGCCTTCGAAACTTTTCCCAGCTGAAAGAAGAAAGTTCACGTTGGGAGTAAAAATCTAAACCTAGAAGAAACCAACAAATTCCAGACAAAAGTATCCACCAGGTGAAAGAAACATAACTAGCTATTACAAGAATGAGACTAACATCTGATATTTACAAACCGAAATTTATCGGCACTAGCATCATCATTTTCGTAAAATGTTTTATCCATCTAGAAAGAGGGAGTAATAACACATTGAAATGCTCCACATTATGTACTTTCATATAGGAGATAGGAGAAGATTATTCCATGACTTTACACCATTACAGAAACTTGCTCACTCTTTAAAACAAATTCAACAGATAAGCATATTCTTATGTTCTAAGAAAAGGGAAACTAAGCACTTTGGAGATGCAATGAGTCCAGTACCTCAACCATACCTTGGTATAAAGATTGATTAAACACCCATAACTAACCACTGAAGGTGTAAAGCCATATTCCTGTTAGAATATCATGAAAGGAACAAGAGTTAGGACTAAAATATTTTTCCATAAACTAACAAGTAGACCTCATTTTAGAAAGGAAAAAAAAGTCATGAGGGAACTGCACTACAATTAAATAAATAATTTCTTATTCGAAAATAATTCAAGAAAAGACAATCTTACCAATCAACTGCATACTACTATATACCATATTAGATGAGTATGTATGAGTTTTATGGGTCCAGAGCTTGAGAACTCAGATCAAGAAGGATGATATCTAAGTATTTACTTCATTGTTGAGGATGATTCAATGTAAAGTAAAGTCTGATCTGCTCTATACACCCCCCAACCCCTCGCATATGGTCGGTTTAGGATTCTTTGTCCTCATTGAAGAACCAATTTGCCCTTCCAATGCATGAAAAAAAACACCAGATTTCGAAGTAATTTCTTAGCCATGCTAGACAGCTCAACAAGATTGAAACATCCTTTTCCAAAAGTACCAAGGAACTTTACAGCAGAATGAAAGCGCCGCAGCATATGTTTAATAATACATATGCAGAACCGTAACTTGAGTGCAAATGCATATCAGATATTGACGAATGGAAAATGGATTTACCTTGAGTCTCTCAAACACAATCAAACATTTTTCTTCATCTCCAATCATTGTGTAACCATCCATCATGGTATGATATATGTCAATTCGAGCATCGATCCCTTGTTCTTCCATCTCTCTAACCAAAGCTTCAGCTCGATCCATATTACAAGTTTGACTATAGTTGGTAAAATAAAGAAAATAAATAAATAGTGTAATAAAATATGGAACATTGCATGTGAAATTCAAAGTGCCAATTAAATGCCCTTTTCTACTCTCGGTGAACTGTCACAAAACAGTTGTTGAAGTTTACAGTTTTGCACTCACCAGAACATCAGTTAAAAGAATGAGACATCAGATTTTTAAATATACCTACCAATATGCATATATTATGTTCCCATATATGATTGCGTTCAACGTGACATGTTTCTCTTTTGCCTCCTTGAACCATTGATCTGCAGCCCTTCCAGACAAGACAAGACAAAAAGAATGCATCAGAATTTATATATTATACTCTTCCTACTAGGCGGAATACAGGAGGAATTGACTGAATTAAAAGCATCTAAACTAAACCATAAAGCAAACTTCAGTAAGGCAGTGTAACTGAAATAATCAGGATTCAACTGGATGAAAAGAAGGCTTTAAGCAAATAGGTATACATTGAGACTAAACTAAACCATAAACTTCACCAAGGCTAATGTTCATGGAAGAATTAACTGAATAAAAAGCAAATCACTATACAGGTACTAAACCACCAAATAAATATCACCGCATTCCAATCCGTGGTGAATTCTGGCTGCTTGTATATAATTCAGTGAATACTAGACATTAGCAAGAGTAAACCATTCCACATGTTAATGTTTACTCACTCGACGTTGCCAACTCTGGCAAATCCTCCAACAAGAATACTGTAAGTAACCACGCTCATTTCAACTCCTTCCTCCTTCATTTTTCTCACGCAAGCTAGTGCTTCTTCCATGTCCCTTCCAATAGCATAGGCATGGATAAGACTGCAATGAACAATGAGGCCTTCAAATAAATTTCAAAATACACAAAGATCTCAAATTTCAGTTACAGAAAATGTATTTCAGATAATATTTATCATGTCTTTTGACTTTAGTTGAAAAAAATGATAACTACAATACATTCCAACTTCCAAGGGAAAAGCATTAGCCAGTGACATAATCCCTTTAAGAAGCTGGTCAATCAGGGTCATTGATCTGTGGAAAGCAACATCAATACATAGCTCCATTATAGAACTAACCAACTTATGGGTTCATGCGCCCGCTGGCAATTTTTTATGCAGGGAAGGTGTCAATTGTCAGGAGATTTTTTAAACAAGATTACAAGAGATAAAATCTCATAGCTCAGAAGTTGGAATGCTCACGACCATAGGGTTCTATAATCAAGATTACAAGAGATGTATCAGTCAAAACTAACATGATGAAAAAAGGTTCATTCCTACTTAACTATTGATGCAAATGCCAATGAGATGAAACTCACAGATGCAATTGTGAGCAATCATTCAGCAGGTGAAAATGTGAAATATGAATGTTTTTAAGACAGAGTGACAGATAGCAGTTTACCTAGTATAAACATGTGAAGTTGGTTCTATTCCTCTTGCTCGCATTCTTTCAAACGTTTCACGAGCCCGATGCATATCACCTCGTCTTGCATAATACTTCACCATCAGGCCGAATTCTTTCCTAGATGGCTAAGATTTACACATTGGCCAAAAAAGTTAACCCAGACAAGAAAATGTAAACTCTTATGAGCAGGAAAATAACTCTTTCGTTTCTTATAAGGAGCTAAATTAGCTCATGTCAAGGAAGAGATTACTAGCAAATAACTGACAAAGCTTACAAAATGGTAAACTGATGAAACCAAATTGGTTAAAAATACCTTCTTGACCCTCTCAAAAGCTTGAACAACGGCTTGCCAGTTCTCCGGCTGAGTGTCCAGAACCTTCCGAAGCTCATTTCTAGAACCTTCCCTCTCCTCGTGCCACTTGGACCGGTACTCTCTCTCATCCCATCCTTGGACCCATCGGTCTCTCCCCTCTGCCTTCAGCTTCCGCTTCCTGCCATCATCCAACTTCACCGTCAGCGGCCTCCCATGGAACTCCACCCCGTCAAACTCAACCGCCTTCAACGCCGAATTTGCCGCTGTATCGCCGCCGTAAATCACAAACCCGTACCCCATGTTCTTCTCCAAGTCATCGTGTCCCTTGATCAAGATGACGTTCTTAATCGGGCCAAACTGTCGGAAGAAGTCCGAAACCTCCTGCTTCTTAATCCACAGCGGCAAATTGGCGACAAAGATCTTCCCTTCCTGTCGAAAAACAAGAGCTGCCTCGTCCCCGGGCACGGACGAATCGCAATCCGGACTCTCATCCTCAGCGTCGGCCTCGCTTTCCTGGTCCGAATCCTTAACCAGCGGAGGGGGCGGGAGAGGCGGATTGGGCGGAGGAGGAGGAGAGATTTTGCTGGTGAGCCAGAGCTTAGGGGTGAGAGAGTGGGGGTTGGGGGGTTTCTGATGGGGCTTGAGATCGACAAGGGCTTTGAGTGGGTTAAGGGGCTTGGTTTTAGGGCGAGGAGGAGGAGAGGGTTTGGGGGTTTTGATGGGGGCGGTGGCGCGGGAGATGCTAGGGCGGCGGAGGTCGGAGGAGGACGGAGGCGAATGATCGGAGTTGGGGGATGAATTGAGAGAGAGGGTAATGCGGAGGCGGCGCCTGGTGGGGGCGGCGGTGGCCGTGGCGGGAAGGAGGGAGGAGGGGAAGGAAGGGGATGTGGAGGGATGTGTGGCGGAGACGGAGAGGGACATCATCTCCATTCACGGGTGAAGTTTTGGAGAACTGCCTCTCAGTGTGAGAGGAGTGTGTGTGAGGCGATGCGCCCGTGTCACCTCAGGACCAAATTACCCAAATGCAAATTTTTTTTACTAGGTAATAATTCGAAGTTCAGACCTGCCTCAGCGAACCGTCAACCTACAAACATAAAATAAAACGGTGCAATACAAAGATGGTAAACAAATAACCCCAGAAGAACAGACGAGCCTAATCCAAAAAAGCTAAGGACAACGAAGACAGAACGGAGTCGAGCGCTATCAAGCGATAACACCGTTGGCCAACGGTACATCAGGAGTCCTTGTGGGCGATGAAGACGAACCTCTAAGGAAATTTCCGGAACACGGAGTCGCCTCGATGCACACCGTCACGACTTCAACCAGACCCGACATTAGACGTCAAAGCCCCAACTCAGACTAGAACCGCCAAGACCGACCAGAGACACCGCCGAGAACCACCCTCGCATGCGACATGAAAACTTTTCTTTTTTGAAAAAAATGTACTCCGTGTATCCGAGTAAAAATCGTTAATAAGAAAAAATGTTTGAAGTGTTGTTGCACCACGAGCACCGCCACGACCTTGAACATGAGCATGACTTCGATCATGAGAGGCTCAACTATCACCTGTTGGGCCCTCAATAACGCTTAGTTAGATGCTATGTGTTGGGATCGTTTGCGATAGTTGAGCATTTGCACTTTCAGTTGTGTCCGGGGTAAAATTTTGTAGGTTTGAAACGAGCACTTACTCGTAATAGCTCAAATCATACTCAGAAGAAAGAGATATGTTTCCCAAGTTAGAAAAGAAGAAATTCTCATTTTGATTTTGGGAAGGATCCATTATAAAGAAGTAGAGAAATAAGAAATAAGTGCGATATGTTTCCCAAGTTAGAAAAGAAGAAATTCTCATTTTGATTTTGGGAAGGATCCATTCTAAAGAAGTAGAGAAATAAGAAATAAGTGCAGTAGTAAGTGTAGGTTGCAATGGTAGTGATCATATCTATTTATAGCTAAACTTCATAAAGAACTCGTATATTTCTAATAGTTAAACTTGAAAATCTGAACCAAAGTGCTACTCCCTCCATCCGGTTTTGGACAGTTGAACATTCCCTACACACGGTCTTAAGGTCCTAAAAATAAGATTTACACAAATGACTAGTAAAAGCAAAATCAAACCTTGGATTTTGGATGTTCAGGAATCAGAATCCATGCACACTAAAGGGAATGTAATTCAAGCAAAGATGCTCCAAATATGGGAATACAAAACAATTCCGCGACGACATAAAAAATCCAGTCATTCTCAGAAGTGTGTGAGTTGTTCGAGTTTACGAGCCTGGAAAAACTTGCAGCGACCCTTACCGCTGGACTCAATTTCCTCACTGTTCTTCTTGTATCCAGTAAAACCAAGACTGCCTAATGTCCGTTGCCGCTTTCCATTCTTCTTTGACGAAGAATCCTCATCTTCATTATCGCATTCCCTGTGAAGACAACAACGGCAACAACAGTCTGGGTTTAAAGAGCATACTAGTCACAAAGTAGATGCAATGGCATACACCGCTAATCAGCAATTACTCCTTTTCAAACGTAACAAACCAGCTACACTCATTGCTGATAGTACTATGAGAGAAGTATTTTGCAAAGACAAATAGAGATGATGCATTGCAAATGGTGTGCCTACCATAATACTTCAAAGGTGTCTTTTGCATATGCATTGCAAGTGCCCCAACTGAAACGCACCAGCGAAGGAAATCCGAATACAGAATGTTTGTGATTCTCCAACCAGGCTTTAGTTTCAGGATCTGTACAAAATCAGAGCACACAGAGGTGACTTTAGAGCTTTATATAAATTGAGCTATTGTTTGTTTATGGAGGAGTAAGTGGAAAATGCACCTCCAGGATATCCGGATCCAAAGTTCCTTTGTATGTTCTCAGCAGTTTCATCAAATACCCAATCACGCAAAGCTCTGTCTCTAGTAACCTTACATTCAGAACGAAAAGTAGTAAGCAGACATCCATGATTAACTTTGTCCAGGGAAAAAAACAGCAATGTTCCTACCTTGGCAACTATGCTGGCTCCGCTTACAACAGGATAAAGACTGTCGGCTTTCTTGGCAACCACAAATTTGATGGAAGGAAACCTTTCAGTCAATTTAACTGTATATTTATCCGAATCTCCCACTGTATCCACATAAACCTGAAAGATGAAACAGTCAGCATATAAACTTCTACTAATGATTTTATGGGTGTAAATAAAACATCAAGTGTCAAATAAAGTAAGACCCCACCTCCAAATTCTACTCAATGTCAAAGAAAAAAATGGCGCATAAAAATTAAAGCCAAAATCCATGATGTTGATAGAAAAACACTTGCCTCTGTTAGAAGGACTCCCAAACTGAGCACCCTAGAGACAAGTCCCATGGCAGATTCATGTGATATCTCATTGAGGTTTATCTTATTCCTATTGAAAAAAAATGCAAAAATGTTATAAAGAAAGCACCATCAATTAAGCATAGTGGGGGACTAAACAGGAATTAAGACAAAAGAAAGTGATTCATATTAACTTCTTCAGCATTTTGGCAGAGAGCTCTCGGGGGTCTATCACGTCAACAGCCCATCCAATTGATTCATTGGTCTTCAATAATTCAAACAATTCCTCTCTCTTTTCTTCTTTTAAGGTTTTTGAATCTAAAAGGCACAAAAAATGAAACATTATTACATTCCCAAACTCCAGACAAAACTAACCTCTTGCAAATGCATACTATGAGAAAACCTTTCAATTAAATGTCATAGAAATTTGACAAGCATGTCATTGGTCTAGGAACACAGACAATTGTACAGCCGCTGACAACAAAAAACCAGGATATGAAGAAAAGGGAAATATCTAGTAAAAGATAAACAACTCCCTTGGATTGATTCATAGCCGTGAAATAAACCCTAAACCCTAAACACAAGTAGAACTTTATTTGTTGGTCATATACTCGTATTTCTCCATCATAAAATTTAACAACAATGTTGGAGTTGAAGCTACCCCATAAAATGGATTTATGCTGTCACTGCAACACTTTCATACCCACAACCACAAGCACTGAAATCTACATTCAGAGTGTGACTACCAGTTTGTGCCATATAGTCAGTCTGTTACTAGTTTGATGCAGCTTATAGCTTATATTATAAGTTTATAACGCCAGATACTCGTTTAGTCTAGTAGCTCAACTGAGTTTCATAGGTTATTAGAGGGGTGTTTGGTAAAAAATTCGGTCTTGGAATGAGGAATCGGGTTAGAGGGATATGTTTGAAAATTGACTATGGCTGGATTCCTGATACCTCATTCCACCATACCAAGCACCACCTTCAAATGCACCCTTAGCATAGAGAAGAAAACTGCAAAAATCCAACATTCCTCCTATGTTTATACTAATCTGAAATGAATTGTAGATGATTACTTGACAGTTTAAACTTTAACATTCTAACTCAAACCAATCTCAGATAAGGTTAATTACCAACTTGCAGCAAAATAGGGAACCAAAAATACGCTAAACATCAAACTCTATCTACGATAGGGGGCCAATAAGAGTCGGAAACCCTAAATCCAGTAAATAAACACAGTAAAGCAATAGAGAGAACGAGCTCACCAGCAAAGCTCAAAGAGGAAAGCGTCTTCTGGTAAGAACGTGAACAGTACAAGCAGCCATAAACCATGGGCCCTAAAATTACACGGAAAAGACAATAGGGAAAGTGAAATTAGGTACCGAAAACAAGGAAAGGCGAGGGAAATTCGATGTAGGAAGAACGAATAAAGAGAGAACCTAGAACGGGGCCTCGACCAGCTTCGTCGATGCCCATTATACAGGGCGTCTTCGCCCATTTGGGTAATGAACCTTCCGATCCCATCTCTCTCTGTCTCTCTCCCTCGTTGCTTCACTCTCTCACGGTCGCGGCGCTCTCTCGCCCTTCGCTCACCTTCTCTTGCTCATTTCCCGCCAAAAAGGCGCAGCAACTACAATTGTTGCGTTGTTTATGCCGATATCAGTGTTCTAGCAGTGTGTTTTGGGATGTTGTTGTTTTCACCACTAATTTTTACTAGTTAGACCGCTAACCACCATATCAAGTTACGGTGGAGTTAATGACGGATATTCGAATCCACCGCTATATGGTGCGTTGGATGGGACGTATAAAAATAGTCCACCGCATAATTTTACGGTGTCTTATTGTTAATGTTAAATACGTATCAAAAATTAATTCAGACACCAAAAAAAATTGCCTGTCGGATCCATGCCCCGAGGGGCAAATTTTTTTTTTTAGGGATGTAAAAGTAGGGTCATACATTTCGAAAAAAAAATAAAGACTTGTCGGGCCATAAGTCCGTCAGGCAAAATATATGTTTAAAAAAATAAATTAAATTTTCTTTATTAAAACTGAAGACCTGTTGGGCCTAAGGCAAAATATAAATTAAATTGAATTTTCTTTATTTAAAATAAAGACCTGTCGGGCCTTAAAATTTTATTTTAAAAAAAAATTAATTTAATTTTTAAAAAAATTGGAAAAAAAACACGGCCCGACAGGTGTAAAATATTTTTTTTAAATGTAATTTAATTTTTTTTTAAATATGGAAAAAAATTAAATTAATTTTTTTAAATTAAATTAAATTTTAATTTGATATAGGCAAATTTTTTAAAATAAAATACACTGTCGGGGCTTAGGCCCGACAAGAAAATGTTTTTTTAAAAATTAAATTACATTTTATTTATTAAATTAAAAATAAAAAATTCATTGTAATTAAATTAAAAAATAAATTAATTAAATTCATTGTAGTTTTAAATTAAATTAAAATAAATAAATTTTAATTTAATGTATTTTTAAAAAAAATCATTGTAATTATTTTTTAAAATTAAATTTAATTTAATTTTTTCAATTCATTGTAATTTATTTAATAAAAATTAAAGTTGTAATTTATTTTATGAAAATTAAAGTTGTAATTTTTTAAATTTAAGTTGTAATTGTTTTTTTAAAAAAGCAAGTTGTAATAGAAAACACTCGTTTAAGAAATGAGTGATAACAATAAAAAAACACTCTGAGAACGAGTTATAATTGGAAAAATAGACATATAATCTGACAAAGTACAAAACTACAAAGATACGAATGAGTAATGGAAAAAGCACATCTACTGCTGAGAAAACCAGTGATGCTGACTTGGGCCGTAGTATTCATTTTGGGTGGCCCTCCATTATGGGTGCACTTGTTGCAAGACTTCCTTGTCGATGAGTGTCTCAAGAAGCACGCGAAATTCCTCTTTGGTTGGAGCACCAACATTGTCACAACGGTTGTATAACTCTAAAGTCATGGCACCAGCATGCCGAGTGCGCTGCATCATTGACCAAAAGTGTGAAATTCTATCTATATTGTGGACATATTTCAATAATCACCTTCAAGTACACTAGTTTTGGAAATACGTACCAAGTTCACTTCAATTTGTAGAGGTAGAGGACGTCATGGACGAGGTTCACTACTGTACGATGATTGCAATAGAAAGGGTTTACAGTTAGTCACATACCATCTGAGGTAATTTTCATCTACTTTCCAAGGACCCACTGTCGCAGGGCATTACCAAACAAAATCACAGTCTGCGTCCCGTCGACGATCCCAACGATCATAGTCATCGGTGTAGTCGCAAACATACTCCTTGGCGGTTTCTCGGTACTCTTCATATGGTTTGATAGGCTCAAACGGAATACACTAGACACAACCAAATTGTCGCACAATGCGATCTGGATGATATGTCTCAAGCCAACGAAAGCACCTAATCAGCCCTCTATAGAACGAGACTACCACATCTCCCCTCCTGAATGTCAGGGGACTCTGTAGGGCCACCACTCAACATCGTCTGCTCTCAAACCATCAATCACTTGTCGATACATATAAGGCTTGTCGGGTGCTTTCAATGGAGTGCGCTCAATTTCTATGTGTTGACCAATGGGGCTACCTTCCACAATTTGTGGCGTGTATGTTTTTTTTTGTGGGATTGTGGGAAGGTGACATGTATGTATATGTATAAGAGTGGTCTACCTTTGCCTTCCTCATGCACTTCAATTTTTTGTTCAGTCTTCTCACATCACATTTCCTTTTTTTACTTTCCTTTTCTTTTCCTTCCCAGTGCAATTTCCTTCCACATGTTATTCATTCCCATCACATTATGTTTAGTCTTCTTTTGTTTTTTGTACTTAATCTGATTTTTTTTTCAGAAACAAAAATGAATGTCGGGTTATCAACCCCACATGCTTGGAAATGTATTTTTTTTCCACCACTGCATACTTTTACATATTTACTTATACCATTTCAAAAGTCACCGCATACTTTTACATATTTACTTTTAGCCTCTCGGGCCTTTTTTAATTTTTTTAAAATTAAAATAAATTCTTTTAAAAAATATTAGTCCCGACAGGCGTATTTTTTTCCAATTTTTTTTTTAAATTAAATATTTCTAAAAAAATTGCCTATCGGGACATAGGCCTGACATGTGTTTTTTTTTTCCAAATTAAAAAAAAAAATTAAATTACTTATGCCACCGTCAAAAGTTACGGTGACTTTATTTCCTTTTTTTTTAAATTAAATTAATAAACGGTTCACAAACCGGATCACATCCACCATTGTACGCTGCGGTGGCCACCGTTGTATGCTGCGGTGGCCTGGAAAACGGGATTAAGACAACCGTTAACATCTATGGTGATTAGCGGTGGAATTAGTAAAAATTAGCGGTGTAAATATCCGCGCCTGTTTTGTTTCCAATCAATTTCGGAGGCATAAGGCAATAACACAATAGTGGCGAAGGTGGCAAAGAAACCACGAAAACAAGTAAAAATACATAAAATAAAGGCAAAATTACATAAAACCACCCTTTAAATATGAGTGTTTTCACTTAACCACCCCTTAAATTCAAAATTACAGAAAATCACCCTTTAAATGGTATTTGTTTACAACTCACCGCCCATTCAACTATTTTCTTTAATTTATCATTAAATATATTATATTTTAATATTTTTAAACTCAAATTTGATTGTAAATATATTCATATTTTGAATTTAAGGTCTCGATCGTATTTTAGGGATTATTTTATTTATTTAAAAAAAATTATAAATATAGCCTAGAATTATTATCTTAATTTATGGTTGAAAATGTTTATAAAATTTTAAAATATTATGAAAATTACTCTTATTTATTTATATTTTAAATAAGAGTAATTTATATAATGTTTTAAAAATTTATAAACATTTTCCAACATAAATTAAGATAATTATCTTAATTTATGGTTGAAAATGTTTATAAAATTTTAAAATATTATGAAAATTACTCTTATTTATTTATATTTTAAATAAGAGTAATTTACATAATGTTTTAAAAATTTATAAACATTTTCCAACATAAATTAAGATAATAATTCTAGGCTTTATTGATTATTATTTCTAAAAATAAATACAATGATCCCTAAAATATAATTGGGCTCTTTAATGATAAAGTAACGAACATAGTTGAATGAGTGGTGAGTTATAAATAAATACCATTTAAATGGTGGTTTTCTGTAATTTTGAATTTAAGGGGTGGTTAAGTGAAAACACCTATATTTAAAGGGTGGTTTTCTGTAATTTTCCCTAAAATAAAATGACAATTTTTTAACAAGATTTTATTTATAAAGTGAATATTTTAATTCATGGAGAGATTATTATTTTGGTAATGCTTGACTTATATGTGGTACTTTTTAATTTGGATTATAACCGGAACTTGGATTACAGAAATAATGTCCTTGTATTTGTATTATCAATAAGTACAAAGATTAATCTTGTAGGAGTTAAATTTAGTTGTTGAAATTGAAAACAAAAACTTGTATATCTATAATACACTACTCCCTCCGTTTTATATTAATTGTCGTTTTTAGGTTTAACACATAAATTAAAAAGTTATAAAATCAAAATTATCCCTAAGCTGACACATTGCCAACTTGTGGAGGATTTACTGCATAATCTATCCAGAGTACTTTTTTGTCAAGTGCTTTAATTATAGAAGTGAAAAAAGGAGGTGGTGGTGAGATCAAACGACAATTAATTAGTTAAACCACCAAAAACCCGGGTGGGATCGGTATAGAGCCCCTGAATTGGCCTCTCATATCCCTAAACTAAAAAAATAATTAAAATGTGAAAAAAATGCTAAAGGGTGGAGATTTGTGAGAAGGGATCGAAAGACAGAAGGAGATTTGTGACAATGGATCCTCACTGCCAAAACCTTAAAATGACAATTACTATAAAACAGAGGGAGTATTATTTTGATAAATTTGTTTATTTATTTTATCTATCACTTTTGTATCAGTAGTTTTTTTTTTTAATTATGAAAGATTTCGGGTGAGAGAACTCTATCCGAGAGCATCCTTTCGGATGAGGTCAAGAAGACTGACATTGTTAGAAATGTCGACGCCTTGGGCAGAGTGACCAAGGTGTGCAACTCTGTCAGCCACTCTATTGCAAGTACAATTGAATCAGTAGTTGTTATTGTCAATTGAATTTGTATTTTAGTTTCAATTAGTCTATATATTACGGAGTAACATTTTAAATATACTTTTGTTGAATATAAACATTTATAGAGTAAAATAAATAAAACGCCATTTATAAGACCATCCACAATGGCTTAGTGTAAAATGTACACATTTGCACAAGATGTGTAAAAATACACATCACTTTTTAACAATTTGTTTCATTGGTAAAATGTGCATTTTTACGCACCATCCAAATACAATTCATTTAAAATAAAAAGGAAAATAAAATCATGAAAAATCAACCAATAAAATTGTCTTGCTTTTTGTAAAAGTTTTTGGTGGTGTGCTCAAATTTGCAAATTATATGTTCAAATGTGTACATTTGGATACACCCAAAACACTCAATAGAGTTAAAAAATGTTTAAAAAATACACATTTAGATGCTCTAACATAATCACTAATTTCTCCACTCCTTTATCCTCCCTTCCTGTTTACAAACATTAGGCCTCGTTTGGTTAGTCAGATAAAAACCCAGGAAGTAGGATATATTTCTGTGTTTGGTTGACAGAAAAACACAGGAATTCAATTTCCCATGAATTTGAATTCCTCCAAATTGTAGTAAGTTCACTTACCTAGGGGACTAGGTAAATTCAACTTCCACCATTTTTAATGTAATTTTTTTTATTTTTCTATTTATATTTCTAAAAACCAAAATTCAACCAAACAATTTTTTTTAATTCATGGGAAGTACATTTCACGTGAATTCAATTAATGAGAAGTAAGTTCCCGGAATTATACTTCCTGGATTCAACCAAACGAGCCCTTAGTTGGGGAAAAAATTGAAGACACGAGAGAGATCATAAAGAAGTCCGTGCGAAGCTTCTGGGAAGAGAGAATACAGGTACGCCGCGGAAGTCGCTTCAGGTTTCCGTTTCCCCTCCATCTCCCCTTTTCTCTCATTCTTCGTTATTTTAAGGATCTCTCAGTCATTTTTTTTAATCTCTCACTGTCTTTGGATGTGAATATGTGATTAATTGTACAACTGCTGAAATTTTGCTAAGAATTTTAGGTTTGTTCGTTGTTCTCGATTAATAAGTTATCGCGCTTTGATTTGGTTACACTTGTCTCAGTTAATTGTTGAGTTCGTGAGTGTCATGAATGAAATTTTTGACCTGAACAAGGAACTGTTTAGCGTAATTCAGTGTAACTGCAAGGTTTAGTACATTGGATTCAACTGTACTTGCAATAACAAATTAGGAACACCAAGAATCCACATTAGCTCTACATTATGGTAGCTGCAAATTTGGATGGATAATCTCCATACTGAACATACGTATGTTTGGGTTTTTTTGTTGAAAAATAGTCTTAAATACCTCATTAGTTCCTAAACTATTTTGACCTGAGAATGTGAATTGAGATTTCTTTGTGTAAAGTCTATTATTTACTTTGCATTATGGCTAGCACATTTTGACCATCTAAATGTAAAGATAGATTTGCATTTTGTCGGTATTGATACGTATGTTATGTATCTAGGAGTTTTACAGAGTGACCAATGGAATCAAGATTAGCGAATACATGGCAAATTACCGTGAACGAGAAAAAGTTTATTGAGACTGCATTGCTTTCAAATCTTAGAATTGATGGACGACCTCTTGACGAGTATCGTGAATTAACTATTGATTTTGGTTGGTAAGCGTTTGTAATTGCCTTACCTTTTCTAAGAAATTTGCTAAATTGTGGATGTTAGTTTTTCTGTATTTGTTTTACCATCACGTACATCTGTATGCATGTTTGTACGCTTGTGATACAGATTGCAGACCCGGAGTCTGAGGTTATTAAAATCTTGAAGAATGAAGAGTTGTGTATATAATTGTAGAATTCTCTAAATCTCACAGAGTGATATACTGTTGTGGAGAGGAAGGATCTAGAACCCCTAGGATTGTATGTCACAAAATTGTTGTTGCCTGTTTTATGCAAAGGATCTCTAGTATATATAGACCTGTTTCTCTCCCCTCCTCTATCACCCCACAACCCAAGAGTTCAAGAGTAATAGAGTTATTTCCTTCACCCTTTCATTCATCTCTAGATTACCATTGTCTTCAGATTTCTGCAAAGGCTTGACTTAATCACTCGACATGGAGGTGAGCCTTTTAGGCTTGAGCAGCAGAGTCAAGAGCTAAAGTCTCCCAAGTCTGAACCCATGGTATATGGCTATATGCTGTATGTTTGTTGGGTACTTCTTATGTGGGTATTTCAATAATCCAATCTGATTTCTTGAACTATTTCTCAAGTTCTACTCCGTATAATGGAGAAACTGAGACCCATTGTTATCCTATATATTTGTAAAAGAGAATCATGTGAGCTTTGAGCCTGCAATTCTAGCAGATCTTTAGTAGCTCTGGGTACTGTATGTTATTTTGATCTGGTTCATACTACATTTTTATAATTCAGAACATGAAACCGTTCTCGGTCTGTTGAAATGGGTATATTCAGCCAGTGGTTTGATTAGTGTAATACTGAATAATACGGAAGAGCACCTTTTGAGCATGTAGAATGTTATAATCAATAACCATGTTTGGGTCAGGGGACCTGTCTTGGTTTCATCTCCTATGATGTCTCCATGTATTTAGAGGTTTTCTTGCCTATCTTCTAAACCATTGCTTTCATTTTTGTAATCTTAGTTAGCACCTATGCACAAAATAGTAAATTTGATTCAATTACTATACTAATATGCTATCTGAAGTGAGGGAGAGACTGTAATTGTGATATGACTAAAAGCAGTTTGCACTAGACATTAGGCTGAGTAAAGTGTAAACTTGGGGAATATAAGTTTGTCTTATCCAGCCTAGACACTGATGATGAACAAGGTGTTCAATAGTTCAACTCGAGCCAACAAATCAGTAGAAAACAACAGATTCCATTAACTTATCTTAGGTTTAGAAAATGAGATGTTGATAAAGATATGCTTTGCTTATAAAGAGTGTATTGCGCTTGCCTGTATTTTATGCTTATTTTTTATTTACTAAAGGAACGATGGGTCATCAGAAGTTCAGCTGGGTCAGACTCGTGTTGTGGGACTCGTAACTGCCCAATTGGGCCAACCTTACTCGGACAGACCAAATGAAGGCAGTCTCTATATCTATACCGAGTTTTCTCCAATGGCTGATCCTTCATTTGAAGCAGGTCGCCCTGGAGAGCTTGCTGTAGAGTTGGGACGCATTATAGACCGTGGTCTCAGGTGAAGAATTATACGATCATTGTTCCTTGAGCATATAGTTTACAAGTAGTACTGAGTTAGTTTAGTTTCCCGGCTCTTTTCAGATAGAATGTTGTTGCAAATAATTGATGATAAATATTTAACTGTGATTTATTTGATGGACATGACTGTACATATATGAAGTGTGACAGGCCAACCTGTCCTGGCCACTCACCACTTCTATAAAAGCCATCATTATCTATTTTGTTTGTCTATTTATCATCTCCTGGAAATTGTTCATCCGGAAATGTGTTTCTCTTATTCTGTTTTGGTTGTCATTATCCTGGAATGCCCCATTATTCTCACTATTTCGAAATTATTCTAGCATGGATCAAGGAATTTTGTCTAGCTAGTATATATGGTTTAAACATGAACAACACTCATATTTGCATGTGAAACTTATTATATAGAGCTGTTTGGAGATTTCAAAGTCTTAAAAGGAGCAATATGATCTATTGTTTTTCGTGTAGGATTATATTAAAATTTTGATAGCTGTGTTGCAGGGAAAGCAGAGCAGTGGATACTGAATCCCTTTGTGTCATACCTGGCCAATTAGTTTGGTCTTTACGGGTTGATCTTCAAATTCTGGATAATGGGGGGTAGGTTACATATCCTTGAGAAAATTACTGTCTTAGAAATCATGTTGCTGCATGCCGTTGTTTTGATGAATGATCACTTTTTTCCTCTTTCCTGTAAGCAGGAATCTTATTGATGCTGCAAATATTGCTGCTTTAGCTGCCCTACTAACATTTCGAAGACCTGATTGTACAGTAGGAGGCAATGATGGACTGGAAGTAACTGTGCATCCACCTGAGGTGACATTTTTTTTTAAATGCTAATCACGGCTCTTAGTTCTTTAAAATACCTCAGTGAATTCTATCTCATTACCAGGAAGTAACACTTTGGAGACCTGAATCTCAATCTTTGGTAACATTTAGCATGGTTTAGTTAAATGCGACCACACTGTATGGTTGCATTTAACTAAACCATGTGGTCGCATTTAACTAAACCATGCTAAATTATGGTGATCTCTTAATCAACTTGCTCTTGCACGAATTTTGTTCTTGTGAAGTGCGAAGTTCTGTATTCCTTGTAAACAGCTACCTTTTTCTCATTTTATTCGATTTTTGAGATTGACTGACAAAGCATACCTTTTCAGTTTCACTTCTGATGTTCAATTATTTTGCTCTGACAGGTCAGTGAGCCGGTTCCCCTGATTGTGCATCATCTTCCAATAGCTGTAACTTTTGCATTGTTCAGTAAAATAAATACCATGGTAAGGGAATTTTATTTTATTTTAAAATTATGTATGTACATCAAGTTTCTTTTGTATGGTTTCTTTCTAACGTAAGATAATTTAAGCAGGTGGTAGATCCTAACCGCTTTGAGGAGGCCCTAATGGAGGGAAGAATGACTTTTACTGTAAATATAAATGGAGATGTTTGTGCCATTCAAAAACCTGGAGGAGTTGGTCTAACAAAAAGTATTATTACAGACTGTTTACAAACTTCTTTGAAAAAGGCCACTGATATAACAAACATAATACAGAATGCTGTAAGTTATACTGACATTGTTTATTATTTTGGTTTTCTCTTATGTTCAGCTGTTGCCTGTGTTGCAATCTCACTGCTATATTCATTTTGCTCTGATGACAACAATTGTTTTTCCTGGAGGTTCCAGTTTATGCTTTTCTTTCATATGTCTGGATTAAATTAGTAAAATTTTGTTCTGTTCCTTTCTTAGATGTCTTAATAAAATAACTGTAGGGTTTCTAGGTAGATTTGCATAATTCTGGACGAGCACTTGGCAAGCTGAAACTCAATCCTCCTGATGTTAGTCTGAATGACAACCTACGGGTTTCTGGAGAAGTTCAGTCGTTTGATGAAGATCAGGGTTTAGGGTCCGATATGGAGACATTAACAATACCAGAAAGTTGCGACACTAGGAGCAATCATCCAGAAGTTGAAATGCCATCAGCTGAACAAGAAGGGTCTGCAAGGAACCACAAAGCTAAAGTTTCAATTAAAGGGCCTTTTCGTTGGTAAGTTTCAACTTATTTGTGCAAGTTCATGATGTTGATCTACGCTGTGTGGTGTCAGTTATTGATTTATCTCTTTTAGAGTGGGCATGTTTAGAGAGACTTGGTGGTTAAGTTTGAAAAGGAAGGCATTCTATAGATAAAAAGTAATTTGAAAAGGAACAACATTTTTCTTTCATTACATAATTAGCATCTTAGCAGCTTCCGGAAGCAGGTTTCTAAGTGATGTTGCTTAACATCAGCTAGTTTAGTTACCCGTGTTAGCTATATCAGTGCTAGTTTTTCAAAAAAATGTTCCCATTAACTCACTGATTTAGGAGGAATTATGTAGACTTTCATTTACATTTTATATTCTCATAAAAATTGCCTTGGCCATTATAATCTCTGCAGGGATCCATATCCGAAAGGCGCAGACTCAGAACACTTGAAGGTTTCTCTTGCTGCCCAAGGCCAAGGTATCTGTCTCGTCCAGGAGCTGTTACTGATATGTTCCAAGAACTATATTCTGTAAAACTTGGGACCGGGGTTGTGGTTTTCATTTTTATATGTCAAGCGGTCAAGTCATGTTGATTTGATTTTTGATTATATATTCACATTTTACATGTTAAGCTCGGCACATCCGTTGATGCAATGACAATGGGAGAAACATTGTGAACAATCGTCGCAATCCTGGACGAGTTGGCATGACAGCATGCTAATCCTTTCAATATATGCAGGTAAATCTGGAGAAAAGCAGGGCAAGACATCTAGAAAAGCTACAGTCAATTTTGATATTAAAGAACCGCTTGGAGGGAGCAATCAAATGCCTTTACCAGCCGAAAGGCCTGAAGCTACTAAAGTCGAACTGCATACCAAAACCGCTCTTTCACTGAAGGATGCTGTTAAGCCAAAGAACACGAGGAGGAAGAAGAAGCCTTCCCATGATAGCACAACTTAGACATGCAAGTATGCAACATCTCTTTCGAAATGCCGGGGCGAATGTAGATTATTCCTGTTGCAATCTTGTTTCATGGGATAGTCTTCAGTTTTGAATGCAATGTGTTGCTGGATATGGAGACTTCTTCCTAAATCCTAATCTTGCACACATTTTTTTAAACAATAATTGTATCTTTTTTTCTCTTCAACCCAACTCCCTTAATACAAAGGCATGTTCAATATTTCCAGATATCATGTAACAATTCATGTTAAACAATATTAACAAATGTAATAAAATGGTAGTAGTATTTTTGTTATTTGCCTTTTCAGTAATAGGAATGATTAAAATGTGATAACGAAGATAGTTTTCATAGATTTAGTAAAATAACTCAATACCTCACTATCTCGAACCTGTTGACAAGCGAATAGTTTAAATACAACGATTTACTCAGGTTGTTGTTGCCAACTTATGCCCAAATGAAGAATGGGACGCAACTCTATAACCCATGCTTGCAACATGTTGTAAACTAAAGGGAAACACCCACTAATCCGTAGTCCGAAGAATGGGACGCAACCCTACGAGTCTATGACCCATGCTCACGAGCCACGACGAGTCTATGACCCATGCTCACGAGCCACGACGTAGTCAATACCACTAACTATATATCTAATATTACCTCCGTTCTAAAATAGATGGGTTTTTAGATGATAGTTTTTGTTTCAAAATAGATAATCTTTTATATTTTATAGGTAGATGATTAGTGGAATGTTCATGTTTTTTTAAAGTAAAGTGTTTTATTAAAACTCATACAAATGATTAAAATGTTATATATTTTGGAACCGGATGGAGTATCATGTTGAAGTTGGCTGGTCCAAAATGTGGGTCTAAACTCTAAACATGATGTTTTAGTGTATTAATCTTACTGAATTCAACCAACTTGTCAATAATTTTTGGAAATATATGAGCCCCAAATTGTCTTAGAGACGGAGGATATTTTTTTGGCTTTTTATTGGTTGAAAGGGGAATCTGGGCTCAACGCGTATCTAGTCACGCTTTTATTGAAAAGTAAAAGAGAGCTAAGTGTTCAACATACCAGGATAGCCCGACCCATAACATCATCATGCAAAAAATTGAAAACACCCTTCCACGAGTCAAATAATACAATTAAACCAATATCAATATATAATACTAAAACAGAGACGTGAGAATCCTATGTGGCGGGCTCTGGTCGAATTCGCTTACGTGTCGTGCTCTGGTACAATCTGGTCGAGTTTTTTGACACGTCAATTAATGAATATCCAATAAATTTAAGCCATGTCAATTAATGATTCCACATCATTTACCTTATCATTATTAATAATCACAATTGATTTAAATAAAAAATCTTATCATATCCTGATTAGTTACATTTTGATAAAAAAAAAATCTTATTATTATTATTATTATTATTATTATTATTATTATTATTATTATAGAAAAGCACTAATTTTTTTTTCAAACTTCGTACTTACTTTATTTTTTATTTTATTTCCCGTTTCCTCTCCATTATTTTCCCAAAATCAGCATAATGCCCCCATATAAATAGGATTCATGATAGCAAATACTTGAGGTTTGTGATAGCCGTGATTAATTAGAGTTGTTATACGTTCGAACTCGACTTGAAAAAGACCTGGTGCGATTCGCTTACGTATCGTTCTCTGGTGCAATTTAGGCCGAGTTTTTTACCACGTCAATTAATGATTATCCAATAAATTTAAGCCACGTTAGACGATAACCTCATCTATTTATACACGTGTCATCCTATATGTCCATTTTAATTAATGATTAAATTATGTTTTAGTATAAATATTCAACCTCATATCTTACAAATCTTATCATTTTACCTAAATTATTTTATAAGTATTTTATCTAGAAAAAAATCTAGATTAGATTAATTTATATGAAAAAGGTTAGATTAGTTTTATCCATATCTTTAAAAATTAAAATAAATACATTGATATTTTTGCTATTTTAACCGAAGTTAAACAATTCGATCACGACATATATATATATATATATATATATATATATATATATCATTGTATTGCATCTAAATAATTAGATAGGATTTAATCAATATCAAACTTGATTAAAATAATCAAGTTTTTAATTCAATCTTACAATATCTATTGATTCATACGGAGTATCTTATATGATATGAACAATATTCCTATCATATATATTTTATTAAAATAATAAATATTCATGGTCCAATCTATATCCTCAAATTGAATTGATCCATAATATGAAAATCCAATCTATCTATATAAAATAATAATTCGTTGAATTAACTCCGTTTTTTTATCATATTTGATTATAAGGAACTCAAATATAAAATTATTTGCAAAACCTACTAAAATAGTTATTTGATTAATGACGGTTAGTTTTTAATAAGTTTCGGCAAGATCATTTAATGGAAAAATCTACTTTATTGGTGAATTAAAGTAAAAACCACTTAATTTAGTTTATATTTAGATAAAATCTTCCATTGAAATATTTCAAGAAAACTATTTAACCTTCACACTTTAATAAAAAAACTTAATATAAAAAATATATAGTATAATTATAAAGAAACCGCACAACGGGCGGAAAATAAAACTAGTCATAAAGAAAAGCTAGACTTGTTAGGTGATCCGTTACACAATTTGCTTCACGGAGCACGTGTCGAAATTGGATATCCCGCTTGCTAGCCTAGATTTATTTTTTGGCTTATGGTTCACTTTTGGAAAAAAAATTAATTTTAGATTTGACGGAAAAGGTGTCTTTGTAATTTTTGAGTAATTTTACAATTTAAGGAGATTTTTGTGGAAATATCTTAATTTACGGGGGACATTTTACAAAATACCCAAATAGAAGACGCTCAAGTCAAAACCCTCTCTCTCTCGCGCAGCTCCCTAAAACCTCCGAAATCCCCCGCCCTCTCTTCCTCGTCTCCTCCGCATCAATGGCGCCTGCGTCTCAATTGGTCCACCACATCGAGTCGTTCGTTGATTCTTCTCGCTCTTCAACTCAGCAGGTTCATCTATTCTTCCGAATTGGTTCCTCGCTTTCTCTCTACAGTTCAATTTACTTTTTTTTTTCCTCACTTCTTACTCTACAGGCCGATAGTGTGGATGCTGTAGCCTCTCTCGTGAAGTCCAATTCCATTACAATTGAACAATTGGTGCTGTTTACTTTCTCTAACCCGTTAAATCTTCTCCTTCTCATGCTTTAAACTTTGTTTCTTGTTCTTAATGTCGAATTTACTTCGCTTTTGTTGAGATTTTCAGGTGAGGGAGCTTGAGCTATACTTGACCACTACTGATAATATTCTGCGTGCAAGAGGTAAATATATAAAAATTTATTGCTTGTTTTGCCATGTCGATAACTTGTAATGCTAGTTTTTTTTCTAGTTTCCTTTGCCAATTTCAATTGTATCATTCTTATTGGAGGGGTGGAAGCTGTGAATTGAGTTTCAGTTATAATGTGTCTAAGAACTACTTCTCATACACCATTTTCGGAGACCTGTGAACTTATTTCAGTTTTCAGATTAAACGTTCCTTTGCCAAAATCCAATTTTGTTGGTCATGTTAGGTTGCTATTTTGGTAGGTCATGTTTGGATACATCTAAAATTACAGTTGAAACGCAAATGGAAAATGACAACTTCAAATATATGGCACTTGAAAAATATAACACACCTCTATTACTTCCAAATTTATTATGATTCCATGCCATTTTAGGTATCCTCCTCCTCGCCGAAGTTCTTGGTTGTCTTGAAGCAAAGCCATTAGACAGCACTACCATCCACAGTTTAATAGAATTCTTTTCAGATAGACTGGTAAGTCAGCCATTATGTTACTATCAAATTTCTCTTTTAAGATTAAGCAATACACTTCATGTCTTCCACTGTACAACCTGTCATGTTCTGAATTACTAATATGTTATGGAATCTGGATTTTGATGGAAATCATGATGGTAATTTTTCTTAATAATTATCCGAACCCACAAACTCCATGTTCAAGGAGTAGTGACTAACTTTTCCAGGCTTATGAGTTTAAATATGAAGTAAATGATACCATAATTTCACCAGACAGATTGGAGGGCTTTACGTGGTGCACTTGCTGGTTGCTTGGCCCTACTGAGGAGGAAACCTGATGTGGGCCCAGTTAGTGAAAGTGATGGAAAAGTAGTACTGGATACATTTCTACAGAACCTGGATGTGCAGTCTTTAGGACAATATGACAGAAAGGTAAGCTCATGCAAAGTTCAAATAGTTTCCCATTTACATGTATTTTAATTACTCGTGTCATATAATATCTTAATCATCTAAATACTGTGTGTATACTAGATACATGCAAGTAGACCTGTCAAAACATGACCCGACCCGAAAAACCCGACCCGTACGCCCGGTAATTTTACGGGTTTGAACCCGGTGTTTTAGACCCGGGACCCAAAATCGACCCGAACCCGAATTACCCGGGACTTTTAGGGTCAAGACCCGGTGACCCGTTGGGTCAAAATTGACCCGGTGAGTCAACACTATGTAGACGTGCACAAATGCACCAGATTGACCCCACACATATTTTTCATACAATTGTATCCGTTAAGGTCACTCATAAGTTAAATAACATATATATTTTATAATTATAGTATGTTTATAACACTTATTTGTATAAATATGATTTTTTATGCTTAAAATATTAATATAATATTATTATAATAATATTTATAAATTTAATTATAATATTATTATTTAGTTTAATTTGACATATTTATATTACAATTTAATTTGGATATTATTTTAATATTTTTAAAAATTCTTCAAAAAGTTCGAAGTTTTTGACCCGGTGGCCGGTGGGTCGACCCGAACCCGGGACAATTCCGGTTTGGCTCGACCCGGAACGACTGGTAACCCGATTGATCCGAAACCCGATTTACCCGGGACCCGAATGACCCGAACCTGAACCCGAACCCGACCCGAGTGACCCGAAAAGTGAAACCCCCGTACTCAAACAGTGGATTGAATGAGAATGGGTGTTTAGGTGAGACCCTTAAGATACCACAATGTGAAATACAGTAAAGATATTCTTTTTTTTTTTGTTGGATTTTTGGAAGATATGAATTATGAAGGAAGATACATACTTCATCATGTCTTGTTGTCCCTATTGAGTACCGACACATGAATCTGGACTGTTAATTCCATGATGATCTGCATGAGTGAGATATATAATAGCTCACGCTTTTTGTTGTAACATTCAATATTTTGTATGATCTAATTGCTGATTTTGTTGATGCAGCAATCCCTTGAACTCCTTGTATGCCTTTTATCTAGGTATCCTGAAGCAGCTACTAAAGGGGTAAGCTTGCATTTTTATGAACCCACTATTGTTCTTTTGTAGGAGCCAAAAAGTGTATTGATGCCTTCTTTTTCATGCATATTGTCATTGACACAACCCATAAAGATAGGACAGATAACCAATTACTTTCTTTTCTTACCCAGATTTGTGATAGGATAGCTTATGTGCTTTTCAAATTCACTTGGCTTGACTTTTCAAACTTTATCTAAGTCTCTATATTGTTGATAGCATCATTGTACATTATAGTTACTTCAGCAAAAAATTTAAAGTCTAAGTTGAACACATATGTTGGTATATATGGTAATTGTTTTTGTAACTGTTTGGACACTATCTGGAAGATCATACCCACAGCTTACTGTACTAGAATCAGATTTATTTCATCATCATGCTACTTTGATCCCATGGTAACCCAATTTGTATGCGATCTGTGAATCGAGGGGATCATCTTTTAATGCATGATAGATGTTTTAACTGGATTAAGTTTTAGACTCCTTGAAAACATATATTGAAAATCTGATGAGCAATTATATACATGCATGTATGGCTATCCTCTCATCACTTATGAGTAGGAACTGAATCAGGTTTCAGACTGTGTGAAGTCAATGCTCTAAAAAGTTTTTAGCATACATGTATATGTACACTGTCCTGAACCTTCTCTTTGGTTGTTGTAAGTTTTAACTATTTCATTTGTATGGTTTATGCATAGAGTATTCTGATTTTACTTTAACTGATCACATTATCACATTGTTAATCAAGTTACGTTCTTTGTTAGGGTGATCATCTTTTTTATGGATTTTGTGAAGCAATTGATGGAGAAAAGGATCCAGAATGCTTGATTATTGGTTTTAGTATCGTGGAAGTTTTGGCTCAACTATTTCCTGATCATGGTGGTCCTATGGCAAGTTTTGCACAGGATATATTTGAAATTCTAGGCCGATACTTCCCTATCCATTATACACATGTATGTGAATTACTACTCATTATGGCTATTTGAACTATGCTACATCTGTGATCCATTTTCATGTTTGGTGAAGATGTATGTATTTATGTGTAGTTGCTCCTTGCACCAAATGTCTTCCTATACTTTGAGAACATAAGATAGAGTTAATTTGGCATGAACACCTTTATTCATTATAAGATCTTATCCGCACAAACATGAACTTTTTCATCACCTAATTAGTATATAAATACCTTATAAGTTATAAGCAATAAGCACATTACACCAAATAAACCAACAGTTCCTAGAGTGTTCATTTATGTTATTTCCTGTGATCTCAATTCTCAAGTTTATGGAGTAACCATTTCAAAAGCACAGATGAAACTAACCCTTTGTATTAGAAATTTTCTCATGATACTGTATAAACTGGCGTACTACCTTTGTTCGAGCATTATATTGATTGTTGGGTAAAAATATATCATTTTGATCCTAGATGATATATTCCTGAAGATAAACTCTACCAGCATTTAAACAAGTACTTTTAACACTATCGTGGATTTGATTTTGAGTTTCCTTCTGTCAATGTTGATTTGGAAATTCAGAATATGATTATCTCAAAATGATTTCTTAAACCTGCCTGTAGCTACAAACTGATCATAATAGACTTGGATTAGATGTTGCTCTTCTTGCATTAGCTTTACTCCCCTTTGGTGTGTGTTTGTTGAGTTTTGCTTAGTATGAAGCCTCTGTCCTTCTTACAGTTAACTGTCAAGTTGGTTAGGTATTTATCTAATTGCAAATATTTTGGATTCATCTTTCTATCTTAAATCACCTAAACACGCGAGTAACCAAAAAAATCCTACATATTCCAGCCATCTTCTCTTTTTTATACTATAGTTTTTTCATTTCGTATAAGACATTATTGTTCTTTTTGGGTAGTTTTCTATTTATGTCACGTGTTAACCTCATTTTCAGCCAAAAAGTGAAGATGTTGCTGTTAGCAGAGATGACCTTTCAAGGGCTTTGATGGTAGTATTCTTTACTTTCAAGTCATGTATTGTTTGTCATCTTTTCTTTACCATTATTATTATTGTTCTTGAACTAGCTTCTATGCTACTTGAACTATTCATGTGACTAGACTTATGCCAAGTTCTGTACTTTTAAATTTATATATTGTATCATACCAACTTCTGCAGTCTAAGTATTGGGCTCTCTATGTTCCAGTCTTTGGTATATGATCAAGTTTGTAAAAGAGGGAAAATAACATGTACAAGCCACTTTGTTCAAGAAGTTTGTTCTGGTGGATTAATAAATAATGTGAGTTAGTGTTATGTACATTGTACTGTATTAAGTTTGGACTCACCAAGTTTGCAAAGGCATAAGCAGATCTGCTGATGTGGGGAGGTTCACAATTACTTTTATACACTGTTGACTAGATTATTGACCATGTCCTCATTGAAGAAAGATTCAATGTTCCCTGTTTCTGCCTTTTGAAGTTTATTTAAATGTTGTGTTGCTCCATACTTCATCAATACTTCTTTAAGATTTTGTTTCCTATAAATCTCATTTAGGTTTTATAGGATTCTGGTCTTTTCCTGAAAAGCATTCACACTCTTCTTTTGTGTAGCTTGCACTTTCTTCCACACCTTTCTTCGAGCCATTTGCTATTCCACTGCTACTTGAGAAGCTCTCCACTTCTCTGCCTTTAGCAAAGGTAACTTTTTTTTTTTGTAATATCTTTTCAATTCTGCTATTGTGGGTGAGGTAACTAACATAGTACAGTGTTTCTCGCTTAATGTTTATGCTTTACTTCAAGATCCATACAAATGTCTGAATTATGTTTGATGTCTTTGTTTTATATACAGATCGATTCACTGAAATATTTAGCATGCTGCACGGTGAAGTATGGACCTGAACGAATTAGGAACCATGCTGAAGCTATTTGGCACGCTTTGACGACTACAATTTTTTCCATGTATCAGGAGTGTGCCTTATCCTCAGTTGGGGACTTTTATAATGGTTTGGGCTGTCAGGAGAGTGATATTGCAAAAGAAGCCCTTTTGCTTCTAAAAAGAGTTGGTTTTGAACTCGGAAATGACTTGTTAAGCTTGATTCATGCGGACGAGGATATCAGACACATTATTGAGTCCCTTCCCAGCTTCAGAAATCACTCTGATATTTCTCTAGAAAATAAACAGAAACTACTTGGAGTAGCTTGTGTGCTTTCAACTCTAGTAAAGACATCAAAAACTTTGTGCAATAATGTGTTTGAAATGTTGTTCCCGTATATGGTGGACAATCTTAAGGTTACCCCAGATGGCTCTCTAGTGACTGCTATTTTGACAGCGTCTGATACCCATTCCCATCGACTGAATTTTGGAGCCCTTTATCTTTGCGTTCAAATCCTTGGTGCTTGCAGTGATTTGGCCATAAGCTGCATAGAGACAAACTCAAAGTTTCAGTTTGTGGATGAGGCATGGTGCCGTGTGCTCCTTAGCTCATCTGATACTCTAATGAAGGCATTCAACTTTGACTTGGTGGTACACAGGGTTGATCCATATTGTGATGAAGCTGTTCCCTTGAGAGGTGAGCCTTGAGTCTCAGGATGCCTTTTTTTTTTTGTAATCGATAAATTATATTGAGACAATACAACTCAGAATGCCTTTTTGGTTAAATTGAGAATATTGCATTTCTCCTCATTTGCATATTTTGACAAGTGTTAAAATTTGAGAAGAAAAGTATTTGTGAGCTTCACTGGTTTATGGATGATCATAGCTGATTGAATATAGAACTTCACTTTTTATGTAAAATTGCATGCCGTTGCACTAGCATCTTTGTTTTTATCGTTCACCATTGAAGCTCATTTCATGCGCTCCTTTGTACTATCTAATATCCGAATGAGAACAGTTGTTTGCAGTTCTTGACTGATGCTAATTCTCATAATCAAACATTTATATCTGCCTTTTTTCTTTATTTCTGTTTTTTCTTCTTGAAATGATTATTTATTTGTGCTGCAGTGAAGGGTTTAGAGATTCTGGCTACATTTCCTGGTGATTTTTGTGCAATATCAAAACCCATATTTGAGGAGATTCTGATGACATTAATATCTATAATCCACATTGATTTCAATGTAATATCATTGTGGAAATTGGCACTCAAGACCCTCGTGCAAATCGGTACATTCATTGATCGATATCACGAGTCTGGGAAGTCACAGTGCTATTCAGATATCGTTCTTGAGAGACTTATCTCACTAATGGAAATGAATGATCCCACTATGCCTTATCCTCTTATTCTGGATGCCATTTATGACATCAGCACAACAGGCCCTACATTTCTGTTGAGAATTGTTCAAGGAGTGGAGCAAATAATAGTAACCAGACTTTCTGAGGTTCGTGTATGCATACCACTCTTGTTTCTATGCACTATATTGCCTTAGCTGCTGAAATTTTCTGAAGGAAAAAAGTAACACCTTTAGTTTACCTCACTCTTCTTCATTTTCTCCTTTGCTTCATTGTTCTTGTAGTTTGTATTTCATGATGACAGTGAGCTTCTTAACCTTCTCTTTATCTCTTATGATTTTATAGCTTATTTATTAATCCCTTATACCACCAACCATGTATTATGAAATTTCACCTAACAATAAATTTGCTTTATAAAAGAAGTTTCACATAGTCAAATAGATTTTTTTTCCCACTTGAGTTACTGTTTACTCCCCAAATTCGTCTATGACATGATATTCCGTATTAAATTCTCATCCTTTTTTCGGAAAAAAGACCTTTTTATCTTCCCAATTCATTTACACAATTAAAATCTCACTTTTGGGGGAAAAATGAAATTTACATACGAAGTAGTTTTCTTAAAATGTGTGCCTTTTTTCCCCTTTACAAAACATCAACTATTTACAGTACCAATTTGATAATTCGGCTTAATCCCTTATGCGTTTTATGTTGGAACTGATGTTTACTCACTTAGGTTGCTGAGAACCCGAAACTGGTTGAAAATTTGGTGCAACTTTTGGGGTGCTACTCATATAAGTTGCTTCCATGGTATGTAATTCAGTGAATATTTCTTCACCTGTTCAGGTTTCTGCTTGTGTGATTTCTGCTCCTTGTTTAGCATCTTTTCTCATGCAGTTATGCTTCCTGTAGTTTCTTAAATATGTGGTGAACCCACTTTTTTTCTATTATGTTTTGAGTTTTTAATTATCTAATTTTATAAAAATAACTTAACATTGAAGTAAGAAGTTGAAAAAACAACTAAATATAAAAAGCTGGCTAGGTTTTATTATTAGGTAATGCTAGGTTTTGGCAGTATTAGCTGGCATAGATGCTGTTTTCTATAGAATCCATCCTGCTATTGTAGTATTGTTTATATGAAGTTCCACTATTACTTGCATGTTTATAAATGTTTTGTTGAATATTACTCCCTCTGTTAATTAAAACTTGTCGTTTACTATTCATGCACGCTTTTTTAGAATGATAAATACTATATGAAATATTAATATTTTTTAAAATTTATTTTTATAAATTCATAATTAATAGTAACAAGTATGAAATTATTGAAAAAATATGTTAAAAAAGTCAATATTTTATATAGTTTTTAACACCTCAAAAAGCGTGCGTGAATAGTAAAACGTCAAGTTTTAATTAACGGAGGGAGTATTAATTTACTTCTGAAATATTTAAAGGAAATTGCAATTTTCATTGGTTCCTTTTTTTTCCTAATCAAACTTACCCAGGTTTAATTTTTTTAGTGAAAGAATTCTAATGCTTTTATTGTTGTTGAAGTCTTGTGTTACCCTACTACTTGCCCATCACAGCTGTTACAGTGCAAACTTCTGAATCTTTTCTTTGTTTCTGTATGTGGTGTTTTTATGTGTTGAAAATAAGTGGTTGTTCCACATCAGAAATAATGAAAAGCATTGAACAATATGTAGGCTTGGTGGGATACTCCTCTCAGTGCCAATTGGTTTTGAGATGGAACCGTTGGGCTTATATAGTTATATGGTGGACTGGTCCCGTATATGGGCCCTGCACATGACCCTCTTCTAGTGTCTTGACCCCATCGAGCCCAGCTGAGTTTGAAAATATGATCCTTTTCACTCCTTTTTCGCCCTAAAAGTTTATGCTTGTCATTTAGACATTGGTGATAAAGTACCAGCTTTGTTCTTTTTTACAATCACAGTCATGTGCTTATCTGATTCCTTGTCTTACTTGAATCAGCTTCCTTAAGCACCAAGGGTTTACAGATCGCTTGTCACATTTTCCTATTGCTATTTTGGATCTAATTGAAAATTCCCGGACAAATGGAGCTGCTTTTGTGCAAAAGGTCGGTATGCCTTTCTTTTTCTTTTTCTTTTTCTTTTATCCCTTTTCCTCTTTTTTTTTTAACTTCTTATGGCCTTTTAAAGATATCTAATGGGATCTTCTTGAAAAATCTCCAATGCTTAGTTTCTGGAACGAGATGTTTTCATTTTCATATTGCTATTTTGGATCTAATTATTAAAATCTAAAATGAAATGATTGCTCCCTTAGGCTTCAGTTATGCCCAAGGTTCAAATATTAAAAGAACTGTCAAATTGATGTGATAAATTGTATTGATGTGATATATAGTCTATGTTAGATTCTAACTTCAAAACTGGAGCCTTATACTAAAAGCGGCTTTTGTTTGGGCACACTTATACCCGAAGCTAGCCATCACACATTGTCACTATGTTGTCTTGCCAAAGCAAATTTTTTGTTGTTATCAGATGTCCGTTTTTTTTTTGGGAACCTTAGTGTAAACTGGATAAAATCCCTAGTACTGAAAGTGAAAGCCTTTGGTATTGGCCGCCAGAGCTATGCAACAATGTCCTTGTAATAAAAAAAAAATGACCCCAATAATATACCAATTCTACAACTCCCAATTCCTTTCATTCTGAAAATTGAAGTGTTAAGAGTCTTTTATATGCTGAAAAAAGAAATCATTTTTTACCTAGGATGTTCAAACTTAAAAACTTGTTCCTTGGCTGTGATTTTAAAAAAATGTGGTAAAATACAAAAAACTGTACAAATTAGGAACTTTTCACAAAAACCATGCAAATTATGAAATTACAAAAAACCACCCATATTCATAGCTTTCTTTCAATCAACCACCCACTCTCTAACTCTGTTAACATTTGGTTAGTTTTTGTATTGAAAGACTAATTACCCCTTATCCTTTGTATACATGAGTGGGAGAAGTGAAACGTTTCTCCTTCTCTCTCCCCTTCCTCATCTCTCTCCGAAAGGAGTTCCAATTTCCAATAATTCTGTGCTTCTCTTCTGCACATCATTGTTCCAATAATACAGTTTCGTTCATCGTTTTTCTTTTCCAGAAGTTGTCTTGCCTCTTGAGAGAATATACAACATAATTGACTGACAACTTCACAGTTCACACCCATGTCAAGGCTGTAGTCCATGCCCAAAATTAAATCTAAAATGCCCAACCAAAGGTTTAAGTTAGTAGTAAGTTTCAAACCTCATTCTTTGACCCTTGTGTGATCTCTAGGGTTATACTGTTATGGTCATGTAAAGTTGAAGCCCAGTATTACACTTGTATCAAGTAAATGGCTATGGTGAAAATCAGTACTTCTGAATGAACGAGGAGCATACCAGGAACTCACTTTTGTTTTTTCTTCAGGATCTTCTCGATGCAACAATGGCTGCATTAAAGCTGGCTGTGGCAGGTTGTTCAGACAAAGATCAGCATATGATTGTCCAGAAAGCGTTTAATGTGATTTCATTAAGTGACTCTTTCTCTCGTATGCAGTTGCCATCTGTCATGGTTGCTGACCTCCTTGAAGGGTTACAGTTGGCAAAAGATATGGACGATTTTGTTTGTAAAGATAAATGGCTATTATCTTTATTTTCTTCAGTGGTAATAGCTATCCGACCACAAACAACCATTCCAAATTCAAGAAACATAATATGGGTGTTTTTAACTGCCTTGTTGAGGGGTCATGTTCCATCAGCTCAGGCACTGGGTTCAATGTTTAATAAAATGAATCAAAATGCTCAATTGGAGGGCTCAAGCTGTCTTAGTCTAGATGATGTGCTGGAGTTGATTTTTAAAAGGATTCTTGGTAAATCATATAAGAATATTACCTTGGAAAGTTACTCACTATATGATGGAAATGATCTTTCCCTGGATATGGTGGATATCTCATTGCTTCAAATCCATTCTCTTACGGGGCTTGCATGGATAGGCAAAGGTCTTCTAATGCGGGGACATGAAAAAGTGAAAGATGTGTTGATGATTTTCTTGAGGTGCTTATTATTGTCAGGCAGTGGACCTGAAAACTTGCTGCCGAGTCAGGATCAGTCAGAGAAGGGGGATGGCGCAAATCAACTTTTATTTATGAGATCTGCAGCTGATGCATTTTATATACTAATAAGTGATTCTGAGGATTGTCTAAATAAAAAGCTCCATGCTATTTCAGGACCACTTTACAAGCAGCGCCTTTTCTCTATATTGATGCCTATTCTTTTGTCTTCAATAACAAAGTGCCCTTCCTCACTGAGAAGGAGAAGGTAATTTTCAGCTCCTGAAAACCTCAATTATATGCTCACTTAATTGCTTCTCAAAACTGTCAAAAGGAAAGGACGAGTTGCACTGCCACTTCAGTTTCCCAAGAATTTTCATCTGCTAGAAAAAACATGAAGAGGAGAAAAATGTTCCTTCATTGTTAGTAATTAATTCTTCGAGGGACCCTTTACTTCCTAAAACATTTTTGCACTGAATTTATGGGTTGGATAATATTTGCAACTGGTAAATGGTAAAATCTAGGTAAATTAATCTCCTGATGTTGTTGGAAAAGAAATCTATAATGTTCATAATAAAGTTTGGTTGGATATTTTATTTTCTATAACTCAAGATGAGGATTTAAATTGTGAATAAACAAAACAACTTATGATGATTAATTAGTATATTTTGGCATATTCATTAAGTTAGTTGCTATTTTCAGTTCTTTGTTTGTTTGTTTGCTGTGTATTGCTATGGGGGCTAAGGAATATTATGGATGTTTGGATTGCATCAACGATGAGGTTAAGGACTATTAGATCTGTGCTATTTTCAAGGAAGTGTTGTAGAAATAAATCCTTTCTCATAACATTCTGTTGATCCTACACGCATAGGGAGAGATGGGATGTCAAACTCTCAAAAGACCAAACAGTAATGTTTTATTTTGTGTAATTGCAGGTCTGTGCTTTTTCGAGCTTTTGGTCATATCATCTCTGGTGCTCCACTGGTAGCTGTCTCAAGTGAATCGAAGAAGGTTCATCCTGAATGCTTTCTTTTTATTTCATTCTTACATACATACTTACTGCGTTATGGTTGATATTGTGTTCAGTTTCACTCATTTAGCTCTGTATTTTTGTCTTTGCAGATTGTTCCTATACTACTCAATTCTCTATCAGTACTGTGCGAGGATGTAAGCAATAAAGACATGGTTTATAATCTCTTGCTGGTCTTGTCTGGTCTTCTAATGGATAACAATGGTATGTTATTCCCATTTTTTTTGATATATTTCTTTTTGTCGACTCGTGTACTTGTCGGACAAGGATTCTTGTCCAACTGCTTGGCTTTGTTCTTAGTCTACGTCCTCAACTTGCTAGTTTTAGGTTGGCTTAGATTCGTTCTGTCGTGGAGTACGTGTTGCGCCCTTTTATGATTCTCTGTTTCGTTTGCTGACTTAGTCTATCAAGAATGAGGCTTGTCTCATCTCAAATTTTACTTTATCAAAAAAAAAAAAGAAGGATTCTTGTCCAACGGTTGGACAAGGCTACTAGAACCGGTTGGACAAAGATACTTCTAGAACTTCCTTGCCGGTTCATGGCCAAGTGTACTTGTGTTTGATATTTCATACTATTTCGTATTTTCCTTCATTTGGATTATACCTTGCTTCATTAGTTTAACTTATTGTTTCATATGCTTCCCTTTTTAAAAATCTGCAGGGCAGGACACCATCGTTGAGCATTTATCTGCTGTGGTCAACTGTCTCACTGGACTTCTTTTTTACCCTCATAAGATGGTATTGACTTGTTTAACTGTTTCACTTTCTATATTGTTTTTGACCCTTGTTGTCTTGTTTTTTGGAGGTCGATTCTTATGTGTTAAATGCTACATCTTATTAGGCTTTCACTTACGATCACTTTCCCCTTTCAATGACCGTAGTTTGATTGCTCTGGTTTCTTCTGATTTTTTCTTCCTCTTTTCTCTTCTCTTTTCTTAGTGATGGAAAATCAGTTTTTCTGAGTAAACCATAAATGACTAAATGAGAGATTGTAATTATTTGCTGGGTTCATATTTTCAGCTTGTTCGAGAAACAGCAATCCAGTGTCTCATTGCCATCTCAGCGCTGCCCTACACCAGAATTTATCCGATGAGAACTCAGGTCAATGACCTTTATTGTGTTTCATAGATCTTCACTTTTTGTGACATGATATTTATGTTCCTTGGAGACACTGGTAACTAACATAACTTATGGTGGCTTATTGTTCTTCAATATACAGGTAGTAACTGCGGTATCAAAGGCTCTTGATGATCCTAAGAGAGTTGTCCGTCTAGAAGCTGTTCGGTGTTGCCATGCTTGGTCAGTAATATTTTCATATTTTCTCTTCAAAATAAACGTAGCAAATTTCTTTGTAGTAATGGTCTAGACTTCCGATTTTCTGAAAGGAATCTTGCTGACATTCTTAATCAGGACTTCAATCGCATAAGGAATCTTGCTGACATTCTTAATCCAGGCTGAAGGGGTTGCTGAAACCAGTTTAGGTACATTTGATTTCTGTTTCTTTTGTAACTCTTCACTGCTCACTAATACCTGTTACCGACTCCTGAGTTGTTGTTACCCATGTGACTGTGTTACTTTAACTGATCGAAAATGGTTGTAAATAATGTACAAAAAATTACAGACATTGTAAATGGTAACTGTATCGTTAATGTCATTTTTGTGATTAGCCTAATATTTCAAAAATGAAACACTGGTAAGAAAAAGCTTTGAGGATCATAACTGGATATGTACCTAGAATAATACTACCATCTTTCTTTACAACTTGTGATAAATTGAATAGGTACATTTAACAAAAAGATCACAATCTTTTTTGTAGTGTTACAATTATTTTTCCATAACACCAGTTCAGTGCACTTTATAAATCAGCATGTATTTTTGGATAAGTAGATTTTATGTTTCTGACAACACATCATTCAGTTGTCTTTGCTATATATCCAACTTTTTTTTGGGATTTGTTCAGGTATGCTGTGTAAAATATGCATTCCAGTCTCTCCTGTTACTGCATTTGAATACCAGTTATACGCCTCACATGGATGCACGAGTGTACGACTCTCCTGCTCGATACATAACATGCTCAGAAGATTGTACCATAAATATCTTATATCTGCGTAGCGAGCTAACAGCCACAAATTGGTTTCTTATTTATTACAGCTACTTTCTTATGCGAAACTTATAAAATGTTTGATTGCGTTGGATGGCACAGGACTGTATATCTGATTTGAGTTTGTACAGTTGATCACCTTTGGTTCTCTAACAGTTGGTCATTGCACCATCAGCTTTGTAGATTTCGTGGTAATGGTTAGATCATTCCGAGTGATGTAGTATTACCCCGCAGAGGCTGTAAAGCTTTGTATCTGAAAATATGACTAGTTGCTATTGCCGTGGTTTATATCTTGTCCATTTGACAATTTTATTTCTTTTTGCTCGTTTTTGTACTTGGGATTTCACTTGTCGAAATCTCGTGATCACAAGGTAGATTTCTCTAAAGGTTTTTGTATGAGATTGAAATTTAAAAAAAACTCAGGATAATGAGCGAAATTTCCCATAGTTTTGTCTGTTTTTGGATTTGAGTGAGACTATTGGTAAGACAATGAAACGACTATTAGTAGATGATTATTGCTAAATTGCTTGAAAAGTTCTTTTTATCATTTATCAATTAGAAGATAATCTACCCTCATAGTTATTTCCCTCTACCCCCTGGCCTGCCACTGGCCTAGGTTCTTATATATCGTATATGTTAAAAAAAAAAGTATGTTGTTTCATATATGTCAAAAAATTATAATGACTTTTTCTTTGATTTTCATAAATATTTATTTTACAGAAAAAATTGTTGTTAATATTTGTAAAATTATGGGTAAGGGAAATAATAAGGTCGGTTTAACAATGTTTCAGAAATGGACTTGCTAATCCAACAAGATGATCAAGAACTATCAAGAACTAACAAACCCTTTCATGTTTTTGCAAGCAAAAGATGATTGATAGGATATTAGAAACTGTTTAGAAAGAAAGATTTGATTTATCATCTTTTATCTTAATCTCTAGGTATCTTAAAATCTCTCCATATATAAGGTACAATAAAATCAATTGAACGTTGCGTGAACAATCAAAGTAATCAACCAAATGGCATACTTTGCCGCTCAATCTCTCTCCTAATAAAGGGCTACTATTTACACTGATATTTTATCGCAAGATGCACGATTGCTATCGTGCATTGCGGATACGTAGATATCCGCGCATTTGCAATACGCGTTCGTGCTATTTTTTTTAAAAAAATAAAAATCATGTATTACTCTGATCTTCCTTAGGATATAGTTGCAAAGTCACTAATCAGGCATCTCTATCCCCTTTGTTGTAGCTTCCCTAGTACTCCTCTTTTTGCATAAATCTTCTTTCTGAAACCCCATCAATATATATTCCCATCACTCACATCAATATAGATGCAAGAGAAATTGTTATAATTACTGGTATATTTTTGCATAGTAAATACGGAGTATAATTTTTTTTTTTTGCAGCTACTCTGAAACCCATCAGTATAAACGGAGTATATAATTTATATACTCCCATCAATATGTAAATTGCCATCAGTATAGCTGCAAAAAGATCTGCGTACCTGCAATTCTTGCAAAAGACACCTAATCACGCACTCGTAGTGCACATTCACATTTCCCCACTTATTTGATAAAATACTTCGCATACTCACACTTCGCATTCGACTGTCCCACAGTGTAATTGGTAAAATTTTCACCGTGTAAATAACAATCCCGTTTAAAAAGATTAATCCCAATTTTCTCAATTCATTTATCTCAATTCCGTTAAATCCAATAGTTGTTGTTAGTTAAAGTTGGTTGGGCATGATAGAGGAAGAGCCGTGAGCGGACCCATATATAAAAAATACAAACAAGTGAAACAACACATCAATCCAACGGGTTCCAACGTAAAATCAATTAACAGTGAAATGAGTAGTTCGTCAAACTTATATGTTGTTTAATAAATATCAATATTTTCAATGTGGTAAAAAACTATACTCCAATCGAATAGGCGACTAAAGAAACAATAATCTTCATCGATATAATCATTGACTCTATCTAATGAGGACCCTTTGAAGCTCGAGCTTCACTCCATGATTCCCAATTTCCCATGATGGGAGTGTCCTATGTGAAGACTAAACTCCCGCAACTTTGGCGATTAAGATCAATCAAGTTGTTTTTTCTTGGCCTTGGAGCTCGAGTAACAACCAAGATTATAGTTCATCACAACCAATGTCGTGACCAAACCTCTCTATTTGGCATTAATCATAAATCAATTCTCAATCACAATCTCATATTTGGCATTAACTCTCAACAAATCTTTCGATAAACGGGATGTAAATGCTTGTTTTGCCTTAAAATCTGTTAGTGCAATTTATGTAGGGCCGTTGAAAACCAATCGAAAACTCCGTTGAAAAACCAATGATAAAGAAAAACGAAAAGGCTGTGGCGTGGTATATGCCGAACCCACTGCATTAGAAGCGAATTCGCCCCGACCGTAGGTGCAAGTCGGTGTATGGCTTCGCCCCCCAAGATTACACAGAAGAAGAGAGAAAGTGGTTTTCTGTGTTTTGCAGAAGAAGTAGACGTCTGTTTAAAAAGAAAAAGAAACGCTCCTCAATTGAATGTGCAGGCGAAAATCTCGGAACGGTACGTGTCACGAACACGGACCGGCGGCGGCGGTGCGCGCGTATGAGTCCCCTATTCCATCTCTCAAACTATGGATGGAAAAAGAGTACTTATAAACCATCTCTTCATGTTCCAAGAAATCAATGTGGGACATTTAAAACCTTTCAACTTCCACAAACCTCTTTCAAGCATTTCCTCCAACAAGATCTACGGTGAAACGAAATTAGAATAAGTCACTATAAATCGCTATTAAAATAAGATATTTCTCAAGCTCATACATGTAAATTTAAAAACTATATAAAACCATTTATAAATCGAGTTTTCTTAAAAAAAATATCTACAACTATTTTTTACATGTAAAACATGTTTTAAAAAATTAGATTACCAAAAAAGGGAGAGTAGGTGATTACCAAAAAAAATATCTACAACTATTTTGAACTACTTATTAAAATCCTTATAAATATGTTTATACACTACATAAAAAGGAGAGTAGGTGATTCTATAATTTTCAAACTTACAAATGGTTTTATAAAAAAAAAATGACTATTTTAAGGATGTTATGTAATTTCCAAAATGTTGGTTGTCTCCAAATTCCCCTAAACTTAAAAGGTAGTCCCCAACTTGCACAAATAGTTGAAACTGCAACTAGCCTTGAAAAAGGCAAAACAGCGGTAAAACAACAGGAGCTACATCTTGGTGTTGTAATGGTGGATTCTGCGAGTTTGGGGTTTTTCTGTTGATCGAAGATTTGTCAGATACGGAGAGGGAGGTAATGGAGGTCGTCCTTCATGTCTACGATGTCACTAACAGCGGTTCAGAGAAGACAAACAACACTATTATGCAGGTCAACCGGATTTTCAAAGATCGTATCGGATTAGGCGGGATCTTTCATAGTGCTGTTCAGGCGCGTCTCTCCCTCGCTCTGTGATTTGCTTATCCGTTATTTGCTATGCTAGTTAGGGTTTTGTTCTCACCATTGTGTTTTTTTTCGATCATTGAGTCCATCCCGGCTCAGATCTAGGGTTTTATTGGTTCAAGTAGTTGAACATTGATCAGATTTTGGGCTTCTTATCATCGTTTGTTGTGCAGGAGCGTTTCTATTTGCCGGCAATGAAATTTGATATTCTGTACTATGTAGCTTTATTTCTAGTTGTTAGTTGAAGCAAAGATTTAGTATTGGTATTTTATTTGTATGACTGATGAATGAAACAACACTGATAGGGTTTCTTGGAGTTGACTTGATACATATCCTTTACATGATGGAACAACTTCACATTTACAAGCAGTTAGCCTCTATTATAGCATACCTCTTGTATGCACCACTGCTCTAATCAGTGTGCTTCATGTGAGATCAAACCTTTTGTAATCGCTGTGTATAGATAGGTTTATATGTAGTTTCAGCATTTCTCCCTTCAATTGAAAATTTATATAATATCAGGTTTGGTTTTAGTATTGTGCACATGTAAGTGAACCGAAGCATTTGAAACTGTGTAATGAGCAAGAGCTTTGTCTTTTTAGAAACAGTTGATAATGGAGACTTTAGGGTACTATATAAATATTCCATTGCCTTGTCTCTCATATAGAAACCTGCATATTTGCATCTCTTGTAAAATGAACTGAAAGCAACCTTAATAAGCTATATACATTAAGCTAATCACTGCACTATATGCTCTAGAGTGATGGCTGCTTTGTTTATCCGGAAATTCTTCCGGTATAGGAGTAATATTTTATGAAGGATTTTTATCTTGAGAATAAGTTTTGACTATGTTTGCACCTCTCTGAAAGAAGGTTGTGTTTGATGCTGACCTGATAACTTGTGCTTCATTTCCCAGGTTTATGGAGATGATGAATGGTCATTTGGCTTTTGTGAACAAGGATCTGGAGTTTTTAGCTGCCCTTCAGGAAAGAATCCTATGTATACATATCGTGAAAAAATTGTTCTTGGAAATGCAAATATCCCCATCTCTGATGTTAATAAGATCCTGAGGGAGTTAAGCAAAGAGTGGCCTGGAAACTCATACGACTTGTTATCTAAAAACTGCAATCATTTTTGTGATGAACTCTGTGAAAGGCTTGGTGTGCCTAAGATTCCAGGTAAATCAATTTTATTATTTTGACATACCTCTAACCATGCAGTCATGCACACATTACAGGAATATAAGGATCAACTATCTAGTGCATATAAATTGGCTAGCTTTTATTTATAATCAGTGAAACTTAAGCATGACAAACGATTTATAAAATGCTGATGTCACTATGGTTGGCTTGCAATTTAACATAACTCAAAGTTTGCTATGGTGTCTTGCTAGACATCTTGCTCGTTTCCATAATTATCAAATTTTGTGCTCAGTATATTTTTTTTTTTGAAAATGAAATAAACAGTGTGAGAAATAAGATCTCTCAATTTCATATTTTGCTTATAAGGGTTGGTTATGTGCAATGCGGGAAAAATTAAGGGTGGTTCTTCTGTGTAGTTTCCTTTTTTTTTAATGGAAATTGCAACAATAGATCTCATCTTTAGGGTCGGTTGGCTGGTTGCTCTTAGTGGCATGGTGTTTACCAGCTTGCCTGTTTTCCAATCATGTGATTTCTTTTGCCTTGATAAATTATTGCCCTATTACTAAATATTTTTAATCAAATATTGTCTTGGACATATTTGCAGTAGTTTACATTTTTTGTAGAAGTATTCTGAAGCCTATTACCAATTGCAAATTTAGACAGCTTTTAAGTAACTATTAAAAGTATATAAATACTCTGAAAGGGTTTTTCCAATTTTGCAGACTATATCAACTATAAAATGACTTATATATAGGTGTAGAATATCGAAGCAGTATCCTGAATTCTTACACAGCTTTTTCCTTGTGCAGGTTGGGTTAATCGATTTGCCCATGCTGGCGATGCTGCTGTAGAAATTGCTGAAAGCACGGCTGTTCGGGTGAGATATTCTAATGAATTTAGGATTTTATAGTAGTACCATAAGTTGCCTCATTGGGAAAGGATTTGACTAAAAGTAAAGTCTTTTTTAACTTTCATTGATGCTAAGTTGTTCCTTTGAAAATAGTGGGTTTTGCATATTTTCTAAAAAAATATGCAAAAATAGTTATTAGGGTGACACGGCATTTTAGAAGATGTGTGTCTTAATTTTCTAAAAAAATACAACAATAAAAAATAAAGATGCAAAAATAATCCCATTTACGTGTTTGAAAAAGAAAACCCACCCTCATTCGATTTGCCCTTTTCTTTGAAACTTCACTACTAATGTTAATTTTCCAAGATTTCAGAAGAACTTAATTCTTGGCCAATAATTTCAGAAATTCACATGTTCATGGTGCACCTGAGTATTTGAAGGCACTGTAAAGACTTAACATGATACGTTGATGATTTGATACCATGGTTAACACAAATACTATGGCTGGAATCACAGACCTCTTTGCATCCTTGGCCTGGCTTTCGCAGGCGACTCTTCCTGTGACTGTTTATTCTTGCCCTGTTTCTCATTTGTTTGATTTTGTGTTTTTTAAGGGGATTTGTTATACTAAACAATCTCTTGAGACCCACCAGTTTGTGCATTTGCATCCATTCTGTCTGACTTTTGTTTGATTCCCTCCTACTACTGCAGTGGAGACAGGCAAAGACAGAAATCGTCTCTGCAAGCAAAGTGGCATATCGGTTTCTATCTGGTATTGGTTCTAGCTCACCCGGCTCACCCGACAACCCTAGCCCAAACAGAAGCATCCCACGATTCCAAGGATCATGGTTCAAGAATATTTTACCAGCTTCGATAGGTGACAAACCATCTGCCAGCATGGAACACGAGGAAAAGGAAGACGGGGAAGCACCTCTCCATCAAATTAGGAGTGGCAGCAGCGGGCCTAGTGACAGTTGACAGAAGTGCGGTCATGCGTTCTTTCGGTTTCTTTGTTAGCTTTCCCCTTTGTGTACAATTGTAAAATGTTACCACAAATCTTTATGTGACTTCTAAACTGTGCTCCCTTGTTACTCAAATTGTTCGATTCTTAAATGCCTGTTGTTACTTGTGTCAACTCAACCGGTTGCTCCAAAGAACAATGTTTTTTTTTTAACCTTTCGGGTATGCCTTGAAAACGCCACCCTATGATTTGTATCTGGATTTGGATTTTACATTCACTGATTCAACTTCTCCTCTACCTTGTATATGAATTGAAGAACCGATCAAATGCAGCGCAATTATCTAATTTACGTAATTGAAGAACCGATCAAATGCAGCGCAATTATCTAATTTACGTATGAGATGTAATTTACGTACGAGAACCTGGAAGCATTTCTCTCGCTTTAGCTTTCCGCAGCCTCGCAGTTTATAAAGTTTTTTCGTTTCCATGGCTCGAACTCTCGAGAACGAGATGTTGTTCGGTTGCTCCTGGGTTCTGTGGCAGTACAACGCAACATTTTATATTGGAACGAAAAAGGCCCAAATTGAAAAAGGGTCCAAAATTGAAAGAGAGGCCCAAAGGCGGAAACCCTAACCGGGCCTAGTTTATATAGCGGCATATAGTAATTAGGGTTTATCGTCTCCCTCTTCCGCGCCCCTCTCTCCCTCCATTATCTTCCTCGGCAGAGCATCGCTTTGCTCAGTCTCCCCAACTTACTGCGACAATGGTGAGCCTCTCTCTTCCTCCTCACGCTCTATCTCTGTGTTTTTGAAACTGACTCTTGTGTCTCAACTTCGATTGGCAGATTATTTCAGAGAAGAACAGGAGAGAGATCTGCAAATACATCTTTCAAGGTCTCATCTCTATTCCATTCTCTCTCTTTCCCGCTGTATCTCGATATTGTTAGTCGATTTATTCATCTTATTGCGGTTTTGTTGTTAGTCGAGCGCGGAGATGGAATCGTTGGGATGAATAATATTGCGTTTTTTAGGATGAGAATAGAGCAGCTCTAAAAGTGAATTTGAGCAGTGATTTTCTCTATTTAGAAATAATATCCGAAGTTTCGAATTAGTTCTTATGGTTTGCAGAATCGATTGCAGTTCTGTGCTGGGATGATGGTTCATCTTATTAGATGGAAGAGTTATATAGCTAAGCATGCTTTTGAACCCAATTTGATCCTTGATTAGGATGTTGTGGAGTTGTTCCTTGAATTACCTTAATTAGATGTGCCTACTGATTTGATTTTGTTATGGTTCATCTTGATAACTGGTGCTAACTGATTTGATTTTGTGAAATTTGTGTTATCAAATTGCCTGTTGATCATGTCCCACTGTCAATTAATGACGCAGTGCTTCGATGTGCCTTGAATGTTACTTACTGTCGGTTCTTTTTCTAAGCATGCTTTTGAATCCAATTTGATCCTTGATTAGGATGTTGTGGAGTTGTTGCTTGAATTACCTTAATGATTGATAACCGATGCTTACTGATTTGATTTTGTAAAATTTGTGTTATCAAATTGCTTGTTGATCATGTCCCACTGTCAATTAATGACGTAGTGCTTCGATGTGCCTTGAATGTTACTTACTGTCGGTTCTTTTTCTGTTGCAGAGGGTGTTTGCTATGCAAAGAAGGACTTCAACCTTGCTAAGCACCCTGAGATCGATGTTCCCAATCTTCAGGTGATTAAGCTTATGCAGAGCTTCAAGTCGAAGGAGTATGTCCGGGAGACATTTGCATGGATGTACTATTACTGGTACCTTACAAATGACGGTATTGAGTTCTTGAGGACATACCTCAATCTTCCATCAGAAATCGTTCCTGCTACCTTGAAGAAGAAGCCTGTTTCCCGCCCCATGGGAGGCCCACCTGGTGACCGCCCCCGGTAATTTCATCATAAATCTTTGTAGCTCTAACTTCTTTGGATTTATGAACCTTGAAAAGGATATTTTTATTGAGGTGTAGTCTTATTATTGCGTTTTGGATTGTAAATGTGTCAGTGGCCCACCACGATACGACGGTGACCGTCCAAGATATGGTGATCGGGATGGATACCGTGGAGGACCACGTGGACCTCCTGGGGAGTTTGGTGGTGAGAAGAGTGGAGCTCCAGCAGATTACCAGCCTTCATTTAGTGTATGTTCCAAGTTCTTCACCCTTCTGTATAATGTTTGGGATATTGATCCAGCAATTTTGATTTGCTATAATCTAAGATAATTAAAGTGCATTACCAGATGAATAGAAGTAAACAAAGAAGTTTTGATATATTTAAAGAGACTGTTATAGTAAATTTTGATCGACTCCAGCCTCTCAGAATCCTCAACAGATGACAACACAAGTTTGCGTTTGGAAGCAAGGACCTGATGATTTTATTTACAAGGGTTCAATCACATGTAGTTGTGAAATACATTATGCTATATATTGTTGCTAGCTGCTGTGAATATCAATATCCTATATATTTTTGAAACAGTATGTAGTAAGTGGTGTGTGGAGGGCAACGAGTTGAACTACTATGAAGTTGTTATCTGACAGAACTTATTGAATGTCTTAGGGTGCTGGTAGAAGGCCTGCCTTTGGCCGTGGTGCTGGAGGATTTGGCGGTGGACCAGCTGCTGGTGGTTCTGGCTTTGCTGCATAAGATGTTTTTTTGGGTCTGCAATAGGCTTCTGTTTCCAACAACTAGCAATGGATTATGAAATGGAGATGTCTGTTATTCGGTATTGAATTTTGAGAGTAGTGGTTGATTTGATTTTCCTTATGATTTCCAATGTTTTAATCATGGATATTGTAGTCTCTGCTTAATGTTATTTGCCAATTGTCATGTTGGAGGCTCTCTTTTGGTCGTTCTTTCAAGGTCCAAGTGTTGGATTTGCACGTTTTGTTGATTGCCTATCCACTCTTGTGAGCTCATCTGTTCTAGAAAATGCTGTTTAAACGAGTTTATCACAAACTGAAGCCTATTCAACCTTTTTATTCCTAATATACGCATTTCTTGTGGCTGAAATGTTTGATTGCTTTCCCAAGTTTGTGATTTTAATAAACGCGGAAGGCCCGAAAGCAGCTTGAATTATTGCTGAAGACAATGAAGTATCTCACAATTTATAAATGACAAAATATAAACAATGATTAAGAGTTTGATTAATGGCCCGATTATTAATGGCGATGACTCCAAGAGTAGGAAACAATTTTAAAATGTTCGATATTTGAGGAGTGTTTGGACGAACATGCACGTAAATGATTTCAATTGATTTTTGTGTTGTGCAAATTGAATGCCACATTGAGTTGGTGCCCTGCCTATCCTATAATTCACATTGTTTTATTTATTTATTTATTGAAACGTCACCAACTCATTTGAAGGAGCTATTTTGTTATTAAATTCTTATTTCCTAACTTTAAATCTATAACAACAATAATTTCAATCTATCTCGCTCGAAACAAGATCTTCTTTTCTAACAAAAAAAAAAATATTTTCAAAGTATATTGCTTGAAATTAATATAAATTATGTGTTCAATGTATATTACAAGCCTGTTTTCAAGTGTTTTTTTTTAAATAGACTTAGAAATTTGGACGAATTTCGAAATTTATAAAGTAATAGGTTTGAGAAAATCAGCATGGTGATTTCCTGAATTTTCCCCCCCAATATTCTTTGCATATTCTCAAATCAATTCTCAATCTATTGTGTGACAACTTCTCCATATATATGGCATCTTCTAGTTTTTATATACAAATTTATATTGGTACATTGCTTTCAGGCAAATTAATTAGTTTATCATCGTTGTCAAGTTTTCCCATCCAAAAGATAGTGGCTCTCTTTATCTATAGTTTTCCCCTGAGTCACATCATTAGTTGCAAGTCAATCTTCAACTAATGATGTGTTAATATGAAAATAAATCAAGTTTCCATTCATCTCTTTTTTTGGTTTATCTCTGCCGACTTACCACCACAGAGGAAGGAGGAAGAAGAGGAGTCTCCATTGTTGCTCATGTTTTCGGCTCGATTTTTATAGACCAATACAAATCTGTGGAGCTTCATCTTGATCTATCTAGATCAAGATCTTATATGCAATTTCAGGTAAAATTGTTTTTTTTTATCTGTTCATTTCCTCGATATATGATGTTGTTTAATTGTTTATGTCAATCAGATGAAGATAAAAAAAAACATCTCTTATAGGTTAATCAATTTCTCAAAATTCAATTGATAATGTTATTGATTGGGTTCGTTTGGCACAATGTGCTCGTCGATTTTGTAGGCAATTTGATTTTTTGATGGAGATAGCTGAAGAAGATCCTTGGTCCACAAAGCAGCGTGATTCACCTGAACCAATTCCATCTCTCATCAAACACATAAGTACCGATGGAGTGGCCGACTTTGATACCATTGATCGATCTTATGGCTTTTCGGATCATCCTAACCCAAGCAACCCAAGCATATACGAGCTCAGCAGTGCATCGGCTAGAGTTTAGCTCTCCGTCTCACCATGTTCTATCTCTTTTTTTCGTTTAGTTTTTATCTTTTCTCATCGTGTTGCTTATAGAAAACTAAGTGTTGTTGTTGTTGATTTCACTTATGTATTGCTTATGGAAGCCTCTTCCGCCTATCGAGTCTGGGAGAGCTCAGTCGGTCTCTATCAGCATGCCGCCTACTCCTACAGGACGTCGAGTTAAGGGTGCAAAGAGAGTTCTCCTAGGTGACCATCATGATCCGAATTTATCGACCAACAATGCCAATGACACTCCAAGGTCTGCTCCACCCGAAACTTCGACAACTAGTGAGCGACGATTCTATTCACACCAAATGCCAAAGAGAACCTTTTATGTGCAACCTGATAGCCATGATGATGTCAACTTCTCCGAATCTCGTCAGCCACGGTTTGGAAAGGATGCAAGGTATGATACCTTTAAGACAGGGTCTGGCGGACTCGAAAGGTTAGGGTCTGCCTTGGGTGGTGGTGAACGAACGAAATCTCGCCTTCAAAGGAGCCACCGTATCATAGGAGGTTCCGCTTTGTCAGCTGATCGCTACTTTGATGCATTGCAAGGAGCGGATCTCGACACACTCAAGGTTAGTACATTGCAAAATATTGTCAAGAACTCTATGATAGGCCTTTAACGTTCGTTTTGTCGCCTTTTTTTTATGTTTCGGAACAGCCAGATGAGGAGTCAGTTCTCCCTGATGACAAGAGCTGGCCATTCCTACTCCGGTACACTGTATCCACATTCGGTGTCTGCCTAGGCGTAAGCAGCCAAGCGATCTTATGGAAGGCCTTAGCAACATCCGAATCAACCGAGTTCTTACACATAAGCTTAAGAGTAAACTTAGTCCTGTGGATCATCTCTGTGGTGCTTCTAGTAGTGATTGCCTCAACCTATCTTTTGAAGGTGATCTTTTACATGGAAGCAGTTCGTCGCGAGTACTACCATCCTATCCGAGTGAATTTCTTCTTCGCGCCATGGATAGCCTTGCTATTCTTGTGTCTTGGTGTGCCACCGTCGATTGTTAAGACGCTCCCTCGTCCTCTATGGTTCGTTCTTATGACTCCGATATTCATCCTAGAGCTAAAGATCTATGGTCAGTGGATGTCAGGTGGACGGCGAAGGCTCTCAAAGGTGGCTAACCCGGCAAACCATCTATCGGTTGTTGGCAACTTTGTCGGAGCCTTGTTGGGTGCCACCATGGGGCTCAAGGAGGCACCGTTGTTCTTCTTTGGCATTGGCATTGCACACTACATTGTCTTGTTTGTTACGCTTTACCAACGACTCCCTACGAACCAGACACTCCCTATAGACCTTCATCCGGTGTTTTTCCTGTTTGTCGCGGGTCCTAGTGTTGCTTCCATGGCATGGGCTAGGATCCAGGGCTCCTTCGATAATGGTTCGCGGATGGCTTACTTCATCTCCATATTCCTTTACCTCTCACTGGTTAGTAGTCCATACTTTCACCACTTCAATTTAGGCTCTGTTTGGCGCATCATATGGTACTTATATGACATGTCGTCCTCTCGGGCTATGCAGGCTGTGAGGGTAAACTTCTTCCGAGGATTCAAGTAAGTATCGACATTTTTCGTGACATGACTTTCGTATATCTCGAATTCATATAGACCACTTTGCACAAAACCATCCATTTGTCATAAACTTTTTTGTTCATATATGTAGTTTTTGTTCATTTGATCATGTTCTATAGGTTTTCGCTGACATGGTGGGCGTACACATTTCCTATGACCGGAGCAGCCATTGCAACCGTCCGATACTCGAACGAGGTCAGGGGGTGGTTCACTCAGGTCCTCGCGGTAGCCTTATGTGCAGTGTCCGTACTCATAGTCACCGCTCTTCTCGTCATAACCATCATCCATGCATTCGTGCTTCGGGATCTTTACCCTAACGACATTGCCATCGCCATCACCGAAACTCCACCGAGGAAGAGATGGTTCCATGAAGATACTGGTAGCCCACACCCTGACGACATCGAGAACTTCTTCAAGGCCTTGACGTCTCATGGCAAGACTATGGAAGCACCTCCTAGTAGCGATAACGCCATTGATGAGACTCGTAGTAGCGACGACCACAACTGATTGAGCATGTTTGATGTAAGTAAAGGGTTTGATCGGTACGTTTTTGTTGTGAATGTGTTGTTAACTCAGTTTGGTATATCCTTGAAAATTTGAAGATTTTGAAGAAACTATGGATCGTTATGCCTTGTTTATTTTAATTAGGGTTGTTAGCTCGACTCAGGATCAGCTTTAAAAAACTCGACTCGAGCTCAAACCAAGTCTGAACATGATTTTAAGCTTGATTGAAAGCTTGGCTCGTTCAATTTAAACATGAATAGCTCGAATTTTATTGTGAATGTGTTGTTAACTCAGTTTGGTATATCCTTGAAAATTTAAAGATTTAATTTAATATCTTCTTGATTTAAGGATTTTCGCATTTTATTTTTCGATATTAAATATAAAAATAAACTGGACAAATTAATAAAAGAACTAATTACCGTTTTTTATTTATAATAAATCTCAAATCTCATAGCCCTAAAATTAAACCCTAACACTAGCCCTAACTAAAAAAAAAAGAAAAATACATAGAAAATATTTATATGTTAAAATCATAATGTAGTTTAATTATGTTTGCTCCTTCCTAATCCTTCCTTCCTGCTCCTTGAAAATTCACCTTGATTTTGGGCGTTGCTTTCAACTTGAGATGTGTCTAGAAGATCTAATGATGTCAATGAATATGGCCTCAAGATCACATAAAATTCATTTCCATTCACTTCCAATGCGCTTGATTTCGGGATCACCTGGATTCGAAAGATAGAATTTATCGTCGTTAAGTTGTGTACCATAGATTCATACTAAAAGAGGTAGAAGATGAATCAATAAGACGACTCGAGTATACCTTAGTCGGATTTTCAAAGGAGTTGTAATCATGGGGTTCATCGGAGGTCAGAACGGTTTGCTTCGACCCCTTGATAGACTTCGCATCCACTCCATTAATCGAAATGGTGACATTCACTTGGCTGTTTTGGAAATTCACCATCTACATAGTTCACAAAAGTACGTATTAGCAACATAGTTATTAAGCATATAAAATCTCGAGCAAGTACTTATGTACCTTCACTTTGATATATGTGGAATTATCCTCCTGGTTAGTGTATCTTATCGCAGAAGCAATAAAGTTATCGAATGTCGACTCAGTCACATTGAGAAGGGTAGCTCCGCTAGACTCGGTGAAGAAGGTTTGCATCCAGTAGCTAGGGATTCCGAAAGATTGGTGCGAGTCAAAGTTAATAGCGTCGGGCTTCCATCTAAGTACATATCATTGAAAGAACTAGTTAGTTAGTATAGTTATAAGGTGAAATATATGTAGATAGAAGAAATGTAGTAAAGACTCACTTTGGATCATCACGATGCATAAAAAGCGGAGCATAACTCGCCATGGAAACAACATCACTACATTTGGCACATTTTATAGATATAATGTTAGTTCGAAATGAAGCCAATACAAACAAACCAAAAGATCAATCCAAGTACCTATTGCGTTCAACGCCAATTACGAATGCTGCCTCAGCCAAAGCACCGATCAAAGTACCGTTATCATTCACATCACCAGGCTCAGTGACCGCGTACTCACTCACGAAAACCTTAGGGCCATACCGCGGTTGGTGATCAAAATTGTGAGCGTTTGTGAACATTTGCTCGGGATTCAAGTATATCTGAAAGATTGAATACATATATAACCCAATCAATCCATCACACACACAAAAAAGTTCAATGGAATCAATGATCTTAGAAAAGGGAGTTGAACAAATACGTGGAAATCAAACAGATCCGCTGGCATGTCAAGTTGTGCAACCGTGGCGTCACAGTTGTTGATGACTTGCATGTCGGGGTAGTTGCTTTTGATGGCATCGTAGAACTTGAGATAGTTTCCTGATACACACAAATCGACAATGAATTCATACATTCACATTGGAACCAAAACAAAAACCAAAGCACATTATGTTTTGAGGATGAAATCTACCTTTATAATGTGTGTATTGCTTCCAACAATTCTCATTCCCGACAGCGATATGTTTAAGATCAAAAGGCTCCGGGCGTCCATGCTGTGCTCGAAGGGCTCCCCATTTCGTATTGACATCACCCCTCGCATACTCCAGGCTATCGAGCATTTCCTACACCGCGTAAATGCATAGACACAATGTTAACAAATACTCTATCCATAGTTTTGTATACTTCTTGAAAGTAAATAATCGAGCTTACTTGAACGTAAGGGCCGATAAGTTCGGTGTCAACTTGTTCGGTATGAGCGATACCGACATTAATCACCCACACCGGAGCTGCCCCAAGATCTTCCGATAGCTGCATCCAATTCGATCAAATGTCATATAAATGTAACTTCAAAATAAACTACAAGGTAATGTATATAAAAAGTAACATACTTGGAGGAATTCGAGATAACCAAGACCATCATCGGTCCAGTATTCCCAAATGTCGTTAAAGTGTCCAGGTCGGTTTTCGGATGGACCAACCGTCTCCTTCCATCGGAAGGAATTCCTCAAAGCAACTCCTTCCACAAAACATCCACCCGGGAACCTAAGAAACCTCGGTTTCAAACCCATGACCATCTGCATAAGATCCTTTCGGAATCCATGGCCCTTGTGGGTGTCGAGAGGCATGGCGGAGACTTGATCGATCCAAATCGTCCCGTTCTTGGTGGTAGTGAGTTGAAGCGTCGCATTCCTATCCGTCGCCTTTGCTTCAAGTGTCATCTCCATCTTCGTCCAATCTTCAACTTTAGCGGCATTAGCCCTAAAACATTTAAAATCACCATACAAGATATAACATACTTCAAATTCATAAACATTAAACAATATCATTAATACATAATATATTTCCAGGCCTTACACTATGTTGGCGGTTTCGAGCAGTTGCCCGTCCTCTCCGATGAAAGACGCAGATAGCTCAAGCCCGCCGGTAGAGCGAACATAGAATGACACATTGTATTGCTTTCCCTCTTCAATATTCTGCAAAGATTTGAGTTTCAATCACTATATAGTTGCACAAATTAATTTAACCCTAAATGGTATTAAATAAACAAATATAGGTATACGGTATACCATGCCATGGAATCCAGGATTGAAAATCCCAACTCCTCCTTGAGGGCATGAATCTCCGTCGCAGAGGACATCCATTCGAAGCGCCATCTTGTTCTTCTCGAAGCACGAAGAGGTCTCGGTTGTGACGTATATGTGCTTGTCGTCGCCGATCACTCCCCATGGATGGATATGCGCCGGAGAGTGATGGCCTCCGGCTTCAAAACCTTTATTCATCACAAGCTCGGCCCATAGTCCACCAGCTCCGGCATGGTTGATTTCCTCAAAGAAGACACCAAGGAGAGTATTCGGAATCGGAGACGTATTGGAGGCATTAACGGATATGGAAGCAGTCTTCCAATCGGATTCGTAATAAGCCGCTTGAGCAGCTGAGATTGATAGGCATAAGAGTAGGGAACAAAGCAGACTCCAACTAAAGCTTACCATCTTGATCGAAGATAAAAAGTGTTTGATGGTAAGTAGTGAATAACACAGCTTAGAGCTTGAAGGGAGAGGATGATTTGCAACAGATTTATAGGAGTTAAAATGCATTGGATAAGCCTCAATCTGATTCTGTTAACCAATGGATTTTTTTTTTTAAAATGAAAACATGGATAAGGTGTACTGCCGATTTAAAAAAATTACAGTAGATTTGAAGGGATAACTACCTACTCGATCTATCAATAAACCGGTGGTAAAGGATTGAATTTCTTGAATCCATACAAGAAAATTTGAAGAGATACGGATAAAATAAAAATTGAAGAGATAATTAAATTCATTAAATTGATAAGATTATTACTCCCTCCGTTCGGCAAAACTTGTCGTTTACTATTCACGCACGCTTTTTTAGAATGATAAAAACTATATAAAATATTTATTTTTTTAAAAAAATTTTTAACAAGTTTGTACTTATTAATAATAACTACAAAATTGTTAAAAAAATTATTAAAAAAACTAGATATTTTATATAGTTTTTAGCTCCTAAAAAAGCGTGCATGAATAGTAAAACGTCAAGTTTTGCCGAACGGAGAGAGTATAAGATTAAATTTATAACAAGAAAAGTGGACTTGGATTCCCTACGAAGTTGTAAATGGTTTTAGTTTGGCAAATCTATATATCTATATATCTATATAAAATACTAAAACAGAGGCCTGAAACGGGCTCTGGTGCGATTTCGTATCCACGGAATTTTCTGGATTAAAACGGGATTTTTTTGGCTTATGTGTCATTTTCTGAATTAAAGTGGTATTATATTTTTGGGTCACATTAATTAATAAATCAATATAGTTAGATAAATTTTTTTATCTACATCTTGATTTGAAAGATTTTATTGAAGTAAAAATGGATTTTTATAGAAAAAATTTGGTCAAATGTCCATTTAGAAAGTGTAAACGAGGTGCTCTACCAACTGAGCTATAGCCCTTGTGTTTGTACTACATAGTTTAGCATGTAGCCAATTTTTTGTCAAGATGAGGATGAGGATTTCCTGAATCTAATTAGGTAAATGTCCATTTTAGAAGGGTAATTAAGTAAGTGTCCATAATTTTTTATTAAACCCCAAACTACCCTTGTTATAATTTAATCCCAAGGAACCACCGCTTCCAAAGATCCACTCGGTGATCCAAAGTCACAGATAAAGAGATACGTATCAAAATCCAAGGAGGCCGATTTGAGGAAGTCCTTCACTATCTGATCGACCTTCGCCGATGGCTCGAGCCTGGAAGGTACACGGTGTTCTCGTTGTGGCTACTTCGCTTTATGCCGTTGACGATCGATTATTGAACTGTATATGTGGATTTATTGCAGTTTGGCTTTACATTCCGATTTGTGTGGGAGTGTTGAAGCCTCGGTGTTCTTGCTATTCGAAGGTGCGAATAGGTTGTTTTGTGGGCGTCTTTCAATCCTCTTCATGCCGTTTTCGAAATTGGAATTTTTCCATTGTTCTCAGAGACAACGAATCATATAGGTTTTGCTTCTTTGAAAGTTCTTTTACTGTAGTTTTTTAATTTTAATTTGTTTTCCATCTCATCTCTCCTGTCGGCGTCTTGATTTATTTAGTTCTTCTGTTGAATTTGATCCAGGGGAAGTCTACTAGTTATCGAATTCGGGCTTCTTGAAAAGTAGTTTGATCTTCTTGCTCTTATCTGGGATTGCAGTTTTTTCTTCACAAGGGTGGCATTTAAGCTGTGTACAATGCGATGGCGTCTTTCGGAGGCGAAAGTGATGCAACTGAACCCGACGAGGATAGTTTCAACGTTGATTGCGGTGGCGATACAGAGCGGTTGGAGTTTGATTCTCAATTTCCTGCTTTTTCCAGTAAAGTTGTTTTTAACCCCCCTTGTGCCTTGTTTTTATGATTCGATGAGGAATAAGGTCGATTTCTCTGTGCTACTGCGCGCAAGCGTTTTTAGGGCGATTGCTCTTGCTTTCGGTCTTTTTTTGGAATGCGAAAATGGTGTTGTGTTTGAATTATCAGTTTTATGCACGCATGAATTTTGGTGATATGTTGTATTGCTGTGTGAATTGGTTGGAACTTGGAAGCGATTTTGTTTTTTCCTTCTGATTCAAATGTGTATCTTTAGATGAAGAAAATGGCAACAATCTTGATGGATTGCAACAGTATTTGGAGAATGATCGGCCTGGTAATGATCCTGTTGTCGCTAGTGATGCATTTGAGACCCAACGGATGGAGTTTGATAGCGAACCACAACTGTTGATTGCGGCAGAGGAAACTCAGGCAATCAATCTTGCAGAGGAGACACAATTGCTTTGCAAGGAAGGCTATTTCACTGTCACTATTTTATTGTTGGTAACGATAGATTACGAAAGTAGGTTGGTGACAATAGGGGGTGATGATAATGTTCTCTATTTAGGGATAATATATTGGTGGCAATGATTCGATTCGATCTATGCTCCCCTCGTTCCCATTTTTTGTGGATATGATATGCAATTATAGGGTGCTTTAGGTGGATATGATATGCAATTACAAGTAAAGTTGATGATTAAATTTTGAAAAAATGGGTTGGTGACAATATCTTAGTGTGGTGACAATTTTTTGTGGTTACATGTTCGTGGTGACAAATGTGTATTGAAATAATATTTTGGTGATAATTTCGGTGAGAGAAACTAGACAAAGTTTTAAAAATTAATTTGGTGACAATATTTTGGTGACAAAAGTGAGTTAATATTAGGTGACAAGCGGTGATGTCATTAGTATTGTACACACATTTTATTTTGGTGATAGTGTTTTGTAGTTGATGAAAATAGGTTGGTGACACTATTTTATTGTTGGTAACAACAGATTACGAAAGTAGGTTGGTGACAATAGGGGGTGATGATAATGTTCTCTATTTAGGGATAATAGATTGATGACAATGTTGTGTAGTTGGTAACAATTGGTTTGTGACAATGTTTGGTGACAATAAGCTGTTGAAAATAATTTGATGATAATGTTTCGTAGTTGTTGACAATAGTTTGGTGACAATATTTTGCAGTTGGTGATAGTATGTAGTTAGTGAAAATTAGTGGTGACAATATTTTATAGTAGTTGACAAAAAGTTGGTGACAATGTTATGTAATTGATGACAATAGGTTGGTGACAATGTTAACTATTACGAGAAAAAAAATTCTGTTAAATGTTACTAGAAAAAAAATAAAATGTCACCAAAAAAGTCAGTTGTCACCAAAATAATTGTCACAAAAAAATTGTCACCAAATGCAGGCGTTGACTGAAATGGTCAATGTTGACCAGTCAATGTTAAAATTAAAAATGGTCAAGGGGGAAGGAGGAAGGGTTAGGGATAGGAAGGAGGGGTATTTTTGGAAAAAATGGACATTTACTTAATTTAGTAAAAAAATGGACATTTACTTAATATTCACATCTAAAATGGTCATTCACCAAATTGAACCATTTTTATAAGGAAAAAAAAACTGATAACTATTAATTTAATCATTTATATCTTGGGATTTTTTAATTGAGATTTTTTTTCCATCAAACTCTCCACGCTTTAATAGTATTCCCATTGATCAATTTTTACTACTTTCTTATGTAATATACCTATCGTCATAGATAAATAGCGAGTAATATATCTAATAATATACCTAAAATTACAGATGGGATTTTTCAGCAAAATTCGTATATCGTAATTGATCAAATTGGGATTTTTTAATTGAGATTTTATGTCATTTATGGATTTATATTTTAATTGAGATGTTTTTAATAAATATTTATCTTTAACAAACTCTTAGATTACATTAGATTTAACTTCAACTATCTATCTGGAGCCTAACAACGACAGATTCACAATTATTAAACCCAAGAGTAAGTAAAATAGATCATAATTGAATAAATACATTGATTTATTTAATATATAATTAGCTAAAAAAAACTTATGGATCAGCTAATATAATATTTGTTTCTGGAACTAAACTTTTTAATTTTTCATTTTTAAAGAAACAAATGTTTATTTTTAATAGATTAAATATTCACATCTTACATTCTCCACATTCACTCTAATTTCTTATGAATCAATATTGGGAAAAAAAAGTTTGTAACTGTATGGTAATATTAACTATTGAAAATATTGAATTTATATCGGATGGTCAATTTGATAAATTTAGATTGATATAGAAAAAATCAAGCTAAAACTTGATAGATTGATTTACGGAAAAATTTTCCATTTATTATTGAATAATAACAATATCTCTTTTTTCTCTAATAAAATTATAGCCATTGGATTAAAGTTGATGGGCTGGTTACAATTCTCACCCCGTTACATATTAAGACCCGTTTCAGAGGAAAACTCATATATATACACACACTAAAATAGAGGTCTGAAATGACTTTTGGTGCACTCTGCATAGTGTCATATTCTGGGTTAATATGGTGTTATCTTTTTTAGCCACATCAATTAATAAGCCAATATAATTTTGACATCTTAGTAATTAATGGTTCCACTTATTTTTATAAATATTCAACCTTATATCTTAATTAGTTAGAAAACTTATATTTTTCGATCAAATAATCTATCCAATATTTGGTAGTCACCTAAATATTATTAATAAAAATAACATAATAATTTGATAGATATGTTGACATTATTCTATGATTTTGTGTGTTTTTTATTTTTATCTTAAAAAATTCCAAGGTTTTGATTGATTTATTTAAGAAAATTTTAAGTATATTAATTTTAATCAAACATAATTTATTTATCTATTATATATATTTTTTGATTTTTCTATATATATATAATGTATATTGATATGAACTAAACATACTATTACTTTAGTTTATTGTTATTAAAAGATCCAAAGATTTCAACCAAACTATAGGAGAATATTATAACCTTTAAAATTTAAAAAGAAAATATAAATTAAATATTATTTTATTTGTTAAGCAACCGCACAACGGGCGGGTAGTAATACTAGTCTATATCTATATCTATATACTAGTTTTATTACTCGCCCGTTGTGCGATTTTTAATAAATTTTTATTATATAAAAAATCTTTGAATTAATAAATTACTACTTCATATAAATTAAATATATAGTTTTCAATTGTGTTATGTTTTTTAGAATATAAACATGTTTGAATCTAGATTAATCATATTTCTTCTCTTATTAAAAAAATGAGTAAAATCTATTTTTATAAATATATCTACAAATGTCAAAAACTTTTAATACCCTATTTAATTTATAATTTATTTATTTATTAAAAAGTTATCAAAAACGATTTCATAATGAAATTCTTTTTGTTATAATATTGATAAGTTATCTTTTTAGAAATTTTTTTTGTTATAATATTTATTGGGGAGATATCCTATGAGAAAAGGTGTTTTAATGAGAAATAAGAAGTTTTAATCTTGACCATTTATTATTGATCTAATTGTTAATATTAAAAGTAGTTTTAACTACTTTAAAGAGTCACGTGAGAGATTGATTTCCCTCATCTGGGCCCATCTTTTCCATGATGACATACATCTCGTCTGTCTACAATCCTCCTCTCCTCCTACATAACCTTCTTCTTGTTGTTCATGTGTGAGCCCCATCTTTTCATGTGGTTTAAGCCCACAACAATGGAGGAAGCTAGTTGTTAGAAAAAAAAATATCGATTTTATTTGGGGAAACTACTATTTGTAAAGTACTGATTCCCCATTTTAACACCACAATCACAATTGATGATGAGTGATGACCAATTGAAAGAGATGAAAATTTTCTCTTTTTTTCTCCTCGTCGTTTTTTTTTTTCGGGTTCAATTCCATCTTTCTATCTTGCTGGTTCAATTTCATAATTGGCGTAATAACATATTGTTTGAATTAAATAAATATTTCCCGGCATGAATAATATTAGATAGATTTATCTAAAACGATAAGTTTTCTACCTAATTAAAATATAAAGTTGAATATTTATAAAAAAACCTAATTAAGATATAAGGTTATATTGGATAGATTATTGATCTAAAAAGATAAGTTTTTTTACCTAACTATATTTGTTTATTAATTGATGTGGCCCAAAAATATAATACCATTTTATTCCAGAAAATGACACGTAAGCAAAAATAATCCCGTTTTAATCCAGAAAATTCCATGAACGCGAGATCGCACCAGAGGCCATTTCTGACTTCTGTTTTAGTATTTTATATAGATATATAGATATATGATATATATATCTATATAAAATACTAAAACAGATGTCTAAAACAAGCTCTAGTGAGATTTGCCTACGTGGAATTTTTTGGATTAAAATGATGTTATTTTTGCTTACGTGTCATATTCTAGATTAAAATGGTATTTATCTTTTTGAGCTATATCAATAAATAAGTCAATATAATTAGGTAATTTTTTTTATCTTTTTATATCAAATAATCTATCCAATATAAGTTAATCCAAAAAAATAATTTTGTTTAATAATTTTGATCTAAAATAGTTTTGTGAACGTGACATTCTGTTACATAAAATATAATAGATGATCTTTATTCGGCAAAACCATAACTTCGACTCAAAAACAAATAAAAATATCATCTAATCTACCACAATTGGTATACAATTTTTTTTTTTAAAAAAGAAAGAAGTAACATAGGAAGGAAGAAAAAAGAAAAACAACGGAGTATATTATCAACCAAAACGCTAAAATAATAAAATACTATAAAATGGTGTTATTTTTGCATACGTGTCATATTCTAAATTAAAATGGTATTATCTTTTTTGAGCCACATCAATTAATAAACCAATATAGTTAGGTAAAAAACTTACTAGTATCTTTTTAGATCAAATAATGTATCCTAACCTTATATCTTAATTAGATAAATCTATCTAATATTATTCGTGCCGACAATTTTATTTTTTGGTGTGCTTACGGTTTGATTTTTTTTTTAAATATCGTGGAGTTTTAAAGTTGAGTATGGCCATTTTTTTTAAACAAAGCCAGTTTTTAGTTATTGTTGATTAAAATATTATATTAATATTTAATATAAATATTAAATTGCATATATTAAGTGTTACAAAACCTATTATCTATATCTATCTATATATCTATATTCTATATAAAATACTAAAACAAAGGCCTGAGTAATTTCAGAAATTATCATTAAGACTTAAATACATACGTGATGTTTATATATATATATATATTTTTTTTTATATATAGCATTATAGATAGATTTCTCTTCTTAAATTTTATCATTAAGATGATAGTTATATTTAAATATATTATATTTCAATTCATCTTCTAATTTTCCTATATTTCAATTCCTTTTAAAAAATTAACGTTACTGTGTAAGTCTAACATATTTTTACCATTTTTTAAATGCATAATTTATGGATTTTGAATTATTTTAAGTTAATTTATGGATTGGATCATATAAAATGTGGAGAGACAATTGATATGTATATATATATATATATATATATATTATATTCAATTATATTTATCGGATTGAATTATTTTAAGTTAATTTATTTTAATATGGCGTTATCCTTTTTAAGCTCATCAATTAATATACCAATATAATTTTGTCATCTCACTTATGTTAATTAGTTAGAAAAATTATATTTTTAGATCAAATAATCTATCCAATATTAAATCAATTAATAAGTTATTATCATATCTTATTTAGTTATATTTTGATAATATTTTTTTTATAAATATTATCAATTTTTATATTTATTTACATTCTAAAAAAATAACACAATTGAAGATTATATATTTACTTTATATGGAATAGTAATTTATATTAATTTAAAGATGGTTTATATAATAAAACTTATTAACAAATCACGCAACGGACGAATAATAAACTAGTTATACTTATACAGTAAAACAATCTCGTATAAGTTAAAAAAAAATGATTAAAAAAATATTAATTGAAAACTTGATTTCAGCCCTTCAAATATCAATAGTGAGATAATTACCATTATTTGGGCTTTTTTTAAAAGAAAGAACAGAACAGAAAAAAAGAACTTGGATGAATAATGATAAAAATACGCTTACCTATTATTTTTTTTTAAAAAAAAGAAAAATCTAAGCAAAATTTAAGGATAAATATGTTTTGTCTTAATCATCTCATTTTTAACCCATCACTTTTTTTTTCCTTTTTTTCTTTTTAGTTGATTTTTATCTTTTGAAATAATCAGTGAGTTTTATTCAAAATGTTAAATTAAAATATAACATATATCTAACTAATATATCTATTTGAAATAATGAGTGAGTTTTTTCGTTTTCATGACTCGAACTCTTGAGAACGTGATGTTGTTCGGTTGCTCCTGGATTCTGTGGCAGTACAAAACGCAACATTTTATATTGGAACGAAAAAGACCCAAAATTGAAAAAGGCCCAAAAGAGGCCCAAATTGAAGGAGGTCCAAAGGCAGAAACCCTAGTTTATATAGCGGCTTATAGCAATTAGGGTTTATCGTCTTCCTTTTTCGCGCGCCTCTCTCCCTCCATTATCTTCCTCGGCGAATGCTCAGTCTCGACTTGCTCAGACTCCCAAAATGGTGATTCCCTCTCTCTTTCTCCTCACGGTCTATCTCTGTGTTTTTGAAACTGATTTGTGTCTCAATTTCGAGTTTTTGAAACTGATTTGTGTCTCAATTTCGATTGGCAGATTATTTCAGAGAAGAACAGGAGAGAGATCTGCAAATACATCTTCCAAGGTCTCATCTCTATTCCTTTCTCTTTCCCGCTGTATCTCGATATTGTTAGTCGATTTCTTCATCATACTGCGTTTTTGTTGTTAGTCGAGGGCGGAGATGGAATCGTTGGGTTGAATAATATTGCGCTTTTTAGGATGAGAATAGAGCAGCTCTAAAAGTGAATTTGAGCAGTGATTTTCTCTATTTAGAAATAATATGCGAAGTTTCGAATTAGTTCTTATGGTTTGCAGAATCGATTGCAGTTCTTTGATGAGATGATGGTTCATCTTATTAGATGGAATAGTTTTTTTTAGCTAAACCCAATTTGAACTTTGATTAGGATGTTGTGGAGTTATTGCTTGAATTACCTTAGTGGTGGTTGATACTAGGTGCTTACTGATTTTGTAAAATTTGTGTTATCAAATTGCCTGTTGATCATGTCCCACTGTCAATTAATGACGCAGTGCTTTGATCTGCCTTGAATGTTACCATCGTGTTATATTAGATTAGAGTAGTTTAGGGTATACCCTTATACCTTGTAATGGGTGATGAAAGAAAATAATCAAAATACTCCTCTTTACCCCTCTCATCTAATCTCTCATCTAATCTCTCGTTCTATCTTACTGGATTCTATCTTACCTATCCAGTCTTCTTCTTCCTCTGTCTTCTTCATCTCCTACCTCAATTTCTCTCCCTTTCTCTTCAATCTCACAAAGATACACTTAGGATCATAACAGTTACTTACTGTCAGTACTTGTTCTGTTTGTTGCAGAGGGTGTTTGCTATGCAAAGAAGGACTTCAACCTTGCCAAGCACCCTGAGATCGATGTTCCTAATCTTCAGGTGATTAAGCTTATGCAGAGCTTCAAGTCGAAGGAGTATGTCCGTGAGACATTTGCATGGATGTACTATTACTGGTACCTTACAAATGACGGTATTGAGTTCTTAAGGACATACCTCAATCTTCCATCAGAAATTGTTCCTGCTACCTTGAAGAAGAAGCCTGTTTCCCGCCCCATGGGAGGCCCACCCGGTGACCGCCCCCGGTAATATCATCATAAATCTTTGTAGCTCTAACTGCTTTGGATTTATGAACCTTGTGATTTATATAGAGTTGTAGTCTTAATATAGCATTTTGGATTGTAAATGTATCAGTGGCCCACCACGTTACGACGGTGACCGTCCAAGATATGGTGATCGGGATGGATACCGTGGAGGACCACGTGGACCTCCTGGCGAGTTTGGTGGCGAGAAGAGTGGAGCTCCAGCAGATTACCAGCCTTCATTTAGTGTAAGTTCCAAGTGCTTCACCCATTTTGTAGTTTTGCAGTATTAATATCTGTATGATGTTTGGGATATTGATCAATCAATTTTGATTTACTATGTGTATTTCACAATCTAAGAAAATTAAAGTGCATTACTAGATGAATGGAAGTAAACAAAGAAGTTTTGGTTTATTAAAAGAGATTGTTATAGTAAATTTTGATCAACCCGGCCTCTCAGAATCCTCAACAGATGACAAAACAAGTTTGCGTTTGGCAGCAAGGACCTGATGATTTTATTTACAAGGGTTCAATCACATGTAGTTGTGAATTACGTTATGATTTATATTTTTCTAGCTGTTGCGAATATCATTATCCTATATATTTTTGAAATAGTATGTAGTAAGTGGAGTGTGGAGGGCACCGAGTTGAACTACTCTGAAGTTGATTTTTCTATTTTAATAGTAGTGTAAACATGTTATCTGATATAAACTTATTGAATGTCTTAGGGTGCTGGTAGAAGGCCTGCCTTTGGCCGTGGTGCTGGAGGATTTGGTGGTGGACCAGCTGCTGGTGGTTCTGGCTTTGCTGCATAAGAGGTTTTTTTTTGGGTCTGCAATAGGTTTTTCTGTTTCGAACAACTAGCACCGGAATATGAAACGGAGAAAGTCTATTATTTGGTATTGAATTTTGAGAGTAGTGGTTTATTTGAATTTCCTTATGATTTCCAGTGTTTTTATCATGGATATTGTAGTCTCTGCTTAATGTTATTTGCCAATTGTCATGTTGGAGGCTCTCTTTGGGTTCGTTCTTTCAAGTGATGCATCCCATCCCAATTGCCTATCTACTCTTGTGAGCTTACCTGTTCTACCAAGTAAACAAGGTCTCGTTATTTCTCCAGAAAAAACTGTTAAATGAGTATAAGACAAACCGAAGCTTATTGAACGTTTTCTTGTGGCTGAAATATGTGATTGGTCTCCCTAATTTGTGATTTTAATAAACGCGGAAGGCCCTAAAAGAGCTTGAATTATTGCTGAAGGCAATGAATTATTTCACAATTCAATTGACAAAATATAAACAATGATTCAGAGTTTGATTAATGGCAATTATTAATGGCGATGACTCCAAAAGAATCAAATGAACGGAGATGAAAAACTCCAATCTGAAACAAAACCCTAGTTCCCATCCCGCTGCCACCAACACTTCGGCCCAAACGCCAATCCTCGGTCCTCCGGCCACCGCATTCAATCAGCACAAGTCTCCTTCTCCTACCAAGAGCGGAACAAACAATAGAGCGAGTCGCTCCCGTAAATCTGAAAAGTATGAAAGAAATCAAAAAGTTTTTACAAATCAAAATAAACAGGAGTGAAGATCTGTTTTTGGCCGGTGGCTCTGGCGGCGTTTGGCCCTCGGTCTGTCGTCGTTTTTGGGCTTCGCGATGGCGGTTCAGGCGGCGGCTCAATGGTGGGAGGTTGCTTTCTAGCGGCTCTGTGAGGTTAGGCGTTTGCCGTCTCATCTACCTATACATCAGAAACCCCTCAAATCAGGTATTATCTACCCTATCTGACTCCACAGTCACGGTTTTTGGCTACGATCGCTTTGTTTTCGCCTACCAGCGCCATACCTATACTATTTATCCTAAAGGATACAGGAGTTATATATCGGTAACCCCGAATTTTGGGTGCCTCAATTGCCTTCAAACGGCCTTCCGATTTTTACAAATTGCTAGCTACCTGCTTCGATTTCTTTTAATGAGTAGAAGATCCCACCCGGATCGAGAGCTTGCTATGTGGCCTTGTACGGGGTCCCTGTTGCATTCTAAGTTCCCCTCGGCTTCTCGGGTTGGCTGGGCTGTCATTTGTCTGCCTGTGTGTTGTGCTCGTTCTATTTGGGGTCTTACTCCTTATCATATTTTCTATCCGAAATTTGGTTTCTATTACCGCCTATCTACTGCTACTTTTAATTTCGGCTTTACATATTGCTACTCCCTTCCTTTTTCTTCTTGCTGGTTTTGTTGCTGCTTTTGTCTGCTGTACAGGGAGGCTGTCAATGGTCCTTGTTGGCTCGCCAAGAGTGGGTGTTACCTCTACTGCTGTTGCGACTTCATAGTCTTGACGGGTTGCTGCCTACCAAACCACACAAACACAAAATCTCCAATCCAATTTGGCTCACCAGCCTTTATTCCTGATCATAAAAGAGCTCAGTTTTATCTTCAATTAACCATAAACACCGCTAAATGCATCTTGTCTCATTTGCTTCTTACTGCTGATTATGTTTACTCATATTACTTGGATTTCTTTCCCATGTCACTGCTGCTTTACCTTTCCTTTTGTAGTTGGGGCATTCTTGGTTGTTGTGGGTGCCTTGCCTTCCGTTTGCCGACTGCTTATGCACTGTCATCGTGCCTGTTGCTTGGGTTTCCCCTTTGTCTTCTCCGATGCTGTTGGGTGTGTGCCTGCTGTCGGCTATGCTGTAATGTGCATTTCGGAGCTGCTTGGGGTTCTTGCTGCGGTGCCCATAAGTCATTGGATTTACCAACATACTACCAATATAAAAGCAATTCTCAATGTTATTCTCTCAAACTTACGTCCTACAAGATCACTCAAACCCACCATACTACATCTACTGATCTCTAGAGATCTAATACGCCCTACAAGGCTGTCACTAGTATTTGTTCACAACACAATCACCTAAGGGTGAATTACACCTATTTTATTCTTATGTTTTCTACAGATTGTGTTACCATATGTTAGGAACTACAATCTCAATTAACTAATTATGTACAAACATCTGTTTGCTACAAGCATAATGGAATTATATGTTGTGTTACTACTATATATTTTGTTTACGACACTCGTAATTTACATAAGTTAAGGGAGCCCCCCGCTACTCTGCATGCTTCAGTACTTACGGCTACAAGCCTTTACGGCCTTATCGGCGATCAGTCTTCACAAGACACTTTCATACACTCCGACGTTTTATGGCCTAGGCTAAATCAATCCCATGAATGGATGGGCAACCCCATCTTTAGTTTAAATTGGGTTCTGGCTTCGTGTCCGGGAGGAATTTCTATTTTACATATTGTGGGTCTGGACCTACTACTCATGTTTCAGTACCGTAGTGTACACAACTACCAACACAAAAATGTACCAACGTCTATATGTACATGGATGTCTTCTATCTCTCAACACCAAACTCACAACGATTTTGTACAGAAAAGTTTAATTCAATCTATACTAATCCTACTTATAACCCTAAATGGATACACCAACATTTTTACTTTCATAATCCAAACGTTTCGCCTAAAAGGTTTCCTATGAATATTTGCTCTTGGAATTCGAGGGGTATCCGGACCCAAAATTTCTGGACAAATATCGATATTTTTTGTAAAAATAACCACATTAACGTCTTAGCACTCTTAGAAACCAAAGCTGATAAACAACCAAAAGATTTCCTTTGGAGGAAGTGCGGCTTCACTAGTATTGCTTTCGATCCTGCCGAAGGTTTCTCGGGGGGCATTTGTTTACTATGGAAGGATATTCCTCCGTCACAGGGAAGTATCGAACTCATTTCGATACAAAATCGGTTCATACATATCAATTATTCCGACTACGCTTCTCATCGAAGTATTGCTTTACTAGTAGTTTACGCCCCACCGGATGAAAGAAGAAAACTACCGTTATGGGACTCCCTTCTTCACTACATACAAACATTATTAATTCCATATTGTATTATGGGAGACTTAAATGAAATTTGCTCACCGTCTGATAAACTAGGCGGCATTGAGCCTGTGCCTTCTAGATTCAACAGATTAACGAATCTTAAGAGCGACCTTTCTTTGATTGAAGTACCAGCTCACGGCGGCCAATTTACCTGGAAAAGGGAATGTAATGGAAACATCACTTGTCTTGAGAAGTTAGACCGAATTTTAATTCATACTTGTCCTATCAGTATTTAATTCACTTCGTACCCAGATTCACCCGTTTGTGAGATCTGATCACGCACCGATCTCTGTAGACTTTCGTCCTAATGTTCTGCCAAAAAACAGACCTTTCAAGTTCGATCTCGCTTGGGCGACTAGGTCGGATTACAGAAATTTTGTCACTCAGGCCTGGAGAGTGAATCCCAATGGCTCTCTTATGTTTAAACTTTTACATAAAGGGCGTTTACTTAAAAAGCTTTCCAAAACTTGGCATAAGAAAAATTTTCACAACTTTCACACACAGATATTAGTCACTGATAAAAAATTACTACAATTACAAACTTCTTTATTAACAAACTATAACGGTAATGATTTGCGCATCTTAAAACAATTACTAAATAAAAGAGAAAGAATATTGGATTTTCATAGACGATATTGGAGCCAGAGAGCTAAAGTTAAACATGCCAGCCTAAATGACTCCAACACCGGCTATTTTCATAAAATAGCAACCTCAAAACGTGGACGGAAAATAATCAAATCTATCTCACTCTCTAGTGGGGAAACATCTGCAGATTTCCATGTTATACAACAGGAATTTGTTACTGACTTCAAAGCCAGATTTAGATCAGATTCTGGCAAGAACTTGGATCTCTCCTCAGATCTTTCGATCATCCCTCACTTAGTCACTGCAGAGGATAATGCAATGCTATCCGCAATTGTCACTAATACTGAAATTAAGGAAGCCCTTTTCTCTATGAGCCCAGACAAGGCTCCGGGACCGGATGGTTACCCCGCTGGTTTCTATCAAAAATTCTGGCTAATAGTAGGTCCCTCTGTTATTAAGGTTGTAAAGGCTTTTTTTAGTTCTGGCATATTATACTGCGACAAGTCAATCTTACGTTTATTACCCTTATACCTAAGTGTGACAATCCGACCAAGGTTAACTACTACAGGCCAATTAGCCTATGCTCTACCATTTATAAAATTATTTCAAAGGTTATTTCTGCAAGGCTGACCAAGATTTTTGATAAATTGATTCACCCACTACATGGAGCATTCACAAAAGGTAGATCAATTCAAGATAACATCTTAATTGCTCATGAAGCTTTGCATTCGTTTCGAATGAAAAAAGGAAAAACAGACATGGTCGCTTTGAAGCTTGATATGGAAAAGGCTTATGACCGCATAGAGTGGTCCTTTTTATTTCAGGTTCTGTCTAAATTTGGGTTCGACGAACGTTTTGTTAACAAAATTAAGGAATGTGTATCAACGGTTTCATACTCTGTATTAGTCAACGATGAACCTACCACTGTAATCATCCCCTCCAGGGGCCTTAGGCAAGGAGATCCTCTTTCTCCCTTTCTTTTTAATTTAGCTGCGGAAGTACTAGCACGGACACTGCACCACCAGGGATGTGGTAACAAGGACATTGGGATCACATTTGGTAGACCTGGCATTAAAATCCCTTTCCTGGCATTCGCTGATGATATTCTAATATTCTGTAAAGCCTCACAATCAGCTTGCACAATTGTCCTCTCCGTTCTTGACCGTTACTGTGCCATTTCGGGACAAAAAGTAAACTTACACAAATCGAGCTTCCAAGCTTCTCCTAATACCACAACCACATCAATTACATCTACTACAGCCGTACTCGGGATTCCACAAGCTAATAATTTCGATAAATACCTGGGTTGCCCTATTGTCAACGGTAAGACCAACAGAGATACATTCGCAGACGTCGTTCTAAAAACGAAACAACAATTAACAAAATGGAAAGCAACCAGTCTTTCGGCTGAAGGACGTAGAGTTCTTATCCAAGCTAATCTCAGTGCAAAACCTATCTTCCTTATGCAAGCTTTTTTACTTCCATCGCACATTCTTCATGAATTGGACAAAGTTTACAGACAATTTTTTTGGAACAAAAGTAATAATGCCACACCTTTGATTAGTTGGGACAAAATTTGTTCCGATACTATGAAAGGGGGTCTTGGTATACACAAAGCTGAGAATATGAACATTGCTTTACAGATGAAACTTCTGTGGAAGATCTTATCCGAACCAGACAATATCTGGGTCCAAGTCATCTCCAAAAAATATCTTAAGGGCCATGATCTGCTCTCATATACAAAAAAAGGTGGTACTTCTTGGCAATGGGGGCGATTAATGTCCATCAGAGAAAAATTTGAACCATCTCTACAGTGGTCTGTTGGGAATGGAAATTCTATTCAATTTTGGGAGCATAATTGGGCTTTTAATGAGCCTCTTTCGCATAGGATTGTCGAACCTATATCAGAAAACCAACTTCGTAACAAAGTTTCCTTTTTCATTAACAATGACAGACAATGGAATCGCACCTTAGTGACTGATTCTTTAAATAACATTCTGTCGACCCAGGACATTCAACATATCTTAAGTATTCCACTACCAACGAATTCTATGACTGACCGTCTTTATTGGGGTCCAAGTAAAAACGGGTGGTTCTCGACCAAGTCGGCTAACTCAACCTTAGCGGTACACACTGGTTTAGAAAATTATGATTGCGGTTGGATTTGGAAATTGGATGTACCCCCAAAGGTCCGTCATTTTCTGTGGAAAATTTCTCGCGATGGATTGCCTACCACTACTAGATTACAAAAATCACACTTCTCGGTTCCATCGGGATGTTCATTTTGTGATAACTCAAACGAAACACTCTCCCATCTGTTATTAGATTGTCCTATGGTCGCAAACCTGATGAATACTATGAAAATTAATATTCCACGTAATGGTTCGCTCTGTCGAGGGAGCCCGATTTTCAAACTATATGACGTTAAACAAGCACTCGGGAACAAAAACTTTGCTAAAATAGCTATAGCATGGTGGGCCTTGTGGTTCCACAGAAATCAACTGGTGTTCCAACAAACAGATAAGGTGACTATGACCGACATTCTGTTGCTTTACACAACTACCGAGCACTACTGGATTCAATCCAAGTTTCTCGATTCTGATCACCTTTATCAGAACTCGAATCGTACGACGCGTAACTATGGTACCCTCCGAACGAGATCAGTTCCTGATGGAAATTCTTCTGCCATTAAGAAGAAACGGTCAGATCAATGGGAAAAACCACCACATGGATGTCACAAATTAAATTTTGACGGTTCTGTTCTACCTAACGGTGACGCTTCTTATGGCTTCGTTATCCGTGACTCGGTAGGGGCTGTCACTTCGTTTGGAAGAGGCCGTTGTTTAAATGCCTCCGTCATCTGCGCAGAGAACTTAGGCCTTAAGAAGGGCATTGAGCGAGCAAAACAATTAGTTCTTACAAAGCTACAGATTGAAGGAGACAACCTATTGGTTATAAAAGCATTATTAGGGGATTGGAAGTGCCCCTGGGAAATTGAACTTCTGCAATCGGATATTTTAATGGATCTTTCGTCCTTTTCTTATGTTGCTATTCGTCATATTTTCAGGGTATCGAATGTTGTGGCAGACTGTCTTGCGAGAAGTGCCCATGCATGCCCTGCCGACGACTGCTTTGAGGAGGACACAGAACTGCAAGTTCTCGTCCGGAAGGACGCGCTAGGAAGGGCATCGGCTTCGGTAGTCCCGATCTAATTCTTATTCTGCCGTCAAAAAAAAAAAAATTTAATGGCGATGACTCGAAGAGTAGGAAACAATTTAAAAATGTTCAATATTTGAGGAGTGTTTGGACGGACATGCACGTAAATGATTTCTATTGACGATGCTGATCTACGTTGTCACGTCCGTCCAAAAAAAATGATTTCTGTTGATTTTTGTCTTGTGCAAATTGAATGCCACATTGAGTTGGTGCCCTGCCTATCCTATAATTCACTTTGTTTTATTTATTTATACTAGTTTTACTATCCGCCCGTTGTGCGGTTTTTTTATAATTATATTATGTATTTTTTTATATTAAGTTTTAACTATGTCAATTAATAATTCTTATCTTTTAATTTAGTATAGGTCAAAAGTATGCGATTAGTTATACTAATATATTCTTACGGGAAAAATGGTGATTAACTTCATATATTATATAGATTCCTACGGGAAAAGATATAATGTAAACTCAAGATAAAGTTATCTTAATTATACTCATAAGATGATTGTTAATATTTATTACGTTAGTTAATGAGTAGTATATTAATATTTAATAAATTGTTAATTGTTTTATGGGTTTTTAATACATTAGTATTAATAATAATCAATCATCTTAATTATTTCACCAAATAAAGTAGACTTTTTCTTCTTTTGAGTCAAATTTTTAATTATATAAAATCTCAATAAACCTTTAATACCATATTAATTCAAAATATGACATATATCTATATATAAATTCTCTCCCTACATTGTACTAAATAATATTAGATAAATAAATTACAACTTATCATTATTATATGTTATAAAAAGATAAATATATAAAAAAGATGATGAAAAAATCTCCATTATTAAAGAAGATGTGTTGTTTTCATATTTTAGTCTATTAGATAGATTTATCTAATTAACATATAAGGTTATATTGGATAGATTATGTATCTAAAAAGATAAGTTTTTTCACCTAACTATATTCATTTATTAATTGATGTGGCTCAAAAATATAATACCACTTCAATTCAGAAAATGACACGTAATCAAAAATAATCTCGTTTTAATCCAGAAAATTCCATGGACCCGAGATCGCACCAGAGCCCGTTTCAGATCTCTGCTTTAGTATTTTATATAGACTAGTATTCGTTACCCGCGCGGTTGCGCGTTTTGTTAATAAATTATATTTTATTATATTAATTATATTAAAATATTATATTAGATAATTAATTGACGTGGCTTAAAAAAATAAAATCAAATTGACGTGGCTCACAAAAATAAAACCATATATAAATATATTATATTCAATTTGATCTAATAGGTAGAATAACGCACCAAATATTCCTTCTTCATCTTTTAAAATAATAAATAATATAGCTTATTAACAAAAGCAAAGCAAAGTAGTTAGGCTAGTACGTACAATATATAAATAATATAGTTTATTAACAAAACCATGAAAATAATAAATATGTATAACAACTAATTCAAGTTATATTGGATAGATTATTGATCTAAAAAGATAATTAATACCACTTTAATCCAGAATATGACACGTAAGCAAAAATAATTCCGTTTTAATCCAGAAAATTCCACGGATACGAAATCGCACCAGAGCCCGTTTCAGGTCTCTACTTTAGTATTTTATTATATAGATTGAAACGGCACCAACTCATTTGAAGGAGCTATTTTGTTACTCCCTCTGTTTTGAAATATAATTTTTAAAATATACTCCATCCGTTCGGCAAAACATGTCATTTTACTATTCACGCACACTTTTGTATGGGATATAAACTATACTCTGTATAAAATATCTACTTTTTTAATAATTTTCTTTTAACAATTTCGTAGTTATTATTAATAAGTACAAACTTGTTAAAAAAATTCTAACAAAATAAATATTTTATATAGTTTTTTTATCATTCTAAAAAAGCGTGAGTGAATAGTAAACGACATGTTTTGCCGAACGGAGGAGTAATTTTTAAGGAGTTAAAAACTATATAAAATAATTATTTTTATTAAATTTTTTACATAACTATATACTTATTAGTAATATATATAAGACTATGTAAAAAAATTAATGAAAAAATATTATTTTATATAGTTTTTAACTCCTTAAAAAGCGTGATAAAAGTCAATGAACTTATATTTCAAAATGTATGGAGTATTAAATTCTTATTTCTTAACTGTAAATCTATAACAACAATAATTTCAATCTTTCTCGCTCGAAACAAGATCTTCTTTTCTAACAATATATATATATATATATATATATATATATATATATATATATATATATATATATATATATATATATATATATATATATATATATATATATATATATATATATATATATATATATATATAAATTTCCAAACTATATTGCTTGAAATTAATATAAATTATGTTTTCAATGTATATATTATAGGCCTGTTTTCAAGTGGTTTTTTGAAATAGACTAAGAAATTTGGACGAATTTTGAAATTTATAAAGTAATAGGTTTGAGAAAATCAGCATAGTGATTTCCTGAATTTTTTTTCCCCAAAATTCTTTGCATATTCTCAATTCTCAAAGCATACCACTTTCTAATCTATTGTGTGACAACTTCTCCATATATATGGCATCTTCTAGTTTTTATATACAAATTTATATTGGTACATTGCTTTCAGGCAAATTAATTAGTTTATCATCGTTGTCAAGTTTTCCCATCCAAAAGATAATGGCTCTCTTTATCTATAGTTTCCCCCTGAGTCACATCATTAGTTGCAAGTCAATCTTCAACTAATGATGTGTTAATTTGAAAATAAATCAAGTTTCCAATTCATCTATTTTTAACGTTTATCTCTGCCGACTTACCACCACAGAAGAAGGAGGGCGAAGAGGAGTCTCCATTGTTGCTCATGTTTTCGACTCGATTTTTATAGACCAATACAAATCTGTGGAACTTCATCTTGATCTATCTAGATCAAGATCTTATATGCAATTTCAGGTAAAATTGTTTTTTTTTTATCTGGTCATTTGCATATATGATGCTATTTAATTGTTATGCCAATGAGATGATGATTTAAAAAAAATATCTCTTAGGTTAATCAATTTCTCAAAATTCAATTGATTATCATGTACACAGATTGTAACAAAAATGTCATTGATTGGGTTCGTTTGGCACAATGTGCTCGTCGATTTTGTAGGCAATTTGATTTCTTGATGGAGATTGCTGAAGAAATCCTCGGTCCACAAAGCAGCATGATTCACTTGAACCAATTCCATCTCTCATCAAACACACAAGTATCGATGGAGTGGGCCGACTTTGATACCATTGATCGATCTTATGGCTTTTCGGATCATCCTAACCCATGCATATACAAGCTCAGCAGTGCATCGACTAGAGTATAGCTATCCGTCTCACCATCTGCCAGCATGGAACACGAGGAAAAGGAAGATGGGAAGCACCTCTCCATCAAATTAGGAGTGGCAGCAGCGGGTCTAGTGACGGTTGACAGAAATGCGGTGGTCATGCGTTCTTTCGGTTCCTTTGTTATCTTTCCCCTTTGTGTACAAATGTAAAATGTTATCACAAATCTTTTAGTGAGTTCTAAATTGTGCTCCCTTGGTACTCAAATTGTTCGATTCTTAAATGTCTGTTGTTACTTGTGTCAACTCAACCGATTGCTCCAAAGAACAATGTTTTTCTTACTTTTCGGGTTTGCCTTGAAAACGTCCGGTGCATTCACCATGATTTGCTAGCTCAATGTCAAACAAGGTATCTGAATTTTACATTCTCTTATTCAACTTCTCTACCTTGTATATGGATTGGAAAACCGATCAAATGGAGCGCAATCATCTGATTTACATATGAGATGTAATCTATCTTAGAGCATCTTTTTAGTAGGAAATGATTCCCTACGATGGCTTGGTCTTTTTTCGCAGCCACACAGTTTATGAAGGTTCTGTGACAGTACGAAACGCAACATTTTATATTGGAACGAAGCTCAACGGCGTCGTTTTGACTTAGAGTGAAAAAGAGCCCAAAAGAGGCCCAAATTGAAGGAGCCCAACTTACTGCGACAATGGTGAGTCCCTCTCTCTTCAGCGCATATAGCATTTTAGGGTTTATCGTCTCCCTCTTCAACGCCTCTCTCCCTCCATTATCTTCCTCGGCGGCGCATATACTGCGACAATGGTGAGTCACTCTCTCTCCCTCCATTATCTTCCTCGGCAGAGCATCGACTTGCTCAGTCTCCCCAACTTACTGCGACGGCAGAGCATCGACTTGCTCAGTCTCCCCAACTTACTGCGACAATGGTGAGTCCCTCTCTCTCCCCTCCATTTTGGGTTGACCCACCATTCCAAAGTTTTTTTAAAAAAAAAAATTTTTTTTTTAAAGTTTATAATTATTATTATGTATATTATTCTTAGAAAAATTCATAATACAAACATAAACTAATTTGCAATGTGCAATGTGAGTAAAAAACATTTCAACCCTTCCCATTTTATAGACTTGAAAGTCTTCCTTCCATCCCCTCATTTCCGATGTGGGATAAATGCTTCATCCCACATTGCCTCTCTTTACACTGGGGACAAAACCTTCAACAGTAGGGAATCTTATTATGATAACAACACTGAGCTTACACAAAATGGAGCTTAGGGTATCCAAACAAAATTATAGAGCTTCAAATGTAGAATCATAAATTTATGACTATTTCAAGTAGCAAACAATGGCAAATCAACCACAACCAGTTTTTTAAATAACCAAATTGACAATTAAAAGCTGTGTGAACTGCAGATCAGCATGTACCATGTATACTTGACACTCTAAACATAATCCAGAATAATGCACTAATGGAAGTTCAAAGTTCAAAATCATTGCCAATGTCGTCGCATGATAAATTATAGCTATTTATCTCCCTATTAAACTAGTTGTATACTTGTATACAATTCTATCTAGCATCAAACTGTTTTGATGTTTCATTAACAATTGAAATCAATTCAAAAGATGAACACAATTTACAGCTTCAGCTCCTCATTTCAATATCTTAACAATCCCAACATTACCTTAATGTTAGGAACCTGTTCTAAAAAATTTATGACCCAAGATTCCAGCAGTATATAGAAAGACAGACCAATGAACATGAACATGCGTGCTAGATGAAATTTCTCAAAAGGGAGGACTGCTAAGGAAGCAACTCATTCTGGTATTTTTATTCACCCAACGATACCAGTACAGTTGTAATCTTTGCACCAGAACAAGAACCCAGTGTCCACCATTTGATACCCCAAGCAGGAGAGGTCAAGTTTAAACTGTTCCAAAAAACAGGTGATTGAAAGAGAATCAAGTTATGCAACAAGAAAAACGTTGCCATGGCCATCATGCTTTATTGATCATGTTCTCTTTTCTCAACATAAAATTGGAATCCCAACTCAAACCGATAAAAAGTAGGGGATTTAGCAGCTAACAATTCCCAGTTGTACAAACTCTAAGGGGTAGATACATAAAAAGGAATCACCAACTATGCCACATTTAGTCATATGGTCATCTACCAATTTCGATTATCGGCTTTTGACCATATTCCTTAAAAGGCACCAGAGATTATAAATAACAATCACCTCTAAAAATGAGGATCCTCGCTGTCGCTGCCCTATAGATCAAATGTTCCAGATGAGCTCTAGATCACATGACAGATTAATGCCTGTATACAAAACAGAATGATACGAGTAGCCATATACAGAGTAATAGAAAGGCTGACGGTACTAAAAAAGACTCCTAATTCATTGGCAATGGTGCATAGGGAATTGAAGCATTTCAATTATTTGAAAATTAGAAGAATAATTCCATGTGCATCTAACCAACGGGACTGAACATTCCTGATTTATCTTAAACTCTTGTTGACTTCCTAAACCAAAGGGATTCAACGTTACTGATAAACTAGGGGATATAGCAGCTAACAGTTGCCAGTCAATCATATTCAAGCTCTCACATGAATACATGATAAATTGATAACTTCATTAAACCTCTTTAATCCTTTATCCACCCCGAGTCTTTCGAAGATGGGCTATTATTTAAAAACAAAATAAAAATAGATCTTCTTCATGTTGCTCCAAACCACAAATGCAAGGCAAATTGCACTAATAAAGATGGCCTAAAAAGGAAAAGGACAAGGTGAAGAAGCAATTCATCCTGGAGACATTTCATCAATAAAAAGGATTTCCCCAATCTTTTAACCCTAATTAGCCAGATTATCAAGCAGGAGACTGTAAGGTCAGTCAGTATACAAGATAATAGCACTTCAAGAAGCAAGATCCATGTAAATTTACCGATGATATTAATTAGAGTCATATTGCATACAAGACAAGTAGCCCATCATTCTACACAATTATATTTATAACTTATGAATCTCCAAGATCTGTAAGCCAACTAAAACATCAAAATACCAATGCTAAAACACAATCAAATCAGCTCAGATCTTATCTTGGCCCCCCAACAATGCAATTCTGATGAGGGAAAACAAGGCTTTCCACAAAGCCATAAGCAAAAGTGTAAGTTGGATATGCTCCACATTCCTCCAAATTCAGAGGGACGTACGAGTCTATTCTTGAGCATAAAGGAATGTACTCTTTATTGCCATGATCATAAAACACCAGGTCCCCATCACCAGTGAATGCTAAAATCCTGCACCGATCTTCCAACACACACAAAGCTTCAGGTAAGTGATAAACTGGGTCAAAACGCATCATGTTACTCCATGATCCATTTTGCATAACCCATAGGTCAACCGTATTTGGACAGCCACGACACCCGTTCATACTTGCCACTGAAAGAAAACCATGCCACTTGGTCACATGTATGCTAATTAAGAACCCAGTCCTCAAAGATAATTTTGGGCAGATCAATTCTCCCAAATTTTTCATGCACAAAATCAAAGGAAACTATGCATGGGATCGGAGGGTTATATTCCATATAACAAGCAGTCCAGTGAGCAACTCCATCAATGAGGACCTGTGGAGATCTAAAAGCTCCACTTCGATGGGGCGGTCCAAACAAGCAATTTGCGTCCATTCCCATTTCTCTGACGAGAAGAGGGTCAGGGCCACAGTCTGTTTAGAATAACAAAATATCACAACTTTAAACTCTTTGGTCACAGGATCAATAAAAAATCTGCAAAGCTTGGTACACTTGGCATAAATAGCACGTGGGAATTCAGGAAGAGGAATCCTCAAGTGACGACGGATTGAAGGGTTCCAAAGGAAAAGGAGATCATTGTCATCGTAGAGACAAATTACCCCATGAACGCTAGAAACAGCATAAAGATTACCACCTCCTCCGGCCGCTTCAACAACATGTGGACCTCTAAGAGCATCATAAAGAGGAAGGTTGCCGTGATCCAGCAGGAGATACTCAAAACTTTGTTTTTGTTGGAGGAGGATGCGGGGCCTTTGGAGAGCAAGATGATCAATGATGAAAGATGTCAAATCAATCAGTTCCTTCCATGATTTGCATACACACCGGCATTTCACCAATGCTTCCACGGTAAACCACTTCAGAATCAGAAATAGTAGATCATGGCAGATGTAGTCCCGCATTCTGGAGATCCGTGTGGATGCATAAGCTTTAGGAAGAAGGGCAGGAAGAAAAAGTTCAAATAATAGTAAGTTGAAATCCCACAGATATAGCGACAAAATATTCATAACCAAACGTGTCTTCAACAATATGCAAAATACAGTAAGTTGAAACATAACAAATAACAGTGACAAAAGAGTCCATTCCTACAATATTTGAACAATTTGGCCAAAATACTCGCGGTGATTTCTTACATCGAGCAACAAATTTGTCCATATTCCTAATAATAACATTTAAATTAATGTGATAAACAACTTAATTCAATCCTAATTATAAATTTCTGACTAATCACCACCCAATTCCAATTTAACTCGGCCCCGTTTGGTATTGATATCTAGATATCAAATAGTGATATTTATATCGATATCGGATGATACGTGATATCCTTGTTTGGTATGTTGCAGTATATCATATATGAGATTGATATCTAATATATGTTGTTTGGTATGAGAAGATATTATGAACAAAAACATAAATTATACTCCCTCCGTTCGGAAATATAAGATCTTTTACTTTTTGGCACGTAGGTTAAGGAGCTAAATACTATATAAAATATTAATTTTTTTAAATTTAATTTTTTACAATATAACACTTTTTATTAATAAGTATTAAAATGTAAAAAAATAATTTTAAAAAAATTAATATTTTATATAGTATTTAGCTCCTTAAACTACGTGTCGAAAAGTAAATGATCTTATATATTTGAACGGAGGGAGTAATATACACCACCATCAATAAACATGCCATGGTATATGCACAAAGGCAGAGATTAGGAGTTGGGACTACAAGTCTACAATAAAAAATTTTTTTACAGCATAGAGGTAAGAGATCTGCTGTGATATATTTCCATAGACAATTGTTGTGCAGCGTAAGAGCATCAAGAGTTCACATCCTAATCAGAAAAATCCATCAATTTAGGCATCAGTCACTAGATTCCCTTCCCTGATGCCAGTATCATGCGTAAGTAGATTCATGATGTCCTTTACATGAAAATAGAACAGAATGTACCAAATTAAGCAAGAACCCTGGAGGCCTAGCTAGAAATACAAAAATCCAGTCGTACATATTGGTCTTGCCAGAGATTAGCGAAGAGAAGGGGATTACACAGATTTAGCAAAGCACGACACTGGAGGGTAGGAGAGGATAGAAGAAGGATAAAGGGGCTATATCACATATATCACTTATATAGATATCCATTTATATTGAACACTGGATATCATCATATAAATACCAAACAACCCCTAAATTCATAAATAAATTCCAAATTATGAACTAATTTTAATTCAACTCTAAAATCATCAACTAATTTCAAAATTTCAATTCAACTTCATAAAACCATAAAGATCCCCCTTTTGGTTCCAATTTAACCCTTAATCAAACAACATCAAGCACTAATCGATTTCAATTCAAGTCTACAAGCATCCATTAATCTCAATCCAACCCATTTTCAATTTAACACTAACATACCCTAAAAATCGTCAAAAAAAAATGATTTCACTCTTATTTTGTTAAATAGAACTTATCAATTTGAAACCCTAACCTAAATAGAGCAATCGGAGGCGGCGCTAGCGGCCAGGTGGTGTGAGCTGTCGGAGGCGGCGCCAGCGGCCAGGTGGTGTGAGCTGTCGAAGGCGGCGACCGGTAGCAATTGATAAAAATATTTTAGTTAATTGATAAAAATATAAATAAAAATATTTCATAGTAATACTTACCAGAAATATTGATAGATAAATATATACTCCCTCCGTCACACAATGATTGTCTTTTAACTATTCATGCACGTTTTCTTAAGAAGCTAAAAATTATATAAAATATCAACATTTTATTAAATATTTTAAAATAATATCATACATATTACTAATAAGTATAGAATTATTTTAAAAAATTAATTAAAAAATGAATATTTTATATAGTTTTTAGCTCCTTAAAAAGCGTGCATAAATAGTCCAAACACAATTATTGTGGGACGGAGGGAGTAGTATTTGATAGGTGTTATTTTATTTATATCTAGATTATTTTTTAGTGAAAAAAATTATTTATATCAAAATTAATCATTTAATATTATTTTTTGAGGCCAAAATAAATAATTAAGATATTAGGTAGCTATAATCCATTTGTGGATAGATATTTTAGTAAACTAATGTAATGAAATATTAATTATATTTATATTATTTTTGGGTGGAAAAAATCTATATACATATCTATCTATATACATATACTAAAACCGATGTATAGCGCCCTTGTGGCCCATCGTCTCCACCCCGTAGGAACTACGAGACCAATGAGGCCCTATCGATTAGTATTACACAGAAGAAATCAATTATAGACACTTCCATTATTTTAAAAACGGAATGGAATAACCACCAGTCCACTACCAGACCGCCACGGCGCCACCAGAGAATGAGAGAAGTCGAGCACAACAGAAGGCAGACGCCACGAAGAAGCCGAAGGGACGATCTTGAGGCTCAAGAACGAAATCGACGATTAGAGAGATTGATTTTTTTAATACGTCCTGGCCGCCAAGCCCGTCCCGTCCCGCTAGCCCGCCAAGGTCCGTTCCGCGCCTGCCAAGCCCGCCAAGCTACCCTGTCACGGCCGCCAAGGCCTGCTTCCGCCAAGAACACCATGCCAAGGCCCATTTCGTAGCGGGAGGTCACCGCCAAGCGTCTTGGCGGCCGCCAAGGCCGAATTTTAGAACACTGCCAACACCCACAACATCAAAGAAACCCTAACCATTTGTTGTTCGTCGCGGACTTGTTCGCTGCTGGCTGCTGCACGTGCAGACCAAACACATGGCCTAACCGACCACCACCACTGATCATTTTTCCTATGTTCAAAAATCCAAAAACCTTTGCATTAGACAACATGTGCTCCTATTTAGACTATACGTCCACAAAACACCCACCCGTGATGTCCAAATTGCCCCGGAATTACAGTAATGTGCCTTACAACAAGAGATACAGACACATGCTCGATATTTTTGGCAAAACGAGAGATGTGTTGCTCCGATTGGGGCATTTGAGCACTCGTTGAAAAGCTAACTTCAAGAGATACGACTTCACTAGGGATTTTTCATGAGAAATCCTCCTCTAAAATGGTCAAAAAAATCGTTTTTCATGAGTTGATATCTGGACAAATATTAGACTTTTTCCAAATGGGTAGTCCATGAAAAAATCTCAAAATCTCAAAAAATGAAAATTCAAAATCCTTCATACTAAGGAAGGTGCGATGATATTCAGGCCATACGTCTACAAAACGCCCTCCTGGAATGTCCAAATAGTCTCAGAATTACAGTATTGTGTCTTACAACACGTGCTCAGTATTTTTTACCAAATGAGAGTCGCGTTGGTCCGATTGGGACATTTTAAGCACTCACTGAAAAGCTAACTTCAAGAACTATAACTTCACTAAGGATATTCCTTGAGAAATCCTTCACTAAAATGACCAAAAAAATCATTTTTTTCCATGTTTGAAATATGAACAAATATTAGGCTTTTTCCAAAGGGGTAGTCCACGAAAAAATCTCAAAATCTCAAAAAATAAAAATTGAAAATTCTTTGCACTAGGCAAGATGTGATGCTATTCAGCCATATGTCCACAAAACGCCCACCCGAGATGTCCAAATAACCCCGGAATTACAGTAATGTGCCTTACAACAAGAATTACGGACATGTGCTTAGTATTTTTGGCAAAATGAGAGTTGCGTTGCTTCGATTGAGGCATTTGAGCACTCGTTGGAAAGCTAATTTCAAGAGCTACGACTTTATTGAGGGTGTTTGTTGAGAAATTCTCCTCTAAAATGACCAAAAAACAATTTTTTCTAGGTTTAAAATCTGGACAAATATTAGACTTTTTCCAAAAAAGGTAGTCCATGAAAAAATCACAAAATCTCAAAAAATGAAAAATCCAAAATCTTTTGTATTAGGCAATGTGTGATCCTATTCAGGCCATGCATCTACAAAATGCCCATCTGAGATGTCCAAAGAGCGGCAGGGTCTATTTTAAAAAAAAATAAAAAATGAGATATGTGGTGTATATAGTAAATAATTATCGGGTAAACATCACTTCCTTTAATTTATTATGACCAAACGAACTGTTGGTTAGCTTCCTACTTCCCGGAAAGTCCAAAATCCTAGGAAGTAAGCCTCAATACATGTGTTTGATATGATTTTTGAAAATGAAAAAACATATGAATTTCAATTCATGGGAATTTCAGTTCCTGTGAAATGGGGCAAGTTAGCTTACCATGAGGGGTAGTTAAGATCTACTTCCTCCATTCACTTATCCCAAATCTCCTATAAATTTTATTTTTTATTAAAAAAATCTCCAATTGCTATGAAAATTCCATGTTTAACCAAACAAAACATAGGAATTGAATTCATGGAAAATTATTTCCAACCAAACACTTTTTTACATTTCCCATGAAATAGAATTCATGGGAATTACATATCCTGGGAAGTTACTTCCCGGGAAGTCTATTTCCCACGTTTAACCAAACGAGCCCTAACACTCTTTTTTTTTTTGATAACAGTATAGTAACACTCAATATTTACTCCATACAAGGAATAAGGGTAGATTGATTAAATTACAGAAACTCGAACCAATAAAGTCCGGGAGGGTAAAAATTGGGGAAGTTGAAAATTGAAACACCAAAAGCAGTTTCATCAGTCTCTCTCCTTTCCCCCTTTTTTCCCAGCTGCCACTGCCTGACCGGAACTAGCGTTGGGGCTTCGCCAGGTCTCCGGCGAATCCCATCGGCCCTCCAACGCGTAACCCTAAGAGTGCAGGAGAAGGAGAGGTTGGGGGCGAAGAATCTGCTATGGCGGAAGCCTCCATGTCGACTCTTCCGGGTTTGTTATCTCCGGAGGAAGAGAGGCTGAAGATAAGAGACATCTCATTGGCCGCTGAATCTCAGAGTAAAGAGGGCGGCACTTTTTTCCTCATAACTCAACGGTTCGTTTTTCTTCTTCAAGATTTGCTTTTTTTTTTGGGTCTCTGTCGATGTTTGTGATTTTCGCATCTGTTTTTAGCTCTGTTCTAGGGTTTAGTGGTTTAGTGATGTTAATTTGATTCATCGTCCATCTGATGCTAAATCCATCCGTTTTGTGTGGAGATTTGGCTGAGCTGATACCTCGTTTGAATTTCGCTATGTCTGTTTTAGGTCATTACGGATCTGCATTCAGTTTGAGTACATAGTTGAAGATTTGCTATGGAAGGTTTTTTTTTTGTTGGGAAAAGGGAAGGGGTTCAGTGAAGTTTTTTCATTTTGTTTATCATGTGAGAGCTTAATGTGAGTGACTGCCCAAAGTTGTGTAAAAGAGACCAGGGATCAAGACTTTGTTAAGGCTCTGCTACACATTATAAAGAGCTATTTATTTATGTGCTACAGTTTGGGGATGACTTTAAGTGGGATATTAGATTAAGAGGAGTTTATTCTTGAGTATTTGCTTCAAGGTAAATGCTATAGGGAAGTGAAGCTCTCCATTCTGTCTTAAGAAGTCAGTTCAGATACTATAGGGAATTATTCATTTCATTTTCAGATAATTGAAATGCACCAATTTCCTATGCATCATAGACAATGAATTACGGGTCTTAGTACTGTGATGATTTCAGCCTTTCTATCTATGGGTATTTGTGTCGTTCTGTTTTGAGCATTCCTGCATTGAATGTGGCATAGTTGGTGATTACTTGTTAATTTACCTACCCCAGAGTTTGTATAATGGCAATTGTTAGCTGCTGTATCCTCTACTTTTATCAGTTCAAGTTGGGATTCCAATTTTATGTTAAGAAAAGAGAACACTATCAATAAAGCATCATGACCATGGCATAGTTTTTCTTGTTGCATAACTTGATTCTCTTTTCATCATCTGGTTTTGGAAGTAGTTTAAACTTGACCTCTCCCACTCGTGGTATCAGATGGTGGCAACACTGGGTTGATTATGTTAACCAAGATAAAACCATTCTTTCGAATGATGGTTTGGCGCATTCTTCTGACACTGGTGGAATTGTATCAAAAAGACCTTCAACTATTGATAATTCTGATCTTATCTTTGACCCCCCAATGGAAGAATCTGCTGCAACTGAGCTTCATGATACGTTGGTAGAAGGCCGGGACTATATATTGCTGCCCGAAGAAGTTTGGAATCAGCTGAAAACATGGTATTCTTTTCCTTCCTTCTTGTGACAAGTTTGCAATCTGGAAAATACTTTATGGCAGCTTGATTGTTTCATCTAAATGTTATTTCAAAAGCAGCCCCTCTTTCTGCATCTCTAGTCTTGAGTGTGTCACTTGGGGTGATCGTCCTGATGCATCTGATCCATTGCCCACCAAGCACAAGGAGAACTCTTAAAATTGATCATTTTCAAACTGATTATTGTTGCCAGTTTTTTTATTTGTACTTTTGCTTTTAATCTGTTTGAAATTAAAGAAGAAACCTTGTCTATGAAGAATTGAACCTTAGAGCTCCTCATAATTGGATTATCATGCCGCTAAATCTTTTAGTCCCTAGTTTTTATTTGTTTTAAAGCTGAATTGATTACTTTCTGATTGTTTTATAATATGGAAACCACATGCTGTTTGTATGGAAAAGCTGTTAAATGTGGAATGATTACTCTTTTTTTTCTTTTCTGTCCTAGGTATGGAGGGGGTCCTACATTGGCCCGAAGAGTAATTAATTCTGGGATTAGTCAAATGGAGTTGGCTATAGAGGTGTATCCTCTACGGCTCAAGCTTGTTCTGATGCCAAAAGGTGACAGAGCAACCATAAGAATTAGCAAGAAGGTATGGCTTGAGTCTGTGCATTGCATGTGTGGTCTATTTTACCGAAGGCTGACTTGAATTACAGTCTGCTCCATAGATTTACCCCTCTCCCCCTCCCCCTCTAAATCTCTTATTTATTGTGCTGTGCAGGAAACCATTGCAGAACTTCACAGGAAAGCCTGTGAGATTTTCGATCTTAACTCGGAACAAGTAACACTTCCATTGTGATTGTTACACATCTCAAAGGATGGCAGAAGTTCTTTGTTTTAAAGTAACCTTACTGTGCTTTTGCAGGTATGTATCTGGGACTATTACGGGCACCAAAAACAGGCATTGTATGATATGGACAAAACTCTTGATGATGCAAATATTCAGATGGATCAAGATGTGAGTTCGATATGCTTGTCTTTAGATCTTTTCAGAACTATGCATGTGTCTCTGAGATTCTTCTATAGCCTTTTATATTGGTTAATTGAAGAACCTTTAGATTTCTTTTGTGGAGCCGCAATATTTGTTACTCTACCTAGAAGACTGGATAGAAAGGAAGAGTAGACAGTGCAAGCTAGGTGGAATTACAGTGAGCAGTTGTGGCCTTATGGGACAGTAGCTATAGAAGCAGAAAAAATGTAGCCGTCAATCTGGGTAAAGCAGGGGCTCATTATTTATGCTATTTGCCTTTTCTTTGAAGAAGAAAGAAACAAATTCTGTTGGAACTTTCCTTCTGTCACCAGCTGAAAACAATCATGCTGTATCTTCTAATGCATCATGGGTAACAATCTAATTTTAGCAGTTTCTTGCATAATTTGCTGAAACTGTGCACTTCCTATAATGTTATCAATTTAGAGAGATGAAGAAGATCCAGTTGGTGGGAGAAAATAAACCTAGTGTCCATGGTTTGAGAAAAGTGATGCGTTTGAGGATCTTATGTTGAGTTTTATTTTGCTGCAGGTTTTCCTTTCCGATCATCATGCATATCATTTTCTTCTAAAGAGACGATTGAAATCTTAAATTTCCCGCTGCCTTTTTGTGTTTTTACTCTTAACTTTAGTACAATCCTTGAAACTTTTTGTTTCTAGTTTGTTTTTTGGTGTTTTTTCTTCTATTTATTAAGGAATCTATACTACCTTTTGTTTTCAATACTAAGAGCTTATAAAATTTGGCTTTTCCAAATTTCAATATGTAAAAAAAAAATCTGTTATTGTTGCTGTTTTATTCCTCTGATTATAAGTCTCCTTTAACATGCTGAACTTTCAAAAAAAATTGTCATGTTTGAATTTCTTCACACAAACATCCCTTTCTAACAATTTTTAGTTTCTTCTCTGTGTTGCAGATTCTAGTGGAGGTGCAAAATAATATCAGCAGCTCAGCATCTGGTGATGTGCTGGATAATGGTTCGTCAGGCAAAGAATCAAGTTCTTGTCTGTTGGAACCTCCGAAGTCAAGTGTATCCATTGCAGGAGGCTTGTCCGCGAGCAAAGGCGTGTCTAAAAATGGCATTTCAGAGCTGTCAAAAAGTCAGAATCCTACAGCCCCAGTCAAGGAAACAGATAATACATATGGCACTAGTGGTGTGACTACAAGGGGGACTACTGGAGGTCTGACCGGATTGCTGAATCTTGGAAACACCTGCTTTATGAATAGTGCTATTCAATGTCTTGTGCATACGCCAGAGTTTGCCAAGTATTTTCAGGAAGATTATCACCGAGAGATAAATTGGCAGAATCCTTTGGGGATGGTTGTAAGTTTCATATTCACTGAATCATCAACCTTCTCTTTCAATCTTATACAAGAGAATACCTTCAGACTGAGGCAATTTGTTAAAGTCAAGGAACCTTATGATTGATTTGATGGTAGTCATTAATTACAAAGTGAAAATGGTAGTTAGACAATTTGCATGTTTGGCTTTGGAATGTTATATCTTTCACTGCTATATTCAATAGATAACGGGACAGTTCCCTTTTCGACCATGTCTACAAGTTGACTAAAAGCCAGTACCAAATAGGTGAAATCATGCTTTATCCATAGTGCAAGAACAGTTCTAAGTAAATTGCAGGATTGATGGGTCATTTGCTTCTTTGATTATAAATAGGAATTTGTGGGATAGGGTTTGCTGCTTTCATGATGATGTGCATGCTCAAAATCAGTTAAGAAACACAAAACATGAACAGAGCCTTAGGAAACAAGAATGGGAGGAAAAAGTGTACTGTTTATTTTGCTGTCATGTATGGAATGAGAGCAATCTGAGCGTATTTTGGACTAGGAAATACCCTACCAAATATTAAAAAGAGCTGGTTCAAAAGTTTTCGTAGTAAAATTTCCCTCCTGTTATGTTGAAAATTGTCAATAACTTTTATATTTTAACGTTAAGAGTTCCCTCTATTTATTATTCACTGTATTATGCAGAAGATGCAGATGGTATTAATTAGGCGCTTGGCCAAATGCTACCCCACATTTTTTTTAAAACATAGGCACCAGAACCGTATTAGAAAAGAAGCAAGTCAAAGTTGATGCAGGATTTCTTAGATGCACTTCAAGTCACTGCTTAGCTGCTACTTTTCTTGTTCTGTCTCTTCAATTCGAGTCCTTTGCATACACTTGTCTGCATGTTGGAGGATGAAACAGGAAAGAATAGAAGCCAAATCAGGACTTTAGATTTTTCATTTTTGCTAGAAATCAAAGGACAATGGAAGATATTAGATTTGTGTTTTATAGTCCATTCCTTTGTGAAGCACTGTGGAAATTGATGTGTCTTGGATTTTTTTTTCATGCTCTTGAGCTGAAGTGCTTCTCATTCAGAAACAAACTGATCCTCTCCTATTCCTCCCAATCTAATGTGCCATTTTGATTGATTTCTTCTCTCATGGATATTCTTCTGTTTGTCCTATTGTATGATATTTTGATCCGGCAGGGGGAGCTGGCTCTTGCATTTGGAGAGTTGCTGAGGAAACTTTGGGCTCCTGGCCGAACGCCTATAGCTCCTCGTCCTTTCAAAACAAAACTTGCTCGCTTTGCTCCTCAGTTTAGTGGAAACCAGCAGCATGATTCTCAGGAGCTTTTGGCATTTCTTCTTGATGGCTTGCATGAAGATCTGAATCGTGTCAAACATAAACCTTACGTTAAATCTAGGGATGCAGATGGTCGCCCTGATGAGGAAGTCGCGGATGAATATTGGGCAAATCATAGAGCTCGTAATGACTCAATAATTGTTGATGTTTGCCAGGTAAGCAAATATTTATGTCAGTAATCCTAGCCTGAAACTGCATTATAGATACTTTTTTTCCCTAGGAACCATTTGCAGGCTACATAAATGGTAGCTCTCCATGTGCTGAAAGTACTTGATTGATCTATGAAGAACGAGCCTTTTAATCCATAACAAATGATTAGTATTGATTTCGTTTAAAACTCCACTATACAAAAGTTACATTTTAGGGGAAATTTGAGAGGATTTTTCTGTAATTCATCACACCTTTTTCCCCTGGCTTATTTTGAAGGTTATGAATTATCACGTTCGTCGTCACTGAATAGGAAATGTTATTTAAATTCTTGTGGAAGTTACACTTCCTCATGCAAATCATTTGAATTTATCTTCCAGGGAACTGAATTTACATAAACCTGTTGCTAAATTTTCTGGGAAATATTGTATGAGCTTGAATGTAGAATTCAGTTTGCAACATGTGTCTCCTTTTTCTGTTTGCAGGGCCAATACAAGTCAACTCTGGTTTGCCCTGTTTGTGGCAAAGTTTCTGTCACATTTGATCCATTCATGTATCTTTCTCTGCCGCTACAGTCCACTGTGACACGCACCATGACAGTAACAGTCTTTAGTACAGATGGTGGTTCACTACCAAATGTTTGCACTGTGAATGTTCCAAAGCAGGGAAGATGCAGAGACTTGCTCCAAGCACTTGGTGCTTCTTGTGGCTTGAAACCTTCTGAGAAGCTTTTACTTGCAGAGGTTAGTAGTTTAGTGGTGTGTTTCAGATTTTTATCGCAGGTTGACTGAACAATGTAGTGACATCCAATCTTTTCCTGTCTATAGATACGCAATCACTTAATTCACCGATTTTTTGAAGATCCCTTTACATCCTTGGCCACCATAAAGGATGATGACCATCTTGCTGCATACAAGATTTCCAAATTTGAAAAGGACACGATGTTTCTCCAATTGATACACCGCAGGGAAGAAAAGTATGTTTTGTCTAAGCCCTTCCCACCTGGCTGAATTTATTGTACAATTTTCCTATTGTTTCCTTTCTTTTCTTTTTCTGACCCCCTTCTACAAAAATAACACAAAATTATTTGCTTATAACTGTGTTTTTCTATGCTTTTCAAATGACGTCCTTCTGGAAGAAAAAGTATGATATAATGCATTGCAATAATGTCCTGGATTTATTTAGGACTGTTATATTTACTGGTCTGCTCTCTGAAAGCTTGCTAATTTTGAGTCTATGAGTGTAATGATTAGAAAATTGATTGCACCTGTGATGTGTGTTCAAGAGGCTAGTCTATTTGTAACCCAGAATGCAACCCTTTCTTTGAACACAGATGGGCAGTCTTTGAGGGCTGCTAATCTCTTCTACTTTTGTATACTTGCCTTCGATTTTCATTTTTAACTGGCAGTATTTTTCACATGACTAGGGACTCTAGTTCTGAGGACAGCAAAGGATGGAAACCTTATGGAACACCGCTGGTATTACCCATATCGACTAAGGACCTTATTACTAGGGGCGATGTGCAGTCAATAGTGCGGAACATGCTCTCTCCTTTGATGAAGAAAGACTGTGTGGATGATACCCATGTTTCACAAAGAGATGGTTCACAAGTAGCAGGGCATTCTCATGATACACGTGAAATGTCTAGAAACTCTAGTGACCACTGTTCAAGAATGGAATCAGATTCATTGATGAAGCTACCTCTTCAGTTGGTAGATGAAAATAATGCATGTATTGATCTAGCTGTGGGTGATGAGAAGTCCATCAGATTCTCTTCCTCGTCATCCGTGCTGGTCTTTGTTGACTGGTCAAAGAAACTTTTGGAGAAGTATGATACGAGTTACCTGGAGAACTTGCGAGAAGTTGCCAAGAGTGGGCCTCCATCTAAAAAGGCTCGATCAGAACCTCTCTCCCTATACACCTGCCTAGAAGCTTTTCTACGAGAGGAGCCCCTGGTTCCTGAAGACATGTGGTAGGTTTTTGCCCCCTTGTTCATAACTTATTTATCATTAAGACTTACCTTTAAGCATTGAAATAAAAGATGTAGTTTTCCATTGCATGTTCTTGGGATTAGTTGTGTAACCTTAGTTATGGCAGAAAAAAGAGTTATAAGTTGTGATCGGCTTAGAGTTGGGATATGGACCCGAGGGGTTTCATGTGTAACACACATAGTTCTAAACGTGTGTTGACTGGAAACGTGAAACTGAAGTTTTCCTTATCTGAGATAATAAAAAGAAGTGCCGATACTAGAAACATAGGTCCTAAGACATCAGAATTTAAAAAATTGAAAGGATGTGAAACACGTCTTATGTTTCTCTCTCTCTTTATTTTCTTTCCTTTTCTGATGCAAAGATCACAACTGTACTGGTATATGCTTTGGTGAATAAATTTACCAGGGTGAGTTGCTTCTTTAGCAGTCCTCATGTTACTTCTGATAAATTTCATCTTTCACGCATGTTCATGGTTCCGTCTTTCTATATCCTGGAATCAAGTCTGCTGTAATTTTGGGCCATAATTTTTTGGGAATAGGTTCTTAACATTAAGGTAATGTTGGGGCTGTTAAGTTTTTAAAATGAGGAGCTGAAGCTGTCAATTGTGTTCATCTCTTTGATTTCAATTGTTAATTAAACATCAAAACAGTTTGACGCCAAATAGAATTGTATAGATTTATAGAACTAGTCTAAGAGGGAGATAATTATCTAATTTATCATGAGACGACCTTGGCAATAATATTGAACTTCCAACAGTGCAGTGTACTGGATTATGTTTAGAGTACAAAGTGTGCATAGTACGCTGATCTGCAGTTCACAAAGCTGTTAATTGTTGATTTGGGTATTTCAAAAACTGGGTCGTGGTTGAGTTGTCATTGTTTGCTACTTTTTTGTTTTGAGAACTTTGTTTGCTACTTGAAATAGTCATAAATTGATGATTCTGCATTTGGAGCTCTATAATTTTGTTTGGTTACCTTAAGCTCTATTTTGTGTAAGCTCGGTGCTCTTATCATAAGATTCCTACTGTTGCAGGTTTTGTCCCCAGTGTAAAGAGCAGAGGCAAGCTAGCAAGAAGTTGGACTTATGGAGACTCCCAGAGGTGTTAGTCATCCATTTGAAGAGGTTCTCCTACAGCAGGTCCATGAAGCATAAGCTAGAAACATATGTCAACTTCCCTGTTCATGATTTTGATTTAAAAAAGTACATAGCGAGCAAGAATAATTCAGAACGTCAGCTCTATGAACTTTACGCCTTGATCAACCACTATGGTGGCATGGGCAGTGGTCACTACACATCACATATTAAGGTGACATTCTGTAACTCATCCCATCTGTGACAAAAAATTATTTTGTTCCCACTTTGGTTAAACACTTAAACGAGTTTATCCACTTCATGTTACACTAGACTGATCCATTTTTACTAAGCCAAGTCAGGTTTGTGTCACTACTAGGTCTTTAATGGACGCTGTTCAAGTTGAAGTTGAACTGTATCTTTAGTTGTCAATGGGAATCTTGAAGATTTAATAAAGTAACTCTTGATGACAGTAATTCCTGCTTACTGTGGAGGATAAAACAATTTGGGGCAATTGATTACACCTCTGACATAGTGGATGTTTTTGCAGCTTGTAGACGAGAGCAAGTGGTACAACTTCGACGACAGTCACATATCAGCCATGATGGAAGATGAAGTCAAGTCATCAGCTGCTTATGTGCTTTTCTATCGCAGGGTGAGGAAAGAGGACGGGCCTGCAATCAACAGACCTCAACCATCGTCTCATAAAGCTTACTCCCGAAAATAAAACTTCCAAAACCATTACTCGTATGCATCTCTGCAATAGATAGAGCTAGATGTGCCGAATCAGACTGTAGGAGCTGTGCATTGTATGTTGATACTACCATTCTGTATGCTGTCAGTAGCGTTGTTAGTTGTATGAACTTCAATTGCATCTTACTGGATGCTTTAATGTTATATATTTCACGAGCCGTCATCGTCCTCATTAGGATGTAGCCTGAGGCATAACTGTATTGATATTCATCTTTTACATGGACGCCCTATAACTAAGGAGTATTCCATTGCACTTTTCTGTTTCTTCCTGATGGTCTGTTTGTAAACTTTTCATCAGTCGGGAACTTACATGATGGAAGTCCTTCCTATAGCAGATTTTGACGAGTTCTTCAAGCAGTGCGATCCTCGTTAAGGCTTTCTCTTTCTCTCTCTATCCTTCGCGCGCTTTTGCTCTCTTCCATTGATTTCGATCTTTTCCTTCCATTTTCATCTACGGAATTTGCTATTTCATTAGTGGCTCAATCTAATATAAAATCTTGTAACAATGCCTCAATGCAGGAAACAGCTTCCTGACAATGATGAATGAACTCCCCACTGTATTTGAAACTATGTTCGACACAAGGAGACGGCAAGGGAAGGACAAAGCGTCGAGTTCAAACAACAGGAGAAGCAAATCAAAGTCGAGTTCTAAAGGGGTAAGCAAACAAATTCTTCTTGCAACTCGTGCAGTAGTTGTGCTGATATCTCATTCGGCTTTATCTCTTTCTCGATCCCTTCTTTAGGATTTGTTTTCGTTCCTGCTGTTTGCTGATCAGTTACATGCCACTGTGATTAATCAGTGCTCAGCCGATGCAACCAAACAGTCATGACAGTTCAGCAAAGGTCCACAAACCTGCTTGTATAGGAATACCTGCCTGCACAACATCCATAAGAAACTCAAAACGACGCGCAAATTGCAAGCACTAAGCTTGACATTTAAGGGAGTTAACTTACGCGTTCGCTCCCAAAGTAGTCGACTTCAGCAATTACTGTTGTTTCCTCGGGCCCTGCTGTGCCCTTTATATCACCATCCTAGAAGAAAACGACGATCGCTCAAGCTGAAAACAAAGAGTTTTGTTCTTGATTTAGATAGTTTGGCGTTGTCAGTCTTACCGGACCAACTAGAGTGGAATGTCCCCATATCTCGTAGGATCCGGAAGAAGCCCGAGATGGTGAACAAACAGCTACGAAAAGCTACACAACATCGACTTCAGGTTCAGCTCGGATATGAGAGACTCACTAGAATATGGAATGTCGCGGTGTTAGAAATATACCTGGTTATCGACTGCCCTGAAAGATTGAACAGGTAACATACATCAAACTCCCATGTCTAAGCTATGAAAAACGCGAGAATGTACAACATAACATAGCTTGCCTTGCTTTGGCTTCGAGTTCCCACAACGCTTCTCCGGTGCTCAAGTTGAATGCTGCTGGATATATGACCATATTTGCGCCTGGTGCACCACAGGCGTCTTACTAAGAGATTTATACGGATGAAAAATGTCGATATGTTTGCGAGAGACGATTGAACGAAACCTCTAGCTTTATACAACATGGCAAGCTCGGGAAATCGTATATCGTGACAGATTCCTAACCCGATTAGACCGACATCTGAACCGAATTTGAATAAACAAGTTACCCATCCAAATCCAATCAAGTAGATAAGAACATTGTTGACACCTTGAAAAGACGAGTCACGAAGACAAACCCGTCTTTATGATAGTCGGAGAATCTCCTGCAGCGAAGGCGTCGGACTCCTTGAAGGTGTTGCCAGGCACGTAGTAATCAAACAAATGCAGCTATCAAGATATGAAACTGATCAGTTTCAGTGACTTTGATCATCTCAAAAAAACTCGATTTCTTACTTTTCTATGCTTAGCTATCAGCTTTCCATCGGGCCCAAAAGCACAGCAAGTGTTGTACAATCGACCGTTGTCCTCCTCTGGAAGAGATCCGCCGATGACTGTGATCCCGCAGCTGCGAGCAACCTCAGCTAGCATCGAAAACGCTGGCGAGGAGCTCTCGGCATCGAGATCCTCCGCGCAGTTTGCGAAATAGTGATCCGAATATGGGCATACCCACATCTCCTAGCAAATGCAAACAAATTGCTAGGATCAACGAATTTACGAAATACATTAGTCGGACCCACAAAGTGGACTCTGATACTCAAAAGATATCTCATCATCTCGACTTACGGGCAAAACAACAAGTCTTGCACCGTTTTGGGCAGCCGCTTGAATCATAAGGCGAGCACGAACCAGATTGGTGGCCTTGTCAGCTGACACTGTTAGCTGACACAACGCGATCTTGAACTATCCAGTCAGTTCAAGAAAATGAAATCAAATTAAGACTTGAACGAAGGTAGCTTGTATGTAATCTGAGTTGGTGATAAACAAATACCTTTGTGGTTGATGAAGATGACAGATCACAACTGCAACTCAAGGTTGATTCCATAGCACCCGATCGATCTGAAACTGTGATAAGTGTAGTTTAGATTTGGTGGAGTTGGTGTGACCCTTTGAAGTATCCGTGCCCGTTTTGACCGGTCAACGATCCATGATTGGGTCAAAGTTTGTTCGTTAAAATCTTTTGAATCAATTACATAAAATGGCCCATATTTCGAGGATATTTTTCCCAACCAAATCAACTCTATATTTCATACAACTACCCCAAATCAACTCTGAGAAATTGCCAATTAGGGTGTGTTTGAATTCAACATGTGCAATTATTTTACCTCAATTTCTGCAATTATTTGATTAAATCACTATTTTATTTCGGTTTTTACAAAATTTTTAATTGTACAATCAAACGCTAACGAGGTAACCAAGACTGGTTGCATACATCACCAACCCGAATCCAAAATGACTAGAAATCGAAAAGACCCGATGTGATCAACCCGATTGCAACCTCTAAATTAGTAAGGCTACAGACAGTAGATATATTACATTGCACAAAATCACTTGGATGGGGACTATGTAGGGTAATATACATCAACAAATTGGGATCCGATTCCGAGATACTGTGTTTGCAAAACCTAACCAAGCAACATGTATAGATCCCAAACAAATGAAAAACGGATGAGTTTCGTCACCTTCCAAGCCGAGGCGGAATAACGAACGAACCACAAAAAGCTAACCCAAAACTGTGGAAGAACAGAAGCTGTCCGGTAAAGAAGATTCTATGCACAAAATACTCTTTCCAAAAAGCCATATATGTGCAGGGGCTCTCTTCCTAGGCCTGGTCAGTTTACTGACCTATATAGAGATCTGACTTTGGGGATCGACGACACACCATCATTGGAGAAGGAATGCGAAGCTCGAGTTTTCGCGAAGCATCGGAGGAGGATCAAAGTCAGCCGTTTCCGCTGGCTCCACTGATTTCGAGATGTCATCGACCGTGAATGGGATGCTGCAACAAATACAAGATTGGAAATGAGGAATATTTCCGAGTCTGAAACACGCTTGAAAAGGAGTGGAATGGCTAGTTTTAACATATCCAAATAGGTTATGGAATGGTCATGATTTTAGACCAGCTTAGAGCGCAAGCAATTACCTTGAATCGTCATCTAATAGAAATGAGGTGCTAACTGGATTGCCCGAATCCTCAGTCATCATAACTCTCATGCTCTGGATCACCTGAAAAAATGCAAATTGCAAGATCAGAGAGGCAAAGAGATGATTGGTTGTAGAGCAACGGCTTTCCCTTTACACGAAAACATCCCACATAGGGAAGAGAGGTTGAAGTTGAATACATATGACTGACCTCAGCTGACACGGTATGGGTTCCGTATTTGTCATCCCAATACATAGTACTGATCCTGTATAGCTGTTGTATGCTGAGTGCCTAAGACATGGGGAACCATTGAAGGTGATGAGTGTTTCAGTGCAGAAAATAAAGTGGTTAGAGAACTTGGGTTTTCTGACTCACTGGACATAAATCATTTGTGATTTCTCTCAAGGACTTCTTCGGTTTCTGGTGTATTACCTACTCAGGAGAAATAGCATATAATAAAAATTAACATTAAAAAAACAAGGCGCGATAAGATACACATCAATGACAAATATGCATTTGACCAACCAAAAGTCCAACTGCTTGTTTGATGTGTTTGAGTTCATCCCAAGAAGAACCTGCATTCTGATGATAGCAAAATGTAAGGCGGGTGATATTATCATGATCTGAATCGCGGTATGAGAGAAAAAAAGTAACTTTTGGAGCATATGGGCAAAGACTAGCTGGTTTGAGTATCTTGGAATGAGTAAAAATCATTTCGTAATTTATTACGCTGCTTGTGTAGTGCAGGACAAGTAGAGGCCTATCAATTCATCCCTGTTGAGTTTATTCCAATGTTTCCAAGGACAGTGTTAACTAACCTCCTCAGTGGCATCACCACACCATTTCTCCAACTCAGCCAGACCTGATTTCACATACTCTCCGTTGCTGAACGAGCAACATTCACGCCGCAAAAGAAGACTACAGGTTGGAACAACAACAAATGTTAACAGGTGAAGAATATAGCATTTGCATAACACAATCAATGCCTACAATACAATCAATAAACCAGTTTTCCCCGAAACCTTAAGTTGCTAGGTGAAGGATAAGGTTCTACACTTATATATGCCTCATTCGAACACTTCCTCGAATCCCAATAGATACTCGCATATACCTGTCCCCCAAATCCCAATAATTTTATGGAAAAATAGTAATTCGGAGTCTGGATCTCTTCAGCCTTTGTATAACTATTATCATGTAAAAGTGCTACCACATCCGGAAAGCTAAGATAGGACAAGGCTAAAGAGTCATTTAAAATATGAGTTTCAATGTGATTACCTGTTGAAAAGCTGAACATTGATGAAGGTAAATGTTTGAGTAAACACCTTCCGTACTAGGAAAGACGGCACCTGAAAATATCGAACTCCTTTTGTCATGCAGTTTATTCAAAGTATCAAGAAAGTATAATGTAGACCACATTTCATTAAAAAAAAAAAGGAGCATATCATTGCATTTAAAGTTTTCGACTCACATGATTGGCTCTCATTGTATTCAAGTAATTGTTGAGTGTTTGGAGAATATTCTGCCAGTGAGCAATCAGTGCTTGCTGAGCTGTGACATTAGCTTGGGAACGTCCCTTTACTAAACTACCTCTCGATGTTCTGGGTGCCTGCGAGTAAACAAGATATTAAGTCCAGGAAGGCATTCTGTTTACATTTTTCTTTCTTCATACTTCCAGATAAGATGGAGATAGGACAGCATAGAGAAAAGTGAAAATGTCAAAAAGGAAATGAACTTGCATCAACATAAAAAAAAATGTCATCTTGACATGATCAACATGGATGTTTGACACACATTAACTGATCCGTGAACAATAAAATTACACAATAACAAGCAGCAGGTTAAATAAATGACGACATAGTTTTGCAGCTAAAATAAGATAAACAGGCTGACAATCAAGAGATTTCCTCACCTGGATGCATTGCCCAAGCACTGGAGATATCTCCTTCTTTAAATTGTCTCTGATTGTTCCATATATCTTTTCAAGGAAAGCAGTCAACTGCTGCTTAAAAAGTAAGGCGGGATATTTGGCTTCTACTTGCCGTAAATCATCCAATCCGCCCAGAGCCCGGCTGCTGAAAAGTGAAAACGTGCCACTTTGTGGAGAGCCTCGAAACCCCTAAGATCAAAATACATCCAAGCCAGATAGCATTTTAGAAAACCAAAAAGAAGGTATGATAAAGAGCTAGTGAAAAATCTCAGCATGTTACCTGAGATGCACGCGCAAATAGTGAAGCTGATGATGTTCTGCGTCGTTGAGGAGTTAGACTATGAGCTCCACTCGCCTTTAGTGTTCGCTGGAGGAGCAAAAGCAATGTGGCAGAATTTGATAACCAGTATGACAGAACATCACTGCTATCTTGTGACTGCGAAATGTAAGAATTTGATGATTGTTAGGTCAAATGAATTATGAGTATGAAAGAATGAGCTGCATATTGGTAGATCATGTATATCAATCTATATTGCATAAATAACTATGAAGTTGAGAATCACAGCCATCTCTTGAAGAGGGATGCAAGAGAAGCAAACACTAAGAAGAGGAATCTACCTTGATAGCCTCAGCACCTGTAGGGATGAAACAAAAACAAATACCAAGAAGAAGAGTCTACCTCAATAGCCCCAGCTATTGTTTGGATGATACGATCAAAGATGTTCGTTCTTTCAACCTCGAATGATCTCCACTGCAGAAGGCATTTGTAAATCAAGCAGGCGGCAACAGGCTTGCCCTTTGAAAACCCCAGATCTTGGGAAATGCACTTTATCAGCAAATCTTGGTTCTCCTACACCAATCAATGACATCATTGTATCAAAGAGAGAGAACACAACACATAGACATCTGACATTCATTTAAGCCTTTTTACCTGTTGTTTTTCATTGAGAGACTTTTGAGGTTTTTCTTCAGTTTCTGGTTCCCGCATATAAGGCACAGGAGAAAGAGCCTAACATTTAAGAAATGCAGTTAGATTTATTAAAATAATTTCGTGCTATGACATACAACTACAGAACAGAAAAATACTATGAAAACTTTACCATTTTCCTTGTCTCTCCATCATGCAGGATTCCATTATCTGGAGTTCTTTGGAACTACAAGAACAATTTTAAAGTTATGGGGTCTATCACCATATATATCAGTACTGGCCTTGGCAATAAGTAACTTGGAATGAGAAACATACAGGGACGATTGTTGTCTTTGGTCGTGCAGCTTTCGCTGTTGGTGACATGGAAAGGGCTTGTTGTCGAAGTACTTGAATTTCAGATTCCAAATTAGAAACCTTCTCTTCAAGCCTAACATGCAAGAAACAGGTTTTCATTAATTCAAACACCCAAGGAATTAACATCCAAAACAGTCAACCATGGTAGCAGCTTCTACAGTTCCAATGTAAAATAACCAAACAAACATGAGTTATCTGGTTTGATTCACTTGACTGCGAAGGATATAGAATTCTTTTTCATGCTTAATCAGGCCGCTAGTAATATTACAAAGAATGTTTAAGAAGTATAAGCTGCAGATAGGTGCTGGTTCATAAGACTGTTTGTGATATACCTATATTCAAGAAAAGCTTCCCTTCTAAAGAAGCTAGGGTGAAATTTCACAATGATCCGGTTTAAATGGGTCCTAAGTCTGTATCATCTAGAACGTTTTCTTTCATGATTGAACACTGCCGGCCTACATAGGCAAGTTAGGTTCAATAAATTATAGGTACACAGTACAAAGGATGCTTTGGAGGTACAAACCTCTGAGCAGTTTCTTGATATTGGTCAGATTTCTTCTTTTCAACTTCAAGCTTCTTCTGCAGCTCCTCATTTTCTATCCTAACTGCAGCATGAGCTTGCTTCACCTCTTCCTTGGACACTGTTTCTGCTTGCAGTGCAGCCTGCACAATTAATGATCAATTTTTGACAATGTGATCTCTTTGTTTATAAACATAATTATGGAATTTTGTATTACCTTCATTCCTTCAAGCTGTGCAGTTAACGCGTTGATCTTTACTGTATCTTCTATTAGAACAGGAGTTTCTTTTATTACAGGAGGTGCTTCTTCAATAGCTTTCCTAGCAGCTTCTCTTTCTTTGATGGCCATGGCTCTGGCTTCTTCTAATTGTAATTGCATAGCTTGCAATGCTTCCTGCAGCTTTGTAGTTTCTAAGGCTTTTGCCTCCTCCAGGTCAGTCTGAAATTTTATGACCTTCCGTGTCAGAAATCAGTGTAATATAAAAGAAAAAATATATACAAAATAATCCTATAAAGAATTCCTTAAATACCCTCAATCGCTTCTCAAGCTGTAACCGCCATGTGAGTTCCTCCACACGCTTTTCAAGTTTGTCCTTTGCTTCTTTGAGAGCTCCAGTTTCTCGTGCAGCCTAGTGAAAAATTTAATGAAACCATTTATGACACCTCACCACTTATAAGATCAACTGGTTTGCCACATAAAAATAATAAGTAAATAAGATCCAATGGCTAACCATTTTGAGCTGTCGGAGCTCTCTTCTAGCAACTCTAGATCTCCATCCGCACTGAGTAACAACACATGCTTTCTGGAGTTTCTTGTAATATGAATGAGCTTGATGACAACGCCAGTGAGCCTAAACATCAAGAAAAGACCATTGGTTAACTAGACGTTTAAACCAGCACAGTGTTCAAGGTATGTTTGTTTCCAACTAATTCATGTAGTGACTTAAAGAAGTCAACTTTGAAACTTGATGATTAAGGCAAACAATTACCTGGATCTGGATTGCTGCCTTTGTCTGCTTCTTTAGTCTGAATTCATCACGTGCTTTCATAGATCTTAAGCCAGTTTGCAAAGTAATTGCAGCCGATTGTACATGTGAATATGCTTTCCGGGAAACATACTTTCGGTAGTTCTTCTGTATCCTAAGAGCTGCAGACTCTCGCCTCAATTCGTCATACAGTTTGCAAGCAGTAACATCTGCAGGAAAAGAAAGATTATTGTGTCAACTACAAAAATCATAAAAACGACAAGTCAATTTTTCTCCTGATATACAATATGAAGTGTCAAAAAAGATCTGATAGCTAATGAAGCTTCATTAGTTAGGCAAATTATGTTTTTATCACTGAAAAAGTGAAGAGTAAATGGCATCCATGGTTTGACAATAAAAATAAAACTGAATGTAAACAAATGGTAGCTCTGTCAAAGGACAAAGTAAACTACGTCGACAAAGAGTCTGCAACTGGATTGCAGCTTCTCGCAATGAGACAAAATTCCTTCGAGCAATATAGGTCCGAATTCTTTGTTGAATAGTTCTGGCTGCGTTTCCAAGAACCTCTGCCCTTCTTGCATCCAACTCGGCCATTTGGCCTGCTCTTAAAAAGACTTTTGTCTTGCCGACCTGTCAAAAAGTGGACAAGGCAACAATTGATGAAAACATTAGAAAGATACACATTCGAGAAAATATGTAGATTGCAGTATATGCAGCATAGACATGTACATACAAAAGCTTGTTGAAGATATGAGGATAAATTAAGATTCAAGAAAATATGTAGACTTTTTTCTTTGAATTACTATAATAGCTTTAAAATGAACTATATCTCCTAATGACGTAAAGATGACCTGCACAGTTGACGCTCGAGGAAACTTTCATGAGCTTTTTCGGATGAGAGTGAGATTTCATAGATGAAGCAAACATCCATACACCATGACCATACAGGCATACAAAACAACCTTCAAGAAGAAGAAGAAGGCAGCACCTGATACCCTTTCAATCCCATTTTGTCGAGAATCTTTTGGCATGCAACCTTGTCATCATAGCTGCAAGGAAAGTGAGATACCAACTCAGAAGAGTTCCCAATCAATTACTACGACAATATTCATAATAACCATCAACCTCAAAATAATCAATAGAAGCATTAACTCACTTTCCATCCAATACTTCCGAAGCTAGGACGCCAAATCGTAGGAGGAATTCGTAAAACGTCTTTCTGGTAGGATATCCAGCACAGCTTATCCTTATAGCCTCAAGGACACCCTAATTAGTTAAAAACTTAAGATTCAGTTTCAATTCATAATATATTAGACGTGATAAAATCTTAAACTAGTCACACAGAAGACAGAACAACATGGAGACTGAGACGATCAACTTACACCACAGCGTAATTGCTGAATGACATTTACATTCTCGAAAATCGCAGGTTTCAGGACATTATTTGGCTTCACACATCTTATATAGTGAGGTTCTGTTGCACTTAAGGTCTCCATCAAGGATTGAAGTTGCATCTGTAAGACAGAAACCAAAGAATTTAAAACAGGTTCGAAGATAAGCATAAATAGTTCAGAATAAATTAGGGTCTCTATGTTGGAAATGTGTGATGACATCCTAGTGAAGCACTCTCTAGAAGTGTTTCCTTTCTAGTGATTTCCTCTTTTCTTCAGTAGGCAATTACCATTTACAGAACTGAAGCATATTGGTAGCGCGTGCAAATGCACTAATCCTCTAACAAAGCCATAAAACCACTGGGTTTGTTTAAGAATTTTAAAGTATCCACAAAAATAACTCACAAGGTTACCTTGAAGCGTGATCCAATAGAAGAAAACTTTGACGACTTGGATGAGTCTTGTGGAAGTGCGGGAAATAGTGAAGCCATAAAGGAACACTTTGAGACATTCAGCAGAGCTTGATGTTCTGCCACCACGTAATCTTTGTTTTTATCCAGAAACAGATCAGCTTGATACGAAACCTTCAATCAAGATTAATGAATTAGAGATTATAATTATCATGACCAAGTCCTGCAATGAAGCTCGAAGTGTCAGGACAACAAGGTACCTCCCCAGCATAGTGTGATATGACAAAATCTGTCCTTGAAAGTTTTGGTTTGCTGAACCGCTTGTTATTTTTAAAGGTCTGATACAACTTCTGGGCAAAAGTTTCATGTGTTGATTTAGGGAACATGCTGCATGGCAAAAGAAGAATATCTATCATGTAAAGAAATCTGAACCATAATAGAACGAAACTAACCAGTTTGATTCTCTTAATCATGGTTTTCTGTAATGACATACACCCTTATATATAATTTAAGGAGAACATAGGAAACGGTAAGGAAGCTGCATACCAAGCTTCATCCAGAAGTGCAATGATGCCTCCAGGTTTCTGCAGAAAAATGAATTTCTCAGAATGAAACTTGATACTCTTATATTGTAATATGACTAATTAAGAAAATTAACAGAAAGAAAAAAAATTTTGACTTGAAAAGAATATTGCAGCAAAACTTCTATTACTACATCGCAAAAATGGTCTTGAGAATCAATAATCAATTTGAAAAATACAGTAAAAATTATAAACCAACTCAATGGGAATGATAAGTCACTCAAAATGTTCTTGAGAATGAATCATCAATTACAAAAGGACAAAAAAAAACAGAACTATAAACCTTCTCAATGAGATCCAACACATCCTGGTTATCTACAAACTCTATGTAGCTCCAATTTATCTCTTCTTTGGAGTATTCTTCCTGCTCCATTTTGAAAACATGCTGCGAGTAAAAAGAAACAAGTATTATCAAACAACTCTAGACATGGACACCATGGTTGAAGATGGAAAAGAGTTTGGCTTAAACAAAATCACCTGGTTGAAGTGTTGTTGCAGTTTCTCATTTGTAAAATTGATACAGAACTGTTCAAAGCTGTTGCCCATGAATATCAATAAGCAGTAGGCCAAAAGAAAACACAATTAGTGTGACACAAGATTCAAAGTTAAAAGGAGACCAGGCATACAGGATCCGACTCGAAGCTTGTATGCCCAGTCTCCGTTTACTTTTTCTGGGTTTTTTTGTGAGCAGATAACATGGTGACTGTCATCCCCTGGCGTTCGGTATCGTCTCTGAAACCAGTCTTACCGATTTGATTTTCTTATTCCTTATGTAGTTATTAAAAAAAAAATATTTCTAACGAAGGGCATAAGTTAAGAAGCTTGATTTGGAAACATTCCCCTACCAATAAACGATAAATCCTAGAAAGTTTTTTTTTAAAAAAAAGCTAAATAACTAATCTAGGGAAATATTCTTTTAAGACAAATGAACACCTTGAACTTGATGGAGTCAAGGTGGATAGAAGAAACAAATGGCATACCTATTGAACTTGAAACTTTCAAAACCATAAATATCAAGGACTCCAATCATCGATTTTGAGTTCGGATCTTGTCCAATTGAGACATTAATGTTTTCCACAATCCTGTAAAAATGAAAATTTACAAATGAAAATATTAGTAAATTCAATGACAGCAACAACTTCGAACTAAAAAAAATACATTTAAACTTGTTAGGATTTTAAGCTCAGTACCAATCAAATAAACGAGAGTACAAAGTTTTAGCCAAGGCATCCCTGCTACCAAGAGCATTTGTAGGATTTAGAGTCATTGTAATGACTTCTTCTGGTGTCACCATGACACGTTTTATTAAAGCATCCTCCAAGCTCTGGGGATCACACCTGCCCATTAGTGTCGGTTAATGGAATGATCTTAAATGTCACAGAAATAGGCTTTGCAAGCCAGTATGAGAATAGCATCAACATGAAGCAAAAATTCAAGTGTACCTTAGAAGCTCGGCTGTCGTATTAAGGTGGAATCTAGATTTCTCATCCTTGATAGCCGAAGAATCTATCTCCTTCCCCTTTACAAACTCAATATTACCAAGATGAAGAATTGCAGCTACAACCCTGAAAATCGCCTCCTGGAAGAAACTGTTTGCTATCAGGCATCAGTTTAAAATAAATAAACAAACATAAAACCATGACATTCAACTATATAAAGCAATGGCCAACCTGCTCCTGGTCGCTGATTCCAACAATATCCATGGCCCTTCTAAGAGCTATATATTCTTCAGCATCATCCACACCTTCCAGCTCAAAACAGTTGGATTGATTTAAATAGTGGAAAGATTTTGGGTTTGCCAGCTTATACTTCTCAGTCTCCTACAAATTTTACAAATATGTTTTAGCTTGTCACTGGTGTTAGTGGTAACAAAACTAAAAGCAATGGCATAAGAAGGCAAAAATATGGCAGAATTACCTCAGATGGTGGTGCAGCACAAAGAAGATAAAAGCAATGATAGTTTCTCTCGGGATCTGAAATTTGGCAGACACGAGACCTTTCAAGTAGATAAGTTCTGATAGCTGCCCCAGAAATCCTCCCACTCTTGTCAAATTGGATTTCGACAAATTTTCCAAATCGACTGCAGTACCATGCATGGAAAAGTTTAATAAAGAAAAGAAAATGGTTAAGATCTTTAATGAACTTCAGCTCAAGAATCTAGTAGCACCTTGAATTGTTGTTCCTCACAGTTTTTGCATTGCCAAATGCTTCAAGAACTGGGTTGGACTGTGTTAGCCAACAATAAGGTCATCAATACGAAGACTAATGTTCAATTTACCAAAACAATACGGTGAAAATGACAACATGTATATAACAAATTATTTTATACCTCCAAAACTTGTTGCTCAACAGTTCTTCCCTCCACACCAGAGCGCCCACCCAAATAGGCTAGATACCTCATAAGCATCTTTGTTGTTTCAGTTTTACCAGCACCACTTTCACCGCTAACCAGAATTGCATTGTTCTTTCCCTCATTAATCATAGCCCTACCATCTCATTAAGAAGGGTGTCAATAACAGAAATTCGACATTAAAAAAAAGTCAGACAGAAATTACAAGGGAAATAGGATAAACCTGTATGCTACATCAGCAACCGCAAAAACATGAGGGCTCAATTCACCAAAATCTGCTCCTTTGTATTGCTCCATCATGTGTGTGTCATATAGATGTGGTAATCTTTGAAAGGGGTTCACAGCAATCAGGATATTACCCGTATATGTCTAATAAATCAAAATCAAAATCAGGACGAAGTTCCGATATTAACATTATAACCATCTAATAAAATCAAGAGATGGATCTTTAATGACTACTCACATATATCTCATTTAGTCCATATCTAGCTGCCAAGTTCTGTAAAACCCCTGGTTCATGCAAATAAGAAAGCCTTGTCATGTCATCAAGACCTCCTGGTGGAGCTTCAGTATCCTTTGGGAAGACTTTGGAAACTTTTGCAATAATCTGCACCAAATTTACCCCAGAGTTGGAGGACAGGAAAAACCATCTAAATTACTTCCAAGGTGCTCCACTAGCAGCTATAGTGCTACATTTATGGTGCTGTCTTGGGAATCCCAGTACTCAGTTCATAGTTGTAAGCCATGTATATATTTTCTGGATTTTTTGCATGATTTCTCTCTCGTGTATCGAAGATTGCCCAGATGATGACTTGTGACTTATTTAAGAAGAGGCACGTGAATTCTGGCTATGATTCGATAGCATATTTGAATTTATTTCAACATTTATGGAGACTCTAGGTTATATAGATCAATATTCTCAATTATATAGGTAAAACCTTCAGTCCATCATGAAGATCCACAGGCACCACACTGCAAACAGTTGACTGCTTTGCCACATTCATTTCCACTTTGCATATGGGCTTTATATTCTCTACTGCGTCAACCATAAGTTTGATTACAGCGCCTTCTGTTCGAGCTGAATGACTTTACATATACAAATTTCTATGAACTGATACAGATTATAATTTTCTAGAGCAAATTTTAATGGGAAAATAAGCAAACGTCCTTTAAGTAAGGAGATTCAGGCTGACAGTACATCTTTTTCGCAGGCTTTTAGGCTTTCTAAAATGGAAAACTTTTGAGGTATTCAAGACCACTTGACATGGAAATCTTGAAAAGAACTATTGACCTCATAGACTATTTTGATGGCTAGATTAAATAAGGTCTTATATTGAAGAGCTACTTTAAATGAAATGAATGTAAGGATAAGATTTAAGGATCTATAATAGGGAAATACAGGACATAAAACATCATAAAGACAAAGGAATCCGGACCTTGCCCATATAGAAACTTTAATGCTCTCACGCGTAATGAAGCTCTTCAAAACATGACAGCCGATCATTCGTTGAGATACTTGAGATCTCTTAGCTGGCAATTGTGATGATAATGTTATGGCCTCACAAAGGTTCTATGCCATCAATTTAAGAAGGCACATGGAATCCACGAGAAACCAAATTACTAGTCACCATTGGCCATCCGCCAAATTGCATAAACAATTCAAAAGAATTTGCCCTAGCTAAGCTGGGCAGTTTTTAATACTAAGAACAAGCATTTTCAAGTTTATACCTTAAAAAACATTTCACACACTTCCAATTTGTAATTTATTGGATAGGCTGTTTACTTGAAAAGGGTAAAGAACTCATTCCTTAGATAAATCCTATACCGAAAGAATAACTGATTGATTTTAATGTTCTGATTGATACAAGATGGAAAATAATGTTGTAAAAGGCTCATAAGCACAAACTAACCTTCTTTCCATTTGTGGCCTGGACCTCAACTTGGTCACCGTTTATCCGAATGACTTCTCCATCAAGCCAAGCTACCTTAGGATCTTCGATCCATACATGTGACCCAACTATGATGTTTACTGGAGAAGCCTGCAAAAGGAAAGAAAAAATATATAAAAATTTTAACTGAATACCTGCAAAAATTAAGAATAGTGTCACATTTTCCACAATTGCAAATTTTCATGGCTCTTTCTTGTTGAAACACTAGATGCCAAATATAAAATTATCTTAAGAGCAACAACTGCATTAATCACACACTTCCTACAACAAAGATGGGTCCATGCCAATTTATAAGTACTTTATCCAAATAGAAAATTATCAGCGAGTGCTTATCACAACTATCACAGCAATGACAATGTGGAACACAGATATTTAAACCAGTAAAAGGGGGAGGTGAAAAAATCACCATGTCGATGTAGAAGTAGAAGTAGAAGATCTCTAAACAGAAAACCCTAGATGATCGTGCTCTGTTTCGTGAGGCCGATGAAAGAAAAACAAACCATTTACTCTAATACTCTTGAGCAAACCAGTTCAAGCTAAAACACAAGGATGGAATGACAAGATTTCTAATTTTACATCTGCAAATTACATATAATGAAGCCAGCTGAAACAACATACAACAACAAGTTCCAAACCTAATTCTTTTGAAGAACAACGGTAAGGAAAGAGGAGATTCCAACCCAACAACCACCAACTGCATTGGGAAAGCCAACTAAAGCACTCGACTTTGCACCCATCTCTGATGCTTAAAAAATTCCAGCAATTTACAAACCAACAAAATCCCTAATTACTAATTACTTCATTCATTCTACACATTTCTGCGACTTTAAACTGCAGTGTATCTTAAGAAGCTACAAAAAAAGCTCTCGAAGTTCTTGCTTGTACAATGTGAGCCCTAAAATTCAACCCCGCAACATGACAGGCACATATAGCAAAAATAGCCCATTTGCTTGGTTAATCAACTCAAGATGAACAAGTTAGAACACCGTAGAGATACAATTAGCATAAAATTAAAAAAGCGAAATGAAGAAAGCAGAACAATTTTCAAGCTTGAACACTACCATTTCCCTCTTTCTTCCTTTGATAAACAGAAGTCGATGTTTGATCTTCAACTCGTCAACGAGCACAAAGACCCCGGCTTCCGGTTAGTTTCCCCAACACCGAAACTCGAGGAGAGCCGCAGATCAAACCAGAGAAGAAACCCTCCGTTTTTCCTTTTCAAATTCAACCCTTTTGAGCTCTCCCTCGAAAAGGGTATCCCTCGGAGCGCAAAGAAGATAACTTTCTCTCAGAAAGTTGGATCTCTCCCTCCCTCTCGCTGTTGAGATCCCTCCCGAGGTCAGCTGTGAAGCAGAGGAGGAGGTGGGGGCACTTGAGCGCAAACACAACACGACCTCTCTCCCTCCTCTGTGATTTTTCGAACTCAAAAAGTCGACACCATACCGAAATTATTGCGAATTGCGACCAATTACCTTTTACACATAAAACTCTATTCTGTGTTACTCAAATTATACAGTACTAATTATCATTATCATTTTCGTACTAGTTTTTTTTTTTTATAATGAGCAACCCACATTTGGTTGTAAATCCCGAGTACGTGACCCAACTGGTAAGAGTCACGTACAGATTAGTCCATTTCGCATTGAATAGATGTAAACCCGAACACGTGATCCAACCGATAAAAGTCACGTACAGATTAGTCTATTTCGCATTGAGTAGATGTAGATTTAATAAAGTATAAAATATTTTTATTCGAAGTTGTGCCTCTAGTTGTAAAAATATATTGTATTAAACAACTTGTATGTTCGCACGTGGATTGTGAAAAAATGAACTAAAGTTTGTTAGATTTTGCAAAAGTTTTGAAGCACCGTTCAAATGAATCAAATCCTATTCCCTTTTTATAAAGCTATTTCCCTCCTATCTTTTCTTATAAAAATATTTTATTTTCTTATTTTTTAAATTTAGATGAGAATAAAGGAGTTCGAAAATAGAATGAATGACATTTTAAATTACATCAGATTTGAATGCCATTTTGTGGGATAAATCTATCAGCATTGCCAATCGAGTTTAACTCTACTTTGCTCAAAGACTTGTTTAATTTTATGAATAAAGTTTTAAGGTTTATTAAAAATAAAAACTATAATAATGTTATTTTCTCAATGGTGATATATTATATAGTTATATATATATGGTAAAATCATTCAAAGTTGATGTAAACTCTAAATCTTTGGAGTATATGCAATGCTACAACCAACCACGATATTTTTTGTTCTTTTTCTTTCTATACTTCATCATTTTAACACTATCATACTTATACATCTCAATTTTTTTAACCTATTTCAATAACTTTTTTAAAAATACTTATAATATATACAATGTTGATTAAAATGCCTTGCTGCTAGGCCAAGTTGGAACTGGATTAATATCTTGACTTTTATTTGAAACTCGTTAAATGTATAAATGAAACAAAAGTGAGCACTAAAATTTTAATTTAAAAGAAGAGGAGACGTTGGAAAAACAAAGTATGGAGAGCGGGAGAGAAGGAATAAGAGAATGACATAATTGACGAAGATAGGAGGTTGGTGAAGAAAGAGTTAAAATGTCGAAGACAAAATGGAATAGAGTATGATAATTCCTTTTTTAAAATGGAAAAAAGTGATTGTATAAGTGGAATACAAATAAGATTAATATGTAGCTTATTTGTAATTTTCTTCTGATTAATCTATCAAAAAAAATTTCTTCTGGTTACTACTCCTCAATGATGAAGAAAAATATGTTAGATTTTCCTATATAAGATATGGTCAATATCTTAAGCATCTACATTACAAAAAATTAGACTATTAGTTTATCACACATTATATTGTAACATCTTTCTAGCATTTATTTCTCACTAATATAAATTGTAATGTGTCACTTATTTTTTTGTAAAAAAATAACATAATAATTTTTACTGGTGATAAATATAATGAAAAAAATCAAAATAATTGTTACATACCTTCAAAAAAGGTCATGAACAAATGAACTCAACTAAATGATGTGATCATATTCAATTTACTTGACCTCTACCTCCACCTACTTCACTTAATTTTTAACCACACTTGTTAGCTTAATTGATACAAATAAATTTTATTTTGTACCCATTCTTCTACCATAAAATATGTAAATAAAGGTATTTAAAAAAAATACTCTACATGTTCCATAATATATGGACTTTTAGCTATTAATACAAGTTTTTCACTTTTTAAAAAATATCATCATTCCACTAACTTTTTCATAAATTTTATTATTTTTAATACCCACTACACATTTTAACTAATCAAAATATTTAAAAAAAAGTTAACAACACACAAATCAATACTTTCTAAAAAACTTTTATCATCTATTCTAAAAAAATTACAGTATGTATTATGAAACGGGGGGGGGGGAGTATTAGACATTTACACCCGATCTGAACCCGGTTTTCATGTGGTCCGTAAAAGGGAGCATATTCGTAATTCCTGAACCGCGATATATACCAAAATATGAACCGGTCCACCTAAAACAACAGGTACAGCGCTTAAAACCACTTTCCACAGCTATCCGGGGTGAAGCTCCTGGAAGCGTGTCGAGTAACTCATCGCTCTCTTCAACCAAATCTCCGATTCCAAGCAATCATTCAGCTTCTCCCTCACCCGACTCTTCCTGCCTTTTCGCTCCTTCCTCTCTCTCCATTAGCTGCTCGAATCTTGTTTTCTTTGGTGAGTTGACCTTGTTCTTGTTCTTCCGATTCGCCTTCATCTTATGCTAATTATTTCTTTTCCCGATTACTTTTTGCTGTTTGTATCGAGTCAATGTTCTTTTGTGCGTGAGTTTCTTGTTGATAGCCTTTGGTTAACTTCTACTTCTTCAATTTCGGCAAATGGAGGTGCTGTCATGGCAAACTACTCTATGCTGAGAATGTAGGCAATTACAACTTCTCTTGCATCTCAAATTAGGCAAAAATTGAAGTGTTGCCATGGCAAACTACCATCTGCTTTCTTCAGTACCCGTGTTTCTTTGCGACTGCATATTGTTACCGATTGTTCAGTAGAATTTAGGGTTTTTTATAAGGCCAGTTCGATACAAGAATATGCCTATTCTGCCCTATGTGCGAGGGTGTATGATTTGCAATTTTGCATCATAGCTTCAGATTTTCCAGTGGGGCTTGAAATTTCCCTGGGTGATGTTGCTAGGTAACAGTTTTGGTTGCAATTTGTTTAGTGGCTTAGTGCTACCTGCCTTGGTTTAATATTTGAATTTGATGAGTGTCATTTCCACTTCCCTATAGGAAATCATCCCCTTTCATCTGTTTATTCTTGCTTTGTGATGATAAAATGTTCAAGAGTCTGTTAATTGCTAGAGCTTCTACTGTTTGTGGAAATCCAAGCAATATTTGCCATACCGTCCCAAGTGATGCTGGCTAGCAGCCTGATATTTTTATGCTACTCATTGTTAGTGTCAGGATTTGGCATCTCTAGATCTTGTTTTTGGATTAAGGCTATGCTCAAATTTGCATACTTTTCCTCGTAATCTGTTATGCTTTGTCAGTTGGTTTTTCTATTTGCCTATTTTCAACATATCTGCTGCTAATTTAATATGGAATTATGCTTTGATATAAATTTTAAGAATCTGGTTGGTTTGGAATTCTATACCATTCTTGATTCATGCTGCAGATGCTTTGACGAACTATATGTTGACAAGGGCGTTATGATTCTGTTTTGCTGATCTCTTAAATACATGAAAATGGAACAAGGTAATGTGTATCGAATTTGTTGTTTTTAACAGTTATTATTTTGCATTATGATTGTTAATGATCATGGTACATGGTCACAGAATACTGAGAATGTAGCATTGTTCTGTTGTTACTTGTACACATTTGAGTACAATCACTCAATCAGGGTATAATATGTGTGTCACAGTTCTTACTGTCTACCTTACGTGAACACGACCTTAATGTTGGCTTTTAAGTTGGTTTAAAATTACTACTCTGTTATGCTGAAAATAGTCTGCAAACTTGCCTACTGGTTTTGCAGGGCTCCTGGAAGATAAAAAGAATTTTCAAAGTGGGGATCACATACAAAAAGGAGATGTTGAGACCCCTTTACTGGGAATCTTCGATAAACCTCTCCCCTGCTTTGGCTGTGGAATTGGGTGGTTTTCGTCAGTATCTACTCCTCTCCTAGCATCCAAATTCTTTCCGATCTTCCTTTAGATGCACTGACATTTAAACATCTTGTTTTGCAGATTTCTTCTTGGATTCTTGTTCCCGTTGATGTGGTACTTTGCTACAATCCTATACTTTGCAAATTACTACCGGAGAGATCCTAGAGAACGGTCTGGACTAGCTGCTTCTGCAATAGCCGTAAGTACAATCTGAAGTTTAATTCTCTTCGGGTCAATCAAGTGCTAATTAAATTAAAAGGCCATTTGTCCGTGCTTGTTGACCATAAAATGGGATTGCCCAACATTTAGGATTTGATAAATCTTACAAGTTTTGGAATTTTGGAGCGTGTTAGATTTTGAATTATCTACAAATTTGCTGTTTGATTTTTTCAAATATATTTATACAGGGTAATAGGAATGCTACTAGAGTTATATATAGTGAAATCATATGATTAAGGACCCCACCCCCCGGTTAATAAGAGGCGCAGACATGTTTCAATTTGCAAAATAGTTTGACACAGATCTCGGATTTTCCAGGCCATGGTATTCACAGTGGCTGCAGTGATCGTCGTGATTGCTATTCTGTTGTGATCTCAACTGCCATGAAGTTCACGATGAGTCGACGACTGATAGCCTGTACTGATATCCAGGAGGTGGAATGGTTGCAGATGATCTTGCTGAGTGATGATGCCAATTACAGCAGTTTGTATATATAAATCTTGCATGAATGCTTGCGTGCCGCTCCTTGACGGGGCACGAAAATCGACCCTCCTCTCCGTTAAGGAATGAAACCCTGTTTGAACAATACATGAATGTTTCGAGACTAAAACTGTTCGAGATTAAAAAAAAATATTAATCGAGTACAGTAGCATTTTATCACCGTCGCATTTAATGTAAGGCCCTGTTTGGTATCCATTACCGGGAATCAAAAAAATGGGAATTGGAATGAGTTGATTTCGTTAGATGGAATATTGTTGGAATCCACGTCGGAAAAGAGTGAAATCCCGTGAAGATCCTCTAGTGTCCATTTATAGTCATTTAATTTTTAATTTTTTAATAGTTAAAAACAATTATAAAATTATCCCATTTATTAAACAAATAATAAAATAATTTGGTCCATCAATAAAACGATACGAACTACGTAGTATATATATAATGGACCGTTTGCGAAATAGAGGCTCAACCTCTCCTACGGCGCCTAGGGTTAAACATTCTCGTCACTCCTCACCATTTTAGAAACACTCCCAAACTCCTCCACGGCGAATCTCTCTCTTTTTGCCCTCGTCGAAAGATCATCAAACTCCAATTTGTGCTCCAGGTTTTTCTTCTCTTTTATTGATTCTACGATTTCGCGTGTTTCCTCTTAAAAACATTGTTTTGATGGCTTCTGTTGGATTGTGATCCTGTTTGTATGCGCATATTTTTTTTTTTTAATGTTTCTCCGTGTTCTTGCCTGGTTTGGTTTCCTTTCGAGGGTTTTGATTCCGCGGAGTTTTGTTAGTTTGGAAATTTTGTTTTCTTATATTTCATCATCATGGTGTAAATCATCAGAATATTTGATAGATAGTTTAGACTTGAGATTATTTTAATGAAGGCGATCAACTTCATGATCATGGTGGATGAATCCCTGAATTCGGTGAGCACCGGCATTTGTTCCTTCGTCGATATCTTTTTCCCGATATGTTGTTGTACACAACAATTCAACATTAAAAAGTTATGGTCTTTCTAATGCCTGTATAATGAGCTCAAAGTTAGGATCTAGTAGTAAATCCCTAGTGTAAATCATCTGAATTTTCTTAATTTCTGTCAATTAGTGCTTTTTTTTAATCTTTAGACATAAAGAGAACTGAAGGGCAAAATTTGATTGATGATGAATTTATGATTGGGTCTGTGCTCATAGTTCCATCATTTTTATTCTAGGTTTTTTTTGGGATGGATTTCTGAGGGTGAATGTTCAATGATAGTTCTTACTTCTAAAGCTTTTGTTGACGAGTTTGATGGAGAATTGAGATAGAACTTTTGATATGATGAGCTTCGTTTAAGAGTGCTGTATTACTGTACATAATAAGCTTGGCCTACTGGCTTAATTATCATAAATCATAATGCATTTTGGCTAAATTTGTTTTCCTGTTTTCTCTATCCATTTTGATCACAGAATGGCAAGTGAAGCTCCACAAGGATCACAATACGATGACCACGACGATACCAAAATGAATGAATTGTATGTTCGATAACTCCTTTGGCCTTTATTGTTGTATCTATCACCTCCTCATCATGTTTCTGTTGATTGTTCAGACTTGCTGATGAAGACGAATCCTTGAAAACTTTCTTTGATGACAGTTTTTATTCCATGGGTCTGGAAGAAAACCTTCTTAGAGGCATTTATGCCTATGGTAATTATCCTGTTCCGTTTTCCGCCACTTATTCGGTTATCTCTGAAGTTTTTACTAGTTATATTTTGCTTTAGATATCACATCTGACAACTGGGGATACCAAAAACTAGATATTGATATTACTTAAGTGATATCGATATCTAGCCATACCAAACACATATATAAGATATCGGGGACTAATATCCGATATCTGGTATTTAGATATCAATACCAAACGGGGCCTTCTTGACTATTTGATTAGTGACTTGAAATTGAAATATTTCTTTTGACAGGTTTTGAGAAACCACCTCCTAGTCAACAAAGAGGGATAGTTCCTCTTTGCAAGGGTCTTGATGTGGATCACCAGGCCCAATCTGGAACCAGGAGACTAGATCAGTGCCAAGCTGTGGGTCTGGCACCGACTCGTGAACTCGCGCTGCAGATTGAAAAGGTAATGAAAGCTCTGGGCGACTACCTTGGCGCCAAGGGAGAATGGAAGGTGGACACCCTTGGTGATCAACATATGAATTCATCAACACAGGCTCATCAAAAAAGATTCAGCCATGACTTGAAATGTCAACTATCAAAAAGAGGCCTGTTGCCAACTCGCCTCAGGAAATCTGGATTCCGAGGAGCAATAAAACAACCCAGAAAGGAGTTGCACTGAAATAGATTGGGGCCTTGGAAAGGAGATAAATTAGGCCTGAATGCCTGATTATTTGTCAGTATGATCGTCAATCTTTAATTGTTCCGTAAAATGTTATTTATCCATTGCAGCACTTGTTTTTGGAAAGAGGAGAAATTAGGTCTGATTACAATCTCGGTTAGTAGTACAAGCTAGACCATCATTTCAGACGATTAAGTTGTCATGGTTCAAGTTAGATCACCATTTCGAATAAGAATTTATCATTTTATATGCAGAGAAAGGATATGTCGATATCGGATATACCATCCGATATCTAGTGTTTAGTATGGCTAGATATCGATATCATTTAAAGTGATATCGATATCTAGTGTTTGATATCCCCATATATCACTTGATATCTGATATATGTGTTTGATATCGCCAAATATTGATATCATTTGATATCTAGATATCAAATTTAGTCTTATTTGATATACTGATTTATCGATATCATTTGATATCTAGATATCAAATTTAGTCTTATTTGATATATCACTTGATATCGAAACTCATATCTTGATATCAAGATATCAACCGATCGATATCGATATATTGATATCTAAATATCGATACCAAACAGGTCCTAAGTAGGACAGACGAATGAGTTTTGTAATTGGATAGCAGTTATGCGTACTTGAATATGACACATACTTTTATCATACTCCAAGGCGTGTGTGCATTCTTCCATGACCTTTATATAAATATTTTTGTCCATAGTAAGACTTTAGAGAAAGAATGTGTGGGCTATATGACAATTATCTTATCTAGTTATCTAGACGAGAGGTTTTCGAAAACTATGAATATGGGTCAAAATCACACCGAAACTATCTTCTCAGACCCAAAGCGAGTCAAAACTCATTACCCTTTAGTTTACCAAACAAAACTTGCACGGTAAGGTCAATCTTCGGTCTTGTGTTTTTGTACTATTCTCAAACACACAAACTTGGAGGCCAAGGACATTTTGATTTCTGAATTTTCAAAAATGCAATTCATTTTTTATTCCTTCTACTTTGGGACCAAGTATTACATTATTTTAAATGATTTGATCCGCACTTTTCCGGGTGTCGTCCTTTTCGAGAAAACTCTCTGTTTTCTTCGCGTCGAGATGTCGTGTGAGTCTTCGTACTCTTCCGTGTTTTCGGCATTCGTAGTTCGCCTTGGACCTTCCTCGACTTCTTCGCTGGTCGACGGTACGTTGTTATGGGGTGTTGATTTTTTTTCTTTCGTCCTCGTTTGATTTGTGTTTATTGTTTGTCTTGTATAACGACGGTTAGTTCATCTGCCAATTCTTCTACCTCTTGAGTTACAAAACAATATGTTGTTTGATATCTCAGGAAAGAGTATTTCAAATACTTAGGCTTGTAAGTTCAAAGCGATGGGGTATCGATAGAGATATCGAGCATCAAGTCCAGTCGGGGTGGCTAAGTTGGAGAAGAGCGTCGGGAGTGTTATGTGACAAGAAAGTTCCAGCTAAACTGAAAAGAAAAGTCTACAAGGTGGTTGTTAAACCGACCCTTCTGTATACCTTTGAGTGTTGACCTATTACGAAAGCTCAAGAACATAAGTTATCAATGACTGAGATGGAAATGTTGCGATGTATGATTGGGCACACGAGACTTAACAGAATCAGAAATGTCGATATAAGGAGCAAGGTTGGAGTTGCGAGTATTGTGGACAAACTGCGGGAGTCAGACTGCGATGGTTTGGACACGTTCGTAGGAGACCTACATCGGCACCAGTTCGTAGGTGTGAGAACTTGGATCTTGAAGTTGGCCGCAAGGGGAGAGAGGCATACATAAGAAGAGTTGGATGGAGGTCATCCGTCATGACCTCTGGGGTATGTAGACTCTTATTCCGAAGAAGAATCGACAAAGAACGACGAACAAGAAATCGTGAATTCAAAAGCGTGACGAGAATTCTCAACTCGAGATAATCACTTAGATAGTGTTTGTTTGATACATTTTATAACGTATTTGAAATAACATAAATTTTAAATAAAATAAATTATAAATTGTGTCAATCAATCATATTAAATTTATAATGTAATTATAGACTTTAAGCAATAATGAGTGTCTAACCGACCTAATTTATAATATATTTTATTTAAAATTTACATTATTTTAAATACATTGTAAAATGTGTTAAACAAACACGGATAATCCTACGTAGTATAATGAATTTTAGTGTATCTTGTCCTTCCTTAAAAAGGGAGGGGCAAATATGTAAATTAGGGAAGAATGGGAAGATCGGTGAGGTGAAGGAATTAGAAATTGGAAAAAGCCGGTCACCGCCTACGGGGCCTTTTTGTTTTTGAGTGTGCACAAATAAATTAAGATTTTAGCTAAGATGGTAATTGTGCATGTGGATTCGACATTGTGATACATTATACCCTTGAAAATATTTGTATTTATTTCTTGGGTTGGCTGTAGCAAAGCTCAGCCCACCCCTAAATCCGAAGCTCATCCTACCCCTAAATGTGTGCCTGTTTGCTAGTTATATTTTTATCCCCTATTTAATTCGTTTCCAATACTGCAGAAGTTTGATAGTGAATTTTTCATTGCCCTATTTAAGTTTTATTGTTTACCTTTTTGCCATACTTTTCCTTTTTACCAAAATTTTTTATTATAAATGTCATATTTGAATCAAATTTTATAGCTTTTTTTTGAGTATTTTTCATAAAAGGATTCATTTTGCTCCACATATATTTAAAAAAATTCTACTAATTTTTATTCCTATAAAAAAAAATTAGTATAAATGTCATATTTAAACCATAATTTATACTTTCTTTTTGCCATACTTTTTAATCCTATCAATTTTTTTTTCATTTACAAATGACATTTTTTAAAAAAAATTATAATTTTCTTCCAATATTTTTCAAAAAAGTATTCGTCAAGCTACATACATACATTATAAGACATGTTTATATCCTCTCTCTCTATATATATAATTTATTAAATTTTATTATATGAATTTTTGTGCTAAAAATGTCATATTTACACCACAATGTATGATTTTCTTTTAATATATATTTTTTAATTTTTTCATTATATATACCAAGAAAAAAAATTCCAAAATAAAAATTTGCCTCTTCCTATAGGAAATCTTGTGGCTACCACTGTGTAGGATCAGAATTGCACATATTTAAAATCCTACCATTTTTATGTCTCGATTCTCGATTCTCGATTATATTTTTATCGTATGTTCCTCTGTAAAATTTTACATATGATGGAGTTTTTTTTTTTTGTCATTTTTGAATCCTAAGATCATTGGAATGGTATAATTGATGGAATTGGGATTTTAATAATAACAATGATGCATATACTTTAACTATATATCCTTCTCCCAATTAAGTAGCGAGCCATCGTAGTCGAGCTCACGATTTCTACTCATTTCCTTGGCTTTGTAAGAATTGAAACTATTTACTTTCGATCAGCTAGCTAGCTACTTGATTGATTACAGATCGAGATTTGAAAGCGTAGCGATCTTCTATCCTCTAGCTCAAGTAGCCAATTCATCGACGTCGACGGAGAATGTGGCCCAAGTCCCGGTCGTCGCCGGGGCTCCTGATTTAATCCCGACATCGACGTCGACGAAAAATCATTGCCTTTCCTCGATCGTATGTGTTTATATAATTAATATTGTATATATTTTTTAGCTCCGTAAACCACGTGTACGAAATTCAAATGCCTTATATTAAAAATTGGAGGGAGTAATTGATTTAATTTGCTTAATATTTTATCCGATTTTCTAACTTGTTTGTGTCTATATGTGGAAAGATCGATTATCCAAAATTTAATTATTTCGGACATTAAAATCAAAATTTAGAGAATCTTTTTTAATATGGTTTGTTTAACCTATATTTTAATAACGAATTTTCGGATTTGGCTCCCCTCAAGTACTGTAGGGTGAAGTTAAAAAAATCCTAACCATCAAAAGATGAGTGAGTGGTAAAGATTGCCCCTCTTGTGGGGTCCACCCCAGCCTAATTAATTTTTTCTTTTCCTAAAATTAAAATTTGTGAGTAGAAAACAAAATTGATGGTGCAGTACTGCACCGAATTCGGACTCCGAATTTTCTATCCTATGCACCAAGGGCATAAGATAACAAGCTTAATCGGGAAAGATTCTCCAAATTTAAATTATTTTTAGCCATTTTTAACATTGATTTTCTAGGGTCGCTTATTTTTTGGTAGAGAATCTTTCTCGATTAAGGTTCTTATCCTATGCCCTAGGGCATTGGATAGAAAAACCGTTTTAATAATATAGGTTAAAAAGATTGATATTTTATTTCAAGATAAAATATTAATTTAGAAATGTATATGTCAATCGATCATGAAATTATATACTGGCCAATTACGAATCGGATGGTATCTGGAGTGAAAAAGACCAACCTTCTCGATGGATGGGGGAAGTCGATTGAAAGGTTTAAATGATAATCAGTTTTTTTTATCCTATGTCCATATTTTCCTTTAAAAAAATATTTTCTTAATTTAATTACTTTAGTCAAATTTTAAATTAAATTCTTAAGATACACTTATTTTTGGTAGGGAATCTTTCCCGAATTGGTTATTATTCTATGCCCTTAGGATATAGAATAGAAAGACCGATACATAAATTATATAATACTCTCCCTCCGTCAAAAAATACATGTCCTTTTACTTTTTAGCACGTATTTTTAGATCAATAAGTTTGTAATTATTAAAAAAAATTAATAAAAAAGTTAATATTTTATATAGTTTTTTAGCTCCTAAAAAAACGTGCATAAATAGTAAAAGGACATGTATTTTTGGACGGAGGTAGTACTTGATTTAAATGTCAAGCGGTTGATTGAACTGAATTAAGATAAAAAAAAATTATTTCGATTCCATATCTATATATATATACTAAAATTGATGTATAATGTCTTATGTGGTGTGTTGTAGTTGATTCTATGAAAAAATTATTAAAATAATATGTTATCATAGTTTATAGAATCTATATATATACATATTATACGTTCTAAAATCAATGCATAACGTTCTATGTGGCGTGTTGTGCTTGATTCTATGAAAAAATTATTAAAATAATGTTGTCATAGTTTATAGAAAGTTATTATAAGCCACAAAATATTAATTGATAAAATGCTATTTTATTTATATCTAGATTATTTTTGGAGGAAAAAATTATTTATATCTATATTATTTTTTGGAGCCAAAATAAATTATTAAAATATTATGTAGCCACAATCTATCGGTGCATATATATTTTAGTAAACTAACTTAATAAAAATATAATACATATTTAATTAAAAAATAATATTAAAATATTTTTCAAAATCAGCTATCTATTAAATTACATGAAATTTAATTGACGATAGATTAGAGAAAAAAACATTTTATCTATTAAATGTGAATTTTATTTATATTTTGAGAGCATCTCAATACAAGATATTTATATTATATATAATTTATAAAAATAATTTTATTTATATCTATATTATTTTTTGGTGGAAATTTTTTTATATTAGATTATTTATTTATTTATTTATTTATTTATTGGAATCAATCACAAAACAGGTACAAGAAATATGTAGTGTGTTTAGAAACATAAGTCTAAGAATTTACATGAAATTTGGCAATACATTTATATGAAATTATCCACATATACTCTATTTATTTATTAATTTTATTATATATATACATATTGTATGAAATTATCACAATTATCATATATATATATATATATATATATATATATATATATATATATATATATATATATATGGGATTTAATTCCATGGGTAACAATTATGATCGGAGTAGTTGAGGCAGGGGCCGGTCTCCTTGATGAACCAACCGCACCGGAAATGATCACCGTCAGCTGGACACGGGCCATCTCTCCCCTCATTGTAGATGTCGAAGGTGTGGATCACCTTGTCGACGACGAACCTGCAGGAATACAGGGCCGTCGAGGACCACGGGATGATGAACTTGTAGGTGTTGCGCGGTAAGATCAAACGAGGACCGTAGTCATACTTGTCGCCCTTGCAGTGAACATCCATAGGCACCTCCAGGTTGCTAGTGAGTTCCACCACCCTCGACCCTGGGCCAGGCCGCAGCGGCTGGGGTTGCGCCACCGCGGATGGGAGCATCGCTTGCAGCGCCGCGGCTGCAGCCAGCACTAGGGTTAGCACCTTCTCAGTTGTAGACATCATGGCTATGAGAGTTGCTTTGTTACTTGTCAGTGTGTGTTTATATATCAAAGTGAAAGAATTTGTTTTTGTTTAGAGATGAGGAAATTGATAAATAAGTCATCAATTTTTTTGATTTCTTTCTCTTTTGAAATAAATTGTTTGGATAATAATAGGGTTTGTTTTATGTGAAACAGATGTGAAAATTGTTTGACCCAACTTGGTATTGATATCTCGATATTAAGTGCTACTATCTCCTTCCAAATTAGGATATCAAATAGGCAAAAAAAAAAAGGGAAAAGTGATATCAATATCAGATTATATCAAACAACAGATATCGATGTTCGCCTATGCTAGTATCGACCTTCATTCTCTAGTTTGTTCGTGCTATATTTGTCTTTGTTGATCTATCTTGTAATTTATGGTTCTTTCCATAACGGTTCGTCAATTGCCGATCTTTTAAGCCTCTCGTCTCACTGGACATGTCCGGTGAGCCGAATTCTTTCCCGTTCAAAAAAAAAATCAAATATCGTTTGGTATCGAGGCTGATGCGGGACCATCTATATCAAAGATACCTCCGGAATCTCCGGACACATCTATTCTCAAGTGTGGTTCAACTTCTGATGCGGGACCATCAAAGATACATCCGGAACCTCCAGACACATCTATTCTCAAGTGCGGTTCAACTTCAAGAGGAGTCGTTGAAGACTTATCTATGTTCTTCTCTTGCTGTTGCCCTCGGCGCCGACACCAGGAGCCTCGACGCCGAGACCTGAAGATGTTCTTCACTTACTGTTGGTATCGACGCCGACACCAGAACCTCGGCGCCGAGACCTGGAGCCTAGTTTTCATATGGGCCGAAATTATCAAGTGTTGGAACCCTAATTTTCATTGTTATTTTTAGTATCTCTTTTACTTAAGTTATTTTATGTAATTTTAGGAGTTTATTTTAATTAGTCTTTTATTTATTATTTTCATCTAATATCAGCCTAGGGTTCTATTTAAGCGGCTGATCTCCATTGTCATACTCAGACGTCTCTTTGAATGAAAAACAGTTTTGTGTGAAACACAATTGAGAGAAAGTCAATCGATTCGAAGCGTGGCTCATCGATTGCAAAATTGGTATTGATCTTAGCTTGGTTTGCTTTGTGTTCATCAACTTCGCAAGACTTGGTAATCCTGGTATCCACGAGCCCCCTCCCTGTGCCTCCAAGTTGTCCGCTTGGTTGTGTAAGGTTATAGAGGCGGGTTGTGTAGTCGTTGGTGCTTGGTTCCTACCCTCTAAGGAGGTATGGGGTCTTCATCTCGTTCTACATAGATCGACTCAGTCCTTATCGGTCGTGTCTTTATTTAATTTCGAGTCTTTATTGCATTCTTGTCGAGTCTTGTGTTTTCTTGTTGAGTCGACATCGAGTACCTCATCTCGTTCTATATATAGATCGACTCAGTCCACTATCGGTCTTGTTCTTGATTTCGTCGTGTCTTGTTCTTGTTCTTTTCTTCTAGTCGACATTGAGTTCATTGTGTTCTTGGTGTTCTTGTTGAGTCCTACGTCATTCTTGATAGTTCTTGCTGCGTTTCTTGTTTTCTTGTTGAGTTCTTGTTTATTCCTTTGAATTCTTGTTTGATTGTCGAAGATCGGACCATCTTACGGCTAACCTCGTATCAGAGGCCATTTGAAGATATTTGATAAAAAAAAATGGATTCTAAATTAGAGCAATTAGGATTCATTGGCTAGCTCAAACATGTAATTTTAGAGCAATTATATTGTTTAACTACATAAGTCAAACGACTTGTATAGTTAAACAAACACGTATAATCCTACGTAGTATAATGAATTTTAGTGTATCTTGTCCTTCCTTAAAAAGGGAGGGGCAAATATGTAAATTAGGGAAGAATGGGAAGGTCGGTGAAGTGAAGGAATTTTAGAAATTGGAAAAAGCCGGTCACCGCCTACGGCGCCTTAGGGTTATAAAACGACAATCAAATCTCCTTTCTTGTCACTCTTCACCGATCTCCCAAAACACTCCCAACTCCTCCACGGCCAATACATCCGAGGAGTTGGAACTAGCAGTAGCAACAGCTCCGAATTTTAAACCCTCATCGAAAGATCATCAAACTCCAATTTGCTCTCCAGGTTGTTCTTTTTCTTTGATTGATTATACGATCTCATGTTTTCCCCTTAAAAATCCTGTTTTGATTGGTCCTTTTGGACCGCGGGCGTGTTTGTATGCGCGAATTTTGATTGGTTATCAGATCTACGTCTAGGTTTCGGTTTGTTCTCTTCTTCTTGCTGTTTCTCTGTTCCTTGCCGAGTTTGGTTTCCTATCGATCGTTTTAATTCCGCGGAGTTTAGTGTGAAAATTTTGTTTTTGATATTTTTTTTTTAAATTATCCATGATCCCTGTTTTAATATTTCATGATCATGGTTGATGAATCCGTCTTCTCTTTTAGTTATGTAAATCATCTGAATGTCTGATAGATAGTTTAGAAATTTAGATTGTTTTGATGCCAGGCGCGTAATTTCACTCAGATACAGGGTGCTTGTTTGTTTGTGTTTGAACTTTTTCTTGATTAGGAGGATAGATGTAAATCATGTAATGGGTTAATGGGCTTTTTAGTCTCCAATATTCCATCTCTAGATAATATAAGAGTTAAGATTTTGTGGTTTGCAAGTTTGGCCCATTTGTGTAACTTGGAGCAAAATCTCTCAAGTTCTATCAACTATACTGAAATTAAGTTCTATCAACTAAAGGGAAAAGTTTGAATGATGATGCAATTATGATTTGGTTTGTTCTGTGTTCATAGTCATAGTTCCATCATTTTTATTCTTAATTTTTTTGGATGGGTTTCTGAGGGTGAATGTTCCGTGATAGTGCTAAAACTTCTGTTGATTGGTTTGATTGAGAATTGAGATAGAACTGTTGATACTTGCTTTGTTTTGGAGTGCTTTGTCAATCCTACTTTTTGTAAAGTAAAAACTTGTGATCAAGACTTCTTTCTGTACATAATAATCCTGGCCTGTCAGCTTATTTATCACAGTGCATTTTTCTTATTTTGTTTTCATTTCTTCTCTGTCCATTTGATCACAGAATGGCAAGCGAAGCTCCAGAAGGGTCACAATTTGATGACCGCCGATACGATACGAAAATGAATGAATTGTATGTTTGATTCTCTTTAGTTCCCATGTGTCCACCTAGACCCCAACAATAAATATCTCCTCCTCATCATGTTTCATGTTTCTTTTGATTTTTCAGACTTGCTGATGGAAATGAATTCTTCACTTCCTATGATGAAGTTTGTGACAGTTTTGATGCCATGGGTCTGCAAGAAAACCTTCTTAGAGGCATCTATGCCTATGGTAGTTATCCTGTTCGTTTTTCTCCTACTAATCCAGTTATCTCTGAAGTTTTTACTTGTGATATATTGCTTTAGATACTTAACTAGATGAATTTGATTGCTGATTTGAAATTGAAATATTTCTTTTGGCAGGTTTTGAGAAACCTTCTGCTATTCAACAAAGAGGGATAGTTCCTTTTTGCAAAGGACTTGATGTCATTCAACAGGCCCAATCTGGAACCGGGAAAACAGCTACCTTTTGCTCTGGTATTTTGCAGCAGGTTGATTACAGCCTGGTTCAGTGCCAAGCTTTGGTTCTGGCACCTACTCGTGAACTTGCGCAGCAGATAGAAAAGGTAATGAAAGCTCTGGGTGACTACCTTGGCGCCAAGGTCCATGCTTGTGTTGGTGGTACAAGCGTGAAGGAAGATCAGCGTATTCTTCAATTTGGTGTACATGTTGTTGTTGGTACTCCTGGTCGTGTCTTTGACAATTTGAGAAGAAGGGTGCTTTCTGCTGATCATATTAAGATGTTTGTGCTGGATGAAGCCGATGAGATGCTCTCGCGTGGTTTCAAGGATCAGGTATTATCCTTAATTGCCAGTTTTGTTCTCTTTACAATTATACTTTTGGTTGTTTTTATTTTTGCCCTCTTCAATCAAATCGCTTTAACTTGTGGCATCTGACTGTTCTCTTTGGGTGCAGATCTATGATATTTTCCAGCTCTTGCCCCCCAAGATTCAGGTTGGAGTATTCTCTGCAACTATGCCCCCTGAAGCCCTTGAAATAACCAGGAAATTCATGAACAAGCCTGTAAGGATCTTGGTAAAGCGTGATGAGCTCACCCTAGAGGGTATCAAGCAGTTTTATGTCAATGTTGACAAGGAAGAATGGAAGCTGGAGACCCTTTGTGACCTCTACGAGACACTCGCCATCACTCAGAGCGTCATCTTTGTCAACACCAGGCGCAAAGTTGACTGGCTGACTGACAATATGCGCAGCCGTGACCACACGGTGTCTGCAACCCATGGTGACATGGACCAGAACACCAGAGACATCATCATGCGCGAATTCAGGTCTGGTTCCTCCAGGGTTCTCATCACCACTGACCTCTTGGCTCGCGGTATTGATGTGCAGCAGGTCTCCTTGGTGATAAACTATGACCTTCCCTCCCAACCGGAGAATTACCTTCACAGGATTGGAAGAAGTGGAAGGTTCGGAAGGAAAGGTGTCGCCATCAACTTCGTGACCCATGATGACGAGAGGATGCTCGCTGACATCCAGAGGTTCTACAATGTACTTGTCGAGGAGCTGCCTGCCAACGTGGCTGATCTTATCTGATCTGGTGAGCCTTCCTCTTTTGGGGTTTTTTGCTTGGTTTTGACAGCAGTGCTTTCCTGATCTGAATATTGCAAAATACATATTAGCCTTTCTATCTGTTTAGGTTGCTTGTATTGTATGTCTTCTTCTAGCTGTAACCGGAGTTGCTTATGTTCTTATATAGTCTTGGAGTTTCCTTATTTCAAGATTAGATTGAAATCGGATTGCAGATGGTTTTCAATAGAACAAATCCATACTATTCTTCAAACTCTTATCATAATATCTTGATTTCTCTTTACCTTCAAATAAAATTAATGTACTTGAAAACAAATGAATTTGTGATACGCAAGTTTGATCACTACAGATACACAATCTCAAACTGCTTAGCATCTCAAATTTGTAGAACATTGCAATCCACAAACAACAATCACTTACAAGCTTCAATGCAACCTCTCCTCATTTGTGTCGACATCAGTGCCGTGGAAAATCTCTCCGAAGGAGCCATTGCCGAGCTTCCGGCCAGTCCGATACTTATTTGCAATTCGAGACCCCGTCTGCATCCAAATTCCAGATACGATTCTCACACAACCTAAAAGATTGCACCTTTTGAAACCCTAACTTGAAACCGATACGGAATCAAAAACGGAATGGGAGAAAATTCAGGGGTACCTGGACAGCGCAATCCCAAGAACAATCGTAGTCGTATTTCTATCTTAATTGAGATGGATACGTTTTTTTTTTCAAATTGATCGAAATCATCCCCTATATATAAACCCTAAGCTAATCAAAACTCAACCTCCGAAATCCAAACCTAGAGATCGAAACATGGCAAAATTTGCAAAACCACCGGTATTAACCCTAATCACTCTAATCCTAACTTGCACATCAATAATGCAAGTTGAATCCACCCCTTCATCAAACTCCTCTCATCCTTCTCCTCCCTCCAATGATTCGACGATCTCCTCGCAAGTACCTGAATGGTTCGAGGATTGTATCCTCCACTTGGTTTACATGCACCACTCTAAAGACGTCCTTGTGGACCGAAAGCCTTTCACCTCCGAGTGTGGTTCCATCTACCTTTACGAAAAGATCGAGTGGTGCACCCCCGACGACCGAGTCCGTAGGTGTTGGGACTACAAAATGACAGCCCTTGCCTTTCCGATCACGCCAATCGGCCACGCCGAGGAGGCTTACCCTAGCAACGCCCCGGATTCATCATCGGAGGTTTTCCCTCCCAAGGCGTCGCCTTGGCTGCTCCAAGCGCTGAGGAGCCTCGTCGACAAGGGACACGTCAAGCCTTTCTCGGTGTTCGAAGTGAAATCGAGAGTGTACAGGTCGCTTTATAAAGTTTATCTCGAGAGGTCGCCCATGGCATGGATCTTACAAGCGAAGCTTCTCTCGTTCATCTCGGCACTCTACGGAAAAAGTGTTACAGAAGATTTCGACATGAAGAAATTGCCCCAACCATGTGAAGATTACGATTGCGAACTGGATTCCAACGAATATTGGTTTCAATTGTTTCACGTTTTCAGAAGACGTTGTTGGATTCCCACGGGTTATGTTCCCGCGCGTAGAGGTCCCTTACCACGGGTGGTTCATCGCCCCATATTGTATAAATATGGTATACCAATACCATATAGACCACCACCCCTCCACCTTTGATTTTTTTTTTTTTTTAGCAACCATTGATCTATTTTATTAGGTTAGGAGCAATCTCTCGTGTGTTAATTGAGCTTGAGTCAAGCCGGATCCAATTTTTAAATGAGTTTTTTTTTTATCAAGTTTGGCTTGTTTAGTAAATGAATAAACTCGATCCAAGTTTTTTTTTTTCCGATCTTTAAACAATTCTATGTGGTCCTAATATATTAGTTTATAGAAAATTTTAGAAATTTCATAAAATTCAACCTATTTGAACTTAAATCAAACGAGCCGAGCAGACTCGGCTTGTTTAGGTAAGTGTAGGTAAGTGAACGAATCTTTAAGCAATTCTATTTGGTTATAACATATTAGCTTATAGGAAATTTTAGAAATTCCATAAAATTCGGCTTGTTTAGGTAAGTAAACGAGTTCGAGTCGAGCTTTTTTCGAGTCGATCCCGAGCCGAACTCGAACTGTTCAGTTCATATAACAGCCCTATATTACCTAAAACCAGTATGTGAACGAGCTCGAGTCGAGCTTTTTTCGAGCCGACCTCGAACTGTTCAGGTCATATAACACTTGTAATACTTCATCCTTCTACTCCCTTTTAAGTGATATATATAGTTTTGAAGACAATACTGATAGAGTTGAGGAGATCTCAACCGTAGATTTTTCGCACTAAACATCATCTTAATTTCTAAAACTGAGGCAACATTTAAATATTTGATGTCTGGCTCTATGGTTTGCTGAGAAGGGCAAAACAGATCAGTAAAGGCATTATTATACAGCAAAATTTTCATACAAATACACAAAAGAGGGAAGGTTAAAGCTGCTGCTTGAAATCACCTATCTCACAAAAGCTTGTTTCATCTGTATAAATATTTTACATACAAACCACCTGAAAAATGAAAAATACCTACTCTGTAGTTTGTAAATGATGCATGGCAAATCAGTAGATCTTACTTACTTACCCTCCAAAGAGAGAGAGAGAGAGAGAGGCAGAGAGAATGGCCATAAAATCTAACTTTGCAAAAATGGCCATGACCCTAAACTTGAGTATTAAACTGAAAACAAAGAATGAATGCAGAACAAGATGATGAACATGGGTATATATTTAAGTCTCTATTGTGAACTGAATGAATTTGACTGCTTTTTATGGAGCCTTGCCTTGAGCTGCCTGATCTTGGCTTCTACCCTCGCGGTGAAACCGATCTTGGTCTTTGTCCGGGCTTTCGAACGCTCCCTGGTCCACATGCTGTGGTCCTCGACGTCCTTCTTGCAGTACTTGATCTCCTGGATTATGTGGTGATCCATTGGGTTGAAGGATCTTTGGAAGGCGATGTGGGCGAGGTATGGCAGGTTGCAAGTGGTTGTAACGACCAGTGTCGTCGCCCAAAAGAGTGGGGCGGGGGCAAGGACGTCTATGAGGAGATGATAGGCGTACCCAGACAACTCAAAGGAACCATAGATGAGGAGGAAGAGGTACCACATGGCGATGCTGCCCCAGATGAGGACGTGTTGGATCCATGTGAAGTGGCTCATTGTGAGGGCAATCTGGCAATTCACAGCCCAGATGACGCACGTGAACATTGTCGTTCCCACAGAGGGCATGTCGGAGGTCTGCCCACCGGCTCGGAATGCTTGTTTAGATAAGATGGCAATATTGAGGAAGAAGACGACCAGGGAGCAGTAGATACCATTGGCCATCCAACCGAGTATTCTGTACCAGTCGAAGAACAGGTTTCTTGGTCCTTGTTGGTAGAGTGCAGGGAACTGGAAACATAGAAAAGCGCAGATTCTTGAGTGACCAGGTCAAATCGATAGTAAAGTGAGATGATTCAATGCTCCCTATGAAATACTTCATTATTAATTCATCTTTTTAAATGGTTAATACTTTCCTCTGTTCCCTCCTACCTTTGTGATTCTAATAAGATAACATTAATGATATGACAGAATAAATGAAAGGTAAGTTTTTCGTTTGAGCTTGCCTGAAGGCAAATGTCAGAAGAAACATCTTGTTCAAAAACTCCAAGAGCGAGAACAGGCAACGAGGTAACTATGACATTGAAGGACAAGGAATACAAATCGTCATAGATTGTTTGCCCAGAAAAGCCCGCAAATGCCTCGAAGTAGAATAGTGTGAGGCCAAATGCTATGTTCTTGTAAAAGAAGTAGCATATCTGTACCATGCAGTAAAAAAGGTGAATCAGGAAGTGCGAATAGAGTCATAGGCATTGCTATTTACTTTTTGCATAAATCATCAACGCTGAATGCAACTCTCTTACCATTTGCGCAATTCTCTTGTAGCACCAGTGTCCATGAACAAGAAGAAGTCTCTCCAGAAACCGAAATTGTGCAATAGAAAAATCACTTGCCATCACAGCCTGCAAGCAGCTGAGAACTTCATGAGAAATTTGCATACTGACTATTAAAAACTCTATATAGTTCTCTAGAAGTTCTAGTGAAGAAGCCCCACAAATTAAACTATGTATGCAAGGGACACTAAGACACCTTCATTTTAACAGATGGACTTTCACAGCTTCCGAAAACAGGTTTAATTATCAATTGGTAGTATTACTCAAGGTCTGCTTGTCAAAACATGCATCTGACTTAATGCCTTGCAAGGTTTAAGGCATCCGTTTCAGTACACTGTCACCATATCAATGAATGCCATGTGGATTACCTCGTTATGAATTTTAAAGATAATAAGATGCCTTCATTTAAGCAAACTGACTTCCCCAGCTTCCAAGCATAGTTTTAATTGCGAGAAAAATCAATTGCTTCATATTTATGGTCAATTTGGCAAAACATTTTGTGAGAAATTATTGTATTTGTCTTCACTCAGGTAATGAAAGAGAGCATATTGCTATTTGAAAAACATCAGGGTCATTAAGGTATTTATAGAAAAAACTCCGGCAGCCTTTCAAACCTAAGGCATATTAACTTAGGCTCAATTCATATGGTGTGAAACAGTGTAAAAAAAGTTCACTTTTCTAGCCCATCAAAACCCCTTTTGCCTTCTCAAACAAGACCCTTTCTCTCTCTCCACTCTTCTTTATTCTTCTGCTCTTTACAATCTCTTCTTGTCCCTAATATATAAGGCAGTTTCCTCCCCATTAAACACTTTCTACTATACATATTGAAATTGTGATCACATGAACCGGTTTAGATGGTTCCGGAACATTGATTTGCTGGTGGGAGAGGATACACATGAGTATTGCTCCTGACATTGATATTTCATACTAAAATAGCTGGGTGTGGTTGGTCGCTTGGTGGAACTGTTTTTGTTCCAGATATCTACGATTTTGGTGTTTTGGGAAAGGCGATTGCCAATCAACTGATGGTGACTTTGACAAAGGATGGGAAAAAATAATCAAATTTTATGGAAAGGTACTGATACCATGTTTAATCACTTTAACCCACAAGTTCTCCCACGAGTACTTTAATTCTAATTTTGAGTATCATAGTATATCCTAACTCTGACAGGAGTGAGCACGAGCGAAAATGCACTTGAAAACCCACTGCATGAAAAGAAAGAGGCATTTTGCCTACTTTCTTCCATGCATTATAAATAACAAATGTGGAAAAGGGAGGACAGAAATCTTAACGATCTGTAGCATACCTGCATACCTTCTGCCCCGCTGATGCCCACTCCAATATCTGCTTCTTGAATCATCCCTACATCATTTGCACCATCGCCAATAGCCAAGGTGGTTTTCCCAGTTCCTTCCCTAACTAACCTTGTTACCTGCAGATGCTCACGACAAATAACATGAGTACAAGTATAGAATATTTTAACCTAGACGAAGCGCTGGAGTGCCATTGTAGAAAACTCAAGGGCAAAGCATACCAGTGCTTTCTGCTTGGGGGAAACACGGCAGCAAATAACGGATGCACAGTCAATCGCCAGAGTTAGGAAGTTGAGCTTCATGTCATCCTGTAATGCATAAGCTAAGCTTTTCCCATCAATGATTAAGGCAAATGCAGCATAAGGGTCCTTTTCAAGCTTGATCATCTGAGAGGCATTGGTCATTTGCAACAAAATGTTCTCTTTCATTGCCTGTGTGAAAATAAGTACATTAATTTCTCAGCAATATATCATGTTATTTCCAGAATAAAATCCTATCTGTCTCTGAAAGATACAAGGTACCTCTTTGGAATCAGTGCCTCCCTCGCCCGTGTTTGCTGATATACAGATCTGCTTCATGCCTTGACGGAGGAGACTGCATGCAAATCTGAAATAAACAAAAATAGAGCTTAATTATGCAAAATTCATGGATATGGACCAAGCAAATTATGTTCTTAAAGGCTGCTAATTGTCGTTCATTTGATCTTATTTTTTTTCTGCAGATGGGCTCTGTCTGTTAAAAACTAGATTCACTAAACTATACTAACATCACATTATGAATTTAGTAAATAAGAACAAACCCTATGTTCACTGCAGTTTCCATCTTATCTCCAGTGAGAACCCAGAGCTTTACACCAGCCTGGGCTAGCTTATCTATGCATTGTGGTACCTGGAAATTGAAAGCTAAAATAAGCAAAGCAAGAAGAGAAAACAAAACTTTAATTTTACACTCAACATTTCTATAACAAATGGCAAATCTTACCCCTTTTTGAAGCTTATCCTCCACAGCAGTTGCACCAACTAGGATCAACTCCTTTTCCATCACATCAGCTACCCTTTCTAACATTACCTCTCTATCAGCTCCAATCGAGATTCGTGCTTTCTGGAACTCATTGTTCCAAACATTGTACTCGTTCTCTTCGAGCTTTTTGAAGGCAAGCGCTAATGTACGCAAACCAGCATCCCCATATTCATTAAGATGTCCAGTGGTGGCTTCCAGATATGCCTTCCCATTCTTTGATAGACGCTCAAAAATTATGCTGCAAGAAAAATAAAGGAGGAATAAAAATACGTTCACCCATGGCATGCTGATAAACCACCCCGATAAAAGCGATTTTTCACAAACCTGTCAGCACCTTTACAGAAAAGGAAAATCTGTCCTTCCTCGTCCCGCACAATTACAGACATCCTCTTCCTTTTGCTGGTGAATTCCAGAAGATTAAGAATTTTGTACTCCCTGAAGAAGTCAGTGAGAAAAGAATAGCAAGGGTATAAGCTTTTATAATGGAAAACTATTAAAGAAAGGATAATGCTGATACTAAGTGCCAACCTTTCAACTGGTTGCCCGTAGTAAGGGTATCTCTCACGGATGAAAACACTGGATTGAGTTCTTTTATAGAACTCAAAGCCAAACTCTCTTGCTGCAACAAGAAAAGCATTTTCGTCGGGAGACTCCACTTCGTATGTATAAGAACCAGTATGCTCGTTCAGTTCTGGTATGGCAGATTGACAAATAGCAAGAATACGGAAGAACAGAATGATATTCTCCAAGTTTGGCTCATTTAACCAGTTTCCATTCAAAAGCCTGCTATCCTCGAATCCAAATCCCTTAATCTCATTTTTAGTACCCCTAACATCCTCAGAAGTTATCACCGATTCCAGCTCGATTTCCGAATTACTGTGTTCCAAAGCAATATGCTTGGCTGCAGCAACCTCAACCTCACTGTTACGTGTTCCATATGCTTTACCCGCAATTGAACATTTTAGAAAGTCCATTTGATTGCATGTCAAAGTGCCAGTTTTGTCTGAAAGGATGGTATCAACCTGGCCTAACTCCTCATTCAGGTTTGACGTCCTGGCTTGAGCACAAGTGCCTGACTCTTCATGATACATTTGTATGTCCTGGTTAATAAAGATAGCTTGGAGAAATTTCACAAACTCAATCGAAACATACAAAGATATCGGTATCAGGTATCCATATAAGATGAGTGCAGTAACAAGGTGAACAAGCCCAGAGGATGCTGGTTTACTCGGATCATCAAACTGGATAGCTTTATGAGGTTGCAGGTACCATTCATCTGGCATCTCATATACTGTCTTAACGGCATATCCAATCGAACTGAGCAATGAAATCAACACAAGGACTGAAAAAAGCAAGTATATAATGCGGTCCATTTTTCTTTCGATGCCACTCCTTTTGGAAGGGGATTCAGTAGCATTTTGCATGACTTTGGATTCATGACCGGTAAATATTACCACCCCATACACGTGAGCAGTATTTCTAAGCTTTGAGTCCCTCAATAGAATCTGACCGGGATCAAGGGGATAAATCTGACGGTCATACTCCAAATTACCAACAAATGTGTAGAGATTTGGATTGGGGCTTTCACATTTAATCGTCCCACTGAAATCCCTAAAGCTGGCATCGTCGTCTAAAGGCAGAGTTACCTCCAATGCCCGCCTTACCTTCAAGTTTGTCTCGCCATCTAAATTCATAGTCTCCACATAGCATATGCCATCTTCGTAATCTGAAGATATTAGCAGCAGATCTGCTGGGAAAAACTGATCCTTTACCACTTTCAAGACATCTCCAACCTGAACCTCCTGCCATGCTTTTGACACAAAAGTCCCATCCCCATTATGAATATCAACTTTACGGTTATTCACCCTCATATCTTGAATAAATCTCCTCCAGTCTTCAACAGCCTCCTTAGCCATAGTAAGCCCCACAACAAGTGCAAGGGGAGCAATCATACTCACAGCAGAAAAAGGAGAAATAGAGGTGAGTGATAGAAGTGAGGCAATAAGGAAGTATATGTTGGCAGCACGGCGGAATTGTTCAAAAAGGGCTTTTGGAAGGAAGGTGGCAATGTTATATTTGGTTGTTGATATGTTATTTGAAGCATACTTAAGAGGCTTCTTACGATGGAGATGGGGCTGGTTACAATACACAATGTGCGAATAGACAGGGCTGTCGTCATCTTCTGGGCCTGTTCCATTGCCCTCGGCAACATTTGGCCTTATACAAAATGAATATAGACTGCTATGTCGGATCTTATTCCTTATCCTACCCTTAGCCATTTGGCAGTCTTTTGCAGCTCAGGGAAATCAATATATCAACACAGGCTCATCAAAGAAGATTCAACTATGAATTCAAATGTCAATTATCACCAATAACCCAGAAAGGAGCTTCTTCCGAATTACGCAAATTCAAGGCAAATTGCACTGAAAAAGACGACCTAAAAAAGGCAAAGGACAAGGTCAAGAAGCAATTCACTGTGGTGGCATTACATCATATTCAGTACTAACAAAAACTGAGATTTCAAATTCGAAACGATTTTTCCACTCTTCAACCCTAATTAGCCAGATTAGCAAGCATCAGATTAAACTAAAAGGTCAATTAGGGATGAAGACGACAGATGACAAGATAAAAATCAAGAACCATTTGAAATCAGACAACCTAGGATACACCAATGTAGATCAGTAGAGCCCTAGGAGAGACAAATTCAAAGTCAAACTCCAAAAGAGAGGAGCTACAGCTGAATACATTGCAAGAAATCACCATTGCAGCCTTGCAGGCCAAGAAAACGCAAACAGTACCAGAAAAGCGGCCATGACCCAGCTAAAATAAGAAAGAAACAAATAACACCAGCCAGAAACGCACGATCCTTGAAACACTTGAGAAAGTTACAACGAACTGATCGGAAAGCAAGAGAATCGAGACATTACCTGCCAAATCAGCGAATTCAAGAACCAGTTGAAGTGGATGATCGACAAAAACATGTAGAAAATTCAGGTTGTGTAGATCGTTTGCAAGATGAACACAGGTAGAGTAGAGAGAGATCTCAAATTGGGAAGCGGAGGAGAGAGAATCTAGAGAGAACGCACAGAAGGAGAGAGAAAGAGAGTGAAAACATCGAATCAATCGACAGGAATTACCACCGGGGGGTACTTCCGCACTTCGACTAATTCGACATTTTATTTTATTTTATTTTTTTAGACGATAGATTTAAATAAAGGGGTATTTAATTTGTTTATAGGAAACTTCTTATCGTTGCGGTTTAATATTATTTTATTTTATTTTTCGAAATGAAAAAGATTTAGAGAAATTCGTATTTGAGTGATTTCATTCAAAATAACGTGTTGAAATTTAATAATTTCATTCAAAATAGCGCGTTGGCGTTAACATTTAAGTAATAATCTTAAATGATACTCCCTCTGTTAATTAAAACTTGTCGTTTACTATTCATCCATCCACGCTTTTTTAGAATGATAAAAACTATATGAAATATTAATTTTTTTTAAAATTTATTTTTATAAATTCATACTTAATAGTAACAAATATGAAATTATTAAAAAAATATATTAAAAAAGTTAATATTTTATATAGTTTTTAACACCTCAAAAAACGTGCGTGAATAGTAAAATGTCAAGTTTTAATTAACGGAGAGAGTATTCGTTTGTATTGATTGAAATTGCATGTGTTGATTCGGGACTTTCTTCCATCGAATATAATTTTTGTCTTACAAAAGTATATTGTGTATTTTGTTTTTTTATTAATTCATTTAGGATATTCGAGTTTAATAAAAAAAATTTATAATTTTGTATCTAATTAGTTATTTCTTCCATTCATAAATAAGTGTCTTTTAGTTTTTTTGACATGATTTTAAACGGGGTGGCTATATGCATCCATGACAGGTGTTTTATGCACTCTTTAGAACGGATTTATGATCTGTTAATTGTATGTTTAAAAAATACATATACGGACAAATCTAGGATACGTTCGTTATAAAAAAAAAAATTACATAGGACGGAGACCGATCCTTCATCTGACTCCGTAAGTAGAGAAAGAAGCCTTGTAAGTTTTGCAGCTTATTTTTTTTTAAAAAAAAAACCTACTGGCCCTTTAGTTTTTTTCTCTTTTTTTTCATATTTTTTAGTCTGCTTTTTCTTTTTCTTTTTTTAATTTTATTAGGACGGATCAGGTGAATTTAGGATTTGTTTTATGTAATTTTTTTTAACGGACGAATTTAGGATTCATCTGTCTATTTTTTTAAAAACTTGTAACAGGGGGATTTATAAACCGTCCGTTTGAGTGTATATAACACCTATCTCGGGTGTATATATCACAATTCTTTTTAAAGAGATAAAAACATAAAATTTTAATTACTTTTTAAAAATAATTTTAAATTTATAACCAATAAGTATAAAATTATATAAAATAATAATAATAATAATAATTAAAAAGTTTTATATAGTTTTTAGATTCTTAAAATGTGTCAAACGACACTTATTTCTAAGAGAAGGTAGTATTGAAGTTTTAGAAAGAAAAAAAAGTGTATATAATGACTTATCAATTATCATCATAGATGAAAGAGTGAATCAAATTTGAAGTGTTATGAATTTATTATTATTATTATTATTATTATTATTATTTTGTTTTAGTGGGGTTTAATTAGGTTCAACCATTTTATACTGTATCTACGTATTTTATTTAAGAGGTTAATGCTCCGGTTAAAACTATACTGCGTAAATTATACGGAGTCATTTGTAGGAAAAGTCTTCGGACGTGTGGGCCCCATGTTGCCAAGTAACAACAATACACAAGTACATGGCCGTATAGGAGTCATCACCATTCACCACCATTTTTTTATTTAAAAGAAATTCAGCCTTTTTTATTTTTTTATTTAAAAGAAACTTTGTGCACCAAATAATACCATAAAAATTATGTTTACTAATGGCATTTTTATGGAAAAAATGGAGTAAGAAAAATACTGTTTTTTTTAATAAGGTAAGAATTTAAGGAGTGTTTGTTCCACCACTCAACTGCATCCCTTCTAATATGGGAGAGGATTTTGTATCGTGATTCAAAATATGTTTCAAAAATACCATTTTATTAGTTACCATATTGATTTCACTTAATACAAGAGTGCAAGAAGACCAAACAAAGACTAGTGCCTTTCTCTTGTTATCCAAACCAAACCAGGCATAAACAAGTGGAGAAATATCAAAGACATTTGGCAATGTCCGTGGGAGATTAAGATTCTTTTATCGGACGTCCTCCTCCTTCTTCGCTCCTTCGAGGTAACTACTTTTTTCCACATTTTCAGGGAAGGCAACAGAGTTGCAGATCGGATTGCGCATCTTGGACTAGGCTCTGACGTTTCTTCATGGAGTTCTGATTCAGAGCTTTTGACTCTCGTCCGCAAAAACGCCCTTAAATGGTAGTACAATCGTGATTGACATCACCCAAACTCTCACATTTTAATTAAAAAAAACAAGTGGAGAAATAAAAATAGAATTAGAGTGACCAACTCCAAGATGAATTAAAGGTGGGTTGCGAAAGAGGGAGGGGTGGGTGGATGCACGTTGAAAAGTCATTTTCCTTGGCTATCAAGTGTCTTAACTTATATATATGTTTGAGAAACAAAGCCAAACAAATGCCACAATTGATGGATCTCTATCTCTATCTAATTGAGTAATTGGTCAACAATAATTTTAAATAGATAAGAGTTGTAAGTTGCCAATTTGAATTCAATTCCAAGAGTTGGTTTGAAGCTATCATCAATCAAACCCATACAGTACATATACATTAATTATACATAAATACATACGTGTAACGTGGCTTCATGGAAAAACAATGCCTCCACTCTCCAAATTGATTAACACGTTGAATAGTCCTTATAAATTGCCAAAATCAATCTGTTTTTGTCGGCGAGTACACCCCAGATTGCCCTAACTCTATAAAAATATCCTATATTTGACCTTTTCCAAATTTCTAAAAATAAAACAAAATTTGGTTTAATGGATTTTTCAAAATTGAGCCCACATAAATGAGTTTTAATTCTTTTTTTTTTGGCCCAGATATTAATTAGGATAAATTTCAAGAAACCACCCTTTAAATAGGGTAATTTATAAGAAACCACCCATTAAATTTAATTTTACGACAAACCACCCTTTAAATATAGTAGTTTGCGCAAAACCACCCTTTAAAATACACTCATTTAAAAAACACCATTCATCATCACTTTTCATTAAAAATTTAATAAGTAAATCAGAATTACCCTTTTACCCCTTATATATATTATTTTAAGGTTGTTAGAAAGAAAATTTTGTTACATTTTGTTATATTTTATATTAATATAATAATATTATTATATTAATATTTTAAGCATAAAAAATTATATTTATACAAAATAAATATTCTAAACATACTATAATTATAAAATATATAAGTTATTCAACTTATGAGTGACCTTAACGAATACAATTACATGACGAATCTATATGGGGTCAATTTGATGCATGTGTGGCGTCTACATGATGTTGACTCACCGGGTCGATTTTGACCCAACGAGTCACTGAGTCTTGACCCTAAAAGTCTCTGATAATTCGGATTCGGGTCGATTTTGGGTTCCAAGTCTAAAACATCGGGTTCAAACCTATAAAATATCAGGCATAAGAGTCGAGTTTTTTTGGATCGGGTCATGTTTTGACGGGTCTACTCCATACCACTAGGTCACCCCCTAACTATCCCACTTTACGACCAAGAATTTCACATTCAAGTTGCTGCAGGGTTGTCTTTAGAAAATTTAACAAATGATACAATCGGTTTTGACCTGCCTTTTTAGAAGGAAATGTAGTTGGGAGGTGTTCCTTACTACCGAGAAGAATCCTACTTTTTCGCTGATCACGCATTGCACTTGGAACAGGCAAGGTTTGTGTTAGCGAAGTTGAACCCTTGTCCCTTGAGCAACGTACAACAGGTCAGATCCCCACATGAAATGGCTGCCGGTTCAGATATAATCTTCACAGACGACGTTAGCCTTCAAGTATTCTTGGAACACCTTCAGAGACTGGCCGCGCAAGCTTGATGATGACCTGCAACTGTCTCAATGAACGGGGCTCTATCACAGCATACACAGCGCCGTGTATTTGGCTCCCTGATTCCCTTTTCCGAGTGGATAGATGTTGACACTTTTGCACAATAACAATGTGCCTAAGTATCAATCAATATGTGGATGAGCTTATCAATCTAATTATAAAAGCCAGATCAATCAAAAGTGTTTGGTTGCTACTTGTATTTTCTTTAGTTCTTCCACTGTTATTAACTTCACAGGGAAAGCCAATCTAAGCAGTTGAAAATTGGAATCAAAAGTCCCAATTTCTACCAGAAGTTATGCCCAATTTCATTACAAAAGGTAGTCATGGATTATTGTGATTCATGATCTGGTTCACTTTACAAGTCTTGACTCATTCCGGGATCAAGCCTTCAATGGGCAAGAATTCAAGCTATGTGCATGTGTTTTGGCTTTTAGTGTGGGGGTGTGATTGTCAATCACCACAACAATCAAACCGCTGCAGGCTCAAGATTACTCACAGAAACCCTTCAATCCCGTGTCCTGATATCCTTTCCCTGTACAGATTCATGGCTTCCTGCATCACTTGAGCCTGTGCAAGTAGCTGGGCTCTCCTCTTTCCAGATGGGTGGGTCGAGAGGTAGTCTCTTAGGGCTGAATCACCACCGAGTTGCCCCAGCTTCTCATACACACTTGGCGCAGTGCGGGGATCATACCCAGCAGACGCCATCAGCAGCACCCCTATATAGTCTGCTTCTATTTCCATCCTGGTGGAGATACAAGGAGATATGAGGTATGCAGAAGCCAAAAACAGATTTTACCAAACATCATTTTCTACTCATCAGTTTTCAGTAAACAATCTTAAAAATTAAACCGAATAGTAAAATTTTAAGTGGTTATTCCTACAATGATAGGAAAGTTGGAACAATGTCAAACTAAAAACTCCATAATACTAAATGAGCCCAAATCATCTGGGCAACTGCACAATATACTCAACTCAAGGAGACATATATGAGAATCACAAGAAGTGAATGGCTAACAAGCAGAGGCATTAAATTGAGGTCATCTGTACATGCCGGCTCATAGGGTCCTCAACTGAGATATGAAGTGATTGTAGCAAGAGGGCAACTCCCTAGTTATAACACTTAATTAGCTTTTGTTTCTATTCTACAGTAAATGCTGCTATCTTTAGTGTCAGCTAAAGATCTACCAGTCATAGCCCCTGCATGAACTTGCAATGGGTCTGGTAGAGAGAACAAATCGACAAGCCAACCCAACTAAACTATTTTTACAGAGAGATGTTGGACACAGCACCCAATTCTTTAAATGATCTACAGTTGCTTCAATTTTCTAAAGAAATTGCATGACTACCAGCATTATACACATAACAAAATATCAGATGATTGTAATCACATTCCATTGCAAAAGAGGAAGAAGCCTCAGTTACTTGAAATTTAGAAGTATGCTAATTTCTTTTTATTCTTTCATTTAAGTCATAATTCACTCCCCGAGAAAATCCATCTAAATGTTTAAATTGTTTCCACTGCCAAATACTCTAAACAAATAGACTAAGTTTTAAAACGAAATATCTACTAAATTCAGCATAGAGAACTTAATGTACCATCTCCGGAGTCATCGTCTTTAGTGGTACAGCCGTACAGAACAAGTGGACAACACAACCAAGTTCCCAATTGTACAGACCACACTTCAATAAATCAATACGGAAAGCTTGTTCATAGAGAACTTGTTGAACTAAAAGGTTAGAAAAGTCTAATGATATGATGCTGTAAAACACTCTTTAGAAACTTGAAATTTTAAATTACGGTTACAAATTGCAAAAACAAGTTACATGGAAATAACTCACATCACACATCCAAATCCCTGAGCAAACCAACACATGCAACTAAAAGAAATAGTAACATCATAGCAAACCTAATCTTGTGATTCAGAAAGACTTACTTTCTCGAGAAAGGTAGCCTCAGTAATAGATTTGACATGGTGTTAACCACATCAGGTGTGACAAACTGATAGAGGATTAGCTGAAGGATAGTCAACCACAGGTTCTTAGTAATCTGTTCAGCACCATGTCGAGCCACAACATGCCCAACCTGAACAACCAAGAAAAATATAGAAATTAAGATCACTTAGCCTCTAGACAACAGAAAAACCAAAGATATTATTCCACTAGATGCACATTGCAAACCATTTAAACTTATTCCACTAGATGCACATTCCAAACCATTTAAACTTATTCCACTAGATGCACATTGCAAACCATTTAAACTTACCTCATGTGAGATAACTGTTGCTATCTCAACATCAGTCTTGAAATGCTTAAGAAGACCTGTAAACACAACAATCTTCCCACCAGGCAAGCAAAAGGCATTGATATTTGGATCGTTGATGACAAGCACTTCCCAATTGACATGTTCCAAATGTTGGGTATAAGACTGGGCTCCACGTGCTTCCCCCTTCTTCTTACTGGTCTTAACCCAATTGTCATCAAGAATCTCTTCCTCTTTTTTCCAGCCTCCTTCCATCCTGAATTCTTTCTCCTCACCCAGTGCCTTCAAGGTCTCATGAGCGCCATAATCTTGCTGCAATTCAGGTGCTTCTGCAGAGTAATCCGGATCACTCCAGACTTGCTCATGCCTTACACCCCTCTGCAAAGCATCAATCACATCTTTTGCTATCAATCTCACCTTGACACTGTCCGGGTGTATGGCAGGTAATATTTTCCCCTTGTATTGACCCTTAATTTGCTTGAATTGGGATTCACCCAGCTCCTTTTCAAGGTCTCTTGAGAGAAGCACAAAATGGGTCCTTTTTGTATAAGGTATGGTCTCAAGATTACCAAAGTAAACAGTGATCACACATCCAGAACCAAGTAACACAACAATTAAAACATTTTTGGGGTTCTCGAACCATTTCTTGTAACCCCTTGGCCTAAAATGGTAAACCTGATGCCTATCAACATGGTAGAATCTTCTTCCATAATCCAAAACTGGAGTTTTTACGGTGTGATTCAACCTAGCCAGATGACCAAATCTTGAGAGAAGTAAAGATGGCCCAGCAACACCCATTTGGGATTGATTAGAAAGACGAGAGATTTTAACAGAATTGGGGGGTGGGATTGGGTTTCTGGCGAGAATCTTGGAGTCCATTGCGGCGTTTCGAAATGTATCCCATGCGAGCTTTGATCTCCTGTACCATCCCATGGCTTCTTGCTCCACAAAATCAGCAACCTTTTAAATGTGTAGTTGCTGATCAAATGATACAACTATCAGTATAAAAATAGTGAATTTCATATACATGCTGAACGTAAGCTGGCTCCTCTCTTTTTTCAAGATACCAGATTAATGGCTTTGGATTTTGTGATTAGTTCCACGGTTACTAGTACTAGTAGCTCAGAACAGATTTCTTATCAAATTTACAGAATATAACACCAAACTGATAATGAAAGATAACGAATAACAAACCTAAGTAAACAAAATCCATAAGAGAAGATGCCGGGAGGAAGTTGAATGAAGCAAAAAATTAGCTAAATAACTCAGATAAGCAGTAATTTTGGCTTAGGCATTTCATCAAACGGCTTAAATTAATCTTCAAATAACATACCTCAACCCTAAATTTCAAGAGGAACGAAACTACAAGTTTCCGAATCTCATCAAACAAAAGCCATGATTGAAAATTTCTCAAAACCTAAATCTAAGTCAACACCTAGGAACTATAAAAGCTTGAAAAATGGGAAAACTTAAGTTTCAAATGCAAATATGGAGATCTGGCAGTGGAAGGTGATTGGAGAAGAGGGGTGGTGGGGGCTTGGAGGGGTGTACCTCCCACGACTGAGCAATGCGATGGTTCCGGGCGGTGTTCGATCGCAGTTCTAGAAACTACTGTGGGGCCATTATTTTTACTTTGTAAGAAAACTTCACAAATAGAGCGTCAAGAAAAAAAAGGAACTGAGGCGAAGAACCATGAAGGATGTGAAACGAAATTTTTTAATAACTGTTTTTTTTTTAAAAAAAACGAAAACAATTAGGATGAACTATATATGCAGGCCCGTGCGTGAGCATGTTCAAGTGGATCAATGGAACAGGGCACCCAAAAATTCAGGGCTCTATTATAGAATTTCTGACTATAATTTTTTTTTGTTTCAATAATTTAAACGTGAACTGCTGCTTATTTGGTGGCATCAGTCCACGTTTAAATTATTGAGACAAAAATTTCATTACAAAAGGTAGCCATGGATTATTGTAATTTTTTTGTCTCAATAATTTAAAAGTGAACTAGTGCCACCAACTAAGCATTAGTTCACGTTTAAATTATTGAGAGAAAAAAAAAAATTTATAGCCAGAAATTCTATAATATTGGGCCCTGAATTTTTTGGAGACCCTGTTCCATTGATCCACTTGAACATGCTCACTATATAGTTAACTTCAATATCAGTTAAACAACAAATTACTGAGTAAGAATAATATTGTACTCAACAGCTCAACGCACAGTTGAGAGATTATAAATAAGAAATAAGATGATTGTAATTTGATAGTACTCGTTTTCTCATGCATTTGTCATAAAATCCATACACTTGAATAATATGTAGAGGCAATGCTGAATAAGGGAAATGAACACAAAATTCAATAGCTATAATAAGCTGTCCAAGTTCCTGTAATAATACACACCAGTAGCTATAATAAGGGGAATGAACACATCCATCGTATTCATATAATTAACACATCCAAATTCAGTAGCTATAATAATAAAAATGAACACACCCATCATATTTGGACAATCAAGCTAATATAATCAAGCACAAAAGAAATGAGTAATCATATATAGTTAGACATAACGTAAGTGTCCAGGTTCCTGTAATACTACACACCAACACCGTACCTGACTCATTAAGTCTCAAACTAAACATATCCAAACCCAATAATTCAGTTCTGAGGCATAATTTAGTGAACACAAGAACTATTTATGGGTAGATCTCGAACAGAAAGGACGGTTAGATCTTTATCTAGAAATATGTAGAACTTCTTTGCTAGTGAAGGGAGAAGTAGAAGAAAATCAGGACACATCCTAAAACATGCCCAGTGAAGTCTTTTACATTCAAGGTGAATCATAATCATAAAACAATGTTGAAATGGGAAGTACCAAAATTCTCATTGTTTAAGTTCTGTCCTTCTTTTCAACCAGGCCATTAGAAAAGAAGCATACAAAAAAAGAGAAATCCCGAGAAAGTTGAGAAAAGTCACCATAATCTCCTCCATTAACAAGCTAAAATAAACAACAATTACAATTTTAGTTTAAATAGTATTATCTAAGAGGGCGACATAAATGCATAATATCATCTCAAAACAATATCACGCCAAAGGTATAGTTAGCAATTAAAGGAAGACTTCTCTTATGAACTGTTCCATATCAACAACAATAGCCTACAAAGAAATTTCTCACATCTTAGCTACCAACACCGACATGATACCTATAGCAGCATTAACATAAATTGACAAATATGATAATGGAAATCATTAACAACCACAGATATATCATCTGCTGAATGTTTTATCAGTTTTAAGTTTATATGGTAGAAGAGAACCCATCCTCAAAATCGACATCAAAAGATAAATGATAACAACAACTCAAAGCAAACCTGGAATCGTTTAGCCGAATTCAACAACCTGCCCTATTCAAAGAGCGAGTTCGTCACTTAACCTGAAAAATCAAACCAAAAAAGGGACAATTTAGAAGAAGACAGAGGCTTGGAAATTAAATGAACCCTAATTTTCCTCAGCCTTACCGAATTTACTCTAAATCCTCTCTCTCCGGCTCCTTAACCTTCGATTGATCGTGGCATTCTCTATTTGATGATCCTGCGTTTCCAATCTTCTTCGTTGCCTGGGTTCTCGATCTTTCTCTGATTTGGCATGTCAAAAAACGCTCCAAATGATATTTTGGGTGGTCGAAGAACTACATTCGAAGGTCCGAATCCCAGCAAACTAAGTCTAGACTGCCTAGTTGATTTGGCAGAGGCTTGCCGGGGTGAGACGTGCAAGAAGATCTGATTTAGGGTTTTGAGGAGGAGAGTTGAAAGAAAAGGGTCGCTTCTCTCTGTCGCTCCAATTTTATCAGATGTCTCCCAAGAGACAAAAGGGTCACTCCTCATTTTAACTGTGAAAATAAAATGGAATGTCGACGTTTTTACGGAGTAATTATTAGGAAAATTTACATAAAGTCACCCGTTAAATATAAAATTACAGAAAACTAGTGGACTACCCGTGCGTAGCACGGGATTATCGACTTTTGTATCAATGAATATATACATTCATATATTAATGCAAATAAAAATAAATCAAAATTGAAAATTAATTAAATAAAAACTCGGTCTAATCTATTTGATGTTTTTAGACTTTTTTATTTCATATTTTAGTTATTCCTTAAATTAAGTATGTAAGGTTTTAATTTTCCATCTAGATTACACTAAAACTATTTTTGTTTTATTTTTCTACTCTATTTTTGTCTTGTTGGAAACTGAAATTATGGTAGAGCATGCACCTTGCTATTATACGGAGTACTTATATATCCATAAAAGAAAATTTTAGAGTATTAGATGTTTTAAAATATATTATTGTATATAATAAATTATTTTTATATATGGGGTCTATTTTTGGTAATTTACAATTTAAAAATATTTGGCGAACTTATGAATATAATTTAATTTGTTGTTTTCATTGTATATTGTGTTTACTCAAGTGATGAGTTTTTTAATCAAATACTCAAGTGTCGATTTTAAAAATGATAATTGATTTTGTACTTTCAAAATATTACACAAATAATTGATTAAAATTTTTACTTCACTACCATGTTTCCTGCTAATATTTTATAAATTTAAATTTATGATGTATAATTGTATATATATAATTTATACTAAAATACGTTTTTTAAAAATAGTAACAAAATTTTTTGTTTACAATAATTATACATTTTATCTTCTTTTGAGTACTTATAAAAAGTTAAATTTACTAAAGTAATTAAAATAAAATTAATGATTACTTGACTCTCTACCTTTCAAATATTATAGAAATAATTTATTAGATAAAATAAAATTAGTCTTTTTAACTTCATATAAAGATTATTTTTTTAGTCTCTTTAATTTCTTATAAAGATGATTTTTTTTTAAATCTTCAATATTTCTCATTTATTCCACCTCATTTATGACAAAAAAGCTTCTTTTACTAAAGAGACAGATTAATTATTAAATAGTTTTTATTTAATCACTAATATTTAGCCTTTAATATATAGAAATAGATATATAGTCATTTAGTTGAGCCAGAAAAAAAAAGAGTGGGCAAAAACTCTTTTAAATTATTTAGTAATATATAGATATAGATTATTATTTATTTAGAAATATGTTTTATAAAAGGCATCATAAAATAATACTTCATCCGGTCGAAAATATTTGATGTTTTAGAGAAATGCACGAAGATTAAGAAATGTTACTTTTACCTTTAAATACCCTATCAAATAATTTTTATTCCCCCATGACATTTATTATGCACAAATGTCTTTGGTTAAGCCAAAAAAAAAAGTACTCCGTACAACTTATATTGATATTAGTGCAAAAGTAAAAAAGAGTGTAATTATTACTTATAAAATATCAAATATTGTTGATCAAATTTGACCTCATAAAACATCAAATATTTTCGATCGGATAGAGTATTATTAATGATTTTGCTAAAATATAAACCAATATATGCATGTATGGAGATTTAAACCCCCAGAGATGTATCATTATCCTTAATTAACCAATAAGCTACGATGAATTTTTTATGTTTTTAGCTAATGTTGAATGTATATTAGGGTGAGTATTAATCATTTAATAGAGGCAATTAATTAAACAAAATCCAACTTTATAGATAGATAGATTATAATATATATTGTTGCATTGTGTGGCTCGAAATTGTATGGGGTCGATGCTAAAATATTTACTATACCTCGTGTTGTGTGGATATTAAAAACTCTACGAGAATAGAAAATATTCAGGTTTTATAAAGTGGAAACAAACACAAAAATAAAAATAAAATCGAGTGACGGATGCGAGATTGAAACATATACATTTTGAGTCTTATTTTTGAAATTAAAATTGATTTTGGAACTAATTTGTTCAATGTGCATAGTTGTCTTACAAACAATTTTGAACAAAATTCAATTCAGCACAATTATACAAGATTTATTTTGGAATTAATTTGTCAAATAGGCCTTTTTTTTAGCCTTTATTGGAGGAGTGTCCACTCATCCCATCAAATTAGGTTTTTGTCCATCTCTAATTTTCTGGACAAAAATACCCCTCCTGAATCTAAACCTAATCTCATATCTCATTCTCTCTCTCTCTTTCTCGCTCACTCGCCGTTTCAACAACACAACAACGGTCTCCCATGGCTTCATCTCCGGCGAGAGGAAGCGACGACCTTCATCCGGCCTCTGGATCAGCGGTAGTGACACCGGATCTGCTTCCGGATCTGTTGGCGAGGCGGCGACGGAGGAAGGAGGTCCGATTTGTGTGCGATTGGTAAGTATTTCTCTGTCTCCCTCCCGATCTGTGTGCGATCGGCCTCCTTCTCTCCTCTCTCGAACGGCGTCGATTAAGTTCTCCTTTCAGAGATCTATGGGAGCCAGGCCACCGTCGATTAAGTTCTCCTTCGTTGCTATGGTTGGACTCTTGAAGCAACCTCTCTATCCCTCTGCCAATCTGGAATCACGGAAATTTGTCGCATTGAATAGTTGTTGCTTTGAAGATCTCAATTTCATCAACACTAAAGGCTCCTGTTTGGATCTTCGTCGTCGATCGTTATGTAATTAATCATCAATCATCATCAATTTATAATTTTCGGGTATGGGTGCTATTGTTGTTGAAGTTTCGATCTTAAAAAGGATATATATTGAACCTCCAACTTCATAAGTTGTCGTCACGTTGTTGTGCTGAAAACAAGTGCTGAAATTGTACGTTGGTTGCTGATTGAAATTGGAAGTAAAGTCTTGAAAGCTATATGCTTTCAGTCATAGGCAAAATAATTTTTGGTTGGGAGATTAATGGTTGCTTAGTTGCATTTTATCAATGAAAGTATAAGGAGGCATGGTTAAATAACCATTTCAGTAGTGACAACAATAAGCATTTCAGCAGTTTTAGCAATAACCATTTTCAACAATTTCAGCAACTTCGGTTTCAGCAACTTCGATTTCAACAACTTCGGTTTCAGCAACACGCGAAAAAAAAACTATTTTCAACAATTTCAGCAACTTCGGTTTCAGCAACTTCGATTTCAGCAACTCCGATTTCAGCAACGCGCGAAAAAAAAAAAAAACAATTTCAACAATTTCAGCAACTTTGGTTTCAGCAACGCGCGAAAAAAAAACCCGCTGAAATAGGGTTTGCTGAAACCAAATGTGCTGAAACAGGAGGGGGGCATAGGGGCGCGCGTGGGGTGCAAAGGGGCAAGGGAAGGAAGGTGGACATTTTGCTAATTTAGGGGGAAGGGTGGACATTTTCCTAATAAAGACCATAATTATGGCCTATAGCACAATTCCCCCTTTATTTTGCCAAGAGGTTGTATTCCATAATTTTAATTGTATAATGTCATAAAAAAAAACAATATTCCAAATGATTTTTAGACCATAAATCCAAAGATTTCAATATTTGTAATGCTCAACAAAACCTATACAACCACAACTCGGCATAACACTTCAATGTACATTAAATCAATCAAATAGAAGGAAAAAAAACCCGGCAATGTATGGTTTCATTTTTCGTCATATAGTATCGATCGATGCCAAAAATCCGAACTTATAATTGTTTCAATGGTGGGTGTGACCATCGGATCCTTTCTTCGTATGGATCACTTCGACGATAGCCTCCATCTCTTCCTTCATCCGCTGAAACACACTCGGGCCTTTCACTTCGTCCACTGAGGTGGTTTCGTCAATGTCGTCGCTCCTTCCATGCGTTTCCTTGTGATGATGATGATGTCGACGATTGTTATGTGACGAACTCCAATCGTCTTTGGTTCTCTCATTCTTCTCCCTTTCCTTCTTTGAATGGACTGATTGCACAATCGCCTCCACCTCTTCCTTGACCCGCTCGAACACATTTGGGCCCTTGACATGGGTCAAGGGCGTGTTCTCGTCGATGTCATTGCTTCTACCGTGAGTTTCCTTGTGGTGATGAGGCGGCGATGATCTCTTTGCTTGTGTTACTAAAATCGCGTAATCTTGTCAAATTTCGTCGTTTTAATCAATTGGGGACACAACATTTTCCACTTCGAAAAACAACAATCAATAAACTCCGTATTTGTAGAGCCTAAAATGTGTGTAAAGCTCGACTCAGGCTTGCTCGTGAACAAATCGAGTTAAGACTAAGCTTTTTCAGCTACAAGCGTCGATCAACCCACTAAACTGATTGGGACCCACAAATTGGTGTCAACTGAAGGCAAATTTTGAAATAAGCATCTAAATGCAATAAACCCTAATTTGGCCTTGGAAGCACACATTCAACCCTAATTAGCAAAGAACTCAACTTTAAACTTTTGAAGCAACAACAGTTACTAGAATCATCCGTACAGGTAATCAGGTCCATTGATGAAATTTTTTGGGGGAAAGATGAAAGGTAATCGATCTGATGAACGACGATGATTGAAGAGGCGATCAAAGATCAATCACAGAAAGCAGAGAACTTTGAATTCAATTGAAGGGAAATGATGCATATAAAAGTCAAATACGGAAAGGATAGATAATTACCTGAATGAGACTCAGATTGGTCTGCCATGGCCGAGTGGGAGTTCACCTTCAGAGATCAGAAATAAAGAAATTTGTTGATTGTTTCAATTCAGAATTCAGAAAAAGGTTCAGAGGATATAAACAGGAGGGGAGGAGAGAGACTGCGACGTGAGGTGGAATCGTAATCTTGTTGACTGATTTTTTCGTTACAAAATTTTTAAATTTTTTTTCTCGACTTGCTCGCTGTCGCCTCCGTGGTTTGTCTTTTCTTCCCTTTTTGCCCTTTACTTTAATAAAACAAAATACTCCGTAAAATAAAACAAAACAAAACAAAATTCAATTTGAATATGTCATTTATTATTTATTTACATTTTTTTAAATGATACTCCCTTCGTCCCACAAAGAATGTCTTTAACTATTCATGCACATTTTCTTAAGAAACTAAACACTATATAAAATATCAACATTTTATTGAATATTTTTAAATAATATCATATATATTACTAATAAGTATATAATTATTTTAAAAAATGGATATTTTATATAGTTTTTAGCTCCTTAAAAAGCGTGCATAAATAGTCCAAAGACAATTATTGTGGGACAGAGGGAGTAAAAACTAACAGTAATAAATTTTTTAAAAAATTAAAAAAAATTCAATATTTTATACTCCCTCCGATTTTTAATATAAGGCCTTTGACTTTTGTGCACGTAGTTTAAGGAGCTAAAAACTATATAAAATATTAATTTTTTTAATTAATTTTTTTTACATTATAATACTTACTATTAATAAGTATTATAATGTAAAAAAATTTGATTAAAAAAATTAATATTGTGTATAGTTTTTAGCTCCTTAAACCACGTGCACAAAAGTCAAATGCCTTATACGTAGTATTATAATTCGGAGGGAGTACAATGACATAATAATTTATCATGTAAAATTTTCTGAGAGTGATTATGCCTTGTGTGAAAAGGTTATCTCTAGATTGAAGGGCTCTTTGCTGCCCGTAGGAGATCGAACTACTTATGTCTGATATTAAATTGCATAAGATTACACACCTTAACCGCTTTGCTATGGGACGATAGATTTTCAATGATCCATTTCTTCAGGACCTTATCCAAAAGGATGTTATCGGATATGCGAGGTCTATATGAAATTTTAGGTAATAAAAAAAAAGCAACAATTTTTCATAAACTACTTTAAATTAAATTTAATATCATGAAATTCATAACAAAGCAGCCAATGTAAGAATTAGAAAAAGGCACATGGGTCACTTTGTAGGTATATAGAATGTGTAATTTAAGTTACAAACGCAACCCTATTTAATATTTATCATATGCCATATCGTTGCCACATCTAAAGTTTTTAGCTTCACAAAGAAGCTAATTAGCGGAAAGGGAAAATAATGAAGAAAAAGCACAAGTATCCGTTTAAATCATCCTTTTTCTTTTTTCACTTCAATTTCAAAATTTTAAAGCTCCCCAACGGCTATTGATAAATCTCACTACACAAACTTAAAAAGGGTCACTCTCAGTTTCATTTCTTCCACTTCTTAGTTCTTCCAAAAACCCTTCTTGTAACAACAACTTCTTCTTCATTTGATAAACTCAAATGGGTGGTTCTGGAAATTGGCTGAAATCATTTGCAGCTCACAAAAAATCACTCCCAGGTGACCAAGTAAGTATAATTTTACATCATTTTTTAAGGCGTTTTGATTTGATTTTATATATATTTTTAAAGTATTTCCAATTTGGTTGTTAGGATAAGGTGGGGGGAGGGAAGAAGAACACTAAATGGAAGCTCTGGAGAAGCTCTTCATCATCTGACATTGGATTACCGGTGAAGAGAGGACAGGTGGCAGCTTCGGAGCCGTCGGATCGCACCACATCAGCTGTGGATGACGTGTATTCTGCTGCCATGGCTACTCTGATAAGAGCTCCTCCAAAGAATTTCCTCATTGTAAGGAAAGAATGGGCTGCTATCCGGATCCAAACCGCATTTCGCGCCCTTCTGGTAAAATACAAACTGCTCTCGCTTTAAACAATGTGTGATTTTGTGCAGTTTGCCTGTTTGGTAGTTGGTACCAATCCCGAGGAATCAGGTAGTTATAGGTTTCGTCTGATGGTTATTGCATGTAGGCGAGGCGAGCATTGAGGGCCTTGAAAGCCCTAGTCAGGCTTCAAGCCATAGTTCGGGGGCGACTGGTGAGGAAACAAGCAGCAATGACACTCAAATGTATGCAAGCTCTGGTTAGAGTTCAAGCTCAGATAAAGGCTCGCAACGTTAGGGTGTCATTGCAAGGAGAATCACTCCAAAGGAAACTCGAAAACGAACCTGATCCTGTCAAACAATCTGAGGTAACGGCGATTTTGAGCTTGATCCATGGAGCATGTTGTCTCCTTGTCCAATTTGATGTCGTGAACTCAGTTCTTCGGTTTTGCAGCAATTGAGGGTGAATCGCGACCTGAATTTGTGGAAGAAAGGTTCCTTCTCAGGCCCTATGGATCCCAACAAGCTTGACAAGGGCAGCTACGCGTTGAGCTGGCCAGACGGATGGGGTGCCTTCGAACCATGGGAAGCAAGCCGGCTAATGGAAGAAGCTGATCTTCACTTCTCACTAGATAGTGTTACTTCGTCGCCATCATCTACTGAGCATAAGAAAGGCAAAGAAGGTTCGAAAGCAGAACCGAAAGCAAGTGATTCATTTGACTATGACACTATAAGAGTTGCACAAAACAACACAACAAAGAGGGTAGCTGCAACAAGGCCACATATAAGCTCAAAGGGTTACATTAATGAGAGCTTGAGCTCGAGCACGTCGTCATCATCAGTTGCCACTGAAGGAGCCGATGAGAGTGCTAGTAGTGCTGGTGTTGGCTGCAACAAACCGCTGTACATGAGCCCCCGAGGATCTCGCCGTAGGGCAAAGCAGAGAGGAGTCAGCAAAAACCAAGAAAGAGAGGTTCTTTATTCACCTGCAAAGTTGGATAGATACGATTGGACGAGGTGTCACTGAAAACTGTGAATTTGACGAGTTTCAAGTTTCAACAACAGCTTGTTGCAGTTGTTCTTACCACATTGAAAAGAACTGTCCCCAGGTTTGTGTAAAAGATTGATACCCAATACCTATACCTAAGTTCTTCTTGTACTAAATGTCTTTTATGCTTGTTTTGGGTTTGAGTTCTCTCAAATTTGGGTTATTTTGTGCTTTCAATGGATAATTTGGAGCTATTCACTGTATGACATATGATCCATCTAATTCATCACCTGTTTGATTGACTTCAATGGATCCTGGTCTGCTGGATTCAAGAAATTCAATTAACTGTTTGCTGGAATCCTCGTCGGATCTATTCATGTCATCGTCAGACTCGACATCCTCCTCGTACACTTCGTCCGTACGTTCATCAACAACATTAGATTCATCATTCTGCTTAGATCGAACTCTAATGCGTTTGCCTTTTATGTACCGATATTCCCATTTTGGCGGTGGATATTTCCTATTCAGCTTCTCGTACTTATCCAACATGCCTAGCTTCATAAAGACATTCCCAAGTTTTTGAATGATTGAAGTCGTTGGCCTTATTCCGAGCTCCTCCATGTCAGCAAAAGTCTGCAGGAGGAAGCAAATAATTTTAGAATAAGATTTCAGGGCTTCCATGACAGACATTATAAAGCGAGCTCAGAGGTACAAACAATGAACAGTTAAACACATCCATGACAGACATTATAAAGTGAGCTCAGTCAGAGTTACATGAGCAAATCGTTCCTCTTCAATTTTGGAAATATGCTTCAACCTTTTTTTTTTTCGTATGAAGCTGGAATGAGAATCAAATAAAAATACTCGTATTAAAGAGGGAAAACGCCGAGTTTTAGAGGGAAGGACCACATCAATAGCACTGAAAAAACAGAACAAAGTTACAATAGATGTGGCCAACTGAAGATCATACACCATCCATAACCATATTAAACAGCAAAATCAATCAAATCCCCCCTCCGAAGAAATCTTAATTGGCTAACTGTTAAAGGCCTGGAGCTTCATATTCAATTAATCATAGCAAATCTTAACTTGGGTATTTCCAAACGATAACAGAGGGGAGGGGCTTGTCTGTCCAAAGCCAGTGTATTTTTGTTCCACACTAATATATTTTTGTGTCATACACTTGCCACAGCTGTACAGAACAGGATAGCCTGTAACCATGGAATGTCTATCATATAATCATTAAGTTGCCACATGATACAGCAACAAATATAGCTGAAGGAGCAATCAGATTCAGATCTAAAAGAAATAGCGGCAAGAAAGTACAAAATATGTTGTGAGACGAGGAATATGATATAATACCTCAAACATTTTATCCTGCATGCCCTGCCTATAATAAATATTGATCATCTTATCAAAGAACATACGAGGCATGCTTTCCAAGTGCTCAGTGAACAGTCTTGTCCACAATTCCTCAGCCTCATCAATTCTGCCATCTTCCGCTAAAGCATTTAGTAATGTAAAGTAGCTGCCCATAGTTCTTCCCTGACCTTTGCTTAACATCCACTTTGTCACCTGAATCCTCAAGTAAGCTGTTTGGTTATTATCTCCATGAGAGCACAACGACCTTATTATTTGTCAAGAAAGTTATTTCTTAAGCTTACAAGGATGAAGATAATACCTGAATTATTCTCTTCCACTCTTTCTCATCCTCGAGGGTCTTTAAAGCTTTTTTTACAGTGATCAAAGGGAACTCAAGGTCCCAAGCAACAAAAGCATCGAGAGCACCATATACTTCTTCTTTGACATTGGACAATCCCTTTATCTGTAGTAGGCAAACTTTATACAATCACTTATAAGCCATGGGGGGGGGGGGGGGGACGAATTAATAGAAAGATATCTCGATTCCTCCTTTGCTAATAAATAAACTGATGACCTTATAGAAAAAAAAAACTAGCTCAAGATAACACCCAATAAAAACTCAACACACCAAAAGCTGACACTGATAGGAATTATGGCAAGATGAAGACCAGAAACACAATAATTCCCACACTTCAAAAGCATTGACAATGATGCAGCTACCAAAGTGGTGAACAAAATTGATAAGAGGAAGTTGAATCACCTCAGTAGAGAAACCTAAATTCTATTTCCAAACCCAAATGAAAAGGGGACATAGAATACGAAGGAATCAAAACATTTGGATGTACTCCATCCTGTACTACAGAAACTTTAAGCTTCTGATATGTTGACATATTAACACCCAATAAAAAAACTAAAAAAATACAGGATTTATTAGCAAAGTGGCTGAAGATTGTCCTGAATCAAATAAGTGAAGCCACTGAACAAATGAGATCCAACAGAGATTAATGCATTAGACACAAGAATGCTGGAGTGAGAAATTTACACAATCAACAAGCTTTTTGGCCTTGGAAATGGTCCCAATCCGTGGTTTGGATTTCCATACACGTGGAAATCTCGGTCTTGGACCTTTAGTTGCACATACCTGGCAAACATTGGATCCAAAGGTCAAGCAAGGAGAAATACAATGCTAACATTTGAAGGAACACAACCTGTGCTAACAAGATGTAGATGTTCAAAGTTCCTTTTCCCCCAAAAAATAGTGTTCAAATTTCTACGAGACAGCTAACAAAAATCATATGTACATCAGCCACAGAAACTTACAATAACATTTCTTGGCATACTGGGAAATTGAACTGATTTCCATCTCCAATAAACGACTTGCGCAGGACATTTCAAGCTAAACATCTGGAAAACAAAGTAATTCACCAATAAAACAATGTGAAGGTCACTCAGTGATTCATTTGCCTTACCACAATGCGCACATTTACTGAAATCTTACTGAAGAGGAGATATCAAAGTAAAGCATATCATGACAAGAACAACCACCGGGGAAAAAATGCCTATCGTCACTTGATAACAGATATTCCATTCCAGCTCAAGAACTCCTATTGAAAAAAATCCATTTTTCCAGTCACTGCTCGAACTACAGATGACATAACTAGTTAACAACTACAATTTACAGAGGGTTACAGTTTCCAATTCAAGCGGGAGTCAATAAATCAGAGGGCGAATATGAGCAATTCAGCAAAATACTCGCATAATTTGCAATTTTCTATCTCCAGTGAGCAAAACAATTTGAGAGGGCAAATGGATAAGCGGGATTAAGGCTGAAGGAGACAAACCTGAGAGGAGAAAGAAAGTGGCAGCGCCGGTGGTGGTAGATTTTGAGAGGTAGCAACCGGAGATGACATGGCGCGCCGGTGGAAGGCCCCGCGGTGTCAATCAAACTTGAGAGGTCGGAAATCAGAAGGCGAAAAAGCTTCGAAGCAAGAAAACCAGGAGCTTTCCAACTCGTTTGGGACTTTTCAGTTTTCACGGGGAAGAGAAAACCAAACCACGTATCTTACCTGGACCGGCCTTCATCAGTTTTCTTAGACCGGGTTCATTTTCAATTTAATTTTTCAAAACCGGCATATATGTAATAGTGTGTGGATCAGACATTCAGACCGGAACTAAACCGGGACGGTTTTGTATTGTTGCCTTTTTTAAAAATTAGTTTTTAGGTTATTCTATTCATAAATATTTATTTTAAGAAATATGTTTTATAATAAGGTTCAATTTAATAAATAATTTTTTTTCCGAAAAAAACATTACTAGAGCGATAGTTTGCCCTAATTTTTATGTCCAGATATTTGATTTAGAATCAGGTCAACATTGAAAATTAAGCTTGATCTAGGTTTGATCTTTTTATTTCAATTTTTGAAATAATTTATTTTAAAATATCAGATAAAGATGATATTTTAGAAGTAAGCAATGGGCCTTTGAAGGAACAATAAAACTTAGCTTGAAGATTTATGTCAGCATCAGACATTAAAATAGAGGTGTTAATATTGTTTGGTCTAAGCTAAATTTTTTTTATATATAAGGAAAGAAATTCGATATCTAGACAAGTCTAGAGACATTGAGAGACCGAACAAGTCAGTAGATGTACTAACCATCACAGTCTAAGCTAGTTTTCATTTATAGAACCATGGCTTTTGGTATTTTGAAGCTGATAAATTTTATATACATCAAATTTACAATCCAGCTGCCTATTTATTTATATGAACTTACTATTAATTCAGTGTAAGATATGATTCTTCCTAACTTAACTTGTGGTGATGAATTCAGGTTCATTGCTGAGCATTTCGAGTAAACGATTTGCGACTAGGAACTCGTCTTCTTCCTTCTCGAATCCCTCCATCTTTACCACCTTTAGATGGTGTAGTAGTTTACCACTTCTTGGTTCTCCACTTGATCCATTGTTGCTTCTTGGTAGGCTATAGCATGTGGGATCTATCTACATACATACACAAAATTATGTTTTTTTTTATTAAATAAGAATTCGAAATACCAGATAAAGGGGCTTACGTACAGTTATAAAGAGCCTTTCTAGTGAAGGACATATCCGTAGAAAGGACATCAAAGATTGAATGTTATCTTCCTCCATTGAGCTATCAATCCAACACAACTCCCTAAGCTCACCAAACCGAAGAATCCTCTCCTGTGAGCGAATTCTCGGCTTGATCATCACCTCGAAAGTCCATCGACACAAGGTTATAAACTCGGCATCCTTGAGGTACAAGAGGATGAGCGAATGCGAGGAAAGGCGCCTGAAGTCCTTGTAGCCGGGGCCTGCCCTAAAATCAAGGGCCATTCGTTTGCAATCGGAGATGCCCATAACACATGTGTCCGGACACCTCCCAATGTACCTAAATGACTTGAGGCCATGAGCTAGCACGGAGAGTGATCCGAGCTCAGGGCAATCCATGATTGCCAAGTGCTCGAGTTTCGTTCCGCCATGGATCCTAAGGCAAAACAAGCCTTTACATTCCGTGATCTCCAAGCTCTCGAGTAACGGGAGGCTTGACACCAACGAGGAGACCGCGTCTGAGAACTCACCGATGATTGATGTCAAATAAAGAGATTTGATCACGAAATTGGCTTGGATGATTCGATGATGGTCTCGGCTATTGAGCTCCAAGTCCAAGAAAAACCGGCTTGATTGATCTTGAACGTCGTCGAAGTTGAGGAGGAGCTTGCTCTTAGCACCGGTGGTTGCACATAGGACACTCCCATCATGGGAGTGGAACTCAAGCTTCCAAGGGCTCCTCGTCGGATAGAGCCAATTGACTCTACCAATGAAGCTTATTGTCTCCTTAGCCGCGTCTTCTAGGCTCCCGTGTTTCGTCAAGATTGCGCTTGCGCTCCATAGACCACTCCATCGCGTCGAGAGTAGCCTTGTTGCTGCAGCTGATTCCAAGGGCAACAAGGAGATGATGTAGCAAAGTATGTCATTTGGTAGATTGCTTATGATGTCTTCTGGCCTGCAAAGAGATCGAGATCGACACGACAAACTATATATTGATCATCTTCTTCTTGCAAAAACATATATAGAAGCTAAGGGCTTGTAGAGTTGTAGTTACTCACCTTGTTGAATTCATTTCATTTGCAGGCAATTAAGTTTTGATGAAATAAACACACAATCTGGAATTTAAATCTTGTAAGGGTGTGTTTCACATATATAAGAATGTATGTGGATTAACTTTTCAAGGTAAAAGAGTGCAAGCTACTGATAATACAAGTTGTAAGATATATTAAGTTTGGGGCTTGTAAGGGAAAGTGTTTATTATCAGGAAGCAACAGATTTAACAATATGAAGCAAGTAATTTTCAATAAGCTACTTGATGATTAAGGAAGCTAATTAAGCTGGAAACTTAAGTCTTAAAGACAACCAAGTTTGAAAAAACAGGAATTTCCACATTGGTATACCCTTAAATCATAAATTAAGTATTTTTATTTTGTAAAGATTTCATTAGATTTATTAATTTAGCTTATTTTTAAATATTTTTATTGGGATTGGGTCCATTGGGATTTATAAATTTATATTTAGGAGAAAAGTTTTCCAATTTAAATTATAAACATGTGTCATAGTCCAAAAACATAGGTTAGACAAATCAATTTAAATTATAAATATTTTTTATGAGGAGGAAACCCACATTTTGTGGCAAACCTTAGATATGAAATTGAAAAACATGGGAAGTTTGAGATTGGGGGCAATTTGATTCAATTTTAGACTATTTTTTTATGACGAGGAAACCCACATTTTTTATGACGAGGAAACCCACATTTGATGGCAAACCTCCTTAGTCTTCCATACTTCACACCATCGGGCCACTCCGACTGGGGGCAATTTGAACAACATTATCTAGCCTTACATTATCCAATCAAAATTTGAATTGTGTGAAAATACAACTTCTAATAGGCCAACTACTAGACCAGAATCCGCCAACAAAATAAATGAACACAGAGTCTATTCCGAATGTTTATCCGAAATATGATCCATCGTCCATATTTTACTTTGAAAGTTTTTTTTTAATGATGATCTGACTACATGGGTCTAACTAATCTCATGTAATATCTAGTCCTATAGAATTGACAAGTAATAAACTTATATAACTCTTTTACTTTTTAAAATTAAAGAACAGTCAATTCATTTACCCTTTAGCACACCAACATTCAGTTTTGCAGTCAGAAACAAATAGGGAAATTGGGAATTTTGGACAATTTTAGTACAGCAGATATGGCAGACACTTGAGAAAGGGCGTATCATAAATTCACAAGATTTTTCCATATTCAAACAAAACGCTATCTCTCTCACCTTCCCTCCCCTCCCCATTCGCGTTTCTGGTGCCCGCGCCTCCGCTACCGCCTTTCATCTCCCTACATTTTCGCTTTATCTGTTCAGGATTTCAGCTACTGAAATTGGAATTTCTAGCATTTTGGCCTTCAGGAGATTCGGGGTTTTAATGTGTCCGCGTTTCAGCATCTGGAGGTAAAGTTCCAAGCCCTAATTTCTGTTTCAATTTGGCCTTCAAAGTTTGATTCTTGGTGGCTCGTTTTTCGTTTTGACTATGCGACGATATTTCGGCATGGATCGTGATTTTCCAAACCAATAGCAACAATTGGCCTTCAAGTTGTTCATCCACTTATTCGAAGATCTGATGTAGTCTCAGCGAGTCTAATAATGAAATTCAGGCATTTAGAAAGCGAAGTTAGTGTGAACGGTTAACATGCAGCTGATTTCCTGTGATTTAAGATTAAACAAAAACTAATTAGATTTCTTCATAACCCCATCCTGAATTCTGTCTTCTCAGAGAGTAGTTGGGAGCCAGCTTAGGTATGAAAAGATGGTTTCTTTAGGCATAAATCGACTTCTTTGGTCATTTCCCGTGATAATGGTGGAATCAGGGTTCGGTTTCAATTCCTTAATTTAGTTTGGGAAAAGGAATGGAATGAGCTATGCCCCCAATTTTCATTCCCCACATTGCAGAATGCAGACCTCCATTAAGGATTGCCAGGGTCCCTTAAATATGTATTTTTTTTTGTTACTGATGGTTATAATAATAACTAGCTATAATCCTATAGAGTGATAGTGTCTATTTTGTGTATTTTATAGTCTCATTACATGAATTATAACTGACATGCACTCTTTTTGTAACAAATGAATGGGAGATAAATAACGGAAAAAATGAAAAATTATATGCAAAATCTTCCAATTTTTTTTCTTTTAATAAGCTCCTATTGTTAGGTGTGACAGAGAGTTGGAGCCAGTGAAGTCATGTTTATCTGTATGTCTTATTTTTACATTTGGCATTTTTATTTCTTTTTCAATGAAGACGACTGTCAAATACAGTATGCAATAACAGGTATTCAAGCTGGGAGTGAGGTGCTGATATGATAAAAGCCAGAAGTAACTTGACTGAAACTTTGTGATCCTCGAAGACAAAATTACCTTTGGATGCTGTAGGAATCAGAATTGTACAAAAAAAATCGAGTTGGCTTCGATTCATCATCCTTCACTTAGTATAATTGGAAAGACCGATGCAGGAACTGTCAGAGTTCCTGCAAGGCTGGGATTTTTTCATAGAAAGGATATGGAAATCCCACAATCTCTGGATAAGCATAATATCCAGAGCCAAAACTGTCCAGCATATAGACTACTTGAGAAAGAAAATCCATCTCTTGCAAAGAATGAACGGAGTTTCTACCCAAATTCATTGTGTGAACACCGGAAGGAGACTACTGTGGCACAAGAAGGCGAGCTTTCTACCAAAACAGATTTCTTAGCATCTCAAACTCAGAGCTCTTGTGAACTGAGTCCTCGTGATCCTATGCTTAACGAGAAAAATTCAATACATTCACTTGAGAGCGATGTTCAAGATTTGGCAACTTCACTTTCAGATGTGCAAATTTCAAAACCATCTTCCAAGTTTTATGATCACAGCAGTGGATGCGAGGAAAGGATCTCTGGGGACCCTAGGACATCCTTTGAGGCAATAAGGATAGTGAATTCTTCAAATGAGATTTCTGGCTTACAATTAGTTCCAAAAACTAATGGGGTAGAACACTCAGTGGCATATGATGTTGTCAACAAAATGATCCAAGGAGGTTCACTAAAAACCAAGGACAGGAAGCTGTCAAATTTGGTTGTTGATGAACCTGTTCCTTTAACTGGTGCAAGCTCAAGGACTAGATTCTTGAATATGTTTACTTTCCCACTTAGAATGCCAGTGTCTCGTCCAAGAAAGAAGCTTCTTATCCTTGATATTAATGGGATTCTGGCAGATGTGGTATATCCTCCACCAAAGGGTTATCAAGCAGACATTAAAATCGCTGGACGAGCAGGTAAGAAGTGAGATCAGATGCTCCTGTAAATTTCATTGGTTCAGATAATTAATGATATCTCTCTTGCAGTCTTCACTAGACCCCATTGCTATGATTTCTTGAAATTTTGTCTCGAGAGGTTCCATGTTGGCATTTGGTCATCGAGATCAAAGTGAGTTTTCTTCCTCCAGAACATTCATTTTACCTTTCTTAGTGCCTGCTATCACCATGCTGCATGGAAAGAGAACCTCTTTGACTAGAAGCAACATTTTCTTATTTTCAAACTTTTTTAATTTTTTTATATGCAGGAAAATTGTGGACAGGCTCCTTGATTACTTGGTAGGAGACATGAAGGAAAGATTGACTTTTTGCTGGGTATGGACTTGATATTTACTTGTTTATTATATTTATTAGGACTAAGCTTTTTGGTACTCATCTTGTTTCCAGGTTATACCAAGTATTATCTATATTGGTATTTGTTACTTTCTATTAAAAAATTGTTCATATTTAGGTGGTGTTTGGTTCAAAGTAGGGAAAGGAAAGAGAGTCATTGTGTTTAATTGGAAGAAAAGGAAAGGAAAGGGAAAGTGTTTAGACCCAATTTTGTTTGGTTAATTTTATGAAGAAAATGATTGTGTTGGTTGTAGACCCAATGTTGTACACACCACCACAAAGATATGAATGATTAATTTGAAGAGTTCAACCAAACAACTTTTACTCGACTGTGCTCTAACAAAGTGTTTGTTGAGCACTTTTTTTACCAAACCAAACAAGCCCTTAGTGTGTTCAAAATATGGACCTCGTGTCCCTGTTTTCTCGTATCTAAACCCTGTTTTTCATCATATCTGACCCAACTAACTTCATTCATATCTTGTAAGATAATATATGCATGTAAACACTTTTTTAGGGGGAGGGGAGGGGGTTCCATGCCTTGATCATGAATCATACTGAGCTTGGTGTAAGACTCTCTTGTTTTTTTTGATAAATGGGTCTGAAATAGTTAGTGTGAGAAATATAGCAGCCTCAAATGAAAAAATGCGGCCCCTTGGTAAACCTTCCTCACTCCAACCCATCCACAATGGAATAGATTTCATTTTATTTGATAAAACTTGGCCTTGTTTTATACTCCGTATCTGTTATGAAACCCTGCAGGACATATCGCATTGCACTGCATCACAGTTCCGAACTTTGGAGAATAGGCATAAGGTGATGGTCTTCAAGGAACTGAGAATGCTTTGGGAAAATTATGACTCCAACCTTCCATGGGAGAGGGGTGATTACAGTGAATTGAACACTTTGCTGCTTGACGATTCTCCATACAAGGCTTTGCTTAATCCTGTATGATCCACTCAAGTTCCCCTCAGTTTTAAAAGTTTTGTATATCTAACTTAGAGAGTTCTTTCAAATTAGTAAAACCCAAATTTCTAAACATAAGTTTATGATGTTTATGTTGAACATGTGCAGCCACATACTGCAATCTTCCCTAACTCCTTCAGCTTCAAAGATGATGCAGACTACTCAATAGGTACAATATATTTGTATACTTCCTGGGCTATTTTTCCTGGTTCTCTTGTTTTTCTAATTATTCTGTCAAAATGTTTGGCTACTGCTGATTGCTTCTACTCTATCATTGTCTTTTGGAGATATTTAACATAGGTTTCATGTGAAATAAAGTGCAATTGATGATAACTTGATTCCAAAGCCCAAATCTACTGTCTTTTAACTTAACATTTTGGTTTTCAAGTCATAAACTCAAGTAATTTGGTAGTGTAGCCTTTTAATAAACTAAAAACTTTAAATCCGAATGAGATTTTCCAAAGATATCATTTGCGTGCTGTTTTTACATGGAACATATACTTTTGCTCTTATTATTCATTCGGAACTTTCAACTTTGTAGTCCTGCTATTTTTTTTTTTATATATATATATATTGGCACTTCACCCCCTTTGATGACCTTAATACAAGCAAATTTGCTACTTCTTGAGCTTTCTCAGTAGTATTCAGTATGTGCTGAAGTGTTTTTGATGTGCTAAACCAGGTCCGAAAGGCAATATTCGAGCATATTTGGAGGAGGTGGCAAGGGCGGAGAATGTACAAGATTACATCAAGAAACACCCTTTTGGTCAGAGCGCTATCAATGAGAGAAGCATGTCATGGGAGTTCTACAACAAGGTTATTCAGAGACAATATGCTACCACTACTACTATGGTAGTTAGGCATTAACTCTTTTTTCCCTTACACACACATTTTCCTTACCTCTTTTGCCTTTTGTTCAGTGTTTTTTTGTTTGGGCAAACCACTGATATGCACTCCGTAGCCCGTAATCCTATAATTTACATGTTCAAAATAGAAGGAAATATAGCTCAGGTTTCTTTTTATAATGTTGCAATGTTTTTGGCTTAACATACTCCGTATTTCAAGGAGGGTTACTCTGTGTGGCACTGCCACACTAGGGAGCATTGCGGATCTCCTCCATCTATTTTCGTTGCTGTTTATTGCTTTCCTGTTGTTTGCTGTTTGTTCTCGAGTGGGGGAAAGGCTCCCTACGTCTCGACCCTTAAGAGTCTTAGACCTTGTTTGGAGCGGATAGACGGGGATTGTTGTTGTATACTCCATATTCGAGCGGGATAGATGAGTGTGGCCTGTGTGGGTGCTCATGTTTTAACTGGGATGGTTATTTTGGGGTTTTCACTTTTTAGATAGTACAAAAAGGGTGCAGTAGAGGAGTCCTATATGAGTCGTCGAACACTAGTCGCGTATAACGTTGTCTGCATCATGCTTTCCTACTAACACAACTAGGTTACGCGCCTCCTATATTTTAAGTTTTAGAGTATGTTATCCTTTTTTCTTTGTCGGTTGATAGTTGGTGTGGAGTCGTGTCTTTTTTGATGACTTATGATGGATCACTAGGAAATACCCTCTCAACTTAGTCGGGAAAAAGAATGCATACATCTAGACTCTCGTATCCTGCTTTGAGTGAGATATACTGAGATTGTTGAAACTTTCAAAATCTACTTCAAGACTTTTAAAAGCTTGCTTGATGAAATCTACTTCAAAACTTTTAAAAGCTTGCTTGATGAAATGGGACATTGACTGGAATTTCAATCCCAATTTCTAAGGATCCAAACTAAGATAAAACAAAGGCAAATTCAAGGATCTGGTTATCAAATTTAACCTCATAATTAAAGACAATCTCAACAACAAATAGTGAAATTAAACCTAATTTTTAATAGTTTCACAATCTTTCTAAAGGGAAAACACTGAAAATCTCTGTACAACTAGATCAATTTAATTTCAATTAATTATTCTGTATATGTATACAAGCTACCAAAAACATTACATATCACTCAAATCCCTAACCCTTACAACTGAAAGATCTAACGATTCCTCCTATCAAACAACTCCTCCCCATCCCCATCTCCGCCTCGACCTTCTTCCTTTGCCGCTGCTCGTGATCTTCGAACATCGCGACGAACGATTTTGGTTCCGTAACTCGACGTTTTTGCCTAATCTTGATATCAGCCAGGTCCATCTCATTCGGCACCCTCATCGACCCGAACATGAGCATAAGCCATCTACGGCTCGACTTTGACGAGACCTGATCGTAGTAATATGTCGTCGTCGTCGACTGCTTCTTCTTGCTCCTCTGTTGCTGCTTAGCCTGCCTCGGCGATGAGCCACCGAACACGGTTTTGGTCCAATGGAAGACCTTCTTCTTGAGGCCTCTAACGGATTTCGGGTGACCGTTGCTAGTCTCATTACCGTTACCAACCAACTGCCTCCCGCAAAAGATGATGTTTTCGGGAGGCGTGAATCCGGAGCTGAAGAAGTCGAAGATGAAACTCTCCTGCGGAGCTGAGGAGGAGCTCGTTTTGTCCGAATAATCGCCGGAGGCGTCGCTTGTGCATTGAGGGAGGTCGCAGAAGGAGAGCCGCGGTGGCTCTCCTTCTCCGTCGAGTTGATCCTCTTTGGAAATCATTTTTTTTTTTGTCGGAAAAAGTTTGGATGAGTTCGACTTCAGTTACGTTTTTTTATTAATTAATGGGAGACAATGGATATAAAGTTCTTGTAAGGTTGAAAGGTATATATATGAATGACAGACGGGTAAATAGCGTGTAATTTAATTTCCATAAGTAGGTATTTTTGTTCAATAAAATACTTTTTTTGGGTTAACGGTTGTTGAATAAATTCATTTTACAGATTTATTATTAATTTAATTTATTGGAACCATCCATGTTTTTCTAGAATTTGTGATCGCATAGGTGAGACTTTAGAGCAGGTACTGCTCACTGCTTGCGGATTTAACACGGCCAAGTCTCATTGCATGTACAATCACTGTTCTAAATATTGGATATTGAACGATATTTGAAATCCGACACCGTAAGTAATATCGATTAAAATCTAATTAGTTAATGCATAAAAAATAGTCGACGGTAATATAAATATTATTTTTTCATGTTTATTTGAAATTTTTAAATATAAATTTTCTTTACTTGAGCAATTTTTGTGTAAGTGTATAAATATAATAATTTTGACTAAAAATTAAATAATTAGATATTTCAATATATCATATTTCTAGTTAAGATTCCAATAAGTGATATTTAGACTATTGCATTACAATACTATTTATTTTAGAATTTTTTTATTTAAAAGTATTACTTCTATTTTTATGACTGATTTTCAAAAAAAATTAACAAATTATATTTGTAAAGAACACTTTAAAAAAACATATTTTTACTCTATATTTGAATTAGATATTATATAACTCGGTTAAGGTTTAAACTTGGTGAATATTTGAACACAAGGACACCACAATAAAAAATAAATAAAAATCAGTTACAAACAATTATTAGTTTATTCACAAAAATTTTACACCTAATTAACATTCACAAAGTCATTTTGCAATACAAAATATATATATATATATAGAAAAATAGTTATGTTAGTTTAGCAAGATCGAAACGTTATATATTTACTTACATGACTAATAAATAAATTGAAGACCCAAAAAAATAAAAAAATAAATTTAATCTAAAATATATTAATATTTAATTGAATATAAAATATATATATATATATACTATTTCATTTTCTATATGTATTAATATATTATATTATTCAATTTCACAGAATTTACGAATCTTCTATCCATAAACTAATTTTGACTGCCAGTTTCCACAAAATATGTATAAACAAAATAGAGTACCCTTGAACCATATAACGGCTGTTTTTTGGTATGATACTTACACCATTCATCTTTTTTGAGAAACTTAGTTGGGATTTCTAGATGAGCTTCGGTATTGTAAATTTGTAATGTTTAATTTTTTGAGCGTTATATATTTTATTTTTGCAGTTAAATTCCTGGAGGTGGGGCGGGTGTAGTCGTCGAAGCTTCTTGGTATTTCATTGAATTGGTCATACAACAACTTACTGTAAATTCCTTAATAGCTGGGTTGGGTTTGTGGCATATTCACCAAATTGCTAGAAGCCTAGAAGGATGTATGATGACAAAGTCTCGCATATTCAACAAGCTCAGGAGTATTTAAGAGCTTAAAAGTTAAGATTAATAATATGTCACAGTGGGTTTTTGATTTAATTTTTATCATTATAAAAAAAACGGTCGTTAAAAGTAAAAAAAACGGCCGTTAAAAGTAAAAAAAATAAATTTGTCGATACGTTACAAGTCTTATTTAAGGGGTTAACCATCCCACCGGTTTCACATTGAGAAGTAAGTGGAGTACACCAACTAGTTAAAAACATTCCAAGTTTCCAACACATGCATATAATATATAAAATATTCAAGATACCTCTTATAGTCTAATTGATTCATATCTAACGCTTATACTATTCTTAATAAAGAGAATATTTAATTTTTAAGATAAATTATAGAAAATCATCCACTAAATATCATGTTTTCACTTAACTACTCATTAAATTAAAAATTATACAAAGCCACTGATTAAATACAATTTGCTAACAAATCACCACCCATGATAATTTTTAAGGCAAAATTCCGTCAAGATTTTTAAAAAAATATTGTAAATGAGTAATATATCCTTTTTTGAGGGATCAAACATCCACATTTATACATACTAGATGCATATTTACTAAAAATTTGCAAATTTTATGACTTTGGTGTATGAATTATAATGGTGTGATAAAGAAATATTTTTTATTTTCGGCTAATTACAAGTCTAAGATATTTCAATGCTATGAAAAGAAAATTTGATTAAAAAGTAGGGGTAAGTTAGTCATTCTTATTGATGTTTTTACTTGGGTGATGATTTGTTAATCAGGTCGTATTTAATGGATGGCTTTGTGTAATTTTAAATTTAACGGGTGGTTGAGTGAAAAATCAAAATTTGATGGGTGATTTTATATAACCCTAATTTTTATCACGCCTTTTGGACGTTTAGTTAGTAAAGTGATAACAAATTAGGATTTGTGCAATTTACACAAAAAAATGAAAAATATAACAGTGAAGAAGTTAACAGGTAGTTGTTAATTAACTTTTTATGCAGGCTCATAGATTCCTTGTGTTACTTTTATCAACATTCACAATATACTATAAATCACCTGCATTAGGGTTATCCGTTATCTCATCACCTCCTTATTTTACCCGATATTTACTTCCTAAAAATTTCCTAAATACTAATCTTTTCAGCACATTCTCATTGCTCAACGTTATGGTTTTAGTTTTGCTCAGTTTCATTTATTTCAGAATAAATGTTTAATCTTCCGTTTTGAGTCGTTCAAACTTGATTCCTGACCAAGAAAAAAAAAGGTTCAAACTTGAAGATGTGTCCCTTTGTCAAAATTCTGCATTTGGGTAACGAAACACAGAACCAACAGGCGCACACTTCAAGCCCTGCTAAATCCCTAATGCAGATGAGCTAACAAAACAAAAGTTCTAGCATGTCTAGTAATGGAATTAATTTTCATTAGAAAAGCTTGAGGGCGAAGTCAATGACAGAAACAGAAATCAAAATGTCATAAATCTGATACACAAGAAGATTGCACGATTCCACTTTAGAATGGAAAAGAGAACAGATAAAAACAGGATGAAACACCGAGAACACACATCTAAAGATTGTCTATGGGATGCTAGGGCAAAAACTCTGGACTCACTGTTCAACAGGAGCAATGATTCTTCCAGCAACTTGATCCAGATCACGCCTACCACTGGATGTGATTCTCCTTCCACTGGCATATACAAAAAAAAAATTACAGGCTTAACAAAATGCAAATTGCACATGAAAACCTAAATCCAAATTGAACACGAGCTGAAACTAAGCAAAAGTAACTCACCCCTTAGGGTCTAGCTCAACGATGTTCATGTTCTGCAACTGCTGGAGGATGTTACGGGCAACAGCCCCACTGCTCTTGCCGAAATGAGGAGGACGGCTTCCATTTCTCTTGCTGCCTCCATAGATCCTCTTGAACCCACCTACTCCAACACCACCCCTCAAGTAGATTTTCCTAGCCATGGAAGCTGCCATAGAGAAGAAATAGAGATGTCAGAATAACAGAAGGTATCAATTTAAAAATTTATCCAAGCAAAGAGTTGTGATGGTAGGTAGCAGCAATGACATACCAGCTCTAATGAAGTACCAGTCAGCGTCATAAGGAGCAAGCTCCTTTAGAGTTCCAGTTTTCACAATGTCTGTCCAATGTGGCAACTCCACCTTCAATCAGAAAAATAACTATAATCAATCAACCAAGCAAAAATTGCAGATGGCATCAAAAGGAGCAAAAAGAAGATAATGGTAATTGAATTCATAATTTAGTGCTGCACTAGATACATAATAAACATGGAGGACAAAAAGAGTAGAAACAGCAAATTTGAGCAGACGCTATTGCGTATAAAAGCAACAACGAAACTCATACATCACATTCAAGCATGAAAGCAGTTTGCTCTAGTTATCCCCCATTATTGAACTTCACCTAAGAAACCTTCAACTGCCAGGATAAACAAAGAACAATAGCCATTGTGTAAGCACTCACCACCAGCACGATTCATCAACAAGCATAGTAATCATTATTTGGCCACATTCAACAGTACCAAACCGATAAGAAAACATACAAACGCTACATTAATTATCCACACTGACTGTTGAAATCCACAAAATCTCCTACTGATCATTGTTCACAGATGTTAATTTCCATCATTTCTCATACCACACACCACAAATAATAAGTTTTGATTGAAGATCGAGCATTCCAAATCAACCTAAGAGAAGAACCGGAAATCACAAACACATCAAAGCAATCAGTAGAGGAAAATCAAGAACCTTGCCGGACCGCTTGAGGTGAGCGGCGTATGCCTTGACGAACTCGTGAGGCGAAACATCTTTCACGGTAGCCATTGTTGCTCCTTTCTCTTTCTCTTTCTCTCTCTCTCTCGATCGCTGATCAGAAGCTCTGGACACTCGCCGCGCCTCGCGTAGTAGGGTTTCGCAGAAACGCCACTAAATAAATCGGTGGAGGTATTGGGCCGGGCCCAGTAAATCAACTACCTTAAGCTTGGGTACATTCGGACCGGACCATATTAACCACGGAAACGGGCCGAAGTAGATTTGGGCTGAATTTTGTGGTTGAAGTTTTGTAAATGTAAAATAGATTTGAAGTTTTGTAAATGTAAAATAGATTTGACTGTACACTCTTTTTTTTTTCCCGAAAACTCTTGAAAATATAGCCGTCCGGATCCTCTCGACCACTCCAGTGGTCCCTCTGGCCTCTGCTATATCACAAAATAATTTTAAAAATATAGATAATAAAATTATCGATTATTTTATGAAAAAAATATTTTACACAACATGATTTTTCATAATAAAATTTTATAAACATATCAATAAAAGGCATAGAATCTAAAAAAATATTTTAATTTTTTTTTCAATGTTTATTTATACCAGAAATAATTTTGTGATACACCAGAGGGACCACCGGAGTGGACCAGAAGATCTTAATTGAAAATATAGAGTTGTTTACGAGTGTGATGCGAATCTCACATAGGAGGTTGACCCGATCGATTGAACGGTAATCGAATTCGATTTCGCGGATGCTCGAATCTCAAGAACACAGTTGGAACTACGAGGATCAGTCATTGTTGAATCTCACGAACAAGAATGAATTATCAGTGTCGCTTTTCATAGTCCTTCATCGTTCCAATCTCTCTAACAATTGAAAGCTTATCGCTCTCTCTAGGGTTGAGTCTCACGTTCTTTTTCTATAAATTCAAGATGTGTCTTCCTAGCTTTCATTATCTTGATTAAATAGAAACTACAAAATAGGGATAACTCCTAAGTAAAATAAAACACTAAAATCCCAATAATTATCTTATGCTAAAATTCTAATTAATTATCCAATTATTAATTCATGACTCTAAAAATCAAACGAAATAACATAATGTTAGACATATTTTATTTAAAATAAAAGAACTCAACATCCCAAGATTCGATGAATTACAACGTCACGAACCCTAATTCTTCCTTGGCTTCCGACTCATATTAGCCTCCTTATTTTTACCCGACATTTTCTTCCTAATTTTTTTTTCTATACTAATCTTTTCAGCTTCTCTACCTCCTTGATTTGTTCAATGCTTCAAATTTCTCTCTTTTGGAAAATAAAACAACTTCTTGATCAGAAGCCTGCAATTGGTTCAGTGTACATGAATGAGACAAGAAATCACATTAGCAAAATTACAAGGCACCTCAAATTGCACGGTTTGTCCTCAACTTGAATACGCTTTAATGTTTTCTACTTTTGATAAGTTCAAGATCGGCCTTCATTAATGAAGGCCGAAACCCCCGTTGCGGACAAAACTTGACTTACCCATGGGGTAAGATTACCCACCCAATTTTTAAAAAAGATAAATAAAAAATTAATTACCGTGGGACTCGAGCGCCATTAAGGAGGGAGATTAATGAGTGGGTAGTAATTACTCACTATAATTACTATCTAACTAATAACACACCTAATTAATGACTATAATGGAGATGATACATTCACCCCTGGGTAATACCCAGGGGCAAAGTTGTAAAAGCACAAGCTAAAAGTAATTAATGGGGGAGGAGTTGTAATTAAAGCACCGTTTTACTTTTTAACCATAATAATTAGGCTCCCTCCTCCCTCCGCCCCTTCCTCCTTCTCTCCTCTGTATTCAATTCAGTTTTCGGAGTTCAATCCATTCGCCAATTCCCAATTCGAAGTCATTGGAAGGTGAACCTCATCAACGTTCTCCTCCAACGTTCTTCCCCAACGTTCTCCTCCAACCTGATCAACCCAGTTTGGTATAAAAATATGGCGAGGCATTCAACTTCCTCCTATGGTTCCAACTTTCTCCTCAAACATCTGCCATTGATATATGCTTGCGCCCTCCTTCAACGTCCTCTCACAACATCTACGGCTCGGAGAACCATTGATATCGATTCAGTTTATCACCCTCCGAAGAAAAGGTTAGTTTTTTTGCCCAATGCTTTCACTTAAATTGAGAAGATTAAATTGTAAATTGAGTCAATTAGATTGTATATTTCCAGTTTATTTTCCCCGAGTGTGAATTGACAAGATTAAATTGTATATTTTCAGTTTATCTACTTTGAACATTAAAGTGTCAATTGAGTTTGTATTGCTTCGAAGTAATTGGAATTGAGTTTATTTGAGTCGATTAGAGGGACGTATGACCAACAATTAAGGTTTATGGGTGGTTAAATTTGAATTTGAACTGGTTCAAAAATGGAGAAAATACAAAGCGTACACTGTATTAAGAATTGGATCTAATCATCATATTCCTTCTTCAGTGATTAAATCGAATTGCAATTAGGGTTTCTGGGTGGTTTAATTTAGTTGCATTCTGTCTAAAATTTAGTTGCATTCTGTATTAAGAATTGGTTCTAATCATCATATTCCTTCTTGAATTTATTTGGATGATGAAGGTTATACTCAAATCCTACCTCCGCATCCCGAGATGACATTTGCACATTCTAGAGAAGTTTTTAAGTATATTCATGTGTACGGGAAGGCGGTAGGATTCCAGTACATGATCAGGAGTTCAGACAAACGTCCTGATCCCAATGGACCAGAGAAGTACAAGAGGCTGAGGTTGGCTTGCTCAAAGTTTGGAAAATTTGAGTCGGCTTCAAAGAAGCCAGCAACAGGATCGACCTCTTGTGTTATTGGATGTAAGTTCAAGGTAAATGCATCAGTTCATGCAGACGGGAGATGGGTGATTGTTGGAGTAAATTTAAAGCACAACCATGAGTGTGTGTGCCTACCAATTCGAGACTCCTTCCGAACTATAGGGTGATCAGCGAAAGAAACAAGAACCGGATTCTAAACTCGGATAGAGCTGGAGTTTCTATAGCCAAGAACTTCGGGACTTTTGTGGTTGAACATGGCAGCCATGTCGATGTTCCTTTCAACAACAGGGATTGTTGCAACTTAATCAGCAAGGTTAGACGACGTCACATGGAAAACGGTGACTTTGTTGCAATGCGTACGCACTTTGACGAGATGAGCTCAGGAAACTCCAACTTCTTTTACCCCTATGACCTTGACGAAGACAACTGATTGGGGAACGTGTTTTGGGCCGACGGAAGGAGTAGGGCAGCTTACGAGGAGTTCGGAGACGTCGTATGCTTCAATACGACATATGTATCAAACAGATACAAGATGCCTTTTGCTCCATTCATAGGAGTCAACAATCACGACCAATCCGTGTTGTTCGAGTGTGCATTACTTGCTCAAGAGGAGATTGGTAACATAATAACCAAATTAGGGTTTATAGAAATAGAAATTAAAGGGTACACATCCCTTGACAAAGAAAATTCAACATAAGCATATGGGAGGGTGTCTCTCCCTAAATTGAAAACTGGAAATAAGGAAACCGAAATAGGATTATGGGAGGTTGTCTCTCTCGGGAATTTGAAAACATTGAGCCTCATCTTCTAGATTGATGACCACCTCCGGCGCAGTGCTTCCTCCATCCCCTCCGCTGGCGACCATTTTGGTCGTTGGGGAGTTCTCAAGAGTGAGTTGCTTCTGAATCCCGTTGCGAATAGGGGTTATCCTCGCCATGCCTTCGGATGGGACTCGTAGCGCTTCACGATTGAACATCCAAAGTATGTCCACCAATGGGACATCAACCGCCGGTGTCGCCTTCACAACGGGGCCATAGCCCGTGTTAATCAGCCTCCTCAGTAACGTCAGTACTTCAAACTCCAAGCTTATGTACTTGCCGGCGATGCTCGCGTTGTAAAACGCCATTCCACCGACCGTTATTGGAGTTGCTTGTTTACGAGGCAGGGAGTTGGCAGGAGATGAGGTAGGAGTTTTGGGGGTTCTAGGTGTTTTCGGGGCCCTTGCCATGAAGTTGGCTTGTGGAGAGTTTTCGAAATCGAAGAGTATGAGCGGGAGAGTTCGAGAGAGAAGGGGAGAATTTAGAGTGTGGAGAAAATATACCTGTTCACCCATCCCTTTATATAGGCCAATTAGGGTTTGGGAAAATTAGGGTTTGGGGAAATCGATCGGCCGGAGGAATCCATGGATAGCTGTGGGAGCGGGAGCGGGAGTAATTATTAAGAGGAGAATCGCGCACGCCGCGCGACTCGAGATTTCCTAAGCGGGGGCATGTTTCCGTCGCCATTGATGATCATTAGCATGGGGAAAGCGTATCATTGATGACCTTACATCTCCTTGCAATTTCCGTAAGCGTCCTCACATCTTTCCTTAGTTTTTTTTTTGGTAATTTCCCTAATAGTTGATAAAATGCTATTTTTGTATATTAATATACCACATTTTATATAGTACTCCGTATATATAACACATTTTATATAGTACTCGTTTTATATATATAACCATCCATAAAAATTAAATAATAAATTTAATCATCTAAGATTTATCCTTTGGTTTGTTAAATAATCAATTCGTTTATACCTATAAAAATTAAATAATAAAATTTATTATCTAAGATTTATCCTTTGGTTTATTTTAGAATCGTACATAGAATTAGAAGATTTGGTATTAATTATAATTTTTTAATTCAAATTTTTTTTTAAGTAAATATAGCATATTGATTTTCTAATCATATCATATTTATTTTATAGTCATATTGATTTTATAATCATATCATATTCATTATATATATATATTATATACATATATATAGAGGTTGGGTCATGTGCTAATATCCCTTACGGTGTTAAATGTTAACAAATCTGGGTCATTGATTTAATGAAATGAGTGGCTGAGATTATTTGACAAATTTGACTTTTTCTTTAATTAAAAATTAATGGGACCCACCTCTTTCCTTGCCCACTTGCTTAATTACGTGCGCGTGTGTTACTCTTTTTTTTTGGCGTGGTAACGTTGTTTTTTTTGTGTGGTGCACTGTTTGAACTATTCGATAAGATGATATTAATTATTCGCTAACTTATCATTATTATTCGTGTGTAACAAAGAGTTATCGTTTAGATAATAGCAAAAGAATTGGTCAATTTTGCAACTATTCGCTAGGTTAATAGTAATTATTCGCTAAATTGATCGTTATTATTCGTCTGTAAAGAGAAGTTATCGTTTAGATAATAGCAAAAGAGTTGGTCAATTTTGCAACTATTCACTAGGTTAATAGTAATTATTCGCTAAATTGATCGTTATTATTCGTCAGTAAAGAGAAGTTATCGTTTAGATAATAGCAAAAGGGTTGGTCAATTCTGCAACTATTCGTTAGATTGATAGTAATTATTCGCTAGGTTGAAAGAATATATAAATGTAATTCTTGATTTACCACATCTAATTACCCATATACGTATGAATAATTCCTTATTATCAACGAATAATGACTTGAACTTGTCGAATAGTCGATTAAAGACTACATGTAATTGTCCCTATACATATGAATAATTTCTAATTATCAACAAATAGTGACTCTAAACTTGCCGAATAGTCGATAAATTTATGAGTTTGAATTTCAAGAAACTTATATTTAACTGCCCCATATATGTATGAACAATTCCTGAAATTCAACGAATAATTACTCTAAATTTGCCGAATATTCGATAAATTCATTAATCAATTAATAAATCATAAATCTAAATATATCAATGGATCTAAATATCAATGAATCAAACCCATCCGAAGTGTTTTAAATTTGTCGAATACAAACCTCAAATCTAAATATCAATGAATCAATGGATAATGCTTCTTGAATTCAAAGGTGAGGAAATCTGATCGGAACAACGAACAATGCCTCTTAAAAAACGAATAGTACTCAACCTCAGTGGAACAATTTGATCGGAATTCAAAGGTGAGGAAATCAATTACTCACAGTAAATTTGATGAACAACGAATACTGCCTCTCGATCGTTGAATTCACACATGATTAATTATTAACTAATTCAATGGACGATCGTTCAATTCACTAATTCAAAACAAGGTTTAATTATTTAATTAATTCATGACAAACCTGTACAACTGATATGATGCTAAATGCCTCATTCCTTCACCCCCATCGTCCTAATTGCCGATCATTACTTGAAGACAGATCGTGAAAGATATTGGCCATTGCAGCGGTGCCGAAGACGATGCGACAGGGCAATTGCAGCAGAGCCGAAGACGAAGCCATTGCAGGGCGGGTGGTGGTGGCTCGCTTCTTGGAGGCGGAATCGTCGGTGGTGGCTCACCAATTCGGGTGGTGGTGATTTGCTTCACTGGCGTTTTGTCTTCTTCGTCTGCCAAGTCGGAAGAAAGCCATAGAACTGATGCAAACAACACCGGAGGGAGCAGACGCCATCAAGTGGAGGGAGGTGAGGCAAGGCGAGGTGGGAGCGACGATTAGGGTTCTACATCCAACTGAAGCAAACGAATGAGAGGGAAGACCTTTTAATACACGCGCTAATAGGATGGGTGGGGTTTTTTATTTTTCATTTAAATTACAATTAAATTAATATATTAGAATAATCTGGGCCATCCATCTCTCTTCAATCAAGGGTCCAGATTTGTTAACATTTAACACCGTAAGACTTGTTAACATTTGAACCACATTCCATATATATAACATGAAATTTAAGTAAATATAACATAAGTCTTTTGATTATTCCACAATATTTATAATTATATAAATAACACATGATATTTATTATTTATGGTAATGCAAGATTAGCCTTTGATTTTTTTTTTGTCTTTCAACACCCTTTTTTTTGCTCCATTTTTCATTCTTTCTTTCAAGCCTACTAATAATATTCATTGCAAAAAAAAAATGATTAGTTATATCGTATTGATCATAAAATGTTTTGATGACTTATAAGTTACACCGCATTTTATATTAGACAATATATACCATATTTTGAAAACATGATTTCTCCAACAAACAAAGACTTAATAAGTAATTGAACAGCAAGAAACATGACATATAAATGTATACATCCATTACTTAACAAAATTAACCATAAGATAATATATAATTCACGAAAAATATCACAAGTAACATAGTTCGATCACAACCATAAGTCCCGGTAGTAGCATGAAATACACAAGCGACAATGAACAAACAAAAAGATCATAAGAATCGATAAAATCCAGTACGACTACATAACGGAATCGTCAACACATCCAGGATGCATCCAGTCTTTGTGACGACGTAGGAGGGTTGTATTGACCTGTCCTGCCGTGCCACCACAAGACGTCAATCCAAGCATCAACTTCTCCATAACCGTATGTGGATCCCACTGGGATGTAAGGCGGAGCTTGCAGTGGTGCACAACCTCCTGCAATGGTGATCTCCCACTGTCCTCCAACAATGTTTCAAACTCTACCCTAGCGTATGACTCTCCCTTTAAAGACATAATACGTGCTAGGTAGTAAGTTCCAACTAACCCATCCTCCGTACCCATCACCTCAACCCTGTCACCGACGGTATAGTGTGCCATAATGTCCTCCAAACACGCTACATATAATGATACACAAACAACGAATCGATCAACAATTAATCAAAAAAATAAATTGATAGAACATCATCCATACACTTACTGTGTGGTTGAGGAAGGAGCCACCGGTTAAGTTGCCACCAATTGACTATCCACTAGTGGTGCACACGCAGTTGATGATGGTAGAACACATCCTCTCTGCCATCGATTATGTTATGAACGACATAGACTTCACCATTCCCGCCCCGAACATGTCTGTGAAACGTCTCTGCGTACGTCAACCTGTTTCCCAACATGGTATCGTCGAGGAGCTATGACCGACGGAAGTGGTCTCACCTTGCATGCAGACAGCTTCTCCGAGAGAATCCTGCCCGATGGTGCTAATCTGTCGCTGTATTACACCTTCAAGTACAAGTCCCCATATAAATCGAAAATCGCCCTTTCATAGAAAGAGCCAAGCATCTCTTCTGTTCCAATTACTTCACTGGGTTGGCCAAAGTAAAACTCGAACCTAGACATGGCGCCCGGCTAGCCGCAGAGATTGTTCTATGAAAAAATGATCAAAGGAGGGAGGAAGGTAGAAGAGAGAATGGAGGCAAGGGAGCCGATCGAAGATGGAGTGGCGGAGAGCCGAAGAGGGAGAAGAGATTAGTGGAATCCAGCCGGCGTTAGGTAGGGTTGAAATTAATTGGGGTTGTTTTTACCATAAATAGGTAGGTGGGGTGGGGATTAAATGGTTGACCGAGATTAACATTTTTTTAAAACAATTTTTAAATGGTTAATGGAACAAAATTAACATATTTTAGTCCATTAACCATTTAAAAATTGTTTTAAAAAAATGTTACAAAAATATGTTAATTTTAGTTAATGGAACAAAATTAACAAAATTTTTTTTGCGAAAAATATTACAAGTAGGCTTGAAAGAAAGAATGAAAAATGGAGCAAAAAAAGTGGTTGAAAGAAGAAGTGAAAAAAAGGGTTTCTCACCTATGGAAGGATTCGAACTCGGATTGGTGTAGCATAATAATAGGAGTGTGACCAAGGGGGCGTCTGATCCCCGTAGAGACTTTTACAACTAAAATTTAGAAGACAAAAAAAAAATCAAAGGCTAATCTTGCATTACCATAAATAATAAATATCATGTGTTATTTATATAATTATAAATATTGTTAATTAATCAAAAGACTTATGTTATATTTACTTAAATTTCATGTTATATATATATATATATGTATATAATATATATATAAAATGATTATGATATGATTATAAAATAAATATGATATGATTAGAAAATCAATATGCTATATTTACTTAAATTTTTTTTAATTAAAAAATTATAATTAATACCAAATCTTCTAATTCTATGTACGATTCTAAAATAAACAAAAGGATAAATCCTAGATAATAAATTTTATTATTTAATTTTTATCGGTATAAACGAATTGATTATTTAACAAACCAAAGGATAAATCTTGGATAATTAAATTTATTATTTAATTTTTATGGATGATTATATATATAAAACGAAATTGGATAAAGTGTTATTGACATAAAAAAAATATGATACTTATCTTTTATTTACATAAAATTCATTTGTTATATATACGGAGTACTATATAAAATGTGGTATATTAATATACGAAAATAGCATTTTATCAACTATTAGGGAAATTATCAAAAAAAAACTAAGGAAAGATGTGAGGATGCTTACGGAAATTGCAAGGAGATGTAAGGTCATCAATGATACGCTTTCCCCTTACTAAAGATCATCAATGGCGACGGAAACATGCCCTCGCTTAGGAAATCTCGAGCCGCGCGGCGCGCACGATTCTTCTCTTAATAATTACTCGCGCTCCCACTCCCCCGCTCCCACAACTATCCATGGATTCCTCCGGCCGATCGATTTCCCCAAACCCTAATTGCCCTATATAAAGGGATGGGTGAATAGGTATATTTTCGCCACACTCTAAATTCTCCCCTTCTCTCTCGTACTCTCCCGCTCATACTCTTCGATTTCGAAAACTCTCCACAAGCCAACTCCATGGCAAGGGCCCCGAAAACACCTAGAACCCCCAAAACTCCTATCTCATCTCCTCCCAACTCCACGCCTCGTAAACAAGAAACTCCAATAATGGCCGGTGGAATGGCGTTTTACAACGCGAGCATCGCCGACAAGTACATAAGCTTGGAGTTTGAAGTACTGGTGTTACTGTGGAGGCTGATTAACACGGGCTATGGCCCCCGTTGTGAAGGCGACACTGACGGCTGATGTCCCATTGCTGGACATACTTTGGATGTTCAATCGTGAAGTGCTACGAGTCCCATCCGAAGGCATGGCGAGGATAACCCTTATTCGCAACGGGATTCAGAAGCAACTCACTCTTGAGAACTCCCCAACGTCCAAAATGGTCGCCAACGGAGGGGAGGGAGGAAGCACTGCGCCGGAGGAATATGATGATTAAACCGAAATAGGATTATGGGAGGTTGTCTCTCTCGGGAATTTGAAAACACTGAGCCTCATCTTCTAGCTTGATGACCATCTCTCGGGAATTAGAAGATTTGGTATCAATTATAATTTTTTAATTCAAAAAAAATTTAAGTAAATATAACATATTGATTTTCTAATCATATCATATTTATTTTATAATCATATTCTATAATTTTTTGGTATTAATTAAATAAATTTAAGTAAATATAACATATTGATTTGGTATTAATTATAATTTTTTGGGACAATGAAAATCTATTCTATTTTTATTTGGGGTATTTGAAACTTTTGTTTCTAGAAATTTCCATCTTCATTCCGAGGCATTTGATTTGACAAGGACATTCCGCATTTTTGGGACAATAAAAATCCATTCTATTTTCATTTTCGAGGCATTAATTTGAACCTTTTGCTTCTAAGAAGGGAATTTTTGCTTTTGGACAGGGACATTTCCCTTTTACCAGGACACAAAGTTTCCATTTTCTCCGAGGCATTTGAATTTCTATTTCGGGACAGGGACATTCCGCTTTTTCGAACAATGAAAATCCATGCTATTTTTATTTTCGAGGCATTTGAACCTTTTGTTTGGGTCCTTTTGGGACATTTTTTGCTTTTGGGACAGGGACATTTGCCATTTACTGGGATGTAAAATTTCCATTTTCTCCAAGGCATTTGGAATTTCTGTTGGAATTTTGCATGTCGGAAATAATTGTTCCTTTCCAAAACGAGGCATTTGATTTTCTATTTCAGGACAGGAACATTCCGCTTCTTTGGGACTATGAAAATCCATTCTCAGTTCGAAGCATCCAAACTCTCTATTTCAAGAGAGAAATCCCATTCTCATTTTCAAGGTGGACCCTATTTCGGGACACGGACATTCTGCTTTTTGGGACAGGGACATTCTGTTTTTCAAGGCGGACCCTATTTAATCTCCTAGATCTTTTCATTCCACAAAAGAGAGGGTAGGTGTGCAGGAATAATTGATTGTGAAAGAGAATGCCAGATATGAGATAGAACCTACCATTCTAGTTTAGCAAAATTATTGAATAAATGAAACAAATAAAAAAACACGATGGTAATATGTAAAACAAACACCAAGGAATAGGATAACTCTAATCAAGGAATCACAAGTAGTAAATGAAAGAAAAAGGAAAAAACTTGAACATCAGTAACTAAATATGAACAATTTTTTAATAGAAAGTAACAAACACTAAAATCCCAATAATTATCTTATGCTAAAATTCTAATTAATTATCCAATTATTAATTCATGACTCTAAAAATCAAACGAAATAACATAATGTTAGACATATTTTATTTAAAATAAAAGAACTCAACATCCCAAGATTCGATGAATTACAACGTCACGAACCCTAATTCTTCCTTGGCTTCCGACTCATATTAGCCTCCTTATTTTTACCCGACATTTTCTTCCTAATTTTTTTTTCTATACTAATCTTTTCAGCTTCTCTACCTCCTTGATTTGTTCAATGCTTCAAATTTCTCTCTTTTGGAAAATAAAACAACTTCTTGATCAGAAGCCTGCAATTGGTTCAGTGTACATGAATGAGACAAGAAATCACATTAGCAAAATTACAAGGCACCTCAAATTGCACGGTTTGTCCTCAACTTGAATACGCTTTAATGTTTTCTACTTTTGATAAGTTCAAGATCGGCCTTCATTAATGAAGGCCGAAACCCCCGTTGCGGACAAAACTTGACTTACCCATGGGGTAAGATTACCCACCCAATTTTTAAAAAAGATAAATAAAAAATTAATTACCGTGGGACTCGAGCGCCATTAAGGAGGGAGATTAATGAGTGGGTAGTAATTACTCACTATAATTACTATCTAACTAATAACACACCTAATTAATGACTATAATGGAGATGATACATTCACCCCTGGGTAATACCCAGGGGCAAAGTTGTAAAAGCACAAGCTAAAAGTAATTAATGGGGGAGGAGTTGTAATTAAAGCACCGTTTTACTTTTTAACCATAATAATTAGGCTCCCTCCTCCCTCCGCCCCTTCCTCCTTCTCTCCTCTGTATTCAATTCAGTTTTCGGAGTTCAATCCATTCGCCAATTCCCAATTCGAAGTCATTGGAAGGTGAACCTCATCAACGTTCTCCTCCAACGTTCTTCCCCAACGTTCTCCTCCAACCTGATCAACCCAGTTTGGTATAAAAATATGGCGAGGCATTCAACTTCCTCCTATGGTTCCAACTTTCTCCTCAAACATCTGCCATTGATATATGCTTGCGCCCTCCTTCAACGTCCTCTCACAACATCTACGGCTCGGAGAACCATTGATATCGATTCAGTTTATCACCCTCCGAAGAAAAGGTTAGTTTTTTTGCCCAATGCTTTCACTTAAATTGAGAAGATTAAATTGTAAATTGAGTCAATTAGATTGTATATTTCCAGTTTATTTTCCCCGAGTGTGAATTGACAAGATTAAATTGTATATTTTCAGTTTATCTACTTTGAACATTAAAGTGTCAATTGAGTTTGTATTGCTTCGAAGTAATTGGAATTGAGTTTATTTGAGTCGATTAGAGGGACGTATGACCAACAATTAAGGTTTATGGGTGGTTAAATTTGAATTTGAACTGGTTCAAAAATGGAGAAAATACAAAGCGTACACTGTATTAAGAATTGGATCTAATCATCATATTCCTTCTTCAGTGATTAAATCGAATTGCAATTAGGGTTTCTGGGTGGTTTAATTTAGTTGCATTCTGTCTAAAATTTAGTTGCATTCTGTATTAAGAATTGGTTCTAATCATCATATTCCTTCTTGAATTTATTTGGATGATGAAGGTTATACTCAAATCCTACCTCCGCATCCCGAGATGACATTTGCACATTCTAGAGAAGTTTTTAAGTATATTCATGTGTACGGGAAGGCGGTAGGATTCCAGTACATGATCAGGAGTTCAGACAAACGTCCTGATCCCAATGGACCAGAGAAGTACAAGAGGCTGAGGTTGGCTTGCTCAAAGTTTGGAAAATTTGAGTCGGCTTCAAAGAAGCCAGCAACAGGATCGACCTCTTGTGTTATTGGATGTAAGTTCAAGGTAAATGCATCAGTTCATGCAGACGGGAGATGGGTGATTGTTGGAGTAAATTTAAAGCACAACCATGAGTGTGTGTGCCTACCAATTCGAGACTCCTTCCGAACTATAGGGTGATCAGCGAAAGAAACAAGAACCGGATTCTAAACTCGGATAGAGCTGGAGTTTCTATAGCCAAGAACTTCGGGACTTTTGTGGTTGAACATGGCAGCCATGTCGATGTTCCTTTCAACAACAGGGATTGTTGCAACTTAATCAGCAAGGTTAGACGACATCACATGGAAAACGGTGACTTTGTTGCAATGCGTACGCACTTTGACGAGATGAGCTCAGGAAACTCCAACTTCTTTTACCCCTATGACCTTGACGAAGACAACTGATTGGGGAACGTGTTTTGGGCCGACGGAAGGAGTAGGGCAGCTTACGAGGAGTTCGGAGACGTCGTATGCTTCAATACGACATATGTATCAAACAGATACAAGATGCCTTTTGCTCCATTCATAGGAGTCAACAATCACGACCAATCCGTGTTGTTCGAGTGTGCATTACTTGCTCAAGAGGAGATTGGTAACATAATAACCAAATTAGGGTTTATAGAAATAGAAATTAAAGGGTACACATCCCTTGACAAAGAAAATTCAACATAAGCATATGGGAGGGTGTCTCTCCCTAAATTGAAAACTGGAAATAAGGAAACCGAAATAGGATTATGGGAGGTTGTCTCTCTCGGGAATTTGAAAACATTGAGCCTCATCTTCTAGATTGATGACCACCTCCGGCGCAGTGCTTCCTCCATCCCCTCCGTTGGCGACCATTTTGGTCGTTGGGGAGTTCTCAAGAGTGAGTTGCTTCTGAATCCCGTTGCGAATAGGGGTTATCCTCGCCATGCCTTCGGATGGGACTCGTAGCGCTTCACGATTGAACATCCAAAGTATGTCCACCAATGGGACATCAACCGCCGGTGTCGCCTTCACAACGGGGCCATAGCCCGTGTTAATCAGCCTCCTCAGTAACGTCAGTACTTCAAACTCCAAGCTTATGTACTTGCCGGCGATGCTCGCGTTGTAAAACGCCATTCCACCGACCGTTATTGGAGTTGCTTGTTTACGAGGCAGGGAGTTGGCAGGAGATGAGGTAGGAGTTTTGGGGGTTCTAGGTGTTTTCGGGGCCCTTGCCATGAAGTTGGCTTGTGGAGAGTTTTCGAAATCGAAGAGTATGAGCGGGAGAGTTCGAGAGAGAAGGGGAGAATTTAGAGTGTGGAGAAAATATACCTGTTCACCCATCCCTTTATATAGGCCAATTAGGGTTTGGGAAAATTAGGGTTTGGGGAAATCGATCGGCCGGAGGAATCCATGGATAGCTGTGGGAGCGGGAGCGGGAGTAATTATTAAGAGGAGAATCGCGCACGCCGCGCGACTCGAGATTTCCTAAGCGGGGGCATGTTTCCGTCGCCATTGATGATCATTAGCATGGGGAAAGCGTATCATTGATGACCTTACATCTCCTTGCAATTTCCGTAAGCGTCCTCACATCTTTCCTTAGTTTTTTTTTTGGTAATTTCCCTAATAGTTGATAAAATGCTATTTTTGTATATTAATATACCACATTTTATATAGTACTCCGTATATATAACACATTTTATATAGTACTCGTTTTATATATATAACCATCCATAAAAATTAAATAATAAATTTAATCATCTAAGATTTATCCTTTGGTTTGTTAAATAATCAATTCGTTTATACCTATAAAAATTAAATAATAAAATTTATTATCTAAGATTTATCCTTTGGTTTATTTTAGAATCGTACATAGAATTAGAAGATTTGGTATTAATTATAATTTTTTAATTCAAATTTTTTTTAAGTAAATATAGCATATTGATTTTCTAATCATATCATATTTATTTTATAGTCATATTGATTTTATAATCATATCATATTCATTATATATATATATTATATACATATATATAGAGGTTGGGTCATGTGCTAATATCCCTTACGGTGTTAAATGTTAACAAATCTGGGTCATTGATTTAATGAAATGAGTGGCTGAGATTATTTGACAAATTTGACTTTTTCTTTAATTAAAAATTAATGGGACCCACCTCTTTCCTTGCCCACTTGCTTAATTACGTGCGCGTGTGTTACTCTTTTTTTTTGGCGTGGTAACGTTGTTTTTTTTGTGTGGTGCACTGTTTGAACTATTCGATAAGATGATATTAATTATTCGCTAACTTATCATTATTATTCGTGTGTAACAAAGAGTTATCGTTTAGATAATAGCAAAAGAATTGGTCAATTTTGCAACTATTCGCTAGGTTAATAGTAATTATTCGCTAAATTGATCGTTATTATTCGTCTGTAAAGAGAAGTTATCGTTTAGATAATAGCAAAAGAGTTGGTCAATTTTGCAACTATTCACTAGGTTAATAGTAATTATTCGCTAAATTGATCGTTATTATTCGTCAGTAAAGAGAAGTTATCGTTTAGATAATAGCAAAAGGGTTGGTCAATTCTGCAACTATTCGTTAGATTGATAGTAATTATTCGCTAGGTTGAAAGAATATATAAATGTAATTCTTGATTTACCACATCTAATTACCCATATACGTATGAATAATTCCTTATTATCAACGAATAATGACTTGAACTTGTCGAATAGTCGATTAAAGACTACATGTAATTGTCCCTATACATATGAATAATTTCTAATTATCAACAAATAGTGACTCTAAACTTGCCGAATAGTCGATAAATTTATGAGTTTGAATTTCAAGAAACTTATATTTAACTGCCCCATATATGTATGAACAATTCCTGAAATTCAACGAATAATTACTCTAAATTTGCCGAATATTCGATAAATTCATTAATCAATTAATAAATCATAAATCTAAATATATCAATGGATCTAAATATCAATGAATCAAACCCATCCGAAGTGTTTTAAATTTGTCGAATACAAACCTCAAATCTAAATATCAATGAATCAATGGATAATGCTTCTTGAATTCAAAGGTGAGGAAATCTGATCGGAACAACGAACAATGCCTCTTAAAAAACGAATAGTACTCAACCTCAGTGGAACAATTTGATCGGAATTCAAAGGTGAGGAAATCAATTACTCACAGTAAATTTGATGAACAACGAATACTGCCTCTCGATCGTTGAATTCACACATGATTAATTATTAACTAATTCAATGGACGATCGTTCAATTCACTAATTCAAAACAAGGTTTAATTATTTAATTAATTCATGACAAACCTGTACAACTGATATGATGCTAAATGCCTCATTCCTTCACCCCCATCGTCCTAATTGCCGATCATTACTTGAAGACAGATCGTGAAAGATATTGGCCATTGCAGCGGTGCCGAAGACGATGCGACAGGGCAATTGCAGCAGAGCCGAAGACGAAGCCATTGCAGGGCGGGTGGTGGTGGCTCGCTTCTTGGAGGCGGAATCGTCGGTGGTGGCTCACCAATTCGGGTGGTGGTGATTTGCTTCACTGGCGTTTTGTCTTCTTCGTCTGCCAAGTCGGAAGAAAGCCATAGAACTGATGCAAACAACACCGGAGGGAGCAGACGCCATCAAGTGGAGGGAGGTGAGGCAAGGCGAGGTGGGAGCGACGATTAGGGTTCTACATCCAACTGAAGCAAACGAATGAGAGGGAAGACCTTTTAATACACGCGCTAATAGGATGGGTGGGGTTTTTTATTTTTCATTTAAATTACAATTAAATTAATATATTAGAATAATCTGGGCCATCCATCTCTCTTCAATCAAGGGTCCAGATTTGTTAACATTTAACACCGTAAGACTTGTTAACATTTGAACCACATTCCATATATATAACATGAAATTTAAGTAAATATAACATAAGTCTTTTGATTATTCCACAATATTTATAATTATATAAATAACACATGATATTTATTATTTATGGTAATGCAAGATTAGCCTTTGATTTTTTTTTTGTCTTTCAACACCCTTTTTTTTGCTCCATTTTTCATTCTTTCTTTCAAGCCTACTAATAATATTCATTGCAAAAAAAAAATGATTAGTTATATCGTATTGATCATAAAATGTTTTGATGACTTATAAGTTACACCGCATTTTATATTAGACAATATATACCATATTTTGAAAACATGATTTCTCCAACAAACAAAGACTTAATAAGTAATTGAACAGCAAGAAACATGACATATAAATGTATACATCCATTACTTAACAAAATTAACCATAAGATAATATATAATTCACGAAAAATATCACAAGTAACATAGTTCGATCACAACCATAAGTCCCGGTAGTAGCATGAAATACACAAGCGACAATGAACAAACAAAAAGATCATAAGAATCGATAAAATCCAGTACGACTACATAACGGAATCGTCAACACATCCAGGATGCATCCAGTCTTTGTGACGACGTAGGAGGGTTGTATTGACCTGTCCTGCCGTGCCACCACAAGACGTCAATCCAAGCATCAACTTCTCCATAACCGTATGTGGATCCCACTGGGATGTAAGGCGGAGCTTGCAGTGGTGCACAACCTCCTGCAATGGTGATCTCCCACTGTCCTCCAACAATGTTTCAAACTCTACCCTAGCGTATGACTCTCCCTTTAAAGACATAATACGTGCTAGGTAGTAAGTTCCAACTAACCCATCCTCCGTACCCATCACCTCAACCCTGTCACCGACGGTATAGTGTGCCATAATGTCCTCCAAACACGCTACATATAATGATACACAAACAACGAATCGATCAACAATTAATCAAAAAAATAAATTGATAGAACATCATCCATACACTTACTGTGTGGTTGAGGAAGGAGCCACCGGTTAAGTTGCCACCAATTGACTATCCACTAGTGGTGCACACGCAGTTGATGATGGTAGAACACATCCTCTCTGCCATCGATTATGTTATGAACGACATAGACTTCACCATTCCCGCCCCGAACATGTCTGTGAAACGTCTCTGCGTACGTCAACCTGTTTCCCAACATGGTATCGTCGAGGAGCTATGACCGACGGAAGTGGTCTCACCTTGCATGCAGACAGCTTCTCCGAGAGAATCCTGCCCGATGGTGCTAATCTGTCGCTGTATTACACCTTCAAGTACAAGTCCCCATATAAATCGAAAATCGCCCTTTCATAGAAAGAGCCAAGCATCTCTTCTGTTCCAATTACTTCACTGGGTTGGCCAAAGTAAAACTCGAACCTAGACATGGCGCCCGGCTAGCCGCAGAGATTGTTCTATGAAAAAATGATCAAAGGAGGGAGGAAGGTAGAAGAGAGAATGGAGGCAAGGGAGCCGATCGAAGATGGAGTGGCGGAGAGCCGAAGAGGGAGAAGAGATTAGTGGAATCCAGCCGGCGTTAGGTAGGGTTGAAATTAATTGGGGTTGTTTTTACCATAAATAGGTAGGTGGGGTGGGGATTAAATGGTTGACCGAGATTAACATTTTTTTAAAACAATTTTTAAATGGTTAATGGAACAAAATTAACATATTTTAGTCCATTAACCATTTAAAAATTGTTTTAAAAAAATGTTACAAAAATATGTTAATTTTAGTTAATGGAACAAAATTAACAAAATTTTTTTTGCGAAAAATATTACAAGTAGGCTTGAAAGAAAGAATGAAAAATGGAGCAAAAAAAGTGGTTGAAAGAAGAAGTGAAAAAAAGGGTTTCTCACCTATGGAAGGATTCGAACTCGGATTGGTGTAGCATAATAATAGGAGTGTGACCAAGGGGGCGTCTGATCCCCGTAGAGACTTTTACAACTAAAATTTAGAAGACAAAAAAAAAATCAAAGGCTAATCTTGCATTACCATAAATAATAAATATCATGTGTTATTTATATAATTATAAATATTGTTAATTAATCAAAAGACTTATGTTATATTTACTTAAATTTCATGTTATATATATATATGTATATAATATATATATAAAATGATTATGATATGATTATAAAATCAATATGATTATAAAATAAATATGATATGATTAGAAAATCAATATGCTATATTTACTTAAATTTTTTTTAATTAAAAAATTATAATTAATACCAAATCTTCTAATTCTATGTACGATTCTAAAATAAACAAAAGGATAAATCCTAGATAATAAATTTTATTATTTAATTTTTATCGGTATAAACGAATTGATTATTTAACAAACCAAAGGATAAATCTTGGATAATTAAATTTATTATTTAATTTTTATGGATGAGTATATATATAAAACGAAATTGGATAAAGTGTTATTGACATAAAAAAAATATGATACTTATCTTTTATTTACATAAAATTCATTTGTTATATATACGGAGTACTATATAAAATGTGGTATATTAATATACGAAAATAGCATTTTATCAACTATTAGGGAAATTATCAAAAAAAAACTAAGGAAAGATGTGAGGATGCTTACGGAAATTGCAAGGAGATGTAAGGTCATCAATGATACGCTTTCCCCTTACTAAAGATCATCAATGGCGACGGAAACATGCCCTCGCTTAGGAAATCTCGAGCCGCGCGGCGCGCACGATTCTTCTCTTAATAATTACTCGCGCTCCCACTCCCCCGCTCCCACAACTATCCATGGATTCCTCCGGCCGATCGATTTCCCCAAACCCTAATTGCCCTATATAAAGGGATGGGTGAATAGGTATATTTTCGCCACACTCTAAATTCTCCCCTTCTCTCTCGTACTCTCCCGCTCATACTCTTCGATTTCGAAAACTCTCCACAAGCCAACTCCATGGCAAGGGCCCCGAAAACACCTAGAACCCCCAAAACTCCTATCTCATCTCCTCCCAACTCCACGCCTCGTAAACAAGAAACTCCAATAATGGCCGGTGGAATGGCGTTTTACAACGCGAGCATCGCCGACAAGTACATAAGCTTGGAGTTTGAAGTACTGGTGTTACTGTGGAGGCTGATTAACACGGGCTATGGCCCCCGTTGTGAAGGCGACACTGACGGCTGATGTCCCATTGCTGGACATACTTTGGATGTTCAATCGTGAAGTGCTACGAGTCCCATCCGAAGGCATGGCGAGGATAACCCTTATTCGCAACGGGATTCAGAAGCAACTCACTCTTGAGAACTCCCCAACGTCCAAAATGGTCGCCAACGGAGGGGAGGGAGGAAGCACTGCGCCGGAGGAATATGATGATTAAACCGAAATAGGATTATGGGAGGTTGTCTCTCTCGGGAATTTGAAAACACTGAGCCTCATCTTCTAGCTTGATGACCATCTCTCGGGAATTAGAAGATTTGGTATCAATTATAATTTTTTAATTCAAAAAAAATTTAAGTAAATATAACATATTGATTTTCTAATCATATCATATTTATTTTATAATCATATTCTATAATTTTTTGGTATTAATTAAATAAATTTAAGTAAATATAACATATTGATTTGGTATTAATTATAATTTTTTGGGACAATGAAAATCTATTCTATTTTTATTTGGGGTATTTGAAACTTTTGTTTCTAGAAATTTCCATCTTCATTCCGAGGCATTTGATTTGACAAGGACATTCCGCATTTTTGGGACAATAAAAATCCATTCTATTTTCATTTTCGAGGCATTAATTTGAACCTTTTGCTTCTAAGAAGGGAATTTTTGCTTTTGGACAGGGACATTTCCCTTTTACCAGGACACAAAGTTTCCATTTTCTCCGAGGCATTTGAATTTCTATTTCGGGACAGGGACATTCCGCTTTTTCGAACAATGAAAATCCATGCTATTTTTATTTTCGAGGCATTTGAACCTTTTGTTTGGGTCCTTTTGGGACATTTTTTGCTTTTGGGACAGGGACATTTGCCATTTACTGGGATGTAAAATTTCCATTTTCTCCAAGGCATTTGGAATTTCTGTTGGAATTTTGCATGTCGGAAATAATTGTTCCTTTCCAAAACGAGGCATTTGATTTTCTATTTCAGGACAGGAACATTCCGCTTCTTTGGGACTATGAAAATCCATTCTCAGTTCGAAGCATCCAAACTCTCTATTTCAAGAGAGAAATCCCATTCTCATTTTCAAGGTGGACCCTATTTCGGGACACGGACATTCTGCTTTTTGGGACAGGGACATTCTGTTTTTCAAGGCGGACCCTATTTAATCTCCTAGATCTTTTCATTCCACAAAAGAGAGGGTAGGTGTGCAGGAATAATTGATTGTGAAAGAGAATGCCAGATATGAGATAGAACCTACCATTCTAGTTTAGCAAAATTATTGAATAAATGAAACAAATAAAAAAACACGATGGTAATATGTAAAACAAACACCAAGGAATAGGATAACTCTAATCAAGGAATCACAAGTAGTAAATGAAAGAAAAAGGAAAAAACTTGAACATCAGTAACTAGAGCGTAGTTAATGCAAATAACATTTAGTCAAGAGAACCAATGCAGACTATATCATGCCAATATTCATGCAGTCATGCTCCAGTTTAAAATCATGGGATGGCAAGTAATATTCACAAACAATCATGTCAAGCAATAAAATATTTACTAATAAGCACTCATAACATATGAAAATAAACAAGTAAATACAATGAAACATTAGTTTTCACTCACTGGATAGGAGCAGGGGAGAGCCTCAAGTTCTTACTTAATGCAGCTTTTTGGAGACAATTGGGAAATTTACGCCCTTTGATCTTCTAAAGATGAAAATAAATTAACTTTAAAAGACCATCTGCAGCCTTCAAATAAAAAAAAAAAAAGGAAAAACCTGTTAGCGTCCAAACATGAAAGCCTTCAAAAAAAAAAACCTATACGTACCATGTGAGGATAATAAGTAACACATTCTTGCAGATTTCCACTATAATCTTCTGCATCAAGAAAAACATACTTACACACATCAGGCTAAAAAAGCGAACTAAAATGTCAAACGAAATATAATTTATGAGATGAATATACCAGGTACTCAACTTTATGAACTTTGAGTAAGGTTACTCACACCCTGATAGTAGCAATTTCACTTGCATGAAAATTCTGATTTTGAGATAAAACTTCTCCCTTGTAATTTTTCCGGTAAAAGAATCTCAGTCATCCATAGAAAAATTTTGCAAACCATACCAATTTTATTTATTTACGGTAAGATGATGCCTAACATGATAATACAAAAATACTCTTAAAAAAAAGATGATTTGACAATGAAAGATGCCAAAATCTGATGCCACAATACCGAGAGGTCATGCGGTTTCAGGGTGAAGTCATCAAAGTAAAAAAACACAACAATTAATTGCCTAAGAATAACACTAAAACTTATGATACTCACAAAATCTGCAGCCACATTATTGTGATGATTTGACAAGGAAAGACAGAAAATACAATTGGCCATCATGCAAACCTCTGGTTTTCAACAGCCGAAGTGGAACTCTGTGTAAAGTGGGAGCTGCATTCTGCAAAATATATATATATAGGGGAGGGTTCAGGTGAGAAGAAGCGCTTCTAGTAAGAAAGAAAGAAGCAATCTGATTGGATAATTAAAAAGAAGGACACGAGCTTTTAATTTCTGTGTTGAACTACACGCGTTTTTCCAACATCTCCAGACTCGCTTCCCCCTTCTTCCTCCTTCATCCCTCCTGCCTCCACCATGGTCTCCGCTGGCATCAGCTCCTACGCAGCGAGGAGAAATCAGTAAATGTGTCGGCGGTCGCCGGAGATCCGGCAGCGTCCTCCGTCGAAGGAATCTTCCTCTACCAGCCGCGCGCCCTCCCCCGCCCTTCTCGGTTCGGATCTAGAACCTGGAAGCTCCATGGCTTCCCTCGCTCAACACGTCCTCTCCGAGTACGAGAAACCGTCGAATCTCGCGGCGCTTACGCCAGCCCTTGGACGTTCTTCTCCCACGCTCAAGAAATTCTCCGACCAGAGATTCACCGTCCTCCACCTGCAACAACTCTGATTCGTTGTTTTTTTTTTGCCATTGTTCTCCCTAATTTCTAATTGATGCACACTGATTTCGAGCATTGTGAGAAGATATAATCAATTTCATGTAATCAATTCCATATGGACTTGCTACTGCGATTAATGTTTGAACTTTTCCATATAAGCAATTCCGTGTGGATTTAAAAAAAAATTGATTTCCTATCTCTTTGATTGGATTTAAAACATTAAAATTTGATAGGTTAAGTGACTAAACAGAGAGTGATTCAGTGCCTAAATAGAGAGTGGTTCAGTGACTAAATAGAGAGTGGTTGAGTGACTAAATAGAGATTGATTTAGAAGATAATTTGTAATTATAAAATTATACAACTTTTTTAATGAAATATTTATTTTTCTAATGTATAATTAATAAAATTATATGATGATGTTTTAATTAATTTTCAAAAAGAAATCTAAATAAGCACTTAAACACGGAATTGAAACTTTAAAAGTTATTAAAAGCAACAGTATTAACTCGGAATTGAATTTTTTAGAAAAGCTTTAAACGCTTAAATTAAAAGGTATGTAGTATTAAAAGTTACTTTGAAATGTGGAATACAAGTCGGCATGGTGGCAATTAAACAAATAACGGTTTGCGCTTCCCGTCAGAGGTTCGAGTCCTTGCTTCTAAAGGGGCGTTTTTTTTTTTAAATATGATAAAAGGAGCGTGACCAGAACGCGCGCAGAGAGCAAAGCGCGTGGGAGTGCGGAACGCGCGCGGGAGAGGACGCATACAGACCAATTAAATTGCTTCTTTCCTTCTCACCGGTAAAGTGCTTCTCACCCGAACTCAACCCTATATATATATATATATAGAGGTTGGGTCATGTGTTATATCCCTTATGGTGTTAAATGTTAACAAATCTGAGCCATTGATTGAATCAAATGAGTGGTTGAGATTATTTGACAATTTTGGCTTTTTCTTTAATTAAAAATTAATGGGACCCACCTCTTTCCTTCCCCACTTGCTGAACGTGTGCGCGTGCCTCTTCTTTTTTGTGGCGTTACGTTTTTTTGTGGGGTAATGTTTTTTTTTGTGTGGTGCACTGTTTGAAATATTCGATAAGCTGATATTAATTATTCGCTAACTTATACTTATTATTCGTGTGTAAAGAGGAATTATTGTTTAGATGATAACAAAATGGTTGGTAAATTTTGCAACTATTCACTAGATTGATAGTAATTATTCGCTAGATTGATAGTAATTATTCGCTAGATTGATTGTAATTATTCGCTAGATTAGGTTGATAGTAAATATTCACCAAGTTGATAGTAATTATTCGCTAAATTGATAGTAATTATTCGCTAGATTGAAAGAGCATATAACTGTAATTCTTGATTTCCCACATCTAATTAACCACATACATATGAATAATTCCGTATTATCAACGAATATAACTCTGAACTTGCCGAATAAGGACTCTGAATGTGATAGATACGTTAATTATGCAGTAAAATTTGGACAATTATTCAGTAATATGTTCAAATAATATATAATAGTAACGAATAATCTATCACATACCATCGAATAATTTCTTGCATCCCAATGAATAATCTACATCTGACCTTCTTCGTTCAAAATCATCAAAATCGCAACAACTAAGGCTAGAATCGGAGAGTCTCTTCGAACGAATACACAGGAATGAATTAATCCATAGCAAATGAAATGAAATCAGTCCTCGAAATCGCCATCGCCGCTTCGCCGCCGCTGGTTGCCAAAACCCTCATCGCACCGGATCCTGGCGTGGGAAAGGAGAGGGAGATGGTTACAACGACGACGGTTTTCGAGGATGATGATTGCATCAGCGGCGGTTTCCGACGATGTGCAATTGTTCCTCGGCGGCGGTTTCTCTCGATCTCTTCTTCCTCCCGGAGATGTGCGATTTCTCCGCGGATGGCGTCACCTAGGGCTCCGGCTACAACGATGCTAGCCATCGGCTACCTCAAATCTAATCTAATTGAGATCGGAGTGGATTGGGTTGGAGATTTCTGGGAAGACTAGGGATGAGAGATGGGTTAGGGTTTTGTTCAAAACACACGCGCTTGTTATAACGTGGGTGTTGATTTGGTATGGGTCCCACATCACCTTAATTAAAAAAAATCAGTAAATTCGTTTAATCTCCACCTTTGATTCATCTCTAATCAATGTTCAGGATTTGTTAACATTTAACACCGTAAGGCTTGTTAACATTTGAACCACATTAATTATATATATATATATATATATATATATATATATATATATAAATGGGAGCTGCTATGTTCATAGCACATTCCTGTTGAAAGTTCGTTGGTTTCCTACCTCTTATGGGCAATAAAAGGCTTTAGGGAGATGCATGTGAGAATTTTAAAATTTTTAATAAAAATCAAATTTACAGAAGAAACAAGGAACACCCTAGTTTTTGCCTTCACTAACATTACACAAGTGTTTGCCTTTGATGAAATGGAATCATTGAGGAGAACACATAGAGAAGACTTGCACAGTTACTAGACAAAGTTCAGATAAACCACATTATAGACAAGATTCCTCTTTGATACTAATAATGCTATTACTGTGCACTCCATCTTGATATTACCCTTTCCTAAAACAGACAATAGGTGAAGCAGCCTCTACCCCAGCAAAATTATTTATATGTTCATCAGATAGAAAACTGTGCAAGATGGCAGAAGTATAAGGTGATGTTTCAAAGTTTGTTATAAACAAAAGGAACTTCTGATATTTCAAATCAATGAACAGTCCCTTCATGAGATGGTGGCAGATGACAGTCATGCTTCAAAGCAAAAGAATTAAGTGTTGAAACAAGCAAAGAAGAGATGTGAAATTCTTGTAAAAAAAAACATGCCAACAAAACATACCAAATCAATGTAAGCTTACTGGATGTGCTCAAATCCAGTTTAATCGCTATGGGGCAGACATATGAAAGATAAAATGAATTTTCTAACACACTTTCACAAAAGCCAAGAAACAAGTTTATTAAAAAAAAAATGAGGATAATGATACTTTGATTGTTAAAATTTATGATCTATTGAAGGACTAAACCGGAAACCAGCCTAGTTTTGATAAGACCTTACATTTAAATGGTGGGAGCTGCTTTCAGGAGCGTTCAGAATAAAAACCCAGTCAGAGGTGATTCAAAACAGAAGATGGAAGTTTGTTCAACGAATTTAATACACAGTAAGCCTGCTCATGTCGAAATCGCTGTAATAGCTGACATTAATCGATCTATCATATAAAAAGAGAAAGGGTCAGATTAGAACACTCAACCTGATTAATAATCAGGTAAAAGAATAATTGTAATGAAAAGAAGGGGGGAAAACCTGCCAATAAAGAAAAGAAGCATAATCAGGTAAAAGAATAATCGTCAGCTCATTGAATCAGCATCTGATATGTCCCCAGGTAGCAGTGTAGCACATCCTTCAAAAAAAAACCAGTTCGATTAGGAAAGCATTTAAAAAGATAAGCTTACAAGTATTTTTGTTTTTCTCCATTCCTTAAACCAGTGTCCCATTCCAAACTGACGCACCCAACTACAAGTAGCCAGTAAAGAAAACAACAGACCAAGCTTTACTTGGGGCTACTGCTTTAATGTTTATAGCTCAAATGAATCATGTCATACGGAAAATCAAAGTGCAAATTTAACCTGTAGTTCCCTTCATTGTATAAAGGCTGAAAATCAAATAACTTAGGACTTTAACAAGCTTCAACTGAAAAAAGAGGGTATATACCAGAGACAAAAATTTAAATTACCATGTGAGATTGTGAGGTCATTTCGTGACCTCATTTGGAAACTGAAAATGAAACTAGTTTTGTATACAAATTATCACTCGAGGCAGGATATGTTTGTATACCAATCAACAAACTTCCCCTCACAGGATAACCTAGTAAATTCAGGAAATGAAACACAAGTTACAGAGGTAAAATTCAACAAACTAAAATAAATGAAGAAATCATTTCTAATTTTGAAAATAAAATTGTTGACTAATCTAATTGAGTGATTTGTATTGAAGAACAATGCGAGGCTTGCAGGAATGCATAACTGTTTGTCCAATATTGCCACTGATCAGAAACAGAAGATCTGCGAACCTCGCTTTGTTCCTCGAAACAAATCAGGCGCTCTTGCTGATCCTTTGTTGTCATATTCAACCCTCCTCTAATATGCAGGAAAAAAAGAGTTGAATAATCCATCATAACAATGAGAAGACACGAGCACGATATACAATGAGAATTATCCAAGTTGTTTCAAATATGATTACAGAAAAAAAAAGGTGAAAATAGCACAAAGCTACTTTTTTTAGCTTAATTAGGATATTGGAAATCAAAGGACATAAACCCTCATCTTTCACTAATGACCTATCCCATATGATCCAACCTTCAAGTATACCCAAGGCTAATCAAACTCTAGTCACTATATACTGTAAGCATGTCCCCTGATCTCCTTGCATTTCCTCTAACCCCTGCTGCCCATTTGTGTGCAATCCTTGTTCCCAACACCCTATATCGGTAAATACACTTAGGGCTTGTTTGTTTATATAAGAGGGGAATGGAAAGGTAAGGTATTAAATTTTACATATAAAATGTATATGATTATCATTTTTTGTGAGCTTGGAGGAGAGGGTGGGGGATTATTAGCCCATCCTAGATGTATTAGTTACCCTCCTTCAAATTAGGGAATAGAAGGGTAACAAATTTGTATGAAAAATGGGAGAAGAAGGAGAATGATTAGAATAGTGATCAATGCATCTTAACTTAAATATGGACTATATTCATAAGGGTAATCATTACCTTTCTCTACCAAAAAACAAACGAGGGGTTAATTTTATCAAAATTTCTGATTCAAGATTGACCTTGTTCATTTCAATCTTCATTTAAGAACACCTAACTATTAAAAGGAAACAACTGCATAAGAAATACACTAGGTAAAAGACACATACATTTTATCAAACAAGTTTCTTCCAGACAAGGGCATTGAACTAAATTTTACGATAAACATACCGATTCATACCAAAAAATAAGGACGGTAAGATAAAGCCAAACATGATAGTGGTGGAATAGAAAAAAATACTAGAGTCACCAACTAATGAAGAAGCTCAACTTGATGCATGAAAACACGTTCTTCAAAATGAGATGATTTGACATAGCAAGACACCAAAACCTGCAGGCATAATTTACAAAGTAAGATGCACTTTGGGATATAGGGGATGAAAAATCTCCAGGGCCTCATGGTTATACATCAAAATTCTTCAAGGATACCTGGAATACCACTGGGCCTCAACTGGTTAACGCAGTAAAGGAGTTCTTCACCTCAGGCAATCTTCTTAAACAAACAAATCACACCTCTATTGCTCTAATTGCAAAGAAACCTAATGCTACAAGTGTAGGGGATTTCAGACCCTTTTCTTGCTGTAACATCACATATAAGATCATCACAAAAATCCTTTCTAGCCGTCTCTCTCCTGTGCTAAAGAATATTATCTCCTCTTCTCAATTAGGCTTTATTGAGGGTAGGATCATGAGTGAAAATATTATGCTCTTACAAGAACTCATTAGGAAGTACTCGAGAAAGAGGATTAGCCCAAGATGCATCTTAAACCTAGATTTAAGAAAAGCTTATGACACCATTTCATGGAAATTTGTCAAACAAATGCTTGTTCACCTTAACTTTCCTCCTCGTTTTGTGCAATGGGTGCTCCAATGTGTTTGTACTACTTCCTTTTCTATTAGTATTAATGGTAGTTTGCAGGGTTATTTCTTTGGAAAAAGGGGATTGAGGCAAGGGGATCCAATTTCTCCACTTATATTTGTGCTCTCAGTAGACTACCTCTCAAGGGTGTTGACGTGCAAAACAAGGCTCCCAGGTTATAAATTCCACCCTAAATGTAAAATGCTACAAATCTCTCACCTTGCCTATGCAGATGACTTAATATTACTGTCAAGAGGGGATAAAGAATCGATGTCCTTACTACTGGATGCACTAGACCATTTCTGTGCAGTTTCAGGACTTGAAGTAAGCCCTTCTAAGTCTTCTTACTTTATAGCTGGTGTTAAGGATGAAGATAAGGAGTTCCTGGCCACCAGAACAGGTTTTTCTCAAGGTACCTTCCCCTTTAGGTACTTGGGAATTCCTATATCATCAGGAAAGCTTACAGTTTCTCAATTTTCTCATTTCTTAGACAAGATCCTAACTAACATTAGCTATTGGAATTCTAAGACCCTATCTTATGCAAGAAAAGTGGAACTTATAAGGGCTGTCCTTCAAGGAATTGAAGCCTTTTGGTTTTCTATCCTCCCTTCCCCCTCTACTCTTATTGACAAACTTAAGAGTCTATGTGCAAAATTCTTGTGGAAATCTCATAGGATAAGATGGAAGGACGTGTGCCTACCTAAAGAAGAAGGTGGTTTGGGATTAAAAGATTTAAAAACCTGGAATACGGCGTTTCTATCAAGGATTCTTTGGGACATCATTAGGAAGAAAGACAGCTTGTGGATAAGATGGATTCACCACCAATATATCCAGCAAGGGAGTGTGTGGAATTGGCAAGTACATAAGGAAAATGACTCACCACTCATAAAAAAGATTTTGTCAATTAGAGATGTTTTGCTAACTTCCACAGGCTCCATACAACATGCTATGCAGAAACTCAATGAATGGAGCCTTGGAGGTAAATATAAGATTGATGCTGTTTATAACCATTTCAGGAGAAAGGTGCCTAAGCCACCGTGGACATCAGTAGTATGGGACAACAAAATCCTACCTAAACATTCCTTTATCCTATGGCTGGCGGCTAGGAGAAGGTTGGCAACTTGTGATCTGATCAAAACCAGGGAAGTGACCCTCAATTGCCCCTTTTGCAATCAAGTCACTGAATCCCATGAGCATATCTTTTTTGCTTGTAACTTTTCTTCCTCGGTGTGGTCACAGGTTAAGCACTGGTTGGGATTATGGCGTGGGATGAACACCCTGCAAAGTGCACTCAAATGGATGAAGAAGGAGGTCCGGGGTACTGGTTGGCAGTCAAAGGCTAAGAGGGTGGCGCTGGCAGCTACTGTATATCACATTTGGAAGGCTCGGAATGAAAAGATTTTTGACAACACAAGTAGGAGCCCTGAACAGATCATTCACCTCATCAAAGTCCATGTCTACAAGTTCCTAAGCCATGTTTTCTCCATACATTTCACATCAACAATTACACTACAAGGACTTGGTCACACTACTGGAGCTGATCTACAAGCGTGAAGAGCAACAACGCACCTAGATTTAAGAGGGTCAAATGAAAAAGGGCATCAAGTGTCTAATAGATCCCAATTAGGCTCCTAGTGTCGTATGAGAACCAACAGGGTTGCTGGCCTGAGGTCTTAAGTCTTTTGTAACAGCAACTTCATAGCTTATTGTCCTTAAAATGCTTGTTTATGGTTTAGGTGTGCTAAGTTGTGTGTGACTAAATCTCTTGATGGCCGAGCCGAAGGGAGATTTAGTCTTGCACAATCTTAGGGGGTGGGTCCGACTTCTGATAGCCGAGGCTTGATGAGATAGGAGTTACCCCGAACCATGTGTTCAACACACCTCATTGATTGGAACAACTTTACGTATGTTCCATGATTTTGGTAGCTACGCTAAGTGTCCTTTGGACATTGTCAGCCCTTTTGTACATTGTAAATATTTATTCCGTTTTCAATATATTAACCCTTAAAATAAAAAAAAAAAATTTACAAAGTAAGAACTATAAGATCAAGCTGGACATAGTAGTGGAATAGAAAAAAATACTGGAATCGCCAATTAAAAAGAGAGCTTACCTTGAGGCATAAAAAACTCTTAAAATAAGAAGATTTGACAAAGCAAGACACCAAAAGCTGCAGGCATAGATATGAGACATTACTTGAAACATCCAACTTGTGCTTGGTAACACCAAAAGAGACAACTTCTATCCAAGATTCTAAGATAGTGACAACCTAAAATCTTTCTCCCTACCGAGTCGAGGATAAAATCGAAGTTAATCACAAATACGCATCATATCATACTATAATTTAAAAAAAAAATAGAAAATACAGACAGACAACTGAAGGCCCTCAGATTGGCTGGATCACATTCTCAAAGTATTTCTTGTGTTGATAAAATGTCAGATGGAATGAAGTTTTTTTCAAATACCCAACAAACCAAAACAATTACCTAGTAAGAAATAAGTCCAAGTTTAATTCTAATATAAAATAGCTACAAAAAGAAAAGAAACAGAAATATTTAATACACAGTAAACTCATGACATAATCTCTGTTGTAGCATAACACCGCCTATATTTGCTCGTCACCAAAAGAAACTTCATTAAAATGGTTAGACAATCTTCCTCCATTAGATCATGGAATCCAGCATCGTGGCTGAGTATCTACTAATATTATCCAGCTCATCACGATGCTGGATTTCATGATCTATGCACAAATTATAACATCGCTCGTCACCAAAAGAAACTTCATTAAAATGGTTAGACAATCTTCCTCCATTAGATCATGGAATCCAGCATCGTGGCTGAGTATCTACTAATATTATCCAGCTCATCACGATGCTGGATTTCATGATCTATGCACAAATTATAACATCGCAAGAATCAGAAGTATTAAAAGTATGCAAACCTTCTAGGACTTTGTACCTATTTAAAACACCGCGCACAAGGGAAAAGAATCCCTGCTTAATGCAACACTGAAGCATGATATAGTTCTCTTCGACACACTGTAGTCTCCACCACATTGTCGGTTGATGATATATAGCAAACAGCTCAAAGAGCACCATAGAAAAGCAAAAGAAGAACTTCCATCGAAGATAGCGAAAACAGAAAACTGTTTCCTACAAAGTGAGTAGAAAACATTAAAGTGAATAACAAATTACGTAGGATAATGCGAAGAGAAAACCAAACAGAAACACAGGCAAAGAAACACAAGCTCAAATTCACAAGAATGGGACACAACAGAAAGTCCCTACATTATTAATTCACCAGAGCAATGTAAAACATAAAGGGCGAATAATCTGACAGCACGACCTGATCACTCATTTTGTCTTTATTTCAGCATTCCTGAAAAGCAGTACCTGATTGGTGGGTAAACTGACAAACAGAACAGCAGTACCTAATCGATCACACAGTTCTAGGCTTCTCTATGCCCATCTGATCAATCTTTTCCTGTTGCATTCATAACATCCCTGATCAGATTTCTACTACTGCTCTTTCAATCTTGATCTTTCAACATCCCTGAAATAGCTAAAAATGAGTGCATGAAACTAAAAAAAAAAAACAGAAGTTAATGGTCAATCATTTTTGTAAGAAAACACGAGAATGGGACACATCGGAAAGTCCTTTTAATTATTAACTCACCATAACAATGTAAAACATAAAGGGTGAATGATCAATCTGACAACACTACCTGGTCACTCATTTTGTCTTCATTTCTGCATTCTTAAACAGCAGTACCTGGTCAGTAGTTTACAAACAAAACAGTATATATAGTGACTGAGAAAACAAGATTGGTTGGTAAACTGACAAAAAGAACAGCAGCACCTGATCGATGACACAGTTCTAGGCTTCCCTATGCCCATCCGATCAACCTTTTCCTGTTGCATTCATAACATCCCAGATCAGATTTCTACTACCGCTCTTTCAATCTTGATCTTTCAACATCCCTGAAATAGCCAAAAAGAAGTGCATGAACAAGTTAAAACTGATTAAGAAAACCAATTCGATGGGGGTAAAGCCACGAACAAAAAGAGAAGAACATGTACTTATCATAGACAGGTAGGATCTTCACGTCATGGGATAATCTAAACACTCAAGTTCCTCTTTTATCCTACACGTACAACTGCTCATTTTATCTAGATTTCACCATTGCTGAAATAAACAAAAGAGATGAGAATGACCATCCTCTTTTATCCTGGCCATGCTAAAATAAACATAAAAGGGGAGTGGCCATGCACCAAAATGATGATATATAAGAAACCATGAATGGTAGGTAAATAACAAATAAAAAATTATTACTCCAGGGTACCTCATAGTGGGATTGTACTAGAACGAATTCTACTAATGCTCATTTGATCTTTATTTCTCAACATTCCTGAAATAGACAAAAAGAAGTGAATGAACACCATAAAAGTGAGAAACCAAACCAGTAGGATATTTGCCTCTTTGGGGGCTGAATCTACCCAAAAAAAAAAAAGAGCAGCACATGTTGTTACAGAAAGTAAAATTCAACATACTAAAATAAATGATGAAATCATTTCCAATTTTGAAAATAAAATTGCTGAGTTGTCAAATTGAGTGATTTGTGTTGAAGAACCATGTGAGGCTTGCAAGAGCGCATAACTATTTGTCTAATCTTGCCACTGATCAGGAACGGAAGATATGCAAACCTCACTTTGCTCATCAAAACAAATCATGCGCTCTTGCTGATCCTTTGTTCTCATATTCAACCCTCCTCTAATAAGCAGGAAAAAGAAAAGTTGAATGATCCATCATAACAAGGAGAAGACACGAGCACGATATACCATGAGAATTATCCAAGTTGTTTCAAATGTTCTTACGGAAAAAGGAAAGGTGAAATAGCAGTACAAAACTACTTTTTTTAAGCCGAATTAGGATATTCAAAACTATAGGACATAAACACTACTCTTTCACTAAATGACCTGTCCCATATGCTCCAACCTTCAAGTATACCCCAGCTAATCAATCTCCTCGTCACTATATGCTGTAAGCCTGTCCCCTGATCTCCTTGTATTTTCCCTAGCCCCTGCTGCCCATTTGTGTGCAATTCTTGTGCCCAATACAATATCAATAAATACACTTAATTAGTTGATTTTTATCAAAATTTCCAATTCAAGATTGACCTTGTTCATTTCAATCTGCACTTAAGACCACCTAACTACTAAAAGGTAACAACTAAATAAGAAATACACTAGGAACTACATAAGAAATACACGAGGTAAAGGACACATACATTTTATCTAACAAGTTTCATACAAAAAAATAAGGACAGCAAGATAAAGCGAAACATGATGGTAATGGAATAGAAAAAATACTGGAGTCACCAGTTAATGAAGAAACTCAATTTGATGCATGAAAACACAATCTTCAAAATGAGATGATTTGACAAAGCAAGACACCAAAACCAGCAGGCATAATTTCCAAAGTAAGAACTATAAGACGAAGCTGAACATAGTAGTAGAATAGAAAAAATACTGGAATCGCCAATTAAAAAGAGAGCTCACCTTGAGGCATTAAAACTCTTCAAAATGAGAAGATTTGAGAAAGCATGACACCAAAAGCTATAGGCATAGATATAAGACATTACTTAAAACATCCACCTTGTGCTTGGTAACACCAAAAGAGACAACTTCTATCGAAGATTCTAAGATAGTGAAAACCTAAAATCTTTCTCCCTACAGAAGTCGAGGATAAAAACGAAGTTAAATCACAAATATGCATCATACTATAATTTAAAAAAAAAAAACAGAAAATACAGAGCAAAACAATTACCCTCTAAGAAAATACAGACCAAAATACAGACAAACAACTGATGGCCTTGAGATTGCCTGGATCATATTCTCGGAGTATTTCTTGTGTTGATAAAATGTCAGATGGAATATAAAATAGCAACGAAAAGAAAAGAAACCAAAATATTTAATACACCATAAACTCAGGACATAATCACCGTTGTAGCGTAACACCGCCTATATTTGCTTGTCACCAAAAGAATCTTTCATTAAAATGGTTAGACAATCTTCCTCCTCCATGAGATCATGGAATCCCGCATCGCGGCTGAATATCTACTAATATAATCCAGCTCATCACGATGCTGGATTCCATGATCTATGCACAACTTATAATTCATCGCAAGAATCACAAGTATTAAAAGTATACAGCCCTCCCGGAGTTAGTAACTATTTAAAACATCATGCACACAGGAAAAGAATCCCTGCATAATGCATCAAACTGAAGCATGATATAGTTCTCTTCGAAGTCTCCACCACATTGTCGGGTTGAGGATATATAGCAATCGGCTGCAAGAATACCACACCAAAGCAAAAGCAGAACTTCCATCTGAGATAGCCAAAACAGACAACTTTTTTCCTACAAACTAGAGTAGAAAACAGTAAAGTGAACAACAAATTACTTAGGATCATGAAAAGACAAAACCAAACAGAAACACAGACAAAAAAAAAAACAAGATAAAATTCACAAGACTCGGACACAACGGAAAATCCCTACATTATTAATTCACCACAGCAATGTAAAACATAAGGGGTGAACAAACTGACAGCACTACCTGATCACTCATTTCGTCTTCATTTCAGCATTCCTGAATAGCAGTACTGATCAGTAGTCTACAAACAGAACAGAATAGATAGTGATTTAAGTAAACAAGATCGGTGGGTAAACTGAAAAAGAGAACAGCATTACCTGATCGATCACACAGTTCTAGGCTTCTCTATGCCCATCCGATCAACCTTTTCCTGTTGCATTCATAACCTCAAGTTCCACTTTCAAACAATCCACAACCTCAAGTTCCACTTTCAACCAGTCATTTTAGTGCTGCTCGCCAACCGTACCTTAAATAAGCATAAAAGGTGAATGGACATCAAAATGTTGGTAAGATACCATCATTATTGGGAAAATAACAAATAAAACAGTAATACCTAATAATGCAGTTGACCTTGATCTGAACAGCTTTATACTACTGCTCTTTCAATCTTGAATTTTCAACTTTCCTGAAATAGCCAAAAAGAAGTGAATCAACACCATCAATAGTTTACGGTCTCAAATATCCAGTTTCACAATAATCACAGCTCAAGGGGTCTAATTTTCTACATTCCTCAATACACACAAGTGGTGAAGTATTAAATCATAAAAGTCAGTAAGAAAACAGGGTTGGTGTGTCGATTGATGAGTGAGAATGAAGCCAGGGCTTTGCCTCCAAATACTCACTCGCATGACATGTAAAGCAATAAAGGACCAAAACCTCGATTGCAGGGAAGGGTTCACTAGCCTCCAACAGGGGAAAAAAAGTAGTAAGATAAAAACAAGCAGAACCTAGGCCATAAAAGGCTGCAGTGAGATAAACAAGCAAAAAGACTAACAATAATCAAAACATATAGTTCTATTTTACAATTAGAAGAGTAGGGAGTGATTAAGAAAACAAGGTTGGTGGGTAAATGGACAATCACTACGTAAAACATAAAGCATTTAGAGTCTTAAATTTCCAACTTGACAACGATTGGTGGGTAATCTACAAACAGAACCGAATAGATGGTGATTAAGAAAACAAGATTGGTGGGTAAACCGACAAAGATAACAGCAGTACCTGATCGACCACAGAGTTCTAGGCTTCTCTATGCCCATCCGATCAACCTTTTCCTGTTGCATTCATAACATCCCTCATCAGATTTCTACCACTGCTCTTTCAATCTTCATCTTTCAACATCCCTGAAATAGCCAATAAGAAGTGCATGAATAAGTTAAAACTGATTAAGAAAACCAAGTTGTTGGTGTTAAGCCACAAACAAAAAGAGCAGAACTTGTACTTATCATAGACTGGTAGGATCTTCATCTCGTGAGATAATCTAAACACTCAAGTTCCTCTTTTATCCTAAATGTGCTACAACTGCTCATTTTATCTTGATTTCACCATTGCTGAAATAAACAATTGAAATGAATGACCATCCTCTTTTATCCTGACCATTCTTAAACAAACATAAAAGGGGAATGATCATCAAAATGTTAATAAGAAACCATGATTGGTAGGAAAATATCAAATAAAACATCAATACTCCGGGGTACCTCATCATGGCATCGTACTTGAACGAATTCCACTAATGCTCATTTGATCTTTATTTCTCAACATTCCTGAAATAGACAAGTGAATGAAAAAGTGATGAACAAAACAAGAAGGAACTTCGCCTCTGGGGGCTGAATCGACCAGAAAATATAAAAGCAGTACATGTAGTTATCATAAGACCAGTAGGATCTTGGCCTCCTTTATCATGACCTCGCTCATTTTATCTTGGTTTGAGCATTGCCGAACAGCAGTACCTGATCACATGGTTTATTTTTCAACATTCCTGAAATACACAAAAATAATAAATGAACACCATAAAAGCGAAACAAAACAAGTAGGATATTCGCCTCTTTGAGGGATGAACCGACCAAAAAATTAAAAAGCAGTACATGAAGTTATCATAAGACCAGTAGGATCTTCGCCTCCTTTATCATGACCATGCTCATTTTATCTTGGTTTTATAGTTTCAGCATTGCCGAACAGGTACCTGATCACATAGTTTACAAACAGAACAGTAGTAAGAGATAGAGAAAACAAGATTGGTGGGTACACTGAAGAACAGAACAGCATTACCTGATTGATCACACGATTCTAGGCTTCTCTATGCACATCCGATCAACCTTTTCCATTTGCATTCATAACATGGAACACTGCATAAAATATAAATCATATAAAGTCAATCTTCAAGTTCCAATTTTACAATGAGAATAAGCTTGAATACAACAAATGAAACATTGAATATAAAATTTTATGATCTATTAGAGGAGCAAAAAGAGAACAAGCCTGGTTTTGCTAATTCTTTTACCATGACTTCCCAAATGGTGGGAGCTGCTTTCAGGGGAGTTCTCGAAACAAAAAATAAACATGTCAGAGATTTCAGATTGCAAATCGATCAATGTTCAAAGAATAGCACAATGTCCTCGGATAGGTGCACATTTCCACAATCAATTAGCACATCCAATCAACCTCATCCCCCTGGCAAAATATGATTTTTTTTTTCAGAAAGGGGGAAAAGGATAAACAAAGTAATTCGAAGAAATACATAAGAGCTTTTGAAATAATATAACGAAAAGAGTTTACTTGATCAATTCGATGCAAATATAGCTGAAAAATGAATAATAGGCTAAAATATGCACCCGAAGATTCCACCTGCTTGTCAACTTTTCACAGTTCATACTTGTCAACTTTTCTACTGAGCTTATGGACTCCTTATTTGTCTAGTAAATTTGATAGCCAAGAAACAGAATAGAAGTACAACAGCAGTACCTGATCGATCAAGTAGTTCTACACTTCCCTAGCTTATCTGATCAACCTTTTCCTCTTGCATTCATAAGATGGAATACTGCATAAAATATAAATCATATAAACTCGATCTTAAAGTTACAATTTCAAAATTAAGCATAAGAATGAATCAAACAAATGAGACTTTGATTACAACAATTTATGATCTATTGAAGGAGCAAAAACAGCACCAGACCGGTTTTGCTTTCAGGGGAGCTGCTTTGGTAGGAGCTGCTTTCAGGGGAGTTCTCACAACCAATTAGTATAGCCAATCAACCTCTTCCCCTAGCAAAAGATGATTTTTAGATCAGAAAAATGGGGGGAAAGATAAATAAAGATTTTCAAAGAAAGACATAAAAACATTTTAAATAATAGAAGGGAGGGAGTTTACTTGATCAATTCGATGCAAAGATGGCTAAAAATGAATGACATTTCCTATTCTTTACTGATGTTATGGACACCTTCATCTACAGTATATACTCCTGGTCACATCCAATGACGGGGCAAAGTGGGTCTTGATACAATCGAGTGCGTTTATAAACTATTTCATGGCTATTCCCCTCGATCCCATCATGGGCAATAGTCACCGAACAATATCCTCAAACAAAGTTACACCTACGTCGAGGTAATCGCAAAAATGAAAGTTATTAAAAGTAGTAAGTACATGAAGTATGTTAAAAATTAGAATGGTAAATATATCTCAAGGAGAAAGACGTCTAAGCAAAAGATGCACATATTAAAATACTTACCCAGCATTCAATGTGATTGTGCCTTTAGATGTCAAAGAAATTTTTCCATGGTATCTCTTTCCATCAACTTTGTGGCACTCAGGTGGGCATTTAAACAAGATTCCTATCTCGTACCAAGTCCTGGAAGATCTCACATTGAAGAAGAGGCCCGTAGATCTACAAAACAACAAAAAGAACATTGATATGAGCAGATTCTTGCAATGTAGGTGCCAACAAAACTTGAATATCGAAGAGGAAGAACATTATATAAGAAAGATTTGGGTGCAAACATTATCTGGCATCCTCGAATGAGCTCTTCCACAATCAATTAGCAAACCAGTAAACCTCTTCCACCTAGCAAAGTGTGATTTTCATTCAGAAAGGGGGGAAATGATAAATAAAGAAGCTCAAAGAAATAAAAGGAACCTATTAAATAAAAGTGAAGAGTTTACTTGCACAATAAGATGAAAAGATAGCTAAAAATGAATGACAGATCCATCCACTATCTCATAGGACGATCCCACCTGCATTCATCTCAAAGAAAAAGATTCAGAGTACAGACTTCCTTTAAATCCTAACTGAAGAAGAGCAAACAAATTAAAGAGAAGAAAATTAATATTGTTAAGCAAATCATATTTACCTAGTACATTTGATAAGCTGTATAACAGAAAACATCATGCAATCATCTTCTCTGCTTCGAGGTTACGGACACCTTTGTCTATTACAAAACCAAGGTTGCATTAGGATAAATCCAGCAAACACTCATGGCCACATCCAAAGACAGATGGCAAAGGGGAGAACTGTCTCAAAGGATAGCTATTCCCCTCGATCCGATATGGCTAATGATCACCAACCAATTTCCTGAAACAGTTGAAAGCAGTAATACTTAGAAGTCACACCTTCATCTAAGCAATTACAATATTGAAAAAGATATCATTATGATCACCTCTCACCCGATCAAAGGTGGTCAACATCAACGTTCAGAGTCCCACTAGGAGCAACTAGCCAGCCATTTTTATTCTGAGAAACTTGGAAACTCCCTTAAAAAATGAGACAAAAAAATGTGAATGCTCAATCGCAACCGTAAGAAAACACAAGAATTGGATACTAGAAAGTCCCTACACTGAGGAGTAAGCCAACTAGCAAGCAAGATGCAACATTACCCAGAAAGTTAGTTTTGATAGATTCAATCAGCCCTTTAAAAATGTGGCAGTTGAACTGACAGATAGGAACTCTTTGTAAAGGTGGAGCTGTTTTCTGCAGAAAAAATACAAAATTTTCAGTAGCACAACTAAACTGAGGGGAAAAAAAGGAAAAAAGTAGTTTTGATAAGGAAACAGAACCAGCCCTTCTCTACTTGGTACTACCAATTTGGTAGGAACTCTTTGTAAAATCAGAGCTGCTTCCAGCAAGGGTTGCTTGGTTTCCTGCGTCCAAGACAATAGAAAGCTGCAGTGAGATAAACAACAAGCAAAGAAACTACCAAAAATCAAAACATACAAAGGTAAAAAAGAACACAACCTTGTTTTGGCTTAGGTTAACACAATCTTCAGTTGACTTAAGATTCTTCATATATCCAATTAGCCAATTCCACTTCACAAGATAACCTCACAATCTTTAGTTGAATTAAGATATTCTGAGAAACTTGGAAACTCCTTTAAAAAATGAAACATAAAAGAGTGAATGTTCAATCACAACTATAAGAAAACACAAGAATTGGATACTGGAAAGTCCCTAAACTGAGGAGTAAGCCAACTAGTAAGCAAGGAGCAACATTACCCAGAAAGTTAGTTTTGATAGATTTAGTCAGCCCTTTAAAAATGTGGCAGTTGAACTGACAGAGAGGAACTCTTTGTAAACTTGGAGCTGATTTCTGCAGAAAAAATACAAAATTTTCAGTAGCACAACCAAACTGAGAAAAAAAAATAGTTTTGATAAGAAAATAGAACCAGCCCTTCTCTACTTGGTAGGAACTCTTTGTAAAATCAGAGCTGCTTCCAGCCAGGGTCCTGCGTCCAAGACAATAGAAAGCTGCAGTGAGATAAACAACAAGCAAAAAAACTACCAAAAATCGAAACATGCAAAGGTAAAAGAACACACCCTAGTTTGGCTTAGGTTAACACAATCTGCAGTTGAATTAAGATTCTTCGTAAATCCAATAAGCCAATTCCACTTCACAAGATAACCTCACATACATTCAGGAAATAAAATACAATTTACGAGTAAAGTTCCAAAGAAGGAAAAAAATCTAGATGCATCTTACTAGGAGGTGGTAGAATCTGAGTGTTTCGGCTATCGCGAAAATGGTGATTGGTCAATTAGTGGATAAACCTCCAATAAGATATTTTCCCTTCAAGATATATAACGTACCTATTAAGATGAGATGGGAAACAAGTTAGAAAATTGAAGAAAATTTTATAGGAAATCGAAGAAGCAATTATATATAGAAGGATCCAAACATCGAAATTTCAGAAGATTTCTGCTGGGGTACACATACCAAAATAAGAAGGTTACCCAGCCGACATTCAAACATGAAGAGAGGAGAGAACTCAAACTCTTAGCAGAATAGCAGGTGCTTACCCTCTAAATTTAAGTAAGAGAAACAGAAGTTAGGGTTTTGAAATATCACAGAGAAACAAAGGGAGGAACAGAAACGAGTCGAGAGAGACGGTATAACCTGGAGTCTTTGTAAACTAGATCGTGAACGAAGATCCGAGTGGTGGTTGATGGAGGTCGGTCGTGTCGACAGTCGTTCTTCTCGCCTACTTCTTTTGCGACTACGAATATCAGATAGAAAAACAGATGAGAGAGCGAAGAAAAAGAGATGAGAGCAAGCAAGAGAGTTTACGAGATTCTGGGATTATGGGAAATGTAAGAGACGGCCTACTGAGATCATATATTTATAGTGACTTTAAGGCGGTGGGAGGACACAGTTGACTTGGTCAACGGCAGCTGGAGCGGTTTACCCAACAAAACAAGAAATTAGGGTTTTGAGATGTGAGAGAGAAAACAGAAGAACAGAAAAAGAGTCAATAGAGAGAACGTTTAACCTGGAGGAGTCCGACTTGATCGTGAATGAAGGCACGTAGCGTCCGACATTATGTGAGATGTGAGACAGAAACAGGAGCAGAAAAAGAGGCGCCGAGCGTCCGTCTTTGTTAACTTGATCGTGAACTAAGGCGCCGAGCTTCCGTCTTTACAAGCCCAGAAGAAGGATAAATCTCTACAAAAGAGACGAAGAAAAAAAGAAGAGAGCAAGCAGGAGAGAGTTTAGGAGATACTGCGATTGGAATTCTGAAAGACGCCCTACTGAGATCATATATTCATAGTCACTTTAAGGCGGTGGGAGGATAGTTGACTTGGTCAACCGTTGGCCGGGTTTCAATGTATTTTTGGAAACACTTACCCGTTGCTTCTGCCAGCTGTATTTTTTTCATACTCTATTATTTTTGGAAACATTTTTCTTCTTTACGCCAGCTGTACAGAAGCTTAGTTTTGGAGCCGTTGGGACTAACACAGCTGTACTTATTTTTGGAAGCATTTTCCCTCTTTACAAAAACAAACAATGGGGAAAGGGTAAGGATAACTCAAAAATCAGTAAATATTTTTGGGTATAATTCTCAAATATTCCTCAAATACTATACTCTGTATTTGCATTTACAATAATTTTTTTTAAAAAAAAACTCCAAACTTGGGGAAAGGGTAAGGCCAAAATATAGCTGAAAAATAATATAACGAAAAGAGTTTACTTGATCAATTCGATGCAAATATAGCTGAAAAATGAATAATAGGCCAAAATATGCACCCGAAGATTCCACCTGCTTGTCAACTTTTCACAGTTCATACTTAACAACTTTTCTACTGAGCTTATGGACTCCTTATTTGTCTAGTAAATTTGATAGCCTATATAATAGAAAATACCAAGCAATCCTCTTCTCTACTGAGGTTATGGGCTCCTTTGTCTACAGGAAATACAGCTGGTGGTATCCAAAGACCGCGCAAAGTGGATCTTGATATGTTAGACTGTTAGAGCTCACTTTTCAACTTTCTCATAGCTATTCACCTCAATCACATCATGGCATGACTAATGATCACTGACTAATATCCTAAAGCCATTCAAAGTAGTCACACTTGAAAGTTAAAGTTATTAAAATTAGCAAGTACATGTAGTATGTTCGAATCATAAATAAAACTCGAGAAGAAAGACAGAAAATCCGAGCATTAAAATACTTACACAGCATTCAAGGGATTTGTGTCTGCTGATACCAAAGGAATTTTTCCATGGTATCTCTTGCCATCGATGTTGGGGCATCTCAGGAGAGCATTTACCCAGATCCCCCATCTTGTACCTAGTCCTGGAAGATGTCTCATTGAAGAACAGGCTTGTAGAGCTACAAAACAACAAAATACTGAGCACGTGAATCATTAAGAAACATAGGAGGGGTCAATAAAAAGAACACTCATATCAGTGGGGGCTAAAAAAAACTAAACTTGAATATCCAAGAGGAAGAACATTACATAAGAAACACTTCGGTGCAAACATTGGCTGGCATCCTCAGAGGGGTATTTCAAAGAAAAATATGAATTTAATTCAGAAAGAGGGAAAATGATAAAAATCAAAAAGTTTAAATAAATATATGAGAACCATTCAAATAACAAAAGCGAATGAGTTTACTTGATCAATTCGATGCAAAGATAGCGGATAATGAACGACAGATCCATGCATAGCATTCATCTTGAAGAAAAAGATTTAGAGTTAGCACTTCCCATAAATCCTAATTGAAGAAGAGCAAACAAATTATAAAAAAGAAAAGTAACATTGTTAAGTAAATCATATCATGCAATCCTGAATCTACTATAAGGTTATATGTCACCTTTGTCTATGGCACAACCAAGGTGTTGCATTCAGCCAAATCCAGCAAACAGTCAATCCTGCCACATCCAAAGAGCAATGGCAAAGTGGAGAACTACCTCATGGGATAGCTATTCTCCTCGATTTTTTTAATACGCCTAATGATCACCAACCAATTTCCTGAAACAGTTCAAAGTAGCACACATAAAAGTTACACCTACATCTAATCAATCACAAAATTGAAAAAAAGATACCATTATGATCACCTCTCACCGAATCAAATGTGGTCATCAACATCGCAGTTCAAAGTCCCACCGGCAGAAACTAGTTGGCCACTTCTATTCAGAGAAACCTCGAAACTCCATTAAAAAATGGACCATAGAAAAGTGAACGCTCGATCACAACCGTAAGAAAACACAAGAATTGGACGCTAGAAACCCCTATGTTGTTCACCATTTCTACATACCTCACTTAAATATGTTTGCTTGAGTTTCCAACACTAAATAGGCAAACTAGCAAGCAAGGAACAGCAATACCCTAAAATGTAGTTCTCATACATTCAATCACCCATCCATATGCAACAAACTCTAAGGAGTGTGATTTGAACCCCCTAACCTCTTGCAAGGGCCACCTCTCCCTTGCATGTTCTAAGCGGGAGCTCCTTGCATGTTCTAAGCTCAAATTAATCAATTTTTCAAAAAAAAAAATTGGAAGTCTGCATTCCGAAGACAACTATGTAGAGTGCAGACAACTCCAAAAGTGAGGTCTAAGTCTAACCCTAGGGTCATCTAGCCAAGGTGGGCAATTATTCAAGCCCTGCTACATGTAAAAAAAATTCCTCTTTATAAAATTTTCTTGGGTATAACTACCGGTTAAAATATATTTGCTATAAAAAACATTAAACAGCCCATTTCCTCATATGTTACTCATGCTCTTCAAAGAAATGTCACAGAAAAGGCCAAAAGAAAATTACCCATATGTAAGTAGTGTTGACTCAAATGCAGAAGGGTTCTCGATCGTCTCCTATTCATCTCCACTGCAGTAAAAAAAAGTTGCAATTAGATAAAACAAAAAATAAAAAAATAAAATTATAAAAACAAAGAAAGAAAGAAAAAAAATCGGACCGCATTACCTGATCATTCATGTAAAGCAATAAGGGGCAAACACTAAGATTGCAAGGATGGGTTCACTAGCCTCCAGCAGAGAAGAAAAAAAAACTAGTAAGATAAAAACAAGCAAAATTAAAGATAGAATAGTTAAAATACCACAATGCACAGAAATTCATAAGACAGAAAGAAGCTTCTGACCACCTAGACAATAAAAGGCTGCAGTGAAACAGCAATTAAAAAAACTGATCAAGAAAACCATGTCGGTGGGTTAAAGCCACAAACAAAAAGAGCAGAACCTATACTTATCAGAGACTGGTAGGATCTTCACCTCATGGGATAATCTAAACACTCAAGTTCCTCTTTTATCCTAAACGTTCTACAACTGTTCATTTTATGTTGATTTTACCATTGCTTAAATAAACAAATGAATGAATGACCATCCTCTTTTATTCTAACTATGCTAAAATAAACATAAAAGGGGAATGCCCATCAAAATGTTATTAAGAAACCATGATGCATCAATACTCGGGGGTACCTCATGATGGCATTGTGTACTTGTACGAATTCTACTAATGCTCATTTGACCTTTATGTTTCAACATTCCTCAAATAGACAAAAAGAAGGGAATGAACACCATAAAAGTGATAAAGAAAACAAGAAGGATCTTCGCCTCGTTGGGGGCTGAACCGACCAAAAAATAAAAGAAGCAGTATATGTAGTTATAGCTTATAGGATCTTTGCCTCCTTTATGATGACAATGCTACTTCGTATCATTCTATCTTGGTTTCAGCATTGCTGAACTGCAGTACCTGATCACATAGTTTACAAACAGAACAGTAGTAGTAAGTGATTAAGAAAACAAGATCAATATCAACGCACACACTAAATTCTGCTAGTGCTCTCTAGGAATGCTAAATTCAAATAGGCAGAGAAGACAACTGAAACTCTTAGGCAAGCATCAACGCACACACTCTGTTGAAGAACAATAAAAGCACACTCTGTTGGCTTCCTCTGTCCTGAACGATAAAAAAAATCAAATGAGATGAACAACAAAAAATAGAACACAAAACTTGAAGAGGAATGGAAGAACACAACAGTTTTGTCGTAGGCCGGCAAGATCTTCACTTGGAGCAAGATTTATTCGTATATTCAATCAGATAGTCCTCTTTACAAGATAACCTCATACATTCAAGACATTAACACAAGTTACACATCATAAAATTCAAAATATTAAAAGAAATGAGAAACAACAAAAGTGTTTTACCTGGAGGTGGGAGAAGGCTGGTTAAGGGCAGGTCACTTGAAGCAGAACTGTTTGAATAACCCTAAGCATATACTTCCCTTCCAGCATAACCTTGTAAATTGACTAATTGAGAGGAAGAAACACAAGTAACCAAATGTAAGCTTTACCCAACTAGATGTAAGTTCCATTGGAATATGAAATGAGAGACCAGCGCAACAAAGAGGATGAACAAATAGAAAATGAAGGAGAGAAAGATGAAATGAATTAGAGTGGATAATTAGTGTGTATGTACCTTCACAGGGTGTGTTCACATAAATCCATTCATCAGCTCAGAAACCATCAAGAACATGCACAAAAAAACATTAGTTGGGAAAAACTCGGGGAAAAGGAAGCAATGACATATTACTAAGGGAAAAAAGCAAGCAATTTCTGAACTGAGGGAAAATAGAAATTGTATAATGTTTTTTTGGTAAAGAAAATTGTATATTATATGAAATCACATAACCAAGGCATAACTGTTTCTCAAACATTATATAGTGATCTTACATCATCATCTGATTCAGCAGAAATCGGAAAACTGGAACTTCAACACGTACGTGTATATGTTAGTTTGACTGTAAACAGGCATAATTAAAGAAATTAAGAGAGTGAAGAACAGTTATAACTTACATAACGGTTGGTATCACCCTAAAAATTTCAACATCTTTAACAACACATAGCCTAATTATGTACGTCTTAACAGAAGCCCAATCAGATCACAAGAGGAGAAAATAACAGATAATGTGGTTCCACTCGTTATCCTTGGATAAAAATAACATTATAGTTGATCAATTGTATCGACCGCGTTCCTAAAATTAGGGTAATTAGGGTTTAATTTGGGATGTGAAGGATCGAGAAAGAGGGAGAATTACAAACGCCAAATAAAAGATATAGAAACTAGAGAAAGAAACTGGATCTAGGCTTTAGAGGAGAGAGAGCTTACTTCTAGCGGCCGGGTTTGAGTAATGGGAGAATTGAAGCGTACGTACGTTTTGCCTGGACTGGAGGATACGATCGCTCACGCTGAGAACAAGAATGCACCAACGCCAAGCGCGAGCGAAGGCCGCCTCGAGTTTTCGTCTCGATCGCTCACGCAGAGAACTTCAAAAGCCCTAATTCCGTAAACTAAGACAGAGAGATCGCTCACGCAGAGAACTTCGATCGTATCCATCTTTTCTTCTCGCTCGCTCGCTCGCAGTTTCATGAGGCGGTAGACATGGGAGTCCATAACCTAGATCGATCGATCGATCGATCAGTAGAGACGAAAAGAAAATCAGAAAGAGCAGTAGTAGAAAAACAGGGGCGCGAAGGAATTTTGAGAGGCAGAGCCAGTGAGGTGCCCCTCAGAGTGAGATCATTTATTTATTGAGAATCACTTAAGGCGGTGGGATCATAGTTGACTTGGTCAACAGCTAGGGTTAGATACTTAGATGTAATTTAGGAAGGAAGCATTTGCCCGTCCGTTGGACAACTCACTCACGATTATTTTTGGAAACACTTTACCCATCCAAACTTGGGGAAAAAGGTAAGCCAGCTGTACTCAAATTATTTTCCACTTTAGATGTATTTTTGGTAACATTTGCCCGTTACACTCCATAGCTAAACTGCCTAGATGTACCCAATAATATTACTCATTTTTTGGTATAATTCTCTAATATTTCTCAAATTAAATGCATTTCTCGCCTATAAAATATTTTTGACAGAAAAAAATAATTAGGCCATTTATCCAAAATTAATTTGCCATTTTAAAAGAATAATAAAAACGATTTCATAAAAAAGCATAATATGGTCAACATTTACATTAACTGGAAAAAAAATCAGTAATATTTTTGGGAATGATTCTATTTCTGAAATATTCCTCAAATACTATATACACTTTTTATTTGCTTTTAACAATAATTCAATTAAAAAAATACTCAGTCTTATTTAATTTTTATCAGAAATGCATTTCTTATTTATTTTTTATTTGGGGAGGGGGGGGGGGGGGGGTTAAATTAGTATGATAACTCTTTCCGGCCACCTGCATTCATCTTATCTTACAGAAAAAGATTCATAGTTCACACTTTCTTATTAGATTTGGATGAACTCAGAAGGGGAGAAGCTGAGGGGGTGGAAGCACAACATCTCTTTTCCCTCGTTGCGCGAAGTTTTGAAATGATGATCTTTCTAAGGGAGGCGTGTGTGAGTTACGCCTTGCAAACTAGCTTGCAGCAACAAGTGTCGTCGATAAAGTTACATTTTTACCCTCCCCTGCACATTGTTGCTGTATTTTTTTTATTAAAAAAAAAAAAAGTAAGTCTAGGTAAGATGTCAAATACTTCTTGTCCTAAAATGTATCGTCTTTTAAGCTTTGAATTTTTGTCAAAATACATGGATTTTAGGGTTATAGGGTAATTATTACCCCTAAAAAAGTACAATAGTAATTAAAATTAAAGAGTTCTCATCTCTATAATAATAATGAGATTTTAGTATACATAAGTTTCATTCATTAATGTGAAAGGGTCTAAAAGACCATTTATTTTAAGACAAAGGGAGTATCTATTTTCTTTTATTAAAGATCTATTGGGATTTTTATGTAGTTAAAAAATTGACTCAAAAGAACAAAAAATCTACTTTGTTTGGTGAAATAAAATAACCATGTAATTTAGTTTATAATTAGATGAAATCTTTCATTAAAATATTTCAAGAAAACTATTTTAACCTTCACACTTTAATAAAAAAATATAATTAATATAATAAATAATTATGAATTTACTCGAGCACAAGTAGTAGCAATCAAGAAGTCGAAAGTGGTGGATCAAAACCAGATAGAGCAGTTCGTAAACAAGATGGTTATCTTGACTCGGATCAATCATCGCAATGTGGTGAAGCTCCTAGGGTGTTGTCTTACGACCGAGATTCCCTTGTTAGTATACAAGTACATCTCGAATGACACTCTCTTGAATCATATCCAAAGGTCAAGAAGAGGAGGAGAACATTCTTGGCTTACATGGAGCAACTGCTTGAGGATCGCTACCGAGGCAGCCAATGCTCTTGCTTACTTGCATTCTACGGCATCACCACCAATCATTCATAGAGATGTTAAATCTGCCAACATCTTACTAGATCACAGTTACATCGCGAAGATATCTGACTTTGGCGCCTAAAGGCTTATCCCCTTGGATCAATCTCAACTACCAACATTGGTTCTAAGAACACTCGGGTATCTCGACCCCAAGTACTTTGGCTCAGGTCTTTTGACCGAGAAAAGTGACGTTTATAATTTGGAGTTGTTATTGTCGAGCTCTTGACTAGAAGGAAGGCAATTGATCGACCAAGAGGAACTGATTGGAGAACAAAGCCTAGCGACGTGTTTTCTTCGTTGGCTTGAGGAGGAACGAATGTTTGAGATCATAGATCCTCGTATAGTTAGTGAAGCCTCGAATGAAAAACTCAGGGCAATGGGAAGACTTGTTTGTAGACGCTTTAGTTCCGAAGGTAGAGATAGATCGACGATGAGGGAGTTTGCTATGGAACTCAAAACAATAAAGAAGTTGAGCATCCGTGGGAAGAGCCAGGCTACAAAGTGATCGACACTAATGATTTCGACGACGAAGAAGGAGACCTTTATCCTATACCATCGGTCGATACTTTAACACTACTCAGGGAGAAATGTCGTCGAAAGTAAACTTGTATGATGTTTGAATGTGTATTATATATGTTTGAACCTTTAAAGAGACAAAATACCCTCAACTCCTTCCCTTTGTTATATATAAAGAAATAAGTTTACGATCTTATGTTAATCAAGTTTGTATGAATTATAAGCAATCTTTTTTTTGTTTTGTTTTATATTGCTGAATTTTGAGATGATGGAAGTTCACTTGTCATTGGTTTAAAATTTTTTATTTAATAACGATGAAAACATACTTAATCCTTCTGCAAATAAATTCACTTCAAAATCTCAAATGCTTACGAGTATGTTTTGACAACAAATTTATAAAAAAAATTTTTTTAAAAATCTATTTTTCAATTAATTGAAATTGCTATGATTAATGATTTTTTCTTCGATTCCAAACATGGCATACTAAGATCATCTTTCATTTGGTATTTGACTATTGAGAGTATATATGTATTTTTTTAATAGTTTTTCTAATGTGTCCATGACACATTACGGTGGTTCATTTGGTATTTGTACTATTGAGAGTATATATGTATTTTAAATTGAAGGGAGTGTAATACTGTATGCCTGTGGTTCATTTGTACTTTATTTCTTCAATGAAAATCGTGATCACACGGGAAGAATAATTTTCGGGAAGTAACTTGAATTCCCACGAATTGCACTTCCCGGGAATTGAATTCCCACGAATTGCACTTTCCGGGAATTGAAAAAATATGTTTGGTTGAATTTTAGATGAGAGGAATTAAAACAAGGGAATTAGAATTTTCTATAAAAGGTGGAATTGCAACTTACCTAGGGAAAGGTAGGTAAGTTAAATTCCTTTAAAATGGAGGAATTTAAATTCATGAGAATTTAACTTCCTGTGATTTTCTGTGATAAAAAATCCAACCAAATACATGTATTTTATTTACTTTCTGGGTTTTTCTACTTCCTGGGTTATTCAATTGTCAACCAAACGAGCCCTGAATTCTTAAAATGGCTCGATAACAAACTTTTGAATTTTTGGGTTTATTATAAATATATAAAATCAAAATTTATTTTACAAAATCACGATATTTTTATTTAAATGTGTAATTTCTTTTAAAAATGAGAAGAACAAATATCATACTGTATAAAAACACAAGTAAGCATAATTACAATTAAGCTCCGAGGTAAGATAAAGAGGTGAGTCAATGTGTTTTTAATCACGGATTTTAAAAGATCAAATTTTAGAAAATATTTACCCTAGATACACCCAATTTAGTCATTTTAAAATTAGATTATTGGGTTTACGTACCCATTTTTTAAAATATTTTTTTTTCCAATAAAGTATTTTTATCCTATATGACTAGATACACAATAAACAAACTGTTTTAATAAAGATACGAGTTCAAATTTTAAGAATGAACATATATGAGTTGAAATAAATATATGACTAGAAAAATATTTTAATTTTGAGTTCATATAGTTGTTAAATTATGAAATTAAGTTGAATCTTAATAATTCGGTAAATAAATGAACCCAAAAAATGATGAACTTGAAATTAAAAAAAAAAAATGCTTCAATTTTTGCCATATAGGAGTATATATTTTTTTAACTGAGTAATTAAAGTCGCATTTACAATTCTAGTTTTCATGTACGTTTAGTCGTTTATTCACAAAAAAAAAATCTACAGTGAGTCATTATAATTTTGCTATACTAATTTGTAAATTTGAGATTAACCTTTTGTAACATTTCGAAATGGTTGACTTGAAAACAAAATCAAGTTCATTGCCAAAATTTCATAGGTCAGACTTTGATCAGTGTTGTATTGTGTGGTATTGTATATTTGTATATAATTAAATTATGATTTTTTATTTGGTGAAACTAATTAATGTAATTAATTATATATATGCATGGTTTTACTCCTAACGCGGCTAGGGCTTGTCCTTTTCTTATACCATCAAACTCCAAAGTCTCCGGTCTCAATTCAAATCAATAGTTCAATCAATACCATCATTGCAGCTATAAGGAATGGTAAAAAAAAAGGAAGAAATTTTATAATCGAGACACATTGCTTGTCTTAGTTTTTGTTAGTTTTTTTCCTTTAGTTCAATTCGTTTTTTTTGTTGGAGTCGTTTTTTAATTAAAAAATGTTACACTATTTTTTTTATCCATTTGTAATTGGTTGTATTTATTATTTTATTTAACAATAAAATGCTTGTTTTTTAAAAAATTTAAAATATAGTAGTAGTAATAATAACGGGTTTTCTAACCTAACAACCTCAAATTTAAATTATTTTTAACTTTTCTTAATATTGTTTTTCTGGGGTAGCTTCTTTAATTATTTGAATTGGTAGAAAATATTTTTCGGTTAAGGTTCTTATCCTATGCCCTTGGGGTATAGGTTGGGGTAACATCGGCATCCACACTTTCTCGGGAGTCGCCTTTTCCGGTTGGGGTACTGTTGTGAGTCGTTGCACTCTCACGCGTTTTGAGCACTCGTGGCACGTCTTGGCTTTCCATCGACTTCTTTGCTAACTCACGTTTTATATGGGTTGTTTTGAGTTTTTCTTTCTTCTCAGTTGATTTGTGTTATTGTACTGTTTGTATTGACGGTTTTCCATCTGCCGACTTGGTTAGCCATCAAATTTTAGGTCTTTCTGGACTCGAATTCTTACCTAATAAAAAAAATAGAAAAATCATAATAATAATTATCGGAAAATAAATTTCACATATAAAGACATACTCCATATTCAACTAAGTAACAGGATTGATAAGCTTAATATCGGAAAGTAAAATAATTAAGTTGACTTGCAATTTCCATTTTCCACTCATCACTACCCCTCGACGACTTTCACTTTTTTTAAATTCAGCGCTATATATATTCTCTCTTAATTAAAACTTGTCGTTTACTATTCATGCACGCTTTTTTAGAATGATAAAAACTACGTAGTATATGAAATATTAACATTTTTTAAAATTTGTTTTTATAAATTCATAATTAATAGTAACAAGTATGAAATTATTTAAAAAGTTAATATTTTATATTGTTTTTAACACCTCCAAAAGTGTGCGTAAATAGTAAAACGTCAAGTTTTAATTAACGGAAGTTTTAATTAACGGAGGGAGTATAATATATTCCTTTTCTAATTTGTTACGTACGCGTATTAATTTTGAAACAATATCAACATGTTAATCAGTGTCATCATGTAAAATAATATTTTAAAAAAACATTTCGATTCTTTCTTGTATTGTCAACCACTAAATAGTGTATCATTACCATACTACCTATATATAGTACATCAATTTTTATATCACGAACCAACTATATATAGTACATCAATTTTTATATCACGAACCAACTACCAATCATGATAATTAACCATCAATGTTGATAATCATGTTTATATTTACCGCCTAGTCATTGAGAGTAAGAAACCGGCCAGTGCGGACGGATCGGATTTCAATTGAGAACAATTGAGAGAACTTCGCTGAAAGTTTGGAACGACGCCATAAGTCTAGAATGACACTACTCTAATACTCTTTGCAAGTTGGTCGGATTGAATTAGAGTTCTTCGTTGGAAGTTTTGGCATTACTTCGAGCCTTCGACAAAGAGAGATGAGATCTAGAGAGGGTAAGCAATACATTTTCAATTGAGTTTAATATTTTCTTTTATTGTTTAACATTTCACATTAAATTACATGATAATGTATTAAAACTATTATAAAATCTATAATAATTATAATGTACCTTAGCTATGCATATTATAATAACATTGAATAATAAATTTATTTTTTTAATATATATATATATGTATATATATATATATGTATGGGGATTGACTCTGGTGAAAACCTCAAATTGCGGTAAAAATCATGAGGACTAATTTATAGCTTGGTTTATTTGAAACTCGTGCTAAAAACCTCAATTACATAGTGACTTTACAACTCAGTTCAACCTAAAAACCGTGCTAAAAACTCCAGTTTTAAAATAACACATGACTTTATATATCGGTTAAACCTAAAAACCGTGCTGAAAACTCATGTTTTAAAATTACATTAGTGACTTTATAGCTCGGTTTTATTCAGAACCGGGCTAAAATATGTGACCTTATAGATCGGTTCTATTTATAACCGAGCTATAAAGCTAGTGAACGGGGCTAAAAAGCCGGTCATCACAGGTTTTTACCGCAATTTTGGTTTTCACCGGAGCGCAACCCTATATATATATATATATATGGTAATCATGACAATCGTGTAGTCTTCCACCTACGCTTACCACTATCGTACCAACTTATAATGGTTACCAACACGATAATAATCACTATTGTTAGTTACCATCACAGTGGTAACCATATATGTATTTGAGTTGATACAATTGGTACTTGATTGGTATGACAATTTTTGTACCATTTTTCAGCCCTAATTTTTTCGTCATAAAAGGAGTAATAAGTTTACAATTGTACTCAAGTATTTATTGATTGACGTACTTTATACTTACAACTACTACAAGTTACCCATCTTATGACCATTTATAGTTCCATCACTAGCTAGTACATTTTAAGGCTCTGTTTGATAAAATAAATAGTTTTTCGGAATTTGTGGTTTTGATATTATATAGTTTTATAAGAAATAAATTAATATAAAATTTTACTTTAAGCTTTTGAAAACACGGATTTTCATCAGCTACTCACTCAAGCTTTTTAAAGCTTATGATTTTTAATTTTATTATCAACTTTTCATCAAAAACCCTAACACCTAGGTTTCACAATCATCATACTAGTTTGTTAACCTATATTTAACACAAATAATCAAATCACCTTCCGCTACCCTTTTATCAAACACAACCTTATAATATCCTTTATTTAAAAATAAGACTATAAAATTAAATGAAATGTATATCCCTAAAATAATTTTTAAAAATAAAAAATAAAATAACACTTAATTTAATTCAAATGTAAAGTACTCACTTAAATCCATCGGTTAGAGCATTGTCATATGATATCTACCTCGCTTTTGTCAGCATAAATATACACACGCATATATATTAAGATGATAAAAAAATATTCTGCCCATCTCATAGTCTCGCACAAACTGAGACAGAGGCTAGCTAGTTGAGCTAATCGGCCCATGAATCTCTCCGACTCAATCCCACGGTGGCTCCTCCTAGTCCAATTAGTGTCCATTTGGGCCGCCACACGGACGGCCGTCGGAGTTCCCGCCACCATGCTAACGGCCACGACGACCACCAAGCCCGGGTGCCCGCGCAGCTGCGGGAACGTGACAGTTCCCTACCCATTCGGTGTGGGCCTCTACTCGGGCTGCTCCCTTAGCGGGCCAACCTACGACATCTTCTGCGCGTCGGAGCCCACCGGCCCGCCCAAGCCCTACCTGTACGCCCCCAGCAAGGGCAAAATGATTGAGGTGGTGGCTATATCCGAGTCCCAGATCCGGATCCGGAATAGCGTCGCCTTCAAGTGCTTTAACTCGTCGGGTCAGGTCACGTCCCGCGAGTTCTCCGACGACTTCGTTCAGATGAATCTCGACTCGACTTCACCCTTCACGTTCTCATCGACCTTGAACAAACTCACCGTGGTCGGATGTGCCGATGATGCGTCGATTTTTGGGACCCCTATTATCGCCGCTAACTCTGCCTCTTGCAATACCCAGTGTGCGACTAAGGATGATGTGGTAGCCGGTACGTATAAGATTTTGTCCAATTGATCAAACTCGCATTTATTAAATGATATTATTTTTTATTAATCAAAGTAATCCAAGCTTGATTTTATATATATATTGGTTGCGCTTGTGCCTTGTGCTTTATTTAATTTTTAAAAAAATTTGCTGGAATGATCCGTGCTTCTAATGAGTTATTATACATATAGGTTTTGATTAAAATGAGTTATAGAAACTTTTTTTTTTATCTCATGTAGTTGTGTATGCAATTCATGAAAATTTTAAGTGGTTAATTTCATTTTTATTTTTTTAATGTGTTGTCACATATGAAAAATATTGAGAATGTATTATTGTTTATGTCTCTCAAATATGGGCCCGCACATGACCTTTTTCTAGCGTACTAGCTCAGTCCACTTTAACATTTTCTAATGGCATTACTTTTGTTTTATTATACTCCATTGACTTTATGCACATTTTTTAAGGAGTTAAAACTATAAAAAATAATATTTTTTATTAATTTTTTTTTACATAGTCTTATATATATATTACTTTTTTTATTATTTTTTTTACATAGTCTTATATATATTACTAATAAGTATATAGTTATGTAAAAAATTTAATAAAAAATATATTATTTTATATAATTTTTAACTCCTAATCGATTCAAATTGGACATACCTAATCTGTCATTTTTAGAATAGTATTAAGAATTGTATTCTATATAATTCTATTATAATTCTATATAATATTAGACTCTTAATAGATATCTTATCTATTGTGAGATGCATGAAGGAGTAGATTACAAAAGTAATCCCCCTTTTTCTTTACTATCTGTGATAAGAAAGCAATCCTTAAAAAGTGTGTAAAAATTCAATGGATATATTACTAATAATTACCCTACAGTCTTTTGATTTTGAACACACAAAATTAATTTGACGACTGACCACTCAGGAGACAGTCAACCCTTTTTTTTCGGTTTAATTAGGAATCAAACATATATATTCTGAAATTAAAGTTCGGCAAAAATTGAATGAAATACTCGTTGACTAATGACTATCTATCATATTTATTTATTCATTTATTTATTATTGAGATTTCATATAGTAAAATCAATTAGCAATCAATTTATATGATATGTTTTTTTTTTCATATTTATGATAACTGATTTTTTTTTAATCTCATCGCATATCGTAGTAATATTATTAATGTCAGATTGGCTAATTGATTTACAAGTTGGCACACGGTTTCTGTTATTATCTCCGTAGGTTTTACTCTACCACTTACGTAGTTTTGTTAAAAAATATAGATGCTTTTAGATTTTATAAGTTTTGTATCAAATTATTAAAACAATTTTAATTAAAAAAAAAATTAATATTTTAATATATTTTTTAGTTTCTTAAAAAAACCTATAAATTTTAAAAAAACTATGTATAATCTATATGAAATAAATATCATATTTCATCAAATTTTAATGAACTCACGGAAAGTAACGGACTATTATTGTGACAATATAAAAAAAATCGTCAACCTATAGGCCAGTGCAACGGAAAAGGGTGCTGCCAAGTAGCGGTACCGAAGGGGATGAGGGGATTCTCAATCACCACCGGATTTCAAACCAACAACTCCAAAGTCGCCGGATTCAACCCTTGTGGTTACGCCTTTTTAGGGGCGCAAGATGAGTTTGTGTTCCACGGTGCATCCGATTTGGACGATCCAAGCTTCGTAAACAGGACCGTCGCAAATATTCCAATCATTCTCAACTGGGTCATCGGAAACCAAACTTGTAGCCACGCTCAGAAGAACGCCTCTAGCTACCCTTGCCAACAGAACACGACGTGCTCTGACGACGTCGAAAGTGGCATCGGCGGCTTCCGTTGCAACTGCCTCCCTGGCTACCAAGGCAACCCTTATTTGCCTCCAGGCTGCACAGGTATATGACATTATAATTATATGTTTTTCAATGTTAACGTTACTATAAACGTGACTTTAAGTTTTATTTTTAGCTAAATTCGTGACACTATTCCGGTTTCGTGTTACTAGATATCAACGAGTGTGAGGATCCGAGCTTGAATAAATGCTCAAACATATGCCACAATACACAAGGAAGTTATTTTTGCACTTGTCCTCGCGGATATTCAGGTGATGCTAAGAAAGGCGGGACAGGTTGTACGAAGAACTCGCAGGTTTTCGTCCTGAAATTGAGTCTCGGTATACAACTAGCTCTCTTGTTTAAGCTTAATACATGTAGATAAACACTTGCATTATATACATTTACATTACATGGTATGTATTATCTTGTCTTGCAGGATTAAGCTTTGGTGTCTTATTTTTATTCGTCGCATTATGTTGGGTGTATTTGATAAATAGGAAGAGGGAACTCATCAAAATGAAGGAGAAGTTCTTCCAACAAAACGGTGGATTGCTAATGAAGGAGCTCCTCTCGACATCTAAAATAAATGGAGTGGAAGCGTCGAAGATATTCACCGACGAGGAGTTGAAGGCGGCTACGAATAACTTTAGTGAGGATCGGATACTCGGTGCAGGCGGATATGGGACGGTTTTTAAAGGATTCTTACCCGACAAACAAGTAGTAGCAATCAAGAAGTCGAAAGTGGTGGATCAAAACCAGATAGAGCAGTTCGTAAACGAGATGGTTATCTTGGCTCAGATCAATCACCGCAATGTGGTAAAGCTTCTAGGGTGTTGTCTTGAGACCGAGGTTCCCTTGTTAGTATACGAGTACATCTCGAATGGCACTCTCTTGAATCATATCCAAAGGTCAAGAAGAGGAGGAGAACAGTCTTGGCTTACATGGAGCAACTGCTTGAGGATTGCTACCGAGGCAGCCGATGCTCTCGCTTACTTGCATTCCGCGGCATCACCACCAATCATTCATAGAGATGTTAAATCCGCCAACATCTTACTAGATCACACCTACACCGCGAAGATATCTGACTTCGGCGCCTCAAGGCTTATCCCCTTGGATCAATCTCAACTACCAACATTGGTCCTAGGAACACTCGGGTATCTAGACCCCGAGTACTTTGGCTCAGGTCTTTTGACCGAGAAAAGCGACGTTTATAGTTTTGGAGTTGTTATTGCCGAGCTCTTGACTAGAAGGAAGGCAATTGACCAAGAGAAACCGATTGGAGAACAAAGCTTGGCGACGTGTTTTCTTCGTTCGCTTGAGGAGGAACGAATGTTTGAGATCATAGATCCTCGTATAGTTAGCGAAGCCTCGAAAGAGCAACTTAGGGCAATTGGAAGACTTGTTTGTAGATGCTTCAGTTCCGAAGGTAGAGATAGACCGACGATGAGGGAGGTTGCTATGGAACTCGAGACAATAAAGAAGTTGAAGAAGCATCCGTGGGAAGAGCCAGACCACGAAGTGATCGACACTAATGATTTCGACGACGAAGAAGGAGACCTTTATCCTATACCATCGGTCGATACGTTAACACTGCTCAAGAGAAATGTCGTCGAAAGTACACTTGTATGATGTTTGAATGTGTATTATATATGTTTGAGCCTTTAAATAAAATAAGTTCGTAAACTTATGTTAATTAAGTTTGTATGAATTATCAGCAATCTTCATTGAAGTGTCATGAAATCTTTTTTATATATATAAAATGCGGAATTTTGAGATGATGGAAGTTCACTTGTCATTGGTTTTGAATTTTTTATTTAATAATGATGAAAACATACGTAATCCTTCTGCAAATAAATTCTCTTCAAAATCTCAAATGCTTATATGTTTTGACAACAAATTCATTAAATTTCAAAAAAAAAAAAAAGGATTTGTACCGATAAAATTAAAATTGATGAGATAATTTTGTCAAATATATTTATGTTAAAACAAAAGTTAATAAAAATAATTTTAATATAGTAAAATATAATTTATTGATAAAACGGGTAAAATCATGAGTAACAAATACTAGTAAAAAAAGAAAATGATTAAAATAAAGTTTTGAAAGTATCATGTATATGATACTTGTTGGGCCATAAAAAAAACGGCGACAAGCTACTCCATAGCAGATCGGCCCAGCCCAAGCAGTAGATTTGTTTGTCCAGATGTGATCAGGTATCTACAAACATGTTTAAGATGTCAATATACTCTTTTGTGGGACCCTGATCATCAGAGGTTCGCTAGTGGATATACATGTATTAGTAGTATGGTTCGGTGTTGCAATGCCAGCAATTTGCATTAGGGATGACAACTGGACGGGTGCGAGGCGAGAAGTACCCTTTCCATCCCTATTCCTGGTTTTAAAAAGTCCCCCATCTCCGTCCTATCCCTGTTTTTTAAAAGTCTCTGTCTCGGGTCTCATCTCCGTTCAGCAATAAATAAAAAAATTGATCCTTGTCAGTTGTCCCTATCCTTGTTGACCCTAACCCCATCGGGGAATCTCCGTCCCCGTTTAATATTCTCCGTTTACTTTTCCTAGAGATTTTCCCATCGACTTCTTTGTTTAAAACTCATGGTTTTCCCCAGTTTAATAGAAAACTATACGATATTTTTAAAGTTATGTCAAATTTATAATATAAATATTACATCTAATATCTCATAAATGAAATTGTAAGGTTAAAAAAAATTGAAGTGAAAGAAAAACTACATAATTTTATGTAAGAACGGAAGAAAATGGGGGTTTTGTTTACTCATAGTGAGGTTCTTCAACAGGGGCAGGGCAGGGATCGAGATGAGGACTATTAAACATGTCCTCATGCGGAGAATAATTTTGGCCCTCATCCTAGTCTCAGACTCTTAGAGCTCGTTTGGTTGGAAACTCAAAAACCCAGGAAGTAGGAGAAATTCATGTGTTTGGTTGGTATTTTTGAAATTAAAAAACGCAGGAATTCAACTTTCCGGGAAGTTGAATTCCCCAAAATGGAGGAAGTTCACTTACCTAGTCCCCCTAGGTAAGTTTAACTTCCTTCATTTTGTATTTGGAAATTTTCAATTCCTCCTTTTAATCCTCTAAAATAAAAAAATCAACCAAACACATTTTCACAATTCTCATCAATTGGACTTCCCGGGAATTCAATTCCCATAAAGTAACTTCCCGGGAATTTCAATTTCTACATTGAACCAAACGAACCCCTAGTCCTCATTTAATTTCCCCATCTCTATCCCGTAATGGGGTTTCTCCACGATTCGTCCCTAGTTTGCATGTGAGGGGCACGTGACTAGGACCACAAAATCTAATCTAATGTCAAAGATTTTTCAGTATCTTACCCCATATCTATTTTTACTCATTTCAGAATAGAATAGATTAGATTAGGTAAACAGTAAATACACCCCACACGGCACACCTATACACATGAGGAAATTCAATGTTGAATAGGGTTTAGTTCAGTCAGAACGAAGATTAGTACCTCCCAACTAAGTAATCTGTAATGAGACAAATGAATCATGAATTTTCGCTCCCTCCCAAGTCCCAACTATGTAAATTGTAAATGATGCAACAACTTGCTTCCTTTATTTTATTTTATCAGCAACAACGTACGATGATATGATCATGACATCTATATACATACACATTAAATTAAATAAAACTAATACTTTATAGGGAAAATTTGGTAAGTGTCCATATTTTGAGCAAAAATTAAGCCCTATAATAAAAGGGGAATAAATTAGGAGGGTGTCCAAAAATTCCAATTTTGCCCTTCCTTCCCATTTTCCTCCTTCCCATTTTTTAATTTGACCATTGACTGGTCAAAGGCATTGACTTTTGGTGACACATGTGTGGTGACATGTAAATTTTGTGATTACAGTTTCGTTTTTATTTTTTTTTACGGGGTCACTGTCACCACTTTTTGACAGTGGTGACACGTGTGTGGTGACATGAAATTTTTTTTATTACAGTTTCGTTTTTAGATTTTTTTTACGGGGTCACTGTCACCACTCTTTAACAGTGGTGACACGTGTGTGGTGACATGAAATTTTTTTTATTACAGTTTCGTTTTTAGAGTTTTTTTTTTCGGGGTCACTGTCACCACTCTTTGACAGTGGTGACATGTGTGTCGTGACATGAAATTTTTTTATTACAGTTTCGTTTTTAGAGTTTTTTTTACGGGGTCACTGTCACCACTCTTTGACAATGGTGACACGTGTGTGGTGACATGAAATTTTTTTTATTACAGTTTCGTTTTTAGAGTTTTTTTTTACAGAGTCACTGTCACCACTCTTTGACAGTGGTGAACTGAAATTTTTTTTATTACAGTTTCATTTTTAGAGTTTTTTTTTACGGGGTCACTGTCACCACTATTGAACAGTGGTGACACGTGTGTAGTGACATGAAATTTTTTTGATTATAGTTTCATTTTTAGAATTTTTTTTTATTACAACTTTAAACTGCAAGAAATTGAAGTTTGAAAGTCTGGAATTCGGAGTTGTTCTCAGATTGGATAAACATCAAGGGAGTGAAACTGAAGGTGCAATACGAACTGCAAAATTTCGAAAAAATTAGAAAGCTCTACCATTTGCGGCGAGACGGAGACGGCGCGGTGGAACGGTGGTGACATGCGAAGTGGTGACCTTGTTGGCTTCTGGTGGTCCAGATCTCTCCCTCCTCCCGCTGGCGCCTCAGATCGGACGAATTCGGCGCCGGAGATGTCGTGGAGGTCGAGGAGGAGAACCGGCGCCTAGGCACAACTCTTGTGAAATCTGCACCAGATCTCTCCCTCCTCCCGCTGGCGCTCTCTGTAATCAACTCCCGTGGTCCAGATCTCTCGCTCCTTCCGATGGCGCCTCAGATCGAACGAATTCGGCGCCTCAGATCGGACCACCAGAAGCCATGGAAGCTTGAAGGAGACGAGGATCGAGGAAGGGAAGAGCAAATGAGGAAGCCGAGGCTCGGATCTAAGAACGAGGGTAGGGAAATTAAAAAGGCAAGGGTAAAAAGGGAATTATGAAAATATTTTGGACATTTACTAGCAAAGGCAAAACCCTAGGACAAATTGTAAATGGCCCAAAGGTCGAAGGCCTTTGGGCCAAATTTCTTCTACTTTATATTGTCTCATATAAGGATAATATCATATAAAAAAGATTAAATATTATATATGAAAATGCTATATAAATGCAATATCGAATTGGCATAATTATCTAAACATCACATATTAAAAAAAAAACGTGTTATCTATTTTTTTAATCTTATTTCATGTAATTTGATAGATGTAATTTATATCCTATAATAAATTAAATAGATAGGTTTGGCCTTTAAAAAGATTCAGTATATTTATTAATAGAAAAAAAAGTTATGGTCCAATTTTTTAAAAAAAATTAAAAGATTTAGAAAACGATTTTTTTTTAATTTATGAAAATAGTATAAGTTTGACGATTTAGTTTGTTTAAACAATAAATTTTGGGGATTTTAAAAAAAAATAGAATTAAAATTTATTACATTTATTATCATATTTTAAATAAATAATTAATAAAATCTTATAATATTATATTAACCAATTTTTATATACCAAATGGGACATATACTAGTTTTATAGCATAAATAAAGTATAAAATTTGTTAAATAGAAAAAAATTATAATTAAAATTTATTACATATATTATCACATTTCAACTAAATACTTAATAAAATCTTAAAATATCATATTAACTTATTTTTATATACGAAATGGGACATATACTAATTTTATAGCATAAATAAAGTATAAAGTTTGTTAATTAGGCAGCTTTGCCGCCGCCGCCGCGCCACCAGTTGGTCGGCCCTCCCGGCTCCCCCTTTCCTTTATTTTGAATTTGAACCATTCTGGAGTCATCTCGTCTCTTTAATTCAATTAATCAACTGAGTGAAAACCGGCAGTTGGAAATGTCGACGTAACTTCCTTGCAACTTCCAAACCCAACTTCGCTTTGTTTGGCATCCTAAATGGGGCCCTATCAAATTCAATTCATACCACTATTCATAACAACTTTATCGGCTGACCCACCACAACTACAAGCCAGACTTTTCAACTTTGCAAGCTCCCCAATACCCACGTTAGAGCACCATCAACCGATTCTCTATTTTAGGGTGTTTAGAGCATTCCCAAGAGCTTTCCTAAAACAATCTCCAAAATAGAGAATAAGAAATCAAATATTCTGAATATTTTTTTGTCCCATTCCAACAGTTTCCCCATTATAGAATTCACCTCAAAATATATAGAGTTTGCTCCAAATTTAGGGAATGACCTCTATATTTTCCATCCATTCTCTATTTTGGAGAATATAATGGGGAAGCTCTTGGATCAAAAATCATCCCAACATTCTCCAAAAAATGAAGATGGGGAATCTCTTGGGGATGCTCTTAGAGCATGTTCAATAGCTTCTCTAAACAATTCTCCAAAATGGAGAATTATAAATCACATATTCTGGATTTTTTTGGACTGAAATCCAACAGATTCTTCATTATGGAGTTTACCCCAAAAAATATATATTTTTCTCCAAATTTAGGGCAATATCTCCATTTTTTCTCCTCATTCTCTATTTTGGAGAATGTAATGGGGAAGCTATTGGACCAAAATCAACCTTGATATTCTCCAAAAATCCATTATGGAGAACCTGTTGGAGTTGCTCTTAGAGCATGCCCAACAGTTTCTCTAAACAATTCTCCAAAATAGAGAATTATTAATCACATATTCTAGATTTTTTTGGACTGAAATCCAAAAGATTCTTCATTATGGAGTTTACACCAAAATATATATATTTTTCTCCAAATTTAGGGAAATATCTCCATTTTTTCTCCTCATTCTCTATTTTGGAGAATGTAATGGGTAAGCTGTTAGACCAAAATCAACCTTGATATTCTCCAAAAATCCATTATGGAGAACCGATTGGAGTTGCTCTTAGAGAATTTTAAGGCGTTTTATAGTTTAACGGGTTTTCTATCTCATTCTAAAAAATGAGAAGCAATAGAGAAAAAATAAAGAGGATTTTCTAAATTTGTAGGATTCTTTAAAAGTAAATTATTTTTCAAATTTTATAAATGAGAAAGTTATTTGAGTTGAAACAAAAAATAATTTGAAAAATATATATTTCATTTCCTCGTTTAGAGGAGTAGTTAGACACCTCAGACCAAAAAAAAAAAGTTTACCTTCGGCTTAATTCCACCCATAAAAATTAAATTGGACCACCCAAAGTTAAGGCACTGAAAATTATCTACGGACCTAAGGACAAAATTTGACTCAGTGGCAGAGCGCCCGGAGAAAAAACATAAAAAAAAAAAGTTTAATGTTTGTGTTAGAATATCAGTAAGAAGATAGCAAAGAGGAGATCTCTATTATCTGTGTATATTTCTCAAGTGGGATTACAAATATTTCTCAAGTGGGATTACAAACCCTTATATAGGCAAAGTAGAGAAAGAGTACATAAATGGGATCGGGGTTTAAGAAGGTGGAACATCCACAACTAGTGACTTTATAACAGTTTGGATTTTTTTAATAATTTTTAATAGTCTTAGAAATAAAAATAGTACGGAGTATTAAAAAAAGAATCACAAACCATGAATTCAAATCCTTTCAATCCATATCCAAACATAGACCAACATGTTGATTCGGAAGATAAGTTTGACAACCCATGAATCATGAATGGAACGGTTGCAACTTGCAACGCATCTGATACAAACAGTTAATTAGCAAAGAATCAATCCCCAATTGGAAATTGGAATCGTCTTGATAAGTTCATCTTCTTGCCAGAGTTACATTAAAGTGTATGCCTGTCCTAAATTCTAATAACCTCTCACAAATCACAGGCATCAGGTGAAAGTTGGCTCAAATTTTCCAATATGGTTCGTGCTTTTTTCGGACAAACTCATTCTCACATCAAACTAAACTCACATAAAATTGGGATCAAGCAAGGGAACAAGTGAAGTAGGCTTAAGTTACTATGCCGCGAATCATAATAAAGACCAATGGGTCAGCATTGAGAATCAGGAGTTGTCAGCGGGATATCTTGATCACCGGATGGGTTTACACGAACCACGTCTAGAGCTCTTGTCCTTCCTGGTGCTCCTCCCCTGAGCGAGGTTAGGTCGAGCACAAACCTGTTACCAAACCCAGAATTGACAGGTCAGAATTCCCAACATCTGGCTACTGTTCCGAGTAAATTCAGCTTGTAGAATATCCTAAAATTAACTTACGCGTTCTTTGAAGGGTTCTCATACACAGCCCCACAGTTTAAGAAGATCCTATGGTCTACCTTCGTTGCTGAGTGAATCATGGGTAGACGCACGTCTTTGGGCACTGCATTTCGGTTCAAATTTCTAGTCATTAACATAAGAATGGGAAAAATGCACAGTTGAAACGAATTGACACACAAATGAACTAGGTAGTTCTTTGAAACTATTCAATGGCTAACACACATAACCTGAGATTCTAACCTGATTCAAGCGGATTTCCGATTGACTGTTTTAGCCCCAAGATTTCCTGCACCGAAAATCAATTGCAATACTAAAGAGTTGGTGTGTGTGAGAGAAGATCTAGTTTGAAGAAATTTGACACTGCCAGTGCAGAGACACTCACCTTGAGATTTTCGTAGCAGGCATCCAGGTCTTCATTTACCAGGACATGATCAAAAAGACCTGGTGATTTCCCTTGTTCCATCTCTCCCTTGGCGTTGCGTAGACGCTTCTGAATCTGTTCCTCCGTCTCAGTCCCCCTGTTCCACACAAGATAGTATAAGCTTCACAAACCAATGATAACTTAGTAAATCCAAAGGAATAAACCAGCACCTACGAGTTGTAACTACCTGGAACGAAGGCGTTTTTCAAGATCCTCAAATGAAGGGGGGCAGATAAAGATAAACATTGCCTCAACTGGACTGGCTCTAACAGACCTTGCCCCTTGAACATCAATGTCAAGGATACATCTCTGCATAACAGACAATAGCTCGTAAAGATGAAATGCAACGGAAATTTATTCTGTTCATTGTTTATGGGTTAATTCCCATACGAATAAAAAAGCATGAACTACGCAATCCATCTTGTGGCCTTTATGTTTAAATTGCACATTAATAACTTGTTAAAATGTACCTTCCCAGCATCTGCAACTGCCTCTACAGCCTCTACGCTGGTTCCGTAGAGATTTCCATGAACAGAAGCAAACTCAAGAAACCTCCCTTCTCTAATCTCAGTCTCCATTGCACCCCGGTTAGTAAAATGATAATGGATCCCATTCACCTCATTCTCCCTCGGAGCACGAGTGGTGTGGCTCACAGAGAATCCGAACATGGAAGGGAACTCCTTCATCAATTTAGAAATCAATGTGCCCTTACCCACCCCTGAAGGACCACTAATGACAATGGGCTTTCCAGGATAGCCACAAACTCCTCTGCTCCAAGCCACCACAGTTGTTCCAAATACTTTACTTTGCTGTCTGACAAATTGGGTGTCCACCTACCAACAATGAATCCAAAAGGAAATTTTATAAAAAAAAAACACAAACACACACATGTGAGTGATGTGCATATATATACAAGATAAAAATAGAAGCCACATCCTCAGTTGCAGAATCAATATTTCCATTTAAAATAAAACTAACCTCAAGAAACCAAATGCGGTCATGGATGGCAGTGTTGTTCTTAATTATCAATATGCGATCTTTATCTAAAGCCAGAGCCCAAAAATCTGAGCAAGGAGAAGGTATTGTTCCCACAATTGTAGGGCATATCCTACAATTTGAACAAGACAATAAATCATCTCCTCCTGCTTAAGCTCCAGCTGTAAAGTAACAAATCCATTGCCAACAGCAACAAATAGCCAAATACAGTGATGAAATTTACCACTCGCCCGAAGATTCTTCAAGGACCTTAATTCCCATTGACACTCCCGCATCCGCATCACCATCCCCAATCATGTACTAAGAACAAATTAATCCAACAATCAATATTGATAAAACAATAGACAAATCATTAGAAGAGAGGGGCTGCAACATGATAATAGTAAGGTAATCGTAGATCGGGAATACCTTTTTATTTCCCAAAGAAACAGTAACTTGAGAACCTCTAGGGCTGAAATCGAATCCATCTGCAGCAGTTGTTTGCAAATCATTGACGCAAAAAAATGGGGCTTCTCCCTGAAAGAGAAGCAAAGGAGAGTCATTTATTTGTATTTGGGATTTTAGAAAGGCAAGGGCATAGTAATTAGTAAAGATTAGACATTGAGCTTACCATGGAGAAATTTGTGAAACTCAAATCCAAGGATCGCCTAAAATTGACGAAAGTTTGCGAAATCAGCCAACTAACCATAGAAAAGAAAAGAAGAAAGTAAGAAAGGGAATAAATTTGAACCTGGAAGAAGACAATGCGGAAAAAGAGAAGAGCGAAACTCAGATCTAATTTGATCATACAATTACAATTTACGCGTCAAAGGAAAAGGGGAACCAAATACCTAACGGAAACTTAGAAAGGAAGACGGCGTTATTGAAAGGCAAGCGGCGCAGGCGGAGGCGGAGACGGAGGCGGAGGCGGGAGGCAAGGGGGTGAATGAATCAAGCAGAGAGAGAACAGCAGAGCAACGTGTTGAACAAATTTGTCAAAGGAGAAAAACCCAAACCCTCAAAGACATAAACTTGGAAAGGAAGGGATCAAAGGGGCGGGGGGATGGAGTAGTTGTATTTGTAGAGGCTACAGAGAGAGACAGAGAATGGATCGTCGTCTTCTTCAACTTGCAACTTGCAAAGGGGTGCTGACTGCTGACCCGAATGGGATGCAAAGGTGGAGATTGCCGACTGGCCCGAACCCTGTTCCTTCTGCGGTGCCCACTACCTGTAAAAGCCCACCAAGAGAAACCTTTCGTTTTTGGGCCAGAAAGCAACCAGACCCATCTAGTACTCTCCTCTTGGCTCGCCATCATCCCCATCTATCTATCTATCTATCTATATACATTTTAATATACTAAAAGTATAACCGATTCATAGCATCCTATATTAATAAAATTAATAAAATAATATATTATCATAGTTTATAGAAAGTTATATAGTTTATAGAAAGTTATATAAGTCACTATCTATCTATCTATATTTTAGTTAATTGAAAAAAACATAAATAAAAAAGATTTCATAGTCATACTTACCAAAAATATTAATAGATAAGTGTGTAGTAATTGATAAATGCTATTTTATTTATATCTAGATTATTTTTTGGTGGAAAAAAATAGTTATATCAAAATTAATTATTTAATAATTTTTATTTTATTTATATCTATATTATTTTTTGAGATCAAAATAATTTATCGAAATATTATGTAGCCACAATTTATTTAGGAATAGATATTTTAGTAAACTAACGTGATAAATATATACTATATATTTAATAAAAAAAACAATAATAAAATATTTTTAAAAAACATGTATCTATTAAATTACATGAGATTCAATTAATTGTAGATATTTAAATTTTTATAAGTCATCGAACTAATTTTATTTATATCTATATTAATTTTATTAATGTATTCTTCGTACACGGGACGAGACCTACACTAGTACAATACTAAAGCAGAGTCTGAATTGCCACGTGTCAAATCCTGTTGAAAAATTTTCCCGCTGAAATCATTAGCCAATAATATTCTGCCAAATTTTTATACAATGCCACATAATTAACTACATATTATTTTTTTTATTTGTAGGTATCAATTTTAATTAAGGTAATCAGCATAAACCATGATTTGGAAAATAATGGATGTACTTTCTTTTTTTCAATCATCTTATTTACATTTTTGGAAAGTGTACTAGTCGATTCCCCGTGCTTTGCACGAATTTTAAAAAATATTGCAAATTATCAAATTATAATATTTTTCATATTTAAATGTAGAAAATATTAACATCAAAAATAAATAAAGATATTCATCTATAAATAAAAATGATAATCTAAATCTTATGATAGTTTTATATAGCTTAATAATAATAAAAAATTATATTAGTTTTTAAATGAAATTAAAACTCCCTCATTAATTAACAATTACTGCATAAATTTCTAACAAAACCAAAATAAATTTAGTAGATAAAGAAGAACTATAAAAATATTTAAAAAGTAGAAACAAACAATAAGCATGTAACTATAATATCAATTGCATTGTCTACCTTCCAAACATAAGATCAATCATGCAATTTCAAAAATCTCTAGCAACGAACACCACCTTCTTAAAAAAATGCAACACATTCCTCAAACAGGCTTTTATTCTTCGGGTTATAAGTTTAACAATATGACCATCAGAATCCACAAATATATGTGGCAAATCATCGTATCACATACCAATTGAAAAAACATAAAGAATTGTCTTTACCTCTGCCACATCCAAGGTATGATTGAGCAAATTTGAATAATTTTTATAACCTTCATTACCAATGGACCCTAAACCCTCCTCATCTAGATCAATAATTCCAACTCTACAACCTTTGTGTTTATCAATTGAGGCATCACAATTGAATTTTATAAATATCTTCGTGGGTTTTTACCATTTGACAACAACCCCCCTCAGACATTCAATAACAATATATGACACGTGACTCCTTTTGGACAATTGAATTTATGACTTATCTCATAAGCATTATGCATGCATAAGTGCATAACCTATTATAGCTCACGGTTCACCCCTTTAAAAATCGTGGTAGCTAAAAAAAAATCATGTAACTAATCCTCTATTTTTTAAATTTGACATTTTAAATATTACAATCTATAAGAGGTTCTTATACACTACCACACTACTCTGTTTAAGATTAAAATTAATTATATATCTCTATATATAAAATGTTTTTTTTATAAACACACACATCTAATAGTGATTATATATCTCTATAAAATCTTTTTGTCATAAACACACACATATAAAATATTAGAAAAACTAAACATGTAATATTGATTATATATTTATTCATAGATGTAGTAAATAAATGTAAATTGGATCAAATAAAGCATCAAATTATCTAGAAAATAATATAATTGAACTAAAATGATAGAAATTTTGAAAAATAAAAAAATCCCTGACAACATATTATTTTATTATTTATTTCTTAGAAACAACCACAACGCTGACGAAACTCGGAGGAAAAAACCATGGTGACGTCCGCGTCTGAAGGAATAACCTCAGCCCTAAAACCATCTACACGGACGAAGGTATGAGTGGCAAAATAGACACGTACGTGTCACGCATGCCCACTGCCCACGATAATCTTAAACCCTTACACGTGTAAAGACCAATCGGACACTTGTCACAACTACGTCCGTACTATCCATTTGCTATAAAAGGGGTGCGAGGACATCGAGAGAAGGACCTTTTTTTGGTGATTTGGAGAGAGAGAGAGAGAGTAGAGTAGAGCCAAGACCGGGTATTTGCCATCTCAACAACACGACCGAAAACCCGAAGAGCTCCGCAGAAGGGTCACACGTCACTCCAGCGTCCGGACCCAAAAGGATCTCAAAAGGCCTTTGTGGGTTTTAGGTAAACTCTGTCCACGGCGATTTGATTACCCAATCATCGCTTGCGTCACAAGTATGTTCCTTTAGACCTGCAAATTTTGGGTGAAGTCCCCCAAGACAAACGCGACAAGGACTAATCTCTCGTCGCACCAACACGGCACGGGTTGGGCCGCGTACATATGGTGTTTGCAAGTCAGGTAAGCCCGTGTTGGTCGCTTGGGTCGCCCCCAGATTTGCCTGGATCCCACTAAAACCGGAATATTTTGTGGGGGCTTCGTCAAACGCATCACATAATCTATATACCTATACTAAAACCAATGCATAACGTCCTATGTGGTGCATTGTGGTTGATTCTAGGAAAAAAAAATCCTATGTGGCGCATTGTGGTTGATTCTAGGAAAAAATTAATAAAATAATATGTTATCATAGTTTATAGAAAGTTATATAAGCACAATATATATCTATCTATATATATTTTAGTTAATTGACAAATTATAAATAAAAAATAGTTCATAGTCATACTTACCAAAAATATGAATAGATAAATATGTATTATTTCATAAGTACTATTTTATTTATATCTAGATTATTTTTTGTTGGAAAAAATTATTTATATCAAAATTAATTATTTAATAATTGTTATTTATTTATATCTATATTATTTTTTAGACCAAAATAATTTATCAAAGTATTACGTAGCCACAATCCATTCGTGGATAGATATTTTAGTAAACTAACGTAATAAATATATACTATATATTTAATAAAAACAATGTTAAAATATTTTTAAAGAACAGTTATCTATTAAATTACATGAGATTCAATTAATTGTAGATTAGAAAAAAAATTACCTTATAAATATGAGTTATATATATGTTAAAGATATTTAGATTTTTTTATAAACTGTCGAACTAATTTTATTTATATCTATATAAATATATTAATGTATTCTCCGTACACGGGACGGGACCTACACTAGTATATATATATATAGAGAGAGAGAGAGGTTATAAATAACCAAGTTTAAGATCTTATTTTAATTTTAACTAGTATAGTTCTTGCGCGATTTTAAAAAATAAAATTTGAATAATAAAATAAAGTAATGTTATATATGCAAAATAAAATATCGATTTGTCCATTGTATGCTATAAGGAAAAAAGATAAGAATACTTTATTGGGAAAGAAAATCTTAAAAGGAAATGGGTGAACGCCGTAATCTAATTTAAAAATGGCTAAACTGAGTGTATATAGAGGAAATATTTCATAATTTGGCCTCTTTTCAAACGCATTGGCGGGATAAGAGTATAGTAGAATACATACTCCTTGTATTGTGATAATATATAAAGATTTATAAATAAATATAAATTATATATTAATTAATTTTCTATATAAAAAATCAATCCTCACTACGAAACTAATATTAGAGCTCTTTTGGTTGGCAACCCAAAAACCCAGGAAGTAGAACTTCCCATGAAGTAGGAGAAATTCATATGTTTGATTGATATTTTTGAAATTAAAAAACGCAAGAATTCAACTTACCGAGAAGATGAATTCCCCAAAATGGAGGAAGTTCACTTACCTAGTCCCCTAGGTAAGTTCAACTTCCTCCATTTTTAACTTGGAAATTTTCATTTCCTTCATTTAATCACCTAGAATAAAAAATCAACCAAACATATTTTTAGAATTCCCGTCAATTGGATTTCCCGGGAATTCAATTCCCATGAAGTAACTTTCCGGGAATTTCAATTCTCACATTGAACCAAACGAACCCTTAAGGCCTCGTTTGGTTGCTCAGATAAGAACCCATGAAGTTTACAAACCCAAGAAATAGAATATATTCATGTGTTTAGTTGACAGAAAGACACAGAAATTCAATTTCTCAGGAATTTCAATTCATTCAAATCAAGTTAAACTTCCACCATTTTTAATGTAATTTTATTTATTTTCCTATTTATATTTGTAAAAAACATAATTCAACCAAACGACTTTTTCAATTCATGAAAGTACATTTCACGGGAATTCAATTCATGGGAAGTAAGTTTCCGGGAATTGTATTTCCCGCATTCAACCAAACGAGCCCTAAGTTGATGGTTTGATTCTTAAAAAAAAAAAAGGTCGTACTCATATCCATTGAAAATAAACACAGAAACTTATGAAACGAAATCTTATATATATGGTAAGAAATAAACAGAAAAAAAAAAGTGCAGCAAGGCGTGTTTACAATCGGAGTTGCTAGTGCAGCAATCACCGGTACACGCTCCGGCCACAAACTCAATTACGGTTAACGAAGAAACGAATCAATGAAAAAGGGTGACGTTGTAGCCGACAACAGCATCTCCAGTTTTGAAATCAGCCGAGTGGGTACGCGCGAGCGCGTATCCCCTGGCCATCCTGAACACCCCGGTGCCGCCCACCACCGGCAGCTCCCTGTCCCGCTGCATCACGGCGTTCCTCCCCGCCACGCTAATGGTGCTCCCGTTGTACACCCCCTCGGAGAACGTGTAGCTCATGTCCATTATCAACGCCAGCCCGTCCTGCCCAGCCGACCCGTACAGCCCCTGGGCTCGCCCCAGGAGCTTCGAGCCAGGGTCGGGCCCCACCGTCAGCCTATCGTCGGCCATGAACAGAGTTCCGAAGCCGGTGGTGTATTTGCCCGAGTCTGCGGCCCGGGCTATCGGGACGGCCGAGGGAGTCTTGCCGCTTTGGACGTCGTGGAAGTAGAATTGAAGATTGGTAGTCTTCCCATTGCCCGAATTAACCGTCTTCGCCCACTCGTTGGCCCCGACGATGCTGACGTTAACAACAATGGCGAGTAGGAAGAGGAGGGACACCTTTAATATTGACATCTCGCTTGGGCACACGTAGAGATCTCTATATGATATTTTTGTGATCGTGTGGTTTATTTGTTTGCAAGTTATGGAGGGAAAAGGGAACGGGTGAGTGTATATATATAAGGAGGGGGTTTGGGGAAGTTGTTAAATTGTTTGATTTAGGCATGGCTAGGGTTCGAGGAATCAAATCCAATATTACCTTCTAATTGAGGATTTGAGGATATAATATCAATCAATTTTAATAAATTAGGTCATTATTAGTTACCATACTAATTAAGATTGATTTGAATCTTTCCGGCCTTAATTTCTCGTTTGAAACCGTATATAAGATGCAAAACCTCGTGGATATATATAAGGATAATATTAACATATAACTAGTACAGTTACCATACAATTGCATAAATTTTTGAATAAAATCAGAACAATATAATAAATTAATATTAAAAAAATATTCTCATTATTAAAAAAGTGTATATAGTTTTTAACTTACTAAACTGCATTCGTTTGGTTAAACGTGGGAAGTAGACTTTCTAAGAAAAAACTTCTCAGGATATGTAATTCGCATGAATTCTTCTTCATGAAAAATGTAGAAATATGTTTGGCGGTAAATAATTAATTTCTCATAAATTCGATTCCTATGTTTTGTTTGGTTAAATATGGATTTTTCATAGAAATTTCATTAAAATTACTCTTATAACCTTTTGCTTTTTGGTTAAAATCAAAATCTATATGGAAAAATTGGAGATTTTGTTTATAAAAAAATAAATTTTATATAATATTTGGGAAAAGAGAATGGATGAAGTATATCTTACCTACCCCATTCCCGATAAGTCAAATTCCATACTTTCATAGAAATTGAAATACCTGGATTTTTCCATTTTAAAAAAATATATACCAAACACTTACTCTCTTACCTTCTTTAATTTTGAAGGTAAAGTAGATTGCTAACCAAACGAATCCTTACTCCGTAGAATTTACTAGCATCCAAACACTAATGGACACTGGATTCTGGTTAAACACACCTTAAAGTTAAACCAGCCCAAACTGCCCGGGTGGGTGGGCCCACTGCCCCACAAAGACACGCAAATCTGTTCTTCACCACTCGAATGGACACTGTGGATTCTGGTTGAAGCTCGGAGAAACTAAGTTGAAAAAAAGGCATAGAGCTTGCAGAAGACGGGAAACTAGGAGTAGGAACTCCAACAATGGCGGCGATGGCGATGCCGCAACATATGCCGTTATCGGCGATGTGCGTTCGCAATAGTCGGAGCCATTTGAGCTCCAGGAAGCAGAAGAAACGATGCCGACCGTTCCTGGTGACTGCGGGGAATTTCGAGCACTTTTTTGGAGCTGTGAGGAAGGATATGGAGTTCTTGAAGAAGGGGATTAGCAGAGGAGTTGACTGGGCGAATGAGTCCTTGATGTTGCCCAAGGTCGCCAAGAAGGTCGATGATTTTGTATGGCTTCGCCATTTGGAAAACCCTAATTCACCTCCTATTGACCCTCCTGCTTGGCCTCAGCCTTATTATCCAGGTTCTCCCTTCTTTCTGAATGCTCTTTGTAGCCTTTTGATTTATAATTCTACTAATCACTGTTTCTGTTTTTGAGAATTTCAATTGGTGTTCCTCCAATTTGTCATCAATTCACCACCAGTAGATGGGAATGATTGAGTTGAATTGAGCTCAGAGTGTTGTTGTTCTTTCTTCATTGATGATGAAACGAACTTCAAAGTGCTTCTAGAGGAATGAACTGTTGCCATTTTTAGGTTTAGAAAAAACCATAGATGAATGAATGCTCATGTTTTTTTAGATTATAGAGGTCAGGTAATATGCAATGAGATGTTCATAAAATTGGAGTAAGACCTTTCGCCTCGTAGACAGTAGATACGTTCATTGATCACATTTTTCGCTGTTTGCATTCTCTGCTTTTTACTGAGAACATTCACAGCTTTACACCTGTGCTTCTGTTTCATCTTTATCTTTTATCCTCTATCTGGCGGTGTTCCAGTTTTCTAGGTTCTACTGTTTAATAGTGTTGTATTTCCATCGCTTTGTGTTAAGTGCTCCTGATCAAATGTTGGCATGAATGCTGCTTGCTTGTTCAGAGAACACACACAGTTACCCCCACCCAAATCCTTTCATACACTAGCATACCAGTACCTTATTAATATCCGTATTATGGTTTACTACTTGTTTAATTCGATCATTCCTTTTGGCAGAATTATCTGGATGGGATCTGTTCATGGCTGATTTCAAAGCTTTGGAGGCTTACACTCTCTATTTTTACACCTTATCAATGGTTTGGTCTAGGCCACTTCCTGAGTCCTATGATCCACAGGAAGTTTCTACCTACTTCAACTGCAGGCCTCATCTCGTAGCCTTTCGCCTTGTCGAGGTATATACATTTACATATCTACCATTTCAAGCAGTTGAGGGCGTTATGATTCTATTGCTGATGCTCCAAATTTCATCACTGAGAACTATTTTTAATTGATGGTTATTTAATTATGTTAATGTTTGCCATGCTTCTTCCTTATCCAACAGCTTATCATTTGATTATTCTCTTTGCATCTGTAATTCGAGGAGTGCTTAAATGCACTAAACTATTGGCTACTTCAACAAATTTTCACGACTACTTTGATAATTGTTGCTCCATTTTTTGACTCCTTACATTTCGTTTTTTCATTATCTGCACTTGTCACTCAGATTTTGATAGGATCCATCTTAAGAAGCATGCACAATAGAATCATATCATGTAATATCACCCTATAGGCACTTCTTTGAAATTGTTTTTATCTTTTGGCTATTTGAATATCCTTGGACAGTCAAGTTTGTAAGAAACATGCACCAATTTACCTCTATAGTGAAGGTGGTCAGTTTCCTTTGGGGCATTAGCCGATAAGACATTTGTAAATCCAGGATCTTATTCTTATCATGATCTGTGCCTTTTCTTCGCGCATACCATCATGAATATATTATCTTGTGATGTTTATATAGGACATTTGCTTTTTATTTTCCTTCTGTGACTGAAAAGCATGGAATTGTCAATATAGGATAATCTCTCTACCTTGTTTTTATTTATAAGCTTATCTCAGGTCTTGCGCTATGTGCCAGTATTGAACATTTATTAATCTAGTGCCTTTGTAATTCCATGCTGTGTGTTTGTATTGAGCATGAAGATTTTCATGCTCTTCTCTCCCTCTCTGTCATAAGTGTTCTTATTGGCCTTTCCACTTTCATGTCTGGAAGGTTTTTTCGGCCTTTTCTTCTGCTTCAATTAAACTTCGCGCTTCAAGAGTCAAAAAGTTCCTTACATCAAGAGCAAATGATGACACAAATGGCAGTTCATCACAGTATGATTTTGGCATAGTGCTAAAAGAAACAATGCTGAATCTCGGTCCTACATTTATTAAAGGTTAGAAACTTGCTTGAGTGCTTTGTGAATTAACAAGTTTTTTTAGTTGATATCATAATGGTTTTTTTTTTAACCTATTCATGGGCAAAGTATTTGGCAGTAACCAGTCATCTAACTTTATTCATGCAGTTGGCCAGTCCCTCTCAACAAGACCAGACATTATTGGTTCCGAGATTTCAAAGGTTTTTCTGCATTCTATACTTTCCCAGCTCCTGATTTTTCATTTATCTTATCTGTGCGATATAAGCCTTGTGTGTTGACTCCATATTTGGCTTCATTATGCTTTAGTATTAAATAAATTTTTTTTTAATGGAGGCTGCATTTTATGTTAATGTTCAGGATACTACTTGATAGATATTAAAATCTGAAAGATATGGGAAGCAAATCTGTTACTTCTCTTCTGCTGACACATATATGCAGTCCTCTCTCCACAATATCTCCCTCTGATCATAAATATAAGTTATTTTAGGGTGTGGAATTTGTTTAACAATACAAGTCGTTTTTAGTTTTTTAAGGCAATTGACATTGAGTTGCTAGAATTGTTATTTTGCTTTTGTTGACTACTTTTCTCCATATTGTTCCTTCATTAGTTCAAACGAATGGTGAACATTTACCAAGTGATAAAATTTATGAAGACTTTAGCATGTAAAGGGTCTTAATAGTTTCCTTAATATTTAGCAAAAACGACTTGTATTGTTGATCAGAGGGAGTAGTTCTTCATGTTCACAGCCAGTTCAAAGTTAAGACCACATAAAAAAGTCCACTGTTATGATATGCAACTGAACACGGAAATAGTCAATAGGCAACATGTATGGATGCACCATATACCTTCAGATGCCAGGACATGGATTCTTTTGCTATTTGCCAAGGGAGTCGAAGGCCTTGCTGTTGTAGGCAGGACAGTCTGATATTCTACTCCCTCACTAATAAAAATTGGAGTGCTTGCTTCCTGCATACACCGGAACTGAATCTGTTGCCTTGGTAGCCAATACAGTTGATTTAAAACGCTTGATGGTTTATATTGATACTGAAACTTTCATACGTATCCTTATCACGGTTCGTTTATCATACACTATTGTTTGTTCCATCCATGCTCTTTGTCAATTTATCATTCTTGGTCTCATCAATATTATGTTCATCAGGTCGCCTAGGATTTGAACTGGCAAGATTTTGGGTTTGGGCAATTTATGGGTTGGATAGTGTCAATTGTGAGCGAAAAGGTACTCAACCCTGAGCCTTTAGGCCAGTGCATGCCTTGAATTGTCATATAGTCACAACACTATTTTGCTTGGGTTTTCTACAGGAACCTATAATGAGAAAAGCGAGAAAGTCTTGAGCTCACCATAGACAGTCACCTACCTTGGAGCTCTTACTAAGAAAAAGAGTTGGCTGTTTCAAGTTAATTAACTTTTACAGCTTGCCTTGTTTTGTTATAATTATTTTTTTCGACTTTTTGCACAACAAGGCTAGGATACTGTTTCAAGTTTCGGGCATTGTGTAGAATAAGGATTCTAACCTGTTACTTTATGATTTGATTCTTGGCTAATTTTAGAAAAATTATGGATTGTGATCATCGACAAATGTCAATGGTTTGTACTATACTACAATAGAGCTTAAGGGTTTAAAACTTTAGGCTTTGAAGTCTTAAAACTTATGGTTGGGGATTAAGGTTTAGATTTTCTGGCTTTAGAACCCGAGGGACTAGGTTGGAAAACAGAACTTTAGTTTATCTAGGGATCTACAATTTATGTTTAAAAGTCTAAGGTTACAAGATTCATGTATTTATTTGACATCAATTGTTACTTTGATGGTTGAGATTCTTTCAAATCCGTCTGGAAAATTTTGTCGCGGATCTACCAGATCCAGACCCAATAATTCTTTAAAACATAATGAACTTAGCTATCTTAGTTTAGGGGTCCTAGATTGTAGCCTTGATTTTGCGTCTTCTCTGTTTTGTTGCTTTTGCCTGTTAGACAAATTGAGTCTCTAGGTAAACAACTACTGCTGTAATTGTTTACAGTCAGCATTGTTAGAAAGTTGAGTCCCTAGGTATACAATTACTTTACAGTCAGCATTTATATTCTGAATGTAGAGTTCCCATGGATGTATTTAGAATGTCTAGGAGTATTAAATGCTCTCTCTCATCTGCCCTGTTGTAATATAAATTGGCTAGTTGCCTAAGAATAAATTTAAGTCTTTCATTCACAATCTCTCTCATGGTATCAGAGCTCTTGAGAGATCTGAGTTTTTAACCTTTGGCCGCCACCTTTGCCGCCTATCCACCACCTATTCCGCATCAGTTGGCTGCCACCTTTGCCGCCTATCCACCATTTTCTTTTGCCATGATGTCAAATTCTTCTACTGCTAAAATAGAAGCTGAAATCAAACGTCTACAGAATATTCTAAAAGCATTTGAAGCTTCTCCTGAGTCGGTGTATTGTGAGTCTTTGGCTCTCACCGGTACCCGAAGTCACCTTTCTGGCCAGCAATGGATTCTGGACAGCGGTGCAACAGATCATATGACCAATGATCGGTCCTTGTTTTCTTCATATCAGCCCTTCACCTATCAGAAGGAACTCATCACTGCCAATGGGACCTCAACACCCATCTTAGGTAATGGCACTGTTACTGCCATCTTCTCCTTGCCTCTATGTAATGTTTTATTCATTCCCAATCTCTCGTCTAATCTTATATCCATTAAGAAATTGGTTCATGACCTTCACTGTGAAGTTGTGTTCTCTCCTTCTGGTTGCATAATCATGGATTTGGTCTCAAGGAATATTATTGGACGTGGTAGAGAAAGTGGGAACCTCTACTTCTTAGAGAAATCTCATGCTAATACCTGTCTTAGCACCACAAATTCAGCTTCTACATGTCTCAGCACCACAAATTCAGCTTCTAAACTTTGGCTCCAACACCACCGACTAGGTCATCCTTCTCTTTCCTTGATGAAGCACATGCTTCCTAGTCTTTTTATTGGCTTAGAATCTGAGAAACTTGTTTGTCCCACTTGTGAAAAAGCCAAACACAAACGTGTCTCATTTCCTATTCGAGATAAAAGATGCCTAATTCCCTTTGAGGTAATCCATAGTGATATTTGGGGTCCCGCCCCAGTAAAGAACATAAATGGATCTAGTTGGTTTCTTACTTTGATTGATGATTGCACTCGAGTTACATGGTTGTTCTTGCTCAAACACAAATCTGAAGTTAGTACTATCATTCATGCATTTTATGCTATGATTCTCAATCAATTTGGCAAATCAATTCAACGCTTCAGATCTGATAATGCCAAAGATTACTTTAATCAAACTCTTTCCTCCTTTTTCACCACAAAAGGCATTATTCATGAGTCTTCTTGTGTGTATACACCACAGCAAAATGGCCTTGCTGAGCGGAAAAATGGGCATATTCTTAATGTCACTAGAGCTGTCATGTTTCAATCTAATGTTCCAAAGTTCTATTGGGGGGAAGCAGCCCTCACCGCTGTTTATTTGATAAACCGAACCCCTTCTAAAACCTTGAAGTACCAATCTCCACTTAAAAACCTTCAGTCCTTCTTTCCCCATCTCTCAATTGATCACAGGTTAGAGCCTAAGATCTTTGGCTGCACTGCCTATGCCCATGTTCATTCTCCTGGTAGAGGTAAACTTGACCCCCGAGCTCAGAAGTGCATCTTCATAGGTTATTCCAACACAAAAAAGGGTTACAAATGTTACTGTCCCATTACTAAACGCACCTTTGTTACTGCTGATATTACCTTTGCTGAAAATACCCCATTCTACAGCTCCTCACCTTCCCCAGCTCATGAACACACCTTTGAATCCACTCTTTCAGATCTCCCTACCACTGTCTACCTTCTCGTTGACACCATAAGCACCACCACAGATCCTGTAGCAACTGCAGATCCTACTCCATCTAATGTTATCAGTGTTAGCACAGACCCTGTAGCAGCTACACCTCCCTTTCCTACTGCAGATCCTATTCCATCCAATTTTAACAGCCCTACCACATACCCTGCAGCAGCTCAACCACCAACTGAGGAGACCTCCACAGTTTCAGCTGAGCAACCTACACCCACTCCACCTACACCCACTCCACCACAAATCATCCACGGCGGGGCCCCTCAAATCACCTCTCCTCCCGTCACCAAGACGTATTCCCGGCGGGGCCCCTCTTCTCACCATCGCTCAATTCTTGATCCGAGCCTTGCTCCTCCTAACTCAGAATCTGATTGGCCAATTGCTCTCAGGAAAGGTTCAAGAGCTTGTACAAAAACACCCCTCTATCCCTTGTCCAATTATGCTTCTCTTGATCGGTTTTCTGATCAACACAAGAAATTCCTTTCTAATCTTGACGAGATCAGAATTCCTAAAAGTGTTAGTGAAGCCTTTCAATCAACCGAGTGGCGTCAGGCTATGACCGAAGAGATGGCAGCTCTTGAGGCCAACCAAACATGGGACTTGGTGGAACGGCCGTCTGGTCACAATATTGTAAGTTGCAAGTGGGTGTATGCTGTTAAATATCAAGCTGATGGTTCTCTGGCTAGGTATAAAGCACGTCTAGTGGCTCGTGGTTTCACTCAAACTTATGGTGTGGATTATCAAGAGACGTTTGCTCCCGTTGCAAAAATGGCTACTGTTCGCCTTCTTTTATCCATTGCTGCTCATTTTGATTGGGAGTTGTACCAGTTTGATGTGAAAAATGCTTTCCTCAATGGGTATCTCAACGAAGATATCTATATGAGTTTGCCCCCGGGGTTTTCATCATCCTCTCCTAACCATGTTTGCAAATTGAAGAAAGCGTTGTATGGCCTCAAACAGTCTCCCCGTGCATGGTTCGGCAGGTTTCAAGGAGTGATGAGTGCTGCCGGGTATCGTCAGAGTCAAGGAGACCATACTTTGTTCGTAAGGCACTCCAAGTCAGGGGGGATAAATGTCCTTGTTTATGTGGATGATATAATTATGACCGGAAATGATCCTGCTGAACAAGTCCGCTTGAAAGCCATCCTCACTCGCGAATTTGAGGTAAAGGATCTTGGACGGATGAAGTATTTCTTGGGAATTGAAGTTGCTCGATCCAAATCTGGTATATTTATCTCCCAGCAAAAATATACCAAAGATGTACTTCAAGAGGCTGGGATGGCAGATTGTAAACCAACTTCCACTCCCATTGACTACAATCAAAAGATTGGTAAGGCCGAAACTGAACCAACAGTTGATAAGCGATTGTACCAGAAATTGTGTGGAAAGCTGATATACCTTGCTCACACTCGGCCAGACATTGCCTTCTCTGTAAGTGTCATTAGTCAATTCATGCAAGACCCTAGAGAACCTCACCTCCAGGCTGCTTATAGGATACTAAGGTATCTTAAAGGGACTACAGGTAAGGGGATTTTGTTCACCAAAAGTGACAAGCTTATGCTTGAAGCTTTCACGGATGCTGACTTTGCTGGGGATGTTGTAACTAGACGCTCTACTACAGGCTATTGTGTCTATCTTGGTGGAAATTTGGTTGGTTGGAGAAGTAAGAAGCAAGGAGTTGTTGCAAGGTCTACTGCAGAAGCTGAATTTCGTGTAGCTGCTCATGGTATTTGTGAATTGCTGTGGATGAGAATCATTTTGAATGATTTGAGAATTGAGTGGCTGGATCCAATGAAGCTATACTGTGACAATAAATCTGCTATTAGTATAGCTCATGATCCCGTGCAGCATGATAAAACAAAACATGTGGAGATTGATAGACATTTCATCAAGGAGAAGATTGATGCTGGAATCATACAAATCTCTCATGTCTCTTCTGAATTCCAGTTGGCTGATCTTCTCACCAAGGGATTTCATCCTACCAGGTTTCAGTGGCTCACATCCAAGCTTGGCATGGATGATTTGTATAGCCAAGCTTGAGGGGGGGTGTTAGACAAATTGAGTCTCTAGGTAAACAACTACTGCTGTAATTGTTTACAGTCAGCATTGTTAGAAAGTTGAGTCCCTAGGTATACAATTACTTTACAGTCAGCATTTATATTCTGAATGTAGAGTTCCCATGGATGTATTTAGAATGTCTAGGAGTATTAAATGCTTTCTCTCATCTGCCCTGTTGTAATATAAATTGGCTAGTTGCCTAAGAATAAATTTAAGTCTTTCATTCACAATCTCTCTCATTGCCATGTCACAATCTTCTCCTATATGAGCTTGATGTTCCTTCTTGATCCTATTCTGCCCTCTTTAACAAGTGACCCAGGCACCCAGTAAACATCAGTAACAAACATATAATGAAGCTTCATTCTTAATTGCATTTCTCAAGGTGTTATGTGTCTAAAATTTCATTTTTCAATTGATTTTGCAAGATTGAAGCAGTTTTATGCTGTCAGTCATTATAATTTTGATATTTTTGCCGAAATTTTAGGCCCTATCTGAGTTGCATGATCAGATTCCTCCTTTCCCACGAAATGTCGCTATGAAGATCCTAGAAGAGGAATTAGGTTCTCCATCTGAACAAAACTTCAGTTATATCTCTAAAGAACCAGTTGCAGCTGCTTCATTTGGACAGGTTATCTTCTTATCTTTATTCATGCAAACTATTTATTTGCATACGTGGTATAATTTTAGTCAATTTTAGAGATTCCTGGAGTTTAGCTTCCTCTGGTGATAATTTAAGTTCTTTTACTAGGGGGAGCACCTTATGTTCAAAACTTGGCTAGCATGCGTTGTAGCATAGCCCTTGCCTTTGAAGTTTTGAACTATCGATAAGAATGTTAAAGTAGTTTGGAGGACTTAGTGCGAATTCTGTGCTCAAATGTATGCCTAAATAAACTCTAAATTATGCCTGGGAATTGCTCTATTCATGATTGATTAGGAAGCAAGAATTACACTGAGCTGGCAAATGCATTCTGTTTTACACTCGATCACATGATTTGTTTATGCATATTCAATCTGATCAAATTGCAGGTCTATCGGGGGATAACACTTGATGGATGCGCTGTTGCAATAAAAGTTCAGCGCCCTAATTTGCATCATGTAGTGGCTCGTGATGTCTATATTATCCGCCTTGGGGTATGTACTAACACAACTATTTTTGAATAAGAAATTCTTTTCTATTATACCTTGAGTGCGAACTTTAGGTTATTTCAGTTGGGTCTGCTACAAAAAATGGCAAAGAGAAAAAGTGATCCTCGCTTGTATGCCGACGAACTGGGGAAAGGTTTCATTGGCGAGTTGGACTACAGATTAGAAGCTGCAAATGCTTCTCTATTTTTGGTATTCTTGGACTCTCTTTTCTGTTTATTTTAATCACGTATATATTTGTTATCCTACGGCAAAAGGGCTTGAATATCTGTAATTCTGTAATTGAGAATGATATTGAGTCCTGTATTTAATGGATAGAAAAGATCTTTATGCGTATGTGTGTGTATATTTCATCATGAATACTTTCTATTTTTAATGTTTATTCCTTGTGTATTTCTGCAGCTGAGGTATTAGTTATTTCCAGTCACTCTTCTATCTGTTGTATGATGTTGCTTGATTAACATTTGTTGATATATACTTATCCTAACACAATGGTTTATTTTCTTTTAGGAGGCCCATTCTTCATTTCCATTCATGTATGTACCAAAAGTATTTCCACACCTAACTCGAAAGAGGGTCCTGACAATGGAATGGGTAGTAGGAGAGAATCCAAGTGACCTGCTTTCTGTGTCCACAGGAGCTTCGGTGGATCGCCATCCAGGATATTCTGATAAACAGAAGTTTGACGCAAGGCAACGTCTTCTGGATTTGGTTAGTCATTTTTTACTCCAAAATTGTTTCTCCTACTTTATCCGAACTATTCTGAAGCTTTATATTTATTTTGCTTCATGTAGTTCCTTTCTCAACTTTTTTTTTTTGTATTAATGACGGTGAATGTTTTGCGCTTTTGTTATGCTTCATCATACTGGATGCTGTTCTTGCTATCTAGGAAATTCCCTAACCCTCAATCTTAGTGGAACTACCCCCATGTAAAAAGTGTGATTAAATTGTATTACAGAATAGAGTTGGGTTGTAACTGATGATTGAAATCATGTTGTTTGCCTTTATTTAATGCTTGATGAACGTGGAGAAAGGAACTGCACAAGTCAGAATTTAGCTATACAAGAATTTAGTACCTTGTATGTTCCTTTCTTCCAGGTTAACAAAGGAGTTGAAGCTTCTCTAACCCAGCTTCTTGAGACAGGACTACTACATGCTGATCCTCATCCTGGGAATTTACGTTATACAACGTCTGGGCAAATAGGGTCGGTGAAGCCTGTGAACAGTGAAACTCTTTTACCTGATGCATGCAGCTGTTTATCTTCTATTATTTTGTTGGCAGGTTTCTTGATTTTGGCTTAATGTGCCGGATGGAGAGCAAACATCAGTTGGCAATGCTTGCTTCCATAGTGCACATTGTTAATGGAGATTGGCCTTCCCTTGTCGATGCTCTAGCTGACATGGACGTTGTCCCGCCTGGGACCAACACTCGTCTTTTTACACTGGTAACTTCACTTTCGTGCATCCTTTTTGTGTGGGTGGGTGGGTTGGGGGGGGGGGGGCTGTAGTTGAGTACAGCTGTGCAATGGTTTTGCCTTTAATGCAGTGAGCAATTAATATTGTCACGGTAATGATGAATTGACGATGCAGGAGCTAGAAAATTCCTTGGGAGAAGTACAACTCAATGAAGGGATACCTGATGTCAAGTTCAGTAGGGTAAATATGAGCTTCTCGCTCTCTCAAAGGTCATCTTTTGGTTTTACTGGTATCAGTTTCTTATTACACATTTTCTTTGATGAAGGTTCTTGGCAAAATCTGGTCTTTGGCCTTCAAGTATAACTTTAGAATGCCTCCATATTATACTCTAGTCCTCCGTTCTTTGGCCTCCTTCGAAGGTATATGTCGGATACAACTTTCCTCTTTTTACTTTATTTATGTGGTTGGAATGGAGTCTAGAGTGCCTTGGGTGATGATATTCCTAATACTCAATTGAACTTAACAAAATCAGACTGATGTAAGCTAGCCTAGACTTCCTTAAGAACAATGTTGATCAATCTGAGAGGTCTGACAAGTAGGATTTTCAAGTAAGCCGTTCTGTACTATCTACCTCATCTGCCCTCCATTCTCATTTTATTTATCATGCCTAATCATAATTCCAACCCCATCTGGACAGAAGTGCCTTTAGAGATAATGAGCCTTTCCATTTCAGTACAAACCCAAGCAAATTGCTTTTGCCAACTAACCCCGACTTTTCCATTATTCTTTTGTACATTTAATATTTGTGAAGATGTAATAAAGTGCTTTGGGTGGTTCTCTATTCTTTTTCAGATGCATTCTATTATTTGGTTGGTGATTCTGTTTAATTCACTTGACTGTAAAGTCTCTCCATTATTCTTTGGCTTCAAATGCATTCTAGTGTATTTTGCACCAGGAAATTGGAAAATTATGTGAAGCCATCCTATCAAACTATCAGGCAGCAAAGTTTGTTTTATGCATTATCATATAAGATTCTCTTAATTCCTCTTTCTTTCCTTTTTTTTGGGCTCCTTTAGTAATCAATAGATTCAATATTATATAAGGAACGAAACAACATCAAATGGTTTGAACCTCAGAAAATCTTCAGCAAATCAACTAGTTGCACATTAATAATGTGACATTATGTGCACATTGACTTATGTAGAGTCATAGAGATCTTTGATATTTGTTGGTGTTGCTTAATGATACCTTAATTTTGGACATTGGTCATTAATGCTAGCAGTTCAGCAGCGCACATTAACTAAAGTGTTATCTGAACTGTTCTCCAATGCTGCCGCTGTCAGCTGCACTACCATGTCATTGCACACTTGTCATATATTTACTTTTACTTTATTTGTCATCAGGCTTGGCAATTGCAGCTGATGAGAACTTCAAAACTTTTGAAGCTGCATACCCTTATGTTGTTCGCAAACTGTTGACAGATAACTCGGAAACGTCAAGAAGAATTCTCCACTCTGTAAGAGCATATTGTTAATTCTATTGCATATTACTTTCTCAATGTTTTGCTGGTGTGTGTCTTGCTCTGGGAACTCATGTCTGAAAGTGCTTTAGTTACTTTTATTGAACCTATATTTTCCCAGCTTATTTAATTAGCATCAACACAGCAGAAGTAAATAGAATAGGGAACTGAAGCAATTCCCCCTTACTCTTAAGAGGGATGTTTGAAGGATCTCTCTTCACATTGTAAGTTCATGCCAGATCAAAGCAATTCTAGTCAATCTTCCTCTTCAAAACATATCAAAGGTTTCCATCCTCATCATTCTCTCTTTTTAAGCTGAGGAAAGATTGACTAGTGTTTGAAGGTGAAAGCAAAAGAATGCCCTGACGTGGAATATAGAACACAGTAAAAGATAATTGGATTGATTAACATTCCAAGACTATTTGTTTGATAATTATAGGCTGCTACAAGATATAGACTTGCTGAAGCCTCAAGCAGTATGATTCCAAACAATGGGTATTAGGTCAGAGGAAATAATACATGAGGAGTATTATGATAATTCGACAAATGTAAGTGCTAAAAATAGGTATACTTGAGCTTTGAAAGTAGAAGATTTGACAACAAAATACTCAGGGTTAGTGTGGACAAGTTCTAACTAATAAGGTAGAGGGGCGATAAATGTATTTTCTAAAATCCCTTGGGCACCATGTGAAAATTTTTTAATCATTATGGTCAATTTTGACTTGATTTTTTAACCTAATCCAAGAGTTCTAGACTTCTAGATTGGGCACAACGGGTGTTTTGCCCCATAGCCTGAGGACTACATAAGTTATAACTACTCATAACTTATGGTTGCTTGACCCCATTGATAGGTACAAGTGGTAATTACTAATCTAGAAATGAGAATGGTTTAGATTTGTGCCACTGGATCATGAATTTTGATTGTATTTGTTTTTTAGTGGAATTGTGCACTTGAAGATTTTAGAAGAGAGCGAAATATCTACATCTTGAACTTAAGGTATAATGTGGATAAAAAGAAACTAATAGCAAAGGGTGTCTCCTAGAAACCGATTGATTTTTGTTCAAAAATGAATGTGTGCCTTTTAGATTTCAGTGATTTTGTTCGTGACTTAGAATTATATTAAATAGAGGGTATTTGATAGAATTTCTCTTGATTTTTCTCTGTTACAGATCTTTTTTCAGTTTTTTTTGAAGCATGTCCTGTAATTTTTATCTTTTTTACAAGTAAATTTGAACTGGGATCCTTGTGGCATTAGTCCAGAGAAACCAGTCCTTGTCTGTAAGATTTCGGCGGGTGATTTTCACATTTTTAAAGAAAATTATACTAGCTATTTATGCACCATAGATGTTTGTTTTATTTCTTGTAATGTCAAGTGTCAATCTTAGTATGGGGTATTCTTTCTTGTAAAATGATGTCTTGCTTTTCCTCTTTATGATATTTTCAATATTATTTCACACTTCCTTTTCGAAGTCTCCCCCCTGCCTGAAATAGCTAGTTTGCAAATATCTTGCCTTTGTCAGGTTGTTTTGAACAAGAAAAGAGAATTTCAATGGCAGAGGCTTGGCCTTTTCTTGAGGGTAGGAGCTACAAGGTATGTCCATAATGTTATTTTATTTATGCTAGACATGTAAGCATTATGCTGAGAAATAATGCGAAATGCGGATCACAAAAAAAAGGGATATTAGGATATTGGAAGTATCATATCATAAAAATACACTGATTGATGAAGTTGTTTTTATAATGATGTTGCTTCATATTCTCATTGCAATTCACCATCTTATATAGTCCTTTTCTTTGTGATGAAACTCCTATAAAAATGTAGTGTAAGAATGGCCAAAAGTCTTCTTAATGGAGACACATTGGGTCAAATCATTCATTTCCACATCAGCAATTACAACACTATGATATTGCAACCAAACAAACAAAGCAAATGGAACAATTCTGCTGTTTAGGTTTTTGGGGTGTTAATTTGTCCATAAGTTTCCTGGATCAGCTTACATTTCCATTCTGGTATAATTGTTGCCTTTTTTTATTCATATTTATAAATGGCCATCTATCAAGCCATGTATAACATTTGATCAGCTTATGGATTCAGTAATCCATTTGGGGAGGCTAGATAGTCAAGGGTTGAGAAATTCTGAATCCCTGGCATTTTGGTAAATACCGTTTGTTGCAATAATTGTTTTAGGTGAGGTTCCAGGAAACAATTGAAAACTTGAAACAAGTTATAAGGCTAACTTTTTATGCTCTTGGTGATATGTTTTTGTTTGTGGTGGTTTAGCATCAGGAGTAAAGACCTGAACTTGATTCTCTCTAAACATGCCCTATCAACTTTTTTTAACAGGAAAGGGTTGCATAAGTTTGTGGCAGCCAACAAAGGTGCCTCTGCCGAACCATCTGCATATATGAACAGAAACACATTCAGTGTTGCCAACTTTGTATTAAGGCTATTACCCTCAAGAGATGGTGTTGTGCTAAGGAGACTCTTGATGACTGCTGTAAGTGCATTCACTTGCATATTTCCTCAAATAAATCCTGTTTCTTTCTACTGCTGATTGCAAGTCTTCTTTGAAGATTGGATAATGAAATTATGTGGCATCACTCTGGACCCTAGAAACCTACCTCTTCTAATCTAAAACCCTATACTTCACACCCCAAAACCCTCTGACCCCTGCTTAGATGTCCTCCACGGCTCCACCCGGATGCTACCCCTGCCAATGAGATTTACCCTTTCGCAAATACAATTTCTGGCTGTAACTGATCTTTAAAAATGAAAATTCCTCTAAATTTTAAACTTGTTCGTAGTTAATTGCATATGATATACTACAATTTGAATTGAGTTTCTGATGTGAAATATATGCTTCACCTATACAGAACGGTGCTTCAATGGTCCGAGCAGTGCTGTCTAATGAGGCTGTTGCATTTCGTCAGCAACTCTGTCAGGGTATTGCTGATATACTCTGCAAATGGATGGCTACTCGCTTGGCTAAGGGAGATTCCTTTTTGTCTTACAACCTTGAAGGTTCACTTGTCAACTACGATGACTATCAGTCCATCTTGAGGGATAGACGGCTGAAAGTGATTTTCCTCAAGATAATGACCGACACAAGAAAAGATCCTTCGTTGTTTTTGAGGTTTTGCTGGAAATCCCTGGTTATATTGGCCTCTGCCTTGGCTCTTTCCTGTCATCGGCTTGTTGTCTCGCTGTCCAAAGCCTATATAGGACAGATCAAGTTAGCTTCAGCTCAAGTTGCTTTCTGAACCTGAGACCGCCAGAACTGTTCTATTGCTGTAGCCTGCAGCAGTAGCCTTATAATGAAGAGATTGTATCATCAAACTATAGAGGAAGCTAATGCATATAGATGATATGTAGGGGTTCCAATGTTTGTGGCGGAATCATTAGTTAAGGAGGTGCTGTAGCCCTGCCAGAGAGGAACTCAAGGATTGGTTATTATACACCTTCATTATTGACCCCCAAAACGACTCTCATCCGCCATTAAATCCACCAAGCTGGCCATCTTTATTTGACAAAGGAGGCAGAAAATGCATCTTAGCATATACTGTTACATGCACGTCTGTATAAACTATAAACTGATATATCATTGTATAGGATTGCTTGCTATGACCTCTATTGTATCTAGTGTTTTAGAATGTATAATCAATATCTATTTTTTTTAAACAAGTCCCGGAGATGTTGTAGCAGTTAACTTCACGTTAATTTCGGATGTACTCACTAAGCATTTCCGTGTTCAAGGATCTCTTCTTGCACCGTCTCATACTTTTATTCGCATCATGATGATTTTTGTGTTAACCTTCAAACGGCCTACGGACACAAAAAAGGCTTCACATAAATGAGAAAAGTGTGGAGTTAATTTTAATAACTTGTAACAATAATACAATATTATAAATAAAATCTGTATTTGATCACCTCAGATTTGGAAATTAACCTTATATATAATTCATGCAATATTTTGGCCTTTTGAGTTCTTTGGAACAGGGCAGGGAGATTTGAAAATTTGTTGTGCAATTTGATAATTTTCTATTTATTCAATTTATATTTATACCACATAATTTTCTATTTATTCAATTTATACCACATAGTTTTCTATTTATTTATATACTAAGGGCCCGTTTGGTATCCATATACGTATATCAGATATCAGATATGGGTATGAGATATCGATATCGTGGATATGGGTATCAAATCTGATATTTGATATTCGATATCTTGTTTGGTATGTTGAGTATATGAGTTTTAGATATCAATTAAAAAACTCTTTCTCTAACGCCGCTCACCCCGACACCCACCCAGCCCTAGCCCGTCCCCTGCCTGAACCTCCGGCGCCACCCATCCAGCCCGACCTCTGCCTGTCCGGCAACACCCACCCAGCCCTAGCATCGACCTGCAAATGCTCTTCACAAATTTCTTTCCAGAAAATAAAAATGGGGGAAAACACTCAAATCGAAATCCAATCCAGAGATGCCAACGAGAGGAGAGTGTGAAAGTAGTAGGAGATCTGCTGATTTTTCCTCATGGTGGAGAGATCTGCATGTGTGTGAAAAGGGGGAAAAAGAAAAGGGAGGCAGTGAGCGTCTGTTTTTATATCTTTGATATCCCTAGTTTAATGGGTATATGGAATTGGAGAAAATTGTGAAGGAAGGAAAATATGGGTATATCACTTTGATACCCATATACTAATTTACCAAACATGGGTATGGGTATGATATCCATACCCATATCTGATATACGTATATCAGTACCAAACGGGCCCTAAATTATTTGGCCGCGTGATATCTCAGAGGCTTCTCTGTTCGCTCTCTCTGGCAGACGGCACTCTTCGCTCTCTCTGCGACAGGTACACTCTCCTTCTGCTCTTTTCTCTTCTCTTCTCTGCTCTTTCTTTGCTTCGCTTGTTGGAATCTATGGCTAATCCCGATTTAGAAATCTAGGGTTCTTGGGCTGTGCCTTTTTTTTTTTTTTTGTAGACCTAGGGTTTGTGCTGTTTGCTGCGATTTTGAGGTGGGATATGCATCTGATATTGTGCGTTTTTATTGTTGTTTGTTGCGTGATGTTTACTGAAATTTCAGCATCTCTTTGCCGCGCCATCCCCTCTCAGCATCTGCTTCAGCACAATGAGGGGTGACTAGTTCTTCTCTGTTCGATCCGTCAAGTCAGTTTTGATTGGGATAACTTGGCTTTATCGTCTTGTTTTAGCTCCCAGCAATGAGCCATGTTTGTATCTCTTGGTTCTCCTGCATACAATGCCACTGTATGTCATTGCGGATGCCGGTTAAAAGGAGGCAAGTTGGTCAAGTGTTCAAATCCTTCTCTTCATTGGCAAGTGCAACACAGTCCCCTGTCATCGGTCATTCGCCTTCCCCAACGTTGGTTGCGCAGATCAGCCCTTCAAATACTCCACAGCGCTCAGATGAGTGGTTTGCCCTTCGCAAAGATAAGCTGACCACGAGCACATTCAGCACGGCTCTTGGCATCTGGAAGGGCAACCGTCGTGTAGAGCTGTGGCACGAGAAAGTGTTTGCATCAGATGATCAGGCTACAATATCTAGCAACAGCTTGCGTGCCATGGAGTGGGGTGTGATCAACGAAGATGTAGCTGTCGAGCGGTATAAAAGCATTACAGGTAATGATGTGAGCTCCCTGGGATTTGCAGTTCATGCTGAGGAAAGACTGTACTGGCTTGGTGCCTCCCCTGATGGTCTACTTTCAAATGCCGGAATCTTAGAAGTCAAATGCCCCTTCAACAAGGGGAAGCCTGAACTGGGTTTGCCTTGGTCCACAATGCCCTTCTACTACATGCCTCAGGTACAGGGTCAGATGGAGATAATGGATCGGGAGTGGGTTGAGTTGTATTGTTGGACACCAAACGCAAGCACTCTATTTCGTGTTTATAGAGATCGGAGATACTGGAAGCTCATCCACGGGGTTTTGAAGGAATTTTGGTGGGAAAATGTGGTTCCTGCCAAAGAGGCAGTGTTGCTGGGTGATGAAGACAAGGCGCTTTCATACAAACCGGCTTCGACACACAAAATAACAGGTCAGGTGATTGTCAGTAGCATGAAGTTAGCTGCAGAAGCAAAAATGTTGTGCAGGGAGATAGCTGGGCATGTTGAATTCTATAGATAACAGCCCTTCAAAATTGAATCACGTTAGATCTTGTTTATTTTTATGTATTCACTCCCTTCAGTTAATCAGAATCTTACCATTTTGAAGTATTAAAATGAATCCATCTCTGCATCTTTGGCTCATTGAGATTTGAGGTACCCTAGCCAAGTCTGATTTCCCTGTGGTTACTGGTTAGTGGTCCAAATGATCGTTCTTGCGCTGATTCTGCATCACACTTGTACCCATCTTTTGAAGAGGCAAATGCTGCCAGTGCCCTATGTGAGGAACACCTTGATACGGTTAAAAGAGCAACAACCCCCAAGTGATTCTTTTGAGGATGATGGCAAGGAAGAATCGAATGAAAGGTTTCAATAACTGGTATTGTTCTCTATCTCAATTTCCATTAGGACCATAGAAGCAATCTAGAAATGTCAATTGAACATGCTCCCAAATTAGTTAATCTGAGGATTCTGATGCTCAAATTTGCAACCATACTAGTACCAAAAAAGATGTCTTCAGTCCAAAAACTGATGGAATATGTGGATGGAATGGATTTTTCTGTTGACACTTTGCAATACTTGAGAATCTGTGGGCGTGCAAGCTTGGGATCATTGCCAAAGAGTTTGGAGCATTGCACTTGGCTGCAAGTATTTCTTTAACTGCCCTAAGTTGAGCACCTTCCCACAGGCCATCTGTTGCAAGTTGGAAGACGTCGCAGATAATAGGAGGGACTTTATAATATATAGCTTCCAAGAGTATCTAACTTGCACTTCTGCTGTTGAACCTAATGGGGAAACAAAAACGTTTTCCTTGGTTGAAGAATCACGAGACAAGATGACAAAGAGTGGGTTATCAGTTGTCAACTGCTATCCTCCTCCAGGCTCCAGCCATGAAGTTCAGCACCCTCGTTTTGTCCCCAGCCTCATAATAGGAGGCACAGCTGGTGATCAATGATCCTAGAGTTGTTTTAAGCTTTGTGTTGAGAGTTTATAAGAACTCAACACAAAGATGAAAGTTTTCGTCGGTTATTGGTTCAGATTGGGAAATCCATCATTAGGAAGTCCAAGGTTGTTCCTCTGGCGGTGAAAACTTTGGGAAGTATGTTGCACCATGAAAGGGACCACAATAGTTGGAAGTGAACTGAAGAAAGTGAGCTCTGGAAGATTCAGCAACGACCAAAAGATATACTGCCGGCATTAAAAGTGAGCTTTGATCACACACCATACCACTTGAGGTCATGCTTTGCCTCCTGTGCCATGTTAGGGAAGGGATATCCCTGGTATAGGACCGACTTTTCTTCATTTGGGAGATTGCAGTGAAGATGCCATAGATAGATGTTCAATGAACTTCTATCAAGGTCTTTCTTTCAATTTCCCAGATACAGCATGATGGAAAAATACGTCATGAGTTACAAAACAGATGCAAAAGAGACTGACAACTGCCAGGGCAGCTCATCTCTCACATTCCTGAAATATATACACTTATGAGAAGGTCATCCAAAGCCGAGATCCTCCAAAACTACAATGATAAACAACTTCTTTGCAGGCAGGGTGTGGAAAAACTACAATGACAGCTGAGATTGTAGTCTAGGTATCAATCCAACAATAGTGCAGTGTTACTTAAGTGTAGCTGCATTAATTTCGGTGTTCATATTTTCCTAAAGATCCACATAGATACAACTGGACACTTGAGAATGCCCATGGGGTGTTAGCGTTACTTCCTCTTGTGCTTGGGCTTCAGTTTTATCAGCTCATTCTGATCAAGCATCTGCACCACTCGCCGCCGTTTCCCATCTGTCCAGGGTGCAAACAAGGGACAAGTAGTTCTTATACAGAGCAAAAAAGCAATCTGATGAAACCTAATAATAATCAATATGCATTTTTCCACCTTGCTGGTATCCTGCTTTGATCACCTTGCTCGCTTCCTCCAGTGTCCATTTATCGGCTTCGTCTGTCCTCTTCTGTTTCTGCAGAACCAAAACACAGAAATCCGATGACTCTTGGAAGTATTGAGTGAAGCTACAATGTGATTTTAACTCGCATATCCTGATGACTTACCTGTGGTGCTTCTGGTTTGTATGTAGCTTCAGTGGTGCCTTCTGCGTTCAGATTTTCTGTGGTCACCTTTCTTCCAAAGTCAGCCAGCCGCTGCCTTACCTGCGTTGTTTTGGCTGTGTTCACTTTGTTTTTGGCTTCAATAATACTTTTCGCCGTCAAATTTCTCTCCATTACATGTAGAGCTCTTATTGCGGTCATCTTTCTTCCAAGGTAAGCTTGCTGATGAGTCGGGAGTGATGTTTTGATCAACTCTGGTTGGTATTTAGCTTCAATGCTACTTTTTTCCTTTAAATTTCTCTCATTTGCTGGTAAAGCTCTTTCTATAGTCACATTTCCTTCTAAATTTGCCAGCTGATGACTTGCTTGGAGTGCTCCATGAGCGTTCAATGAATCTGCTTTCTTCTGAGATTGTACACCAATCTCATTCTCTCCGTTTGGATTTATCAATGAAGGTATCTCATGTACGTGTTGCTCTTCGCCAATACTTTTCAATACAGCGAAAGATAGATCATCGCTTCCCTTACCGTCATCAGGTGGCAAAATACTGAAGAATTCTGTGAGATTCCAATCAATTGAAGTTGTCATTTTAAGGGACATTGGACTATTTGAGTTAACAAACAGTAGTATTAAGTAGACACAGATGTATGCATTTGACTTACGTTCCTCGTCCACACCGTGAAAGATCTTCAATGTTCGACGAAACATAAGAGTCAAGGACATCAATAGTAGTCGTGCATTCCCATAATCGCAATTGAAGCACATAACATAAAGGAAGGCTAACTAGTACATACCTTTAAGAGGTCTGATGATGCAACTACAGGAGAAACATGAGCTAACCCATTGAAGAAATTGTCATGGGGTGGCTCTTGTTGCAAGTCCAAGGGAGGTTCCTTTGCGTTTCTTGGGACATCTCGCACAACATTGCGATCTCCAAGACATCTTTTGCTGATCTTATCATCCGCGTTTGGTGTTGGGGTTTGTAGTGATTCATCTACCACAACTCTCCACTTCCTGAAATGGTGTCAAAGACAGTGCATCTATCCTTAATGTAAATTTACAAATAACACGAACATCATTGCGTCTCAGCTCGAATAGAAACATTGTGCTAGATGTATGAAAAATACAATTTCAATAACTGAATTACCAACGTAGCATTTCTAGTCAAGCTTAAATCCAGCCGACTTGTACATGATGATGCAATGCTACCATTTTTATGTGTTCATTTAGTTAAGGCAGTTTCAGAAAGAATCCAAGTTCTTTCCTACCGCTGTATGATCATTGATCAGCTATTGTTTACCGTTTTATGTTCAACTATGTTTAGCCCTACCTTCATAACTAAGCTAGGGTTAACATGTCACTAGATTGCTCAGCACAACCAATGTCAGCAAGTAGAAAAAGGAATTCACAACCTAGCAGAAGCATACAGGGTTATACTCTGGTATGCAGTACAAGAGTACTGTTAATCGTCGTTAGTATGCAGATTCTTACCTTATCAGATCGCGTACAAGGTGCTGAATTTCCCTTGATCTATGTTTACCTAGAGGATTTACTGCTACTCCTATCATTGTAGCCTGCAAGGAAAATTTATTGCACCTTTAACACATTTGCAATGGCAGTACAGTTGCAATCAGTTTTGATCATATAATGGAAACATAGAAAGATATATCAGAATGCAGCTCAAACCTTGAGGATTTTGACATTTAAATCTGTCCGAAGAAGCTTCCTTAGCAACTCAACAATCACTTCATCACTCTGCATCAACAAATAATCCTCAGATGATACCATCAATCAAGGGATTCAAGGCATTTTAACTAAGCATCAATTAAGTATTCGTTTTAGACTGATAGTTTTTCCTTTACCTGATATTGACAGTTTTCAAGAACTTTCTTGATATTGGAAACCTCTTTAAGCGTTTCATTATCTTCCAAATCTTTGTTAGCGAACAATAGAGGTTCCATGACACTGCAGCCACCGGTCTTGTTGTCTTTGATCAAGTGATTCTCTTCGGCATTCTCATTACTCAACACTTGAGCTCCAGAGAAAGTGTCCATTTTCAAGCAGTTCGCCTTAACCATCTTAGCTTCTTCATACATGTCCCATAACATCAAAAAAATTCAAGTCTAAGCTCACATGACTCAGTTGCTTCGCCTTTTGTCAATGATCTCTGGTGCAGTAAATGATCACCCTTAAGAGCCTTCCATGTGGACAAAGGTCTATATTTTCGGCAGATAAAAAGCACTCGAATACATGGTTCAGTGAATCAGTGTCATAACAGATCAGCATTGACATCAGTAAAACTCGTACGAAGCTCGGGACACCAGATTGCTAGGAAAATGATCACAAAACAAGTTAAGCTTCTATGGTTTTCTTCAAGCACTTGAACAAAGGAAAGGAGTACAGCAAAGAACACATATGAAGGGCAACTCACAAGGTTGCTCTTATGTAACCCAACGGCTGAGATGGCTCCACTTAACTTTGAACAAAGGGCTGATCCTAAAACCTGCCTTTATTTTTTTTTGGTTTTTTGGTTTTTTTTTGCAATCTTGCAAAATTCAAAACAGATTCTGAAATATTTTACATCTGGCTGAAAATTGTTATGTCGAATTTCCTTTTTTCCTTAGTTTCAGTAAAAATTAAAGAGATCACACAGAAACCCTTTTTAATTTCAGTTATAATTTAAAAGAGAATAAATGTCACGCCACTTGTGTTAAGCATACAAGAGAACAGAGAGAGCTTGAAATAGGCAAAAATGAGGCAAAAAGAGAAAAAGTTATAAACCACAAAGGATCCGTACACCCCCTGCAGACAAGGACAGTCATTCAAAAAAGCATTGTTTGATCGAAATAAAAGTGGCACATGGCATTTTGATCGAAAGAATACTATTAACGAACTTACTAGCTCCGATAATGGTTGTTATTCAAGTTAAACGAGTCGAGTATTGCTTGTTCACATTCAGTTTATTTAGGATATGAACGAGCTCTAGCCGAGTCAAAAATTTGACTTGAGCTTAAAAATGTGCTCATACTCGGCTCGTTTAGAAAATGAACGAGCTCGAGTCGAGCTTTTTTCGATCTTTAAGCAATTCTACTTGCTCATTATTCAGTAACTTACAGAAAATTTTAGATTTCCATAAAATTCGAGTTTTTATCAAGCGAGTACGAGTCGAATTCGAGTTACTCGTGTTCACGTAACACCCCTAGCTCCGATATTTAATTTGCAAAAAATTACCCTGAAATGACAAATGAAAATTTATCATGCCAACCTTCAGAATGGCAAATCATGTATACATACATAGGTTAGTTTTTTTGCAAATTAACGTGCGAATGAAAAGGTTTAGTTTTGCTGAATCAGATAAACCAATATGGAGAAAACTCGTGGTATCGACCTTTCCTTTGCGTCTTTCCTTCCAAACAACAGTCCTTTGTTGGGTTCCTTTTCCTTTCTTGCAAGTCTAGCACCCACTCTTCAATGGTGTTCTTAGCTATAAAAATATAATCCTCATCATCTTCTTTGTTTCTTTCTGTTTGAGTATGTAATTAAGCTCTATCAATAGCATGATCCTCAAGCACCACGTTCCACCAGGGCTCCAATAAGTACACTATCGAAGCAGCTGTGAGGCTAGCAAGAAAAATCGTAGGTGCATCATATCAGGTCCAAAAACTTTCAACTATCCTTCTAGCTAGCATCCATTGTCCATTGTCGTCAGAGTTTATGTTGGATCAAAATGGTTGTTTCTCTTGAAGCTTCTGGCACAAACTGGCAAGTCCGTTGTGTTTTCACAGTTCCTAAATGTGTTATTATTGCTTGAAGAACCTCTAAATGGTTGCAGCTGATTCGATGGAATCCAAACACTTATCACAAACTAGTTAGCAATTCGAGTCTTTTAAAAACCAGCACAAATCACCTTTACACTTTTTTATGTTACAATCTCTATTACACTTCTTAAATTGATCTAAATTATGCATTAAATTATGAAACGACATCTTAGGTTTAAATTTATATATAATTCCTAAGTGGTTAACCCATAAAAAATATATTTTGTGTCTATATTTTAATATTTTAGCTTCTTAGGGTTTATGCATCTAGTTTCAAGGGTATCTTTTTATCAGAAGTTAAAACATTATAAAAATATACTTTAAAGATCAATTTTTTAATGTTTTATCTTCTAGGGTTTATAGATTTAAATCTAGAATAATTTTTCTCAATTTTATTTATAATTCATATCAATTTAAGAGATGTAATACAGAAGGTAACACGAAAAGTGTAACAGAGGATCCGAACTATTTTAAAACAGATATTCCAACAAAAATAATTAAAAAAAATTAAAGATACTGTGGACCCCTCTAGTGATGTTAAGATTTTTCTTTTTTTTTTTTGCGGAATTTTCGCCAAATGCCCCTGAGATTAGGGCTAATTCGCGTGGTGTACGAAAGTTTGACATATTTTGCCAAGTGCCCCTGAGGTTTTTTTTTTTCCAAATACCCCTGAGGTTTTCATTTTTTTTTTGCCAAATGCCCTTTTGTGGAAATTGTTAACATTTTGGTGGAAAACTAGTACAATCCTCGCGCCATAGTTCGTAGTTTTCTTTTTAGACAATAAAAATAAAATTTTATAAGTATAAAAAATTACGATATGATAAATTTAAATAAAATATTATCAAACGGTAACATAAAATAGAAAAAAATAGATTTGATAATTAAAAAATAATTAAAATATTTATGAAAAATGTGTAAAAATTACATGAGTTTAAGATTTAAGTAGAATAGATTGATTGAGTTAAAATTCTAAAATAAATGTGGTTATAACACCTAATAAAAATATATGCTTATGATGTAATAGTTTGATATAGACGTGTACAAATTCCATTAGTTTGCTATTTTTTTCTAGATTTAGTTGATTGGGAGGAAATTATAAAATTAAAATGATTATGTCATCTAAGCAAAAATATTTCTCATTTAATAGTTACAATAGGTAAATCTCTTTGGCTAAAAAATATTTGAAAATTTTATTATTTGAAAATTTATGTAGATTAGGTTGATTGGGTGAAAATCCAAAAATTAAGATTATTATATATATATATATATATATATATATAATAGTTTTCATTATATACACACACATAGCTAGAGAGAGAGAGAGGGATTGGTTGCTTTGAGAAAAAAAAATCGTATATTTGGAACTATGTATTTTTTTTAAAAAAAAGTTTTGAATTAATCTCGTGGTTTTAAAAAAAATAGTATGAAATGATATCATGTAATAATGCATAATGAAATAATATTGTATAGTTAATATTAACTTTATTACATAAAAGTTTTGAATTAATCCCATTGGTTAAAAATGTAGTATAAAATGATATTGTGTAAATAAAATTAGATAATTTAGTTACTATAATTAAATGATATTGTGCAAATAATACTTTACAAAAATAATAATGAAATAATATTTTCTTTTCTTTTTATTTTCATAAAAAAAATGTTAACAAATTCGACATAAGGGTATCTGGCGAAAAAAATGAAAACCTCAGGGGCATTTGGCGAAAATAATAAAAACCTCAGGAGCACCTGGCGAAATATGTCAAACTTTCGTACACCACACGAATTAGCCCTAACCTCAGGAGCATTTGGCGAAAATTCCGTTTTTCTTTTTATTATGATAGAATGACTATTTTTAAAGACTTAATTTGCCAACTAGTTCGTGATACAGAGTAATTTTTTATATTTCGTCAAATCTTCAGCAAACCCTAATCAGGAGCCACGATATTGGTTCCCAAACCCCTCCAAAAGACCCTGCGTCGGTGCTTGTCATGATAGCTGGTCTGCTCTTATTTTTATTCATGTCGCATTACTTTCGGTCAGAAAAGAAAAACGGAGCCGAAGGCGAAAAAAGCAACAATTGAGGTAAACTTGAATTTTGTGTGGGTTTTTGGGTAGAATTGATTCTCATTTCTTGGCTTCTCTCTACTGGCTTGGATTTTTATAGACAATACCTTCTCACCCCTAGCTAAGAGAAGTTTTATAGTCAATTTCTTGGCCTATTTGTTCACCTCCGTAACTTGTTTTCTCACCACTTTGCTCCACTCAAACCTCTCATTGACCTTGCCCGGCCTTTCCACTTTTGTTATCATGTGAGGGTGGTGTGTTGAGATTTCGTTGGGGTTAGACGCTTCACGTGGTCTAACCTCAACCATAGTTTGTCTTTCAATGTATTTTATATCTATTATTGATCCAACTCGTTATCTCCTTTGGGTGTGGGATTTTCTTCCGTCTTTTCAAATTAGTGTGCTTTATTGGATTTCTTATAAATTTGAGATCACATGGTTCTATGAGAACCAAGATGATGAAGATTCTATTGAGTTGGCTAGAAAGCTACTAAAGATTTATTAACCGTCGAAAAATCTATTATTTTATCAAGAAACTCAATCATTGGCACAATGGAAGAAGAATACTTTTAAAGATAGTTATTCATATGTCATTGAAGGGTTTAATATGCTTGAAATAACAAAGGCTAAATTTATGGCCAATTATGCTGCACTAAAGATAGAGTTGGAAAATCCTTGGATCATTTTGAATAATCTTAAAAAAATATCATTAATTTGGATTCTCATTCCCGAGCAATGGTAAAATCGATCGGTGAGGATCGTTAAGCTATCACTTTGACTGAAGGGTCCATTAAAATATTGTCGAGAGCTCACAAAAATGATATTTCTGATATGCCCCCACCTGAAGAGGAAGACATCCACACGGGTAATGTTCCATCAAGTATGAACTGGCACCCTTGTTTTCATATTTTTTGTTGCGGAAAGTAACACCATAATTTTTAACTTGATTTTAATTTTGAGATCGGGATTCCACTTGTAGAGATAGAAGACATGATGGGTAATGTGGACCCTCTACTAATAGTAGGTTTTTTTTTTTTTTTTTTTTGATAAGGTAAGAATTAGAGGGTTAGACGGGTCTGACTCCTTGAGTGGCTGACAAAGTCAGCAGACGACGAACAGTCAAACATACAACTTAAAATAGAAATAGAAAGGTGCAATACAAAAAGTGGAAAACTAACAAAACTAGGCGAACAACCGAAACTAACCCTAATAAGTAGGGGACAACATAAACTGCAACCCGACACCAAGCGCCACCAAGCGATGAAACCACTGGCCAACGGTATATCAGGAGTTCCTATGTGAAGTGAATAGTAAGATTTTTTGTAGACCCCTCTAGTGAAGTAGTGATGGTTAGATTTTATTTCTTTTTCTTTTTATTTTTGATAGAATCACTATTTTTAAAGACTTAATTTGCCAACTAGTTTGTGATACGGAGTAATTTTTTACATTCTGTCAAATTTCAGCAAACCTTAATAAGGAGTCAAAGGACATTGTGGAGACCCTTTCTAAAAGACCCATCAGTGGTCCCAAGTCTTCAAAAGGCTCTACTGGTGTGAGAAAGGACACAATCATTGGTATTGATTTTCCTCATTTTTTAAAATATTTTTTATGGATACATATAATTAAAAACTTAAGTTAATGTGAACAAGTTTGTTATTAATTGAATTTTAAATTGCCCGAACCTTAGCTCCATTGACGGGAACATCAGCGGAGCTAGTTCTTCATAGGGCGACGACGGATCAACAAGTCATCAAATGTGATATTCTACTCCAGCAGTCCAGCGTGAAATTGTTGAGGAGGGAAAGTAGTTGTGTTGGGACCTTTAGTAATGTACCTTCTTCAAGTGCTTAGGTAGCACGTATAAGACTGTTTTTTTTTTAATTGTTTGCAGTTAATTATCTCCTAGCATGATTGTTTATGTTTTGAGATTTTTAGAGTAATTGGAGTATTTTAAAGTTTTTTTTTATATAACCAAGATAAAAATGCCATAAATGATAATATGTTGGTTTTTAAAAAAAGATAATATGCTTGAGCATATTTTTCATTTAGGTGGAAGAAAGTTGGGTAATACTTGAGCGATTTAAATAGGGTAAATTGAATGATTAGTCCTCAATTTTTGCTTCTTTTTTCATTGTTGGTCCCTAATCTTTTGTTTGTTCCAAATAAGTCCCTAACTTTTGAATTATGTGCAAGAGTGGTCCTTCCATCCATTATTCCGTCACGAAATGTTAGTAGGGGAGCTAGCATGATAACAAATGTGGTCGATTTCGGGTTTGTCAAATTTTTCTTTTTTAAATTAAAAAAATCATGATTTGGTAATTTTGCGATAATTTTAAAATGCTAAAATTAAAGACGAGGTCCATAAGTTTTAGTGCTTGTAATTATATACTATATCTGATAAAAAATATTTAATTTTTATGATTTCTTTTAATTTTTAATAAAATTTAAAAATATATTAAATATCAAATTTTTTAAAAATAATTTCATGCAATTAGTAATAAGCATAGAATTATTTTAATATTTTAATATTTTTTTAGAGTTTTTTCTTCTTAAAAAATGTGATGAAAAATCAAAAATCAAATACTATGGATTGGAGGGAGTATTACACAATACAAATAAATATAAAAGTTGATTTGAAAATGAAACATCAAGTGATTGTAATTATAAAATGTAAATAAATTGGAATCTCCATATAAAAAATTAATCATATATAATTATAAATCAATCGAGTTAATCGGATCACCGGGTCATCGGGTCAATCTGATCAATCGGGTCAAAATTATCGGGTCAATCGGGTCAAAATTATCGGGTCAATCGGGTTACCGGGTCAAAACCCAGATAACCTGGAAAATTACCGGGTTTTTGGGTTCGGGTCGAAAAAAAATTTCGGGTCAAAAATTTCGGGTCCTGACCCAAATTTTACCGGGCGTTCGGGTCGGGTTATGTTTTGACAGGTCTAATTACTATAGATTATATATATTAATTCAAAACGGAGTAGTATTTTGAATTAAACCCGTTGATTATAAAATATAAAATATATTAAGGAAAAAACTATAATTAATATGATGATGTCACATTGTGACCCATTGAAATTACTTTTTATTTAAATTATATATTAATATTAATTTAATATTTTGAATTAAATCATTGATTAAAATGGAGTATATAATAAATTGGAAAAAAAATGATAAGAAAAATTTATCTTTGTGTATCATGTTTGAATAGTCTGAATGCACCCAAATTGTATTTGTGTACGCATATGATGAGTCTCATGGCAAGTTCAATCCTGATCAAATTTTAATTTCACTCTTAATAATTTTGTGCAAAGTAATATTGTCAATTGTGGGACTTTTCCAATTCGCAAAAATCTCAATTCACGGTGATTTATTATACATCAATGGCCATACAACAAATATATGTATGTACTAAAACGCTACACTTAAATATCAAAACTGTATATAACATTCGTTATCTAGCATGCAGTTGATTCTTCTCGGCCTTTCCCACTGCTTCTTCTTGCCTCTTTTCCACTCTTTACTATGCTTCCATGGGATTTATAGGTCTATTGTTTTGGTCTATCGGAAACACTCTCTCGATTTATTCGGGGAAAGAGTGCGTACATCCTGACCCCCAGACCCTGCGTAATCGCGGGATTTACTAGGTTGTTGTTGTTGTTTATCTAGCATGCAGTTGAGTTATTTCTGATGTGTCAGAGACGCCAACACCCTGCCTTGAGCCAACTCCAGAGCTGGTGCTGAAGGTGGAAGATGGATTTCCGTTGTTGAAGAAATTTGGCGGTGATGGCAACGGAAGGGTGATAGATTGGCCGCCGAGGGCAGCCACAATAGATGTCATATTAGGCCTCCTAGCAACACTTTCTTGGATGCACAACAAACCTATGTGGATACACTTGATGACATCTTCCCTAGAAAAGTTGTCACCCAATGCATTGTCCACCAACTTTAGTGTCTCACCTTGATGCCAAAATCTCCATGCCTGTGTCCACAACATATTATATATGGTTCCGCATAATATTTAGTAATTGGTACGTCTAACTGTTGCTAAAAAAAGAAGAAGATTAATTTCGTATATGGAAATTACTCGGTAAAGTAGTGCCTCCTCTAATGGCGATCGGTGTAGGTACTTGTTTCTTTGACCACTTACCACCTCCAAGACTAGGATCCCAAAACTATACACATCCGACTTGATAGAGTAATGGCCCATCAATAGATACTCAGGAGCCATATATCCACTGCACATACATATTAAAAAGGTGAATAAATTATTTTCATCACATATATATAATATATATGATAGATGAAAATTCAAGCAATTAAGCTTCGTGCAAATCTTACTAGGTTCCAGCAATTGAGTCAGTCACGTCTTGAGTTTGATCAACACTAAAGTGTTTTGCCAGACCAAAATCTGATATTTTTGGATTCATAGTCTCATCTAATAATATGTTGCTTGATTTGAGATCGCGGTGTACAACCCTGAGACGAGAGTCTTCGTGAAGGTACATAAGCCCTTTTGCAATTCCACATATTATCTTGAATCTCGTTTCCCAGTTCAAAGACATTCGCTTGGTTGGATCTGCAAGATTTTCAAAATTTGCATATATGCAATTCTAACTTGTTAGATTGATGAATTCAAGAAAGCATAATTGTTAGGATGATCAAATTAAAACGTACCAAAAAGGATTTTATCTAAACTGGAATTGGGAAGAAATTCATAGACAAGGATTATTTCTTTTCCTGATACACAAAATCCTAAGAGCTTGACTAAATTGCGATGTTGTAGTTTGGCGACTAGAAGAACTTCTGTTTTAAACTCGACAATGCCTTGTCTTGAATTGTGCGACAGCCTTTTCACTGCTATATCTTGTCCATTCTCAAGTGTTCCCTGCTACCCAATTGAGTAACTTTGTTACTATATATATATATATATATATATATATATATATATATATATATATATATATATATATATATATATATATATATATATATATATATATATGCACTTGTACATCTCAATTAAGCACAATGAAAAACAAAAACACATATATATTGAACTTAAATTGTGACCACCTTATAAACAGCGCCGAATCCACCTTGTCCAAGCTTCTTATCGATAGAAAAATTATGTGTTGCTGCTCTTATTGTGCTGAAATCCATTTGCAGTGATTCAGTATTTATAATATCACTGAGTTCAGCTGCAATAAAGTCGACAACTTGTTACAAATACTAAATTTTAACCACTAGATTGAAAAGAGACATGGCATATATATATATATATATATACATACCCGTATATGCCGCTTTGAGCTTCCTTTTCCGAACAGAAAGCCATAGAGCTAGACAGAGAAGCAGAAACACTAGTCCTATGATCGAGCAAGCTGCGATGAGAGGATCATGTCGCCTTGATTTATTTGGTGGTGGAGGAATAGGACCATGGGCTGCTGGAGTGCCTGACAATTAAGTTGTGATGAGAGGAATAGGACCATGGGATGAGAGGACCATGTTAGCTATATATAATTCTCGCTATATATATGTACCTGTACTGCTATTAGTAGCTATAAGGCTTGAATTAAGTTGTGATGCTGGGGAAGCTTGGTAAAATGGGTACAGCTCATACCGTAGATTACAACTCAAGTAATACACTCTGCCTCCTGTAGGGTGAGTACAACAATTTATCAAGAAAGTAGTACAGTTTTGCAAACATTGAGTGCAGTCATGGAGGGAGAGGTCATTGCCCCAGCATGTACAACGTGGATTCGTCATTAATATTGCGCTGATAAGTACCGAACATCTTCCAATCTTTCCCTGCCTGTTGTCCTTTAGACCGCACCTCAGTTTCAACCTCCTCAGCGGCTTGATACAGTGCCGCCCCCATCATCGCATCAGCAATTGTGGGTTTAGCGTTCTCTGTGACATTCCACAGCGGGTGCGAGTTTGAGTCCAGATGGCCGAAGAAGGGACGGTTGGAGTACCTAATCATACACTCATCGTATAAAATCACAGCCTGGTCCCCGTTTGGGCAATTTTTGGGAAGGTCAACTGAAGCAGCTGCCACGCAGTCGGTGCAGGTGGCAGGGATCACATCTCCACGGCAGAGGTAGAGGCCGTACACGGCTGCGGGGGTGTCGCCTCCAATTGTTTGGTTGTAGAAGCCGAGGTTTGTGAAATTAGCCGCTGCAGAGAGATTGGAAAGGAGGGCGGCAATGTTTGAACGGAAGGCAGAGTCGTTGTTGGTGGTGTTTGGGCAGTAAGTGTAGATCAACGTTGGTGAACGCTGTGTCCTATAAAAAGGATAAATCTCGTAGCGGATGTTACAGCTAAAAAAAAGAACCCTTGCACCCTGAGGGTTCCCACTGGGTAATCTAGCGATCTCCGACTGCAGGCACTGGTAGCAGTCGCTAGTTGACAGGTCCGGCGTGCACTGCCCCAGCGCATACACCGTCAGGAACTCACTAACATTTGCTTCCGCGGTGGCGAACTTCAAATCCGAGCTCCCGCTCGCAGCCTCCAAGGCCACCTTGGCGAGGGTGACGTTCAGCACCTGGATGAACCCAGTCACGTTGCCGGTGATGTTCATGGTGTTCCACATGGACAGGGAGAGGCCGTCTTCCACTTGGGCGAAGATGGAGGCGTTGGAGTAGCGTATCATGCACTCGTCATACCAGGTGACGGCCTGCTTCCCGCGGGGGCAGTTGAGGGCCAGCTCGGCGGAGGCGGCGGCTACACAGTTCCGACAGGTGGTGGGGTCGTCGTCGCCTCGGCAGAGGTAGAGGCCGTATGCGGGGCCTGAAGAGGATTGGTAGAAGCCCGGGGGGGAGGAACCGTTAGCGGCGGAGGAGAGGGCTGAGAGGAGGGTGTCTAGGCTAGAGCGGAGGGTGGTGTTGGATGCGGGGAACAAGGTGTCCTCTGGGCAGTATGTGTAAAGGAGATTTGGAACAGAGGAGACATGGAAGACCTGCAAAATGGCAAGAGATGCAAGCAAGAGAAAGGCCGGAATTCGCCTACTTGGAACACCCATATCGGATTGGAAGACTAACCCAAACCCGGGGGTGAGCAATTTCCCAGTTTTGAACAACTTTCAATTAAACTGAATGGCCTTAAATTTCCAAGAGGAAGGAGACTAACCGAAGTGGAAGACCACAGCAGTGCAGTCAACCATGAGGATTGAGGACTTTAGGGACAGAAATGAACTAATTATGAAAAATAGTTAAATAAATAAGAATACTAGTAAACCAGTCACCTTTCAACACTACTATCATGATGTAAGCATACTGTATCATGCTTGTTGGTTTTCCATAAGAAATACCCAGTACCCCGAGATAGAGACCTCCTTGTTGTCAAACAAGCACCCCAATCTACATCAGAAAACCCAGTGTTTTTTAAATCATATTGTTCTGAATCCTGCACAGCTTGTTAATGAGGAGCTCTCGGGCATTACACAAACTGAGATAAGTGTTGAACCACATATGAAATGTCACGGCGTGTGAGAGCTAAGTACAGCAATTTACCCACAATGCACCTATATTGTTCTGAATCCTGCAAAACCTTACCAAAATCTGCACTAAGTTTAGAGCTAGTGACCATTGGAGAAGCACCAAAATCTGCACTAAGTTTAGAGCTAGTGTTTTGCACCCTTGCTCTGATACCATAAAGATCCCAAGGATCTAAAAGGAGCTATGTGCTCAAAGGAAGCAAAACAAAGCTATAACAGAAAACATTTACCCCTCGTTTGTTTTTTGGTAGAGAAAGGTAATGATTACCCTTATGAATATAGTCCATATTTAAGTTAAGATTCATTGATCACTATTCTAATCATTCCCTTTCTTCTCCCATTTTCATACAAATTTGTTACCCTTCTATTCCCTAATTTGAAGGAGGATAACTAATACCTCTAGGATTGACTAATAATCCCCCCACCCTCTCCTCCAAGCTCACAAAAAATAATAATCATATACATTTTATATGTAAAATTTAATACCTTACTTTTCCATTCCCCTCTTATATAAACAAACTAGCCCTTAGATTGTACAACCCCTACACCTCCTTATGTACACACCAAAAAGTCAGCTAATTACAATTTGGTCAACCCGAGCTATAACAAACTAACTTTCAAAATACAGAAAAGGTAAGAAGAAAAAACAAAACTGAACCGGCCAATAATCCCGAACTGAACCGGGTTTATCCTCCTATAGATGCTCATCAAGGTTACTTTTGCGAATACCCCTTTAAAATGGGTTAGTTTAGCACATTTAGCACATTTATCAAAAATAAATGATGCTGTTCCTTTCGCTTTAACTTTGGGGGGGAAAAGATGCAATACTTAAAATCCATGGGCCATTTCTGCAAATAGTCAAACACTTCTAAACAAAGTGACATTGGGTAATGACTAATGACTATTTGAGTAGTAACAGGCTTTGTTTTCTCACTTGCATTAATATCTGGGCTAATCTTACATTCTTACCTAGCCTATAACAATCAAATTAAGATTGCAGTAAAGGAATTTTTGACGCTATGAATTACAATAACAATCATAATTATCAAATTTTACCTAAATAAATGACCTTTAAAATGGGATAGTATAATTTTGTGGCGTTTTTGTATGTACTTGAAATCAATCCACCAGAAAAGCAGATGCAGAACTGAGTCCTCCCTGAAGTCAGTCGAATCGATCTTAATTTACTTGGCAGCAGAGTTATGCGAAGAGCTGCCATAGATGTAGCAACTAAACCCCCAAACTGTAATCACCAGAGACAGAATCTTGAATCCACTCATCGAATCCTTCAGCAGTATAACCGCTGCGATACTCGTTAGCGGGACCCTGATCGCGTTAAGAACGCCAGCGAGCATGGTTGATGCCAGGAACACCACTCCAGTCGACCCAAGAACCCCAAGCTGGAAAGTGATCGCACCCCATACGAGAACCATACAGTAGGCGGATTTCCCACCCTTGAAACTCGATGCTTCGGATGCCATCTTACCGAACCCTGAATCAAGGACGAGCCCTATGGTCGTAAATGCGAATGCAAAGAGAGAAACCATCACTTGCTGCTCCAGCACAACGTGGAACGACACCCTGCCTAGAAGCTTCACGAAGAGCAATTCCGACAGAGCGAAAATGAGACCATGAAGGGCGGATCCCAGGATGTCCCATACGAATCCCGTGATGTACTTGCTGCTACTTATGCCGGGATACCTGTCTGCACTCGAATCCAATGCAATGACAACCATGGCAGCCGTGATGATCACAATTGCATTTACAATAGAAGCATTCAGTTTGTTCTTCACAATCAAAAACCCGAACAACGAAGAGAAAATAAGGGAAGTCGATGCCAACAACGAAGCAGTAGATGCCGGGAGATAAGCATAGGCATACGCATACATAAGGTTGTCCGCAGCACTCAAGAAGCCCAAGACAGCGTAAGAGGCCACGAGCTTAAAGCTCAGGGGAGTCGGAAACGCCTTGCAAAAGAAGTATGTTGGGAACAGCACAAGAGCAGTCAGGGGCCAGCCAGCAACCGCGATCCATGATATGATCCACTTGCTTTGGCCGCCATTCGAATAGTAAACACGAGAAAGGAGGCTCGAAGCAGGGAACGCAACGAGCATTCCTCCGGTGCTTAGGACTAGAAGGATCCAATAAGAAGCTGACTTCCCCTTGTATGCTTCCCAGATCCTAGTTAACATGGTTTGATTGGTTTCCTTTTTGGACTCATCAGTTTCCAAGATTGTGATCTCATGGCCATTCCCTGTAACATCACCTGTTACATGCATTTAGACAGCAATCAGACAGATTTTGTGATTATTTTCAAATTTCCTGCAATGGTAAGTGGGGAAGTCAGTGGATCTGCAGATGGCAGAAGAACAAGAATCTTTGTGAATTATTCAGGAGAATGAATGAACAACCATTCCAGATTGTCTGTCGTAAACGTGTAGCAATCATTGTGTTGTTGTTGTTGTGATTTCTTCAAATTTAATGTAGTTTTCTATGTAATTTGGAAATTTATCAATCAATCGCAGCAATAGTAGAGAGTGTGATTCTGAGAAACTCAAATCATCGGAGTTAAAATTCAGTCTACTAATTGAACACTAATCTCAGTTCAGTGAGAGCCTCGTTACAAGAAGAGATTACAAGATTTAGGCGATTACCTGCAGAAAGAGGAGTGGTGATACTCGTAGCCATTAAATTTCGCTACGGCGACCGATTTCGGCCTCCGATTTGGGAATCGGAATCTGCAAAGGATCGGAAGAGGAATGTGCAGTATAAAAATTAGGAGGAAAACCTAATAATTCCAATTGAAACGATGCAGGGAGACGTGAAATTAGGGGTTCATGCGATACAGCAACTGGAATTAGAGGGTTTTGCTCCAAACTCGGTTATGTGGTTAGTTTTTTGCCTACACGATTTTGTCGATATAAATATATATGTATATATATATATATATAAAAGATTTTATACCAATAATAAAGGGACAACCATTAGGTAGGTGACAATGAACTTTTTCTTTAATTTGTTAAAGTAAATTATTAATGTATTGGGATTATGTTAACAACTTCACATAGACCACGTTACATTACAAATAGTGTTACAAGTAGAGATATCAAGAGGCGGAGCCAGGGACGGCATGCCCTCATCCAACAATTTTTCTAGGCGTATTCTACTCGTTAATAGCTTTGTTTTGATATATAATACGTCATAATTCGATATTTGAGTAAAAAATTATGAATATTTGAGAATTATAGGTGTATTAATCACGTACTTTAATTTTATTTCAATGGATTATAATACTTTTATATTTTAATTAAATTGACATTCACATATTATAATTCATCTCGGGAGTTTCAAAATGATATGTTATACGGAGTACGTATTACTTATTTTTGATAATTTGGTAAAATGTTACGCAAATTTAAATTTTTTATATCTAGTTATACATGACTATTACATGTTAAGAAGTGAAATATTGACTCAATGCTTATTTATTGGGTTTTATATCTTTATTTTATTAGTTTTCTTTTATTCGGCTATTTCATTTATTTATATTTTTTTAATGGAGAAAAATTAGCAAAGCTTTATCATAAATCGAACACTACAAAAAAAATTGCTTTTGCTACACTAGCTAGAAACGGCAAACAGATCCCGTGGCGAATGTTAGATGTTTGCGACGGAATTAGCTACGGCATTAATCCCGTAGCAGAATTCTGAAACGACGCCTACGGCATTTGCGATGGCAAATGGACACCGTTGCTAACCCTGACTTCCCGTAACTTGAATTAGAGACGACTTTACCTTGCCGTGGCTAGCGGGAGTCATTTAGCTTAAAAATCCCCCAAATTTTCATTCTCGCAAGCTATGGGAGACAACAACGCACTTCACCTTTTTTCTTCGTCTAAAATGGCGATAACTTGTATCTCGTCCTCTACTCCACCACTGAAATCCCTCTCCTTTCCTCCACCACTGAAATCCTTGTCCTCGCTTATCCATTGTCTCCACCAACACTGAAATCTATGTCTGCTCTACTCCCCGTCGTTCTGTTTGTCCTTTCCTCTCCATCAACAACAAGTGCACGGTGAAGCGAGGTTGCAAACCCTCAAATTAAAGAGGTATGTTGTGTAATGTTTGAGTCTTGAAATCGATTTAGGGTTTTGATTTGAGGTTAAGTCTATAGAACTTAGGTTTTCGATTTAGGGTTTTCATCGTTTTATAGTCGATTTGTAGTAAAAATATTTCTTTCACTTTCTTTCATTTTGTGGAGCAAAGGGTTTCTTTCAATGTCTGTTTCTTTGGATTTCATTCATCAGTAAAGTATATATTTATGTTTCTTTCGATTTCTTTCAATATATGTTTCTTTCAATTTCTTTCATTGCTGTTTCTGCGTTCGTCCATTGGCTCATCTATTGATGTCATATCTGTTTCTGGTTTCATTAGTAAAGTATAGGTTCATTTCTATTTCTTTTAGAAGTTCTTTTTGTTTCTGGTTTCATAAATTCGTTTCAGGTTTTAGTAGTGATCTAATATGTGAGTGGTTTCAATTGGCTCGATTGCAGTAAAGTCTATTAGCTCATAAGTTTCTGTGGTAAAGTATATGCTCGTTTCTGTTTCTGATTGTTGGTTTTGGCTCATAAGTTCTGGTTTTGATTTGCTCCACTGTAGGTAATTAGCACAACAAAGAGAAGGTTTCTTATCTGCACATGTTAAAGGTAATGGACAACAAATAATTTATATATTTAGCTTTTCTTTGTAAAAATCAGTCTGCATGGTTAATAGATGACATTACTAATCAAGAAAAATGGGTAGATCAAAATAGGAGTGCATATATCATAACCATTTAGCTTTATCCATTACTAAACTAAGTTTTGAGTGACAACATCCACTAATCTGATCAATTTTACAACCTTTGAGATATATTCACATTCAAAATTTCTCCCACTAGGACCATGTCTCTATTGTGCCTAACATATTAAACTAAATACGTTTGAGATTTTTATTCCTAAAGTAAATCCACTTATCAGGTAGTATGCTCAATAAAAGAAATCTGCACTTGAGCATTCACACATTTAGACACGTAAAAGTAGTCTGAAGATATAGGAAACTCAAGGGAAATTTTCCCACTTTATTATTGTCTTAAACATTCCAAAAATTGTTTGGCATAAATATTTTCAATTTATTCCCAAACAACATGTTTTTCCATGTGGAAAAGGGGAAAATACTTTGTAATTATTTAGGGAGATTATATTTTGATTATTTGAAAACCAAGTTATAACTGAACCAATCCAATTGGTAGGTGGATATTAAATACAAAAGGTCATTGTTAGTTGATTTCTTTTATGGTGCTGATACAGATTAATATATTTGATTTTTCTATTAACTTAATCATCTTTAATTTTTTTGGTGCTATCATCTTTAATTTCTAATATATCATTCTTTTTTTAATTTATTTTTTAATCATCTTTGATTTATTTTTTTTAATCATATTTAATTTCTAATATATCATTCTTGAAGAACTTTTCCCCAATGAAAGTTTTAACTTGGTAACTTGTCAACGAGCTGGCCGGTTGATTTGGAGTTTGATATTTTCAATTTGTTTCATTTTGCTATTAATTTTATTTGGCTTAGATTAGGTTTTGTATTACTGTTTATTGGCCTGGACACTCTTTAGTCACCGAGCAGCAACCATGATGATTCAATGAAATATATATTGCCCTGCAAAAAATAAAGTAATGTTGTTGAGTTCACCATGTCTGAATTACTGTATAAGCTTTCGAGTGATGGTATTGAATAGGGAAAATGTACACGAATAATTTGGCTTATTGCTTGTAGTCCAAAAATAATGCAAAGTAAATAACTGATATAAACCAAACTAGTTGAATATATTCAAAAACTAAGCTCGTTATAATTAAAATAGATTTCAGAAAAACTTCTGATGTTATATTAGTTTCATAAGCCCACCACTTTTCCCCCTTTGTTTCAAAAAACCTTCAACTTTTTTTAGCCCAAAACACCACCTATTCATTGCTTGGTTAGGGTTTTAGACCATGGTACTTCTTTGAGCCAGGATGGGTTTAGACCATGGTACTTCCCTGAGCCCATTTACTGTACTAGCTTGACATGGTTTACTTTCCTGCACCTAATCTACTATGTTGCTGTGTTATTTGACGTGGTCTTGTGGCATATTGGCGCAGTGCTGATGCTCAAGTAATGTCGAAATATTAATTTTCTTTTATTCATATCTAGATGCTTATTAATTATATTTTATATGTATGTAGGAGATATCATTGCAAAACTCTAAGAATAGAGACCAACATGGACCGATTCACATCACTGGTCGAAGGTCTTTTGCTGAAATCAGACATGAGGTACAATATGTACCTTGTATTTTAGTTTCTTCACTCATATTGTATATATATGATTTTTTTTAAACTCATATGAGTATTCAATAGATGGAAAAAGGTGGAGAAGATGTCGATAAAATGAGTGTATGGATAAAATCTCGCAACAAAGATGACCCTGATGTACTTGCAGTCATCGTAAGTTTCTAGCATCCTCTTATTAAATTATTCAGTAGTTGACATGAATAACTTGTTTTGGAGAGGTATTTTTCTAAATGTGTGATGAATGAAGTGGCATGCATTGTTGTTAGTAGTATAATTTTGACTTGTTTTGGGCGTATTGTTGTTAGCTTTATGTCGATTGAAACCAAATATAATGAATACATTTCTTGTGTAGAATAAGTTGGGGTGTTTATCTCATTATAAATATCTTGTTTTATTTTTTTACTTTCCATCTTCCTTGTTGGTTCACTTTGTCTCAGCTCATTGTGATATCTTGATTTGATTGATCATACATATTACCATCCAATGAGAAATATCTTTGATGTTATATATGTAGGAGGAGTTCAACCTTCTCTTAAGCAAGGAGCCTGAGGAGCAACGAGAACTAACCATGGTGAAAGACAAGATATTCCATCTTATTATTGGAGTTGATGGCCATGGTTACTGTCGAACATTTGGTTCGAGTGTCCCTCCTAGTATGGTGTATCCGTCTGACCCATCACCATCTAGTAGTGCACCCCCAGCCCTAGTACAAAAGATCACTGAAGAGTTAACTGAAAAAATCATTAGAGATGTGACCGAACAAGTGATTAAAGCATTGACCGCTAAAATGGATGAAGACATGGATAAACTGAGAGCACAATATGCATTGAACTATCAGCAGTTACATGCTCGTGTCTCATGTTTGGAGAGCTATGATGGGATAAGTGCAAATTCACACGCGCAAGTTATACCTTTTTGTGAAATGAGGATTGAATGCAATGTGCTTGCTTCCGTGTTCTATCTTCTTGCTCGATTGCTTCAACTATCATTTTGTGTAGTTTGATCCAAGCCATAAAGCTTCAACTTTCCTCTTTCCTCTCCCGAATTAAGATTTGAGAGCTCACATGAACAAATAGATGAATAATAGTTTCAATTTAGCTCATCTAAGCTTATACTTTATGACATTTACATGTTAATCGACCGATACACCCTGTCCAACTGTTGAAATTCGGCTGTTCAAATTCAGCTTGTCTCAGGTTCCTGATTTTTCCAAAAGCAAAGCTAAACATATTGTCTAGCTGTTTAAATTAAGCTCTTTTAAGCTTATACTTTATGTTTTATGTTTATGAGTTATTGTTAATGTTTATAGTTGTGCAACCCTTTGTGTTTTTCTTGTCACTTGGCAATATATGCTAGGTTTTTTTTACAAGGAGATATCATTTCAGTTTTCAGTTAACAATTATTAAAGTTCCATACATAGGCATTTTATTTTCTTCCCGATCTCTTACATTTCCTTTCTTTGATGTGTTTTGTTTTAGCCTATGTCAAGTGTTCATCATAAGGAGTCAATTGGAGATGACATTGAACTCTTACTATCAGACGACGAGGAATTTGGTAAAGAAAATGACGAAGAAGATTCACCTAAGAAAGGAGCTTAAGCTGAAATGATGAAGAAGATTCAACTAAGAAAGAAGTTTTTGGTAATCTGAAATGTCATAACTACGACTCACTTCTATGTTATGTTATGAAATACTCTTTTGTTGTATATCAGTTGATGCTAATCACTGAATTATCATTTTGTATAGCGTAATGTAAGCCTAGCATTAACTGAATTATCATTTTGTATAGCGTAATGTAAACTGATTCGAATTGTTATCTAATTAGGTGTATGAATGTTGAAGCACTGATCTAGCAAATGAAAAATACAGGTGTTATAGTGAAACATACAGGTGTTATAGCCTATAGGGGCACATTACATCAATGGCTACGACGTAGGTAGTGGCAAATTGGAAATACATAAACTATCCTTTAGCAACGGAATCTGCCGTCACAAAAAGAATATTCGCGCGTAATTTTAATATGGGGAATTGAGGGCGGGAAAAACATTTGCATCGGCAAGTGCCGTTGCAAAAAATGGAGGGAAAACTTTCATTTGGAGGGAATGGCTAATTATTTTGCGACGGCATGTGCCGTCGCAAAATACAGTCGCAAATCCACTGGTTGCAACTGCTGTCGCATAACCCGTTGCAAATATTTGGCCACGGCTCAATGCCGTCGCCAGCCATTATTTGCTACCCTAGGGCTAGCGATCGACTGTTTACCGTCGCAGAGCCGTGGCAAATGTTTTTTTGCGATGGCAACCCTACTTTTTGTGACGGCAATGAGCCGTATCTAAAGCAATTTTTTTTTGTAGTGGAAATCATATTATTTTAAAATAATATCATTTAGAATTATCATATTACATCGAAATCGTTATACTACTTTAATCTAAAATGACACCGTATGTACGGAGTATATAATTGTGCCCTATAAAAATTGTGGCTCTATCCCTTGAGATATCTTTTTAAGATACGGTATGTCATCATGCTGATTCGATTCTAATTATTTGACAAAATTCAATACTCTTAATTGTATTTTATGATAATGGAAGAGAGATTGTATATTAATAAATGATCAATCACATAAATTTTAAAGAATAATAATACTCGTAATAAGCTATATTGTAAAGTCACGTAAAGTTACCTTCATTTATTATGGGAATATTTGTCTTCAAAATTCATTATTATAATAGCCTAATTGGTCAGTAGTTCACTCTTCAATAATATTACATTATTACTCCATTTGTTTTATAATTTAAGTTATGTAAAATTTGTTTTTTATATATCACTGTAAATTTTTTATAAAATATCACATTTTTATTAGTTTTTTTGTTATAATTTCACACTCATTAGTAATAAAAATAAAATTATTATACAAAATTAAATTTAAAAATATTTATATTTTATAAAAAATTTAACTCATTAAAAATCTTCCAAAAAATTAAAATAACTTAAATTACGATGCAAATGTAGCATCAAAGAATCCACTTTTTTTCTCATAATCCTAAAATGCCCTCCTAATTTTATTGTTTTCATATGTTTCTTTTTCAATTGGCGTTATAAACAAAAATAACTTAAAAAAAAAGATGTCAAAAAATAATATTATTGTTGACAATTTATTGTTATCGATGAGATTTTAGAGAGGGAAAAAAAACAAACATTTCGCTTTTTTATTGAGGTAAAAATTTGGCTCGTGTAAGATCACGTTGATAAATGATAACAGAATAACATTTTAAGGCTTTTTTTTTACCCACTTTATTTTTGTAAAGGGTATTTTAATTAATCATAGTATATGATAATGATTAGCTTCAACTTTCCCTTGAAAATAATGGTCGATCAGTGCTTTGCCAACGCGTCATCGCAAATGTATAACTTAATTGCTTAAATTATCATATATTCATATCTTCTCACCTCATATTATCTCTTTTATTTATTTACATGACAAAAAAAAATATTTATTCATAATTGTTTTTCTAGTCTATATAGTATGATCATGGGAAACTAAAGTCGGTAATTCAACGCCGAATTAGACCTTCGTCATCACATGAATCACATGGATATTTTTTAATAAAACTCAATCAATCTCAAATTGGAGTGGGAACTTCATCAGGGAAAATACTCGCACTATCAAAGTAGGTTAATAATAAAACTCAAATCAATCTCAAATTTAGAGAGAGGCGCACAAGACCGATGATGAAGGAGTTGAATTTGATTGAGGTCGGAGAGACGATGAAGATCGGTGACCTAAGGATGAGGAAAAAAAAAGAAGAAGCTGGTGTCAATGTCGTGAACAATGGGATCTCGCCATTGCGAGAGCAACGAAGATGGAAGTTTGTGCCATGGAAATTGGTAGCACAGAAGGTAGTGGGATTGAATAGATTCGACCAATTCAAGGCGGTGATTGGGGAGGACCTAACGGAGGCGCAAGGAGAAGGAGGAGGAATAGGGTTTTTCACTCAGTCCAAATGGTAATCACGTTCCAAAGTGAAAATATATCTGGCAAAACCCGACCGGACCCGAACTCGAAAACCCTACCTGGTCGACTTGGAACCGATTGTCCCGAATACCTGAAAATATAGTGAAGTACGTCACCCGAAAACCGACCCGACCCATTTTGGACCCGAAATTCGAATAACCGATAACCGAAACTCACCCAAATCCGAATGAACCAACCCTGATTCAACCGAAACCCATTAAGACCCGAACCCGTTATAACCGAAACCCGAAATAACCCGAACTTTAAGATATATTCTAGTAAAGTTTTTAAAATGAATATTGAAATAATGAAAACTTGAGACAATCAAAATCCGAAATAACCGAAACCCGCGAAAACCGAAATCCGAAATAACCGAAACATGAGACAACGTACCGAAATCCAAAATAACCAAAAACCCAGACAACCGAAACTCGAATAACCGACCCGACCCAACTAAATGACCAAATTACTCCAAACCCAAATGACCCGAAACCCAAATAACCGAACCCGAACCTGACCCGCCCGATTGGGACTATTATGCAATAACCTTTTGTTCATCTTGTCAATAGTCATTTCATCATCTTGTCATTAGTCTCACTTAAAAAAATATGTATAAAAGGAATTTTTAATTGGGTAAATTGCAACTAATATCCCAACCTTTAGGGATAGTTGCTTTCAATACCCTAACCTTATAAAATTTCACAAAATATCCTAACATATACCATTAGTTGCAATTAACACCCTAAATGAGTTTTTTAAATTAAAAAATTACCCACATCAAACAAAAATTATAAAAAATCACCCATATTCATAAAATATTTTCAATGAATCCCTAATACATTTCAAAAAAATGAGAATTAAATAAATCTCTTACAATTTAACCCCACCTGACCCACCATCCAAAAATAATTATAATATATATATATTAAAAAATATACTCCTTTAAAATATAATATAATTACTTTAGCATCTACTCATTTAAAATTTCAATATAATCAATCAAAATAATTAATTATTTATCTAAAAAACATACATCATAACTAAAATCTAAATTTATATAAGTGTGTCTCGATACATGCTGATTTGTGCATCTATATATTCCATTTATATTATTTGATACAATATATACTGTCTTTTTGGTTAATATTATGTTATATATACTAAAACTAATACATAACACCTTATAATGTATCACACATAAATTTCATGGTATTAAAAAAATGATTCTATAAGAAATGTTTAACATAATAGTTTTACAAAAATAAAATAAAGTAGATTTAAAAAAATAAATGGTAAAAGATATGATAACCATTTGCAATAAATAATTATATAATAAAGATATATTAAAAATAATATGGTAAAAATAATAATTGTACCATATTATTTTGATATATCTTTATTATGTAACTATTTATTACAAATGGTTATCATATCTCATACCATTTATTTATTAAAATCTACATTATTTTATTGTTGTAAAAGTATTATGTTTAAGATAAATAATTAATTATTTTGAGTAATTATATTAAAATATTAAATGAGTAAATGCTAAAATAATTATATTATATTTTTAAAGGAGTAGATTTTATATACTGTTATAATTATTTTTGGATGGTGGGTTGGGTGGGCTTAAATTGTAAGAGATTTTTTTAATTTCAAATTTTAAAATATATTAGGAGTTTATTGAAAACATTTTATGAATATGAGTGATTTTTTGTAATTTTTGTATGATGTGGGTAATTTTTAAAATTTAAGAATCTCATCCAGGGCATTAAGTGCAACTAATGGTATATGTTAGGATATTTTGTGAAATTTTACAAGATTAGGGTATTTAAAGCAACTATCCTTAAATGTTGGGATATTAGTTGCAATTTACCCTTTTTAATTTTACTAAAAATGCACTAATCTTAGAAGCATATCTCATAGACTCCCTTTGTTCAACAAAGATGATCTTTTACTTTTTATAATATTTTTTAAGAAGCTCAAAATCATAAAAAATAATTAAAAATAATTATTTTTATATAGTTTCTAGCTTATTAAAAATATGGTAAAAAAATAAAAGCTCCTCTATCACGCGTCTTGACCTCATCTCCCTCTCCTTTTTCCACATTTACAAAGAGGGCAATCGGGTGACAGACTACTTTGTCCATCTCGGTCTTAAGCCAAACTTCGTGGATTGCAGATCTTGTATTGTGACCGACAACCTCGTCCGTAAAAACGCTATTGGGTGGTGGTGCAACCATGATTGACCCACACCAAATATTTGTCTCATATATATAAAAAAAAGGTAATTAAGCCTAAAGCTTCTTAAATGACAATTAAATAAATAAAACGAGAGTTCTAAATAAAGCTTAAAATAAAGAATTTTACATTAAACTCCTGGGTAGGGGTAGGCACAAATCCCGCAAATTCCGGTCCTGTCTCGGTCCCATCCCAGACCCGTCCCGATCTCGATCCCGGTGGGATTTAAGGAAAAAAAAGTGAATCTTGTCCCGGTCCCGTCCCGCAAAAATTATGCGGGACGGGATGCGGGATAAGACTATGGGATCCCGTAAATCCCGGTCCCATCCCGCATACATACATACATATATATATATATATAGAGGTTGGATCCCGTGTAAGCAACCCTTACGGTGTAATTTGTGAGCAGAGAAATTATTCGTAGGTACCAAGCGTTTATTCGTGTATAATAATGTAATTATTCGTATGTATGAACAAATGTAATTATTTGTATGCAACAAAGGATTATTCATATGTATGTACATACGAATAATCACTTGGTACCTACGAATAATGTCACTGTTCACAAGTTACTTTTAATCTCATCCGTTTGATCTTCTTAATCCGACGCTCCAGATTTGCTCACAAATTACACAGTAAGACTTGCTCCAGATTTGCTCACAAATCCCGGTCCCGTCCCGCATATATATATATATATATATGTATATTATATAATTTATATATATAAATACAAATATATTTATATTTATATTTATATTTATATTTATATTTATATTTATATTTATATTTATATTTATATTTATATTTATATTTATATTTATATTTATATTTATATTTATATTTATATTTATATTTATATTTATATTTATATTTATATTTATATTTATATTTATATTTATATTTATATTTATATTTATATTTATATTTATATTTATATTTATATTTATATTTATATTTATATTTATATTTATATTTATACGGGACAAGAGTTTTAATTTTGGTAGTACTAAATTTTTTAATAATTTAGTGATTTATATGATATATTTAGTTATTTTAAACACAAGTTACAATAATACTATAAGACTTGTAAGCAATTTGAAAATAAAAAATTACTATGGGCTTGGGGGTTAGGGATTTGGGTTCTAGGAGGCAAACAAAACAATTTATTCTCCATTTTGAAATAGTGAAATCTCTATTCAATTCTAATTGGTTAGGGTTACAGGAGACTTGTGCTGCTGGCAATGTTTTTTTTAATGAAATTGTGCTGTTGGGAGTGATAACATTATGGCGATATCATTTTATGAAACATGAACTATGAAAACATTTTTTTATTTTTCAAATTTTATAATATTTTATTATTTTTATTTGAGGGACAAGTCTCGTCCCGTCCCGTGTGGGATAAGACCCGTGTGAGATTTTTTTTAAAAAAAGGTGAATCCCGTCCCGGTCCCGCCTCGAAAAAATTAAAGCGGTACATGCCTCATCCCGGTCCCGTCCCGTTCCATCCCGTCCCACACCCACCCCTACTCTTGGGTGTTCGACAGTAACGGGCTTGACGGGTGGGATCTCTATATATATATATATATTTTTTTTATACAAGGTAAGAGTTTAGATGGTGTCAGACCCTGCTCACGTCACGGGTGGGATCTATATCGGGTAGTATATCATTACAAAACGGGCCATAAGTTTTTTTTTTTTTTTTTTAAAGTTTAGACTAATTAAGTGTTTTTGGCAAATATACCGGTTCATGTAAAAGGCTACAACAGTACAGAACCAAACAAGTCACAAAGCGGAAATTACAAAACAAATAATCTGTGGAGAGTCTCTCTCGTCTGAGCTCTTCTCCATGTGCGATTCAATTCGTCTACCTGCTTCTCCATGTCGATCAAACCCTAAACCACCTCCTCCTCCTCCATCCCTTCATTCCTTTCCTCGACAATCTTCATCTTTTTCTTCTTCCTCGAATCAACGGTTTCGGAATCCCCGTTCCAGCTTCTCTGCAAAGCTTCAGGTCAGAGCGTTGACCGCTTCGACTAGCAATGGGCCCTCTCTTGACCCGGACTCTTCCTCCTCCTCCCCCGTCTCTGTCGACCTCTCCCCGATTTGCACCGAATCGCACTTCGATCAGGTGGTTTCTGACGGACCTGTCATCATCATGTGGTATGCTATCCTCCCCCTTCGTCTGCGGTTTTGCCATTGCTGGAAATTTCCGATTGTTGTGTTTACAACTCTTTAATTTCGGATACATATGGCCTGGCAATTGAGAATTTCTGTTGTTAATTCAGGGGGGTTTTGTGTAGCATCTTTTTAATTGTGTTTTGTGGTTGTGAATGAAGATGGTGATTTGCTATTTCAACATCTTAATTGACTCCATGTGGTGTTTCACCTTTCACCTTGAGGAATAACAAAACGGATCCATTGGAATGGGAAAGTAGGGTTTGGAAGGGAAAATGATTTATTCTCCTGGAAAGATAAATTCTTTTTCCCCTATGGACTTCCATTAAAACAAAACCAAAACATAAATTTAAAAGTGTGTACCATTTCTGCATATTTTCCATCACTACACAAAAGTTGTTTTCTTCTTACCAAATTGGTTCTCAGTCCTTGCCTCCCGAATTCAGCTCCGTCTTGGTTTGATAATCTTTTGATTATTGGCTGCCAAATGGTTCCTGATCCTTAATAACAAGATTGTTATGATTGATGTTTACTAGTGTAGCATCTAGAAATATACAAAATAACTTACTATGGGACTTCTAGACATAAATCTGACAACAAAATTGCGCATTACATGCCTTCGGCATAAGTTAATTTTGCAAATCCTGGTATTCCAGTTGCTTCTGTTGATTGATTGTGGTATCTTATTCTACGAGAGTTTCTAAGTTGCATCATCTTTGTTATATATGTGTGCATAGTTTTACCTTTATTTGATATATGGAATTCATATATTGATAAATAGCTTTCTAAATAAGATAATCTCAACTTGTAGGACAGCAAGCTGGTGCAGAAAATGCATCTATCTGAAACCAAAGATGGAAAAGCTGGCTGCGGAATACTTCCCAAGGTTTGGTTAAATATTTGAATTCTTTCTAAGTAAATAAAGCAATAGCTAAAGCATGATTTTAAGAGAAGTGAGGAAGTATGACAGTGAATGTATTTCTGATGCTAGCAACGTTTCCATCCAAGTTTTGAAGATGGATAATAATATTGAGTTGGTTTTAAACATATATCACCATGACACTAATATATTATGTTAAGTTAGGTTGGGAGGGATGGGGATTGTAGTTTATTACAGAATAATCCTTCTCTCATTCTTGGCATTAGGAACTTAATGGGATTTGGTAGAGCGCATAGTGTTGCTTTATTGGCCTTTACAGAATAGGAGAACTTTGATTCACATTCTGTGTGTCCAATTTCTCGCATTTTAATCAGAATAAGGGATAACAAATCTAGTGTCATTTACCTGTCACTTTACGTGCATCTTTCAAACAATTCATGTTTTTAGCATCACCAATGTTTCTATACTGGCGTCAAGAATTGCATTGGTAGAAAAATTATGCTGTGTGTACTGTGTAGCTGTTTGAAAGGTAAATGGAACAGTACATCCATGTAAAGGAGGTCTATCAAAGCCATGTCCCGTGAGATTAGTCGGACCCAAAGTGGACCCAGATACACTGTTTATTTTTATGAACAAAATGTAAAGTACATGGTAGTGTTTCTGAACAATATATTATGGTGCATGTGCTCAGAATGCAGTTTTACTGTGTTGATGTCAACAAAGTTCCACACAAGCTTGTTGCACGGGCAGCAGTTACTGTAAGTCAATCAATACTGCTAATTGTTAATGTTCATTTTGTTGTTGATTGTTCCAGTTATCTTACTTGCCTACAAACACTAAAATTCCTCATTCCTTCTTTATGTATCTGATGTGGAATCGTTAAAATTGCCAGAAGATGCCAACTGTACAGGTGTGTGTTGCATTCACTTCACGCAATTCATACAGTTATTGTTAATCTTCATTTTAATATTTTGGGGAATTGACATATTTTTATTTTTTTCGGTTGATAGCTTTGGAGAGATGGCAAGAAACAAGACGAGGTAATTGGAGGAGACAAGGCACATTTGATTGTTAATGATGTCCGAGAAATGATTGACAACGACAGTGAGATTTAATACTGAATAGCTAAATTACACCTTCTAGACAGGCCATTTTTATGCCAACAAACTCAAGGCGCTCCAATCTCGGTTCAAGGCTCACTGATAAAATGATATTATTGGATAGAGTTTGTTCGTGTGATCAATGAATCACTTGAATATAAAGGAATGGATTTTCTTTGTAACTTTTCGTCACTTAAAAGAAACACCAAATATAAGTTAATACAAACACATGCCATTGTTTTCTTCATGTTTTTTACCAAATTCGTTCCGGTCAAACAAAGGTCATTGGATTTTCATGAATAAATCTTCGTTGTTTGGTGTTTGAAACCTGCAGTGGAATATTTCAAGTGTAGATAATTACAGCTCAACCAATTTTACCAATTCCTCAGTTTTTGCAGATCTGCATGAAAAATGGATGTTTGATCTGGGTAGTGAATGCTAAGCTCATACACAAATGGTACTGACTTTCCGGACTCAATAAGAAACATACAGAACAGGAGGCAGAGGAAAGAAATGTACAGAATATAAGTGAAGTTGGATGAAATAGGATAAATTATCAACAACTGCGTAAGATCTGTACAAGCAGAGGCGAAAATATCGTTGCCATCTTTTTTTATCCTGTCTACCTCGAAAGAACCAAGTCATTCATTTCCTCTTCTTTAGACACAACTAAACCCTCACTCTTATTCACCAAATTTAAGTCTCATAATTTCTAAGCTGAAAATGATCCACCTGAAATTGTGGACAACCTCGTTCCTTTATTTGCATAAATTCAGCCATGTTAGTTCAACAGCTTTGTATTGTCAATACACAGATGTAGAAGCCAGTTTCAGCTTGTCTTCAAGTGTAGAAATTCGAGCCTGCAAAAGGATGATGAAAAATAATACCAGAACAAACTTGTTGAGTGCAAAATCATTACAATCTCCTGATGACAATTTGACAAAGATGCGGACTCGTGGAACATTTTTCGCAGGAACAGGACGGTGTGTACTAGGTCGCCAATAAGCAACAAAAAATTGCACATTTTCGGAAATTTTGCTATAATTTGAAGCAACAGCTACATAAATGTCCTCTTATTTTCTTCATCATGGAATCAAAGTGCGCAAACAATACCTCAGCTACGGCTTTAAAAGAAAATATTTAATGACTAAACTAGCATTCAAATCAATCCACATTCCCTTATTTGCTTCATCATGTTCATTCTTGTTTCCTTGGATCTACCTACCCTTGGACCAAATCACAGTGGGTCAGCAATACCTCCTAACCTTTTTGTGGTACACTCTCTTCGTCCCAATCTATTTTCATTTACATTAATGCACTGCAACAAGGTAACTAATAAATTGACTAAACCGTCCTTTCAAGCTTCCAAGTTCAAATGCAGATTTTGCTTCTGTCATAATTCAATAAAGATACCTTAAATGATTTGGATCGATGGATAGAAGGATCCTTCTCTAAAGCCATAGAATAAGATGCCTCTGCTTCATTTAACTGTTCCATTGCCATGAAGGCATCACCTCTGCAGATGTAACCCTGCATTTGAAATTTGAAGTTATGTTTCACTGAACCATGATTGAACATAAGAGACTTCTAACAAAGCTTAGAGATGCTCTCAGTCCCTGCATCATCAAAATTTGTAGGACCTGCAAATCAGTACGCAAGGATGAATGCAACGTCTGATATCAGGTCAAAGTCTCAAACCCTTCTCGTATTTCATCGCGTATAACATAATGTTTCAGCACATTAAAAAAGATAATTAAGTTGTGAAAACACAATGATAAACTGTTTATCAACAATTTGCTTATAGTGTGTACAAAAAGAAGGTAGTAAAAATAAACAATTCCAAGCCATCTTTGATTGTTAATCTAAAAAAATCCTTGGATATCAACTATCAAGGCCTGTTCTAGTCATATTTGAGGGTCTATGACCCAAAAGAATTTCAAAAACAAGACATGGATATTGCATAACAAAATTTGACCACATGAGTAAAGTTTTGCAAACACTGTTTCTAATAAACTAATGAATTGTACCGTCCTCTACAAAAGCGCCATGTGATAAAATTAACCTCTGTATAATTGGGAGCTAAGGTCAAAGCTTCTTCAGCATCAGCAAGAGCCCCAGTAACATTGCCCAATCTTAACCGCACAGATGACCTACATTCAACAAGAAGCACCACTATCTGTTATGTAAAGAAGAAAATGTAAAATATTTTCATAAACAAAAGAAAAAATTGAGAGGCACACACCGCACAAAAAAAAAAAGAGGGAGAGAGATGCTAGGTGAGAAGCACAAGGGCCTGATGGCTCATGGATGTATGGAGGATTGGAGGAATTCTTATATTTCTAAAATATATTGCAGATGTGAGATATTATTTAAGCTAGCTAATCACACAGAAAGCATCACAAACCTGCCCACAAATGCCACATGAAGGCCTCCAAAAGGTTTAAGATTGATAGCCTACAATATTATAAACGTCTACAATCAGAATTTCTCCAATGAAAATAATATTGAAGGGGTAAATACAGTATCACATATTCACATATGCATAATTTGCAATGAAAAACGTCAAAATCAGTGCAAATTATCACAGTAGCCAAATTCCTGTAATTCCCACAAAATTCCTACAAATCCTTATTTCCAATTGCAAACCAGAGCCTGAATTGTAGCCAAACGCCACCTGAATAGCTCAATTGTGCTTCCAGTGTAGAAAAAGGAAATCCTCACCTGTGAGTACAGAGATTCAGCTTCCGAGCAATTACCGGTGGTCAACTCCGCCTCCGCTCTCTTCCGCAAAGCAAGAGCTTCCAAGCACTTCCGAGCTTCCGCCGCATTTTCCGAATCGGAGTCACCACCGACGATTTTCAGCATGACATCGGCGGCGCGGACGGGCGTCCCGCAGTGGCTGACCAAGACGGGGCCGGGCAAAGCCACAAGGTTGGGACCCGAGCCGCAGCGGCCCAAGCAGCCGCATGACTTTACGGCGACGCTTGGAGGTGCGATTCCGGAGAAGGTCTCTAGGGTTTGGATTGAGCCTTGGCGCCTGCAGGTGCGGTTGGTGCACACTCTAATCTCTGATATCTCTGAAATGGCATTGACAATGGAGCCGGTGACTGAGATCGATGGAAGAAGGGAGTGATTTGAGGAATTTATGGGATTAGGGTTAGAGTGAGGAGTGAGAAGAGAGGGAGGGATTCTGTTGGGAAGGAGGAAGGAGGAGGCCACCATGACCGTCATCACATCCCCTCAGTGCTCTGTTTGCTCTTTTCTCCCTCAACACCGTTTCTAGTCGTCTACACGTAGATATGGTTTAATCTTTATTTTTAAAATAAGGGAAAACTAATTAAAATATCTCATTTTGGGGTATGGTAAAAATATATCCTCAATTTTTAAATGTAATAAAAATATCCCGACCTCTGAGGGCAGTGGTAATATATTACCACAGGTTTTCTCACGGATTAAAAATGCTGATAAGGCAGCCTACATGAATTTTTTTTTTGACAAGGCAGCCTACGTGGAAGCATTTTTACACATTAACCTAAAGTTAAGTTTTCTTGAACTGTTTCCTTAGGATAAAAATAAACCGACAACAAAATTAAACCCAAAAAATGTAATTGATTCAACCAAGCAACTAATCCGGTCAAAATTTCCTCAAATTAATACAACATGGCTATTCCTAACAACAAACCGACAACAACACTAAACCAACAATAACAACAAGAACAAAGAGAGAGAACAACAAAACTTACTCAGCCAAGTCCGTGAACGAATTAAAGAGGAAGAAGATGTGAGAGAGATAGCTCAAGATAGGCCATCACGAGAAAGGAAGACGACCAATGAAGAGGAACAATAAGCTGCATGGAAAACCTAGAAGATAGTTCAAGAGACAACCATGGAAGAAGATAGAAGGGAGGAAAAGACGTTGGGTTTAATCCGATCCAACTCTTTATTTTTTTTTTCTAAGGAACCCGTTCAAGAAAACCCTTCTAAAAAAATCCACGTAGGCTATCTTGTCAACATTTTTGACCCGTTGAAAACCCGTGGTAATATATTACCACTACCCTTAAAGGTTGGAACATTTTTATTACTTTTGAAAGTTAAGGATATATTTTTACCATACCCCAAAGGTGGAAGTATTTTAATTAGTTTTTCCTTAAAAAAAAAATCAATGCGTCACACTTTGGGTGTTATTCGAGCTGAATGAGCCAAGAAGCCAAATCACGTCCGGTTTTTGAACGACTTTTTTATTTTTTGTAATCAAAGTTGGCTTGTTTAAAAAATGAACGAGTTCGAGCTGAAAAGACGGAAAATATTAGCACCAAACAAACGAGTCACTAAAATAATCGTGAAGAATAAAAAGGAAAAAAAACACCGCATAAAATTAGAAGTCGATAAGATAACATTGACGTAATGTTGAATCATAAATTGTTCTGTCAAATGATCCAGTTGACACAAGAAATCTAAAAAACTATCAATTTGATATTTTTATTAGATTTAACGAACTCCATTTTCTAATTGCTTTTTGGAGTTTTTTCGTACAAAATAGACTATACTAATTAAATTTTGTTCTCGTCCTATCCTCTCCCCATTTGTTCATACTTTTTTAGGACTTAATGAGATTATTAGAGCGAATTCTAAATGAGAGTATGAGACTTTAAACATTTTTCATAACAAAATATTTAGATTATATACGCATAATTGTTATCTAAAAGGCCTTTTATAACATAAGTTTGAATAACTCAATTGAGACAACCCACTCAATCGTATCACAAATTGAATGTTTATTAAATAAAAAAACATAACGTTTTCCTCCAAGAAATCCACAAAACACGCACAATAATATAATCCCTAATTTAAAAAATAAAACGCACAATAATATAATCGATTAATCGATCTCCAATCCATTACAACATCTTATTAAAATTTGAAAAAAAAAATATTACATACAAGCTAAAAGCGGTATATGCATTGCGCGCATACAATTTTAATCTCACACAACAAATGTAATAAGTTAGGCATGAAACTCGTCGGTGACGGACGGCAAAGGCACGTCGTCTAAGAAGTGACGGAAGAGGACGGAGGCGAGACGAGGACGCCCCAACGGAACCTCGTGCCCCGCTCCCCTCACCGTCACTTGCGTCAACCCTTCATATATTTCGCTCCATCCTCCTACCTACGAACCAAACACAAACAAACCCGGTTAAACTTCGTTTCAATTTACACTTTAAAAGATCGAATTAAGAAGAAACAAATATACATATATAAATTGTACGCACCTTTTGGCGATCGTACCAAGCGTACCATTCAGTAAGCACCTTGAGATTGAGAGCTTTGATCGCGTATCTCGTTGATGTCACTGGTATCACCGCATCCGTGTCACCACTGTTATTACACATTCATTGATTAGGGCTAAAAAAACATAAACTTATGTATATATGTATGTGTATATGTATACATTACCTGAAAATCCAAATTCGGAGGCCCGCGGCAATGAGGTCTTTTAGGACTGGAAGCATGCTCTTCGGAGAGTCTTTCCAGCTACCCCTCACCACATCACTGCACCAAACTCACAATATCGATTTTCGTAAATCTTAACCGTTAAAATAATTTTTTTTAAAAAAAAAAAACATAATTGATCGATCTCGATTGATAACCTGCAAGTCTTCCAAGGAAGTGATATCTTGGAAGATCGAACATGAAGTGCCTTTTGCACGTCCGCCCGGTTCATATACTTCTTAGTGTGCGCCACCACGCATTCGTCATTTCCTCTAAATTTGTACGGCTGTAACAAAATTAACATTACTTAGTTATAACTAAATTTAAGATTTAAGGCAATCTACAATTTAATTTAATTAATTCGAAAAATATATAAAATTAATAAGCGCATATATGCACCAAGGGCTTGGTAAGGTGATGGCGGAGGAGAGCGGAAGTGCCCAAATCGGCGCAGACGTCACCGTAGACGTCATAGGGGTTGATGTCGCCGAACTGGGTGTAGGCGCGGACGAGGGCGTCGGAGCAGCTCCCCTTGGGGAACAAAAACGACACGTTTTGACACCATTTGTTGAGCTGCTGCTGCGTCGCATCGGAGATGAGGCCGTGGTTCCACCAGTACTCGAACGACCCTTTGTTGTCGTAGTGGTCATCTAGTAGCGGGTTTCCTAGCTGCAATGTTCATTCATTTCCAACATATACGTTACCCTCTATTTCTTATCCACACTAATTATATTTTTATTTAATAAAAACTTATTTTGACTTTTTTTTTACCACCAAGTAGACTTACCAAAATACCCTTGAGATTGATGATTGGGTCTTTGACTCCTTTGTTGCGACCAGCTATAATTTGGGCTAATTCTGGTATATAATGCCCTGCATATCATTGATTTCCAAACTAATTAATTAATGGTAACTATGAATTAAGCAATGAATTAATTTTAATTAATTAAATATATGCAACGGGACGGTCGATATATACCAGCGTAGCTTTCGCCGGCGATGTAAAATGGTCGGCTTCTGTACTGAGGGAATCTCTTGAACCACTGTACTAGAAACTTGTACGCGTCTCCACCTGCATTATTAATTATTAATTATTATTTTAGATTAACAGTTTGCCACTAATCAGGTATACTTACAGTAAAACTGAAGAAGGGTATTGGATTAATTAATTTAATTAATAACCTGTTCTTGTGTCACCCACATCCACCAAATCTTTGGATCTATTGGAATATGAGAATCCAACCCCAGCTGGTGAATCAAGAAATAGCAAATTCGCATCTGCATTCACAATCACACCCAACAATTATGACTTTTTGCTTCAATAAATTAATTTATTATACTCCATCATTTCCAAACGTAATTAAATCACAAAAATATATTTCGGTTAATAAAACATGTCATTTTATGCTATAAATTTTTTTTCAATTTTGTCAAAATAAAAGATATCAATTTAGATGATTAGTTGTAGTTTTCGATAAAATAAAAAAAAATAGAATACTAAATGACATTATATTGTATTTTTTTAGTATTCTTAACAAATACGTAGTATATGAGATTATAAAATGGTAAAATGATAGAATGATTAATGCAATAAAAGCAAAATTGGTGAAATTCACCTTTGTTCCAGGCAAACGGGCTCAAAGAGAGGGTCTTTCCATCGGATTGGGCCCGAAACGGGCCGACCTCCTCGGAGGCCCCATAGGCAACAGAAGAGCAGCCGGGCCCACCATTGAGCCAGAGGACAATGGGCTTAGAATTGGGCCCGGATTCGGACTCAATCAGCCAGTAAAACAAAGCCCGGCCCGCTTTCTGGTTCACCGTCACGTACCCAGCGTACTGCGAGAAGTTGACCCCGGACGGCTGTCCGGGCAGCTTGGTGATCCTGTCCCGATCCCGGGCAGATCCACGGTGGTGGTGCGCGGCAGCATCCGTTCTTACGGTGGTGCTCAGCAACACCGTAACAAACCCCACTAACGCGAGTCGCGGCATCGTTGAGAGACAAGTAGGAGCCCTGGTTTCAGCTCTCGATCTCATTGTGGTACGTACACAAGCTATATAGCTTGAATGGAAATGTATGATTAGGAGTATATATATATACATTTTTTTTAATGTGAAGAAGAAAATTAAAAAAAAAAGGATTGGGATAGTAGCAAGTCAAATTTAGGTTAAATAGTTTGACCAAGCTTATACAATTAATATTATAAACGTTGGATCCAAAAGTCATTTTGAAGGAAAGGGGGTTTTGAAGTCATCTTCACATGTAGTATACAACTTATAAGTGTACAACAATTTTGCAATAATAATACGCTTTAATAAATTTGCATGTGACATATAACTTCAATGTTACTACTCAACGCTAGTTCGGATTTGATCCAGGATTCATAAAGAAATGTAATAATTATCATACAACAATGGTTTATTTTTCATTGAATAAATATTTTTGCATGGCTTTAAAGGTATGTGCTTCGATTTTGAGGGTCTGAATGCTCTAATTAAGGGAAAATATTGAAATGTCTTAAATAACATATAAGTCTACTACTCTGATATTGTCGAGTGATTTATGTGTTGATCAATGATCATGTGTCTTATATGTGTGCTTATACACGACCTTTTTTAAATGTCATTACCTCACTCGATCTGGCCAACTTTAACAATATATTTGAGTTTTTAGATCCGAAAGGCGATCGACTCAGGTAGGTCTTTGAACTAGGCAACTAGCACAAAGGTTGAGCTTCACAAAATAATATAGAGCATCTCTTCTTCTTTTTTTTTGGTAACGAGGAACCCACCAAAGTAAACCCCGAGCACGTAATTCAGTTGGTAAGAGTTACGTACTAAGTAAACTAATGCAAAGCGTCAACCGACTTGATCTAGTAGCAAGGAACAAGGCAAACCTTGAATTTTTCATCAAAGAAAAGGGGAGGAAAGAGGGATTGAACCCGAAATCTCCTTACCATTCCTTCCTCCACACCTCTAGCTTGTATTTGAGGCGGACTTATAGGGTGAAGTCTTAATTGATTAATGAATGCATATTCTACTTAACATGTGATTAGGGGAATTGAAGAAACAAATTACGGCAAAGTCAGCTTGAATAAATATAGGGCCGACAATGCAATATATGTTAATGAGATGGGTCAAATTACAATGTAAATATAATTGATCAAGAATTCAACGGACAAACAAAAGACGCAAATAGTGCAAAATTAGATCACCGATCGATGGTGGACGGCCGTTAATAATTAATTACCAAAATAGTTGCTTCAATATGCTTATCATGATGGAATGGAACCCGGATTATCTGCAATCTGTCAGTAATTTAAAATTACAATTGTATTACTTTAATGAATAAAATCTTTTTTAAAATTCAAACCGCAATATCGATCGATAGCTTCAAATCCCTATAGTTCATACCGGCCATGACATGAAAATTGTGTACGTTGCTTCTTCTAGAACGGTTATATAAGTCGAGTACGGTTATATAAGTCGAGTAGCTCGAGTTCGTTCATTTTCTAAATAAGTCAAGTATAAACACATTTTAAGTTCGAATAGCTCGAATTTTGTGAAAATTTTAAAATTTCTTTTAAATTATCATGTTATGAGCAAATAGTAGTGTTTCTTAATGCTCGAAAAAACTTGACTCGAGTTAGTTCATTTCATAAACGAGTCGAGTATGAACACATTTTTAAGCTCGAGTTTAAATTTAGGTTCGGCTCGTATAAACAAATAATACTCGACTCGTTCGACTCGAATAACAACCCTAGCTCCTTCAAATGTTTTGTTTTAATAGTTTTTCAAACCAGTTCCAAAACGTCTTGAATTGTTTTTATTAAAAACATTTTTTTTGTATGATGTGAATTTACACTACTACGTTGTATCATACCAAAATCCACATTCCACAATCTAAAATGATGAACATGAAAACATGAATTTTGAATCTTGTTTGATTGGACCAGCACAAAGTGGAATATCCGATCATTAGTTTTGAACAAGAAAATAATTAAATAATAAATCTGCATAATCATACATGCAGATGAATATTACACAGTATTGCATATATGATATATGTATAACATATTATCCGTTGGCTTTGGTTTCCATGACTTAGGCAACAATCAATACGCTCCTGGAGAAATATGATTAACAGTTTAATTAAACATATATAAGGATCAAATTAAGGATATGGATCCATTTGCCCATACTATAAAAATATATAGAAATAGTAGTTGCTTAATTGGACTTGGAGTATGACTAATACAAGGAACCTAGCTAAGCTTAATTGCAGTTAAAATCAAAACTACACAACACAACAACAGCTCATGAATCACAACTGGAAGGAAGGAGACACACTTAGCTGAGCTGTAATATGCTTAATTAGCTGTATGTTTGAGGTGTTCATCCCTTCCCACTCCACCCAACTTAACATATCGGAGCATGTCTGATTGTTTATCGCTTGACTTTCTCAATACGAGTGATTTACATGTCAGTGATTGGAGCATGTCTGATGGTTTATCGCTTGACTTTCTCAATACGAGTGATTTACATGTCAGTGATTAGATCCGTGGGTGATTAATCGACAATCCTTGTATCCCCATGTTATACTGGAGTATGTTTGGATCATTGCTAGTTGCCTAGTTTACTAGTAAGCTAAATGGCGCCAACTGAAAGGCTACACAAGTGAGCCTGGGCCCAAATCTACATGGGCCTTAATGGAAAACAAGAAAGATGAAGGCCCAATGGGCCCAAAATACCAGCATATGAATCAAAGGATAAATGATAATATGTTTGACGCAATTTAGTGCTGACACCTTTATTTAGGTATCTTTCCAAAATTAATTAAAAAAAATAAATGAAAATAAATGGACATTTATCAGACATTTTGAAGAAGAGAGTGTTTTAATTTATCTTCAAAGTATCCACTGTAAGATACAAACACACTAAATAAGAAAATTTTATCTTGCAACTTAATACTTTAACTTGACCGAGTAAGGTGTTCTATTCTTATATGATTGCTGAAACGTATTTATGCTAATTAATTAACTTGTATGAGTTCATATTAGTTTCTCATCAATTTCATCAAAATCCATTTCAGTCTCAACTCTCAAACAAAGTTTTTTGGCCAAGTATACCGTTTCATTCAATATCCTCCCAAAAACCCTAAACCTAACTTTTAATCATAATTTATGAAAAATTAATACAATCAGCTCAGTAAAATTTGGATCGGACCAAAATTTACGGTCTTGGGTCGGACCGAAAATATAACGGTTCAATCCACGGTTCATAAAATTAAAATTCCAGTTTTTCGTCCGAGACCGAGATCAGACCGGTTGGACCGGAATGTGTGTGTATATATATGTATTTTTTAAAAATAAAATTAAATTGACCAAATAAAAAAACATTATAAATTATTTTTTATTCATGTATTAGTAAGAATAATTTAATTAGGTCTATTTTCACATTTAATAAATAATTTTAAAATATATTATAAATTATTTTTAAATTTATTCAATTTTCAATTCGGTCCATCTGGTCCAATCGGTCTGTGGACCGGAAAACCCGGGACCATATATTGCAGTCCCGGTCCGATCCACGGTCTGAATTTTCTGAATTTCCGGTCCACCGATCTTAGACCGCATCGAAATTTCCGATCCGGTCAAGACCAGATGCCCAGTCCTACTAAAAAGTAAGTTACCTTTCTAACCAAAAATAAAAGGAAGTTACCTAAGATATCTTATGCCAAAATGTAATTATGTTAATAGTAAACGGAGTGGAGGTTGTTGGTCTAGTTTTTGGTTGTTAAACCGGTTTAGACGAATCAAACCATTGACTCTAAACAATACAAACCAAAATATCATTCTCACGTACAGAAGCAAACAACGAGATGTGATTGTGTGTGGCCCTGCAGTTACTTCCATGGAATTAGCAGCCCCGGGAAGCAGAGATGTGTGGTCTGAATCCACCACGTAGGCCTCCCATTTCCCTCTCTCTCTATCTCTCTCAACGGCCCCTATCGATTTGTTTCATCTCCTCTTCTTTCCTCTCTTCGCACAAGAGGAGATTCCCACGGAATCTTCTTTCTTCTCATCATCTCCCTCTTGTTCACTCCATTCCAGATTTTTTTGTTTCTGCAACCAAATAAAAACCAAACCCACCCACCCCATTGACGATCAAACACATCACGAAGTTTTCCTTTTTCCATCGGAAGGAGGTAACAGGGGTTGGGTAATTAGGGTGAGAGCAAAAAAAAAAGGCTCAACCCTTGAAGAGGTGAGAGACAATGAGGGCTTCGAATTGTGGGTTTGAGCTCACTGATTTGCAAAGCTCAGTCTCGATTTTCGCTTGCCTTAACAGCAACACCCATTTCCATACTCCGCGCTCTGCGTCATTTCGTCGAGCATCTGGCGTTCATAAAGTGATCTCTTCTTATTCTCCATCGCCTCCTTCTAGATCTGCCGTCCCTTCCGTTAGGGCCCCGGAGCTCCGGAAGCCGGCCGATCGGGTTTTGCCTGGGAATGGATCGTTGTCGAATTTCCCCAATTTGGTCCCAGTCTCGCGATCGCAGGAATCGGTTTCTGAACTGGACCTGTTTGTTGAGCTGGTGCCTTCGAGGATGAGGCACGAGCTTCTCCTTCACAACGAATTAGAGGATTTAATTGAGGTTGTTATGGATTTGGGGAGGAAGCCTCTAGCTAGGTTTCCTTCTGGGGATTGGATTATCTCCGAGGAGCATGTAAGGCGTGAAGATTTGCAGCATTCAATCTCCAAGGTAATAATAGGTTACGAGCTCTTAATTATGCAGCAACTTGCAATTGGTGTTCATGATCATCAGCTTTCAAATTTAGATTATGAAATTAGCTGCAGATGCCATAGATTTCTTGTTGTCCTTTACTTCTTGTCACTGTTTGGTAGAGCTAAATATGCCATTAGTGCTTTTTATTATATAAAAACCAGTTCTTTGGTTTCAGGTGGGTGACTTTTCAGATGACAACAGATCCGGTATAGATCGTTCCCTCCACCGAATCAGCGCAATTCGCAACAGAAAGTTGCAAATAATCGGGCTTACTTGTCGAGTAGGCAGAGCAGTGTCCGGTAGTGCGGAGATCATACGTGATCTGGTTGACAGTGGAGAATCCATATTGGTTATAGGCCCCCCTGGAGTTGGTAAAACAACATTGATCAGGTAGTCCCTTTCTCCTACTGATAACTGCACTCGTGTTCTTTGTTTCGGTATTGAATTCGTAATGTAATGCTTGTTGATATGCAGGGAGATAGCTCGGATGCTTGCTGATGAGCGCAAGAAGCGCGTTGTCATTGTGGATACATCGAATGAGATTGGAGGTGATGGGGATGTTCCTCACTCAGGAATAGGTCGGGCAAGGAGGATGCAAGTACCAAATGTCCATATGCAACATAATGTGAGGAATTTTATCAGCTTTAACTTTGCTTCATTTCAGTTAAAGTCGCCTTATTCATGGTATCTGTTGAGTAGGTGATGATTGAAGCGGTTGAAAACCATATGCCAGAAGCCATTGTAATAGATGAGATTGGAACGGAACTTGAAGCATTAGCTGCTAGCACTATTGCTCAAAGAGGAGTACAGCTTGTTGGAACTGCTCATGGTGTTACCATAGAAAGCATAATAAAGAATCCCTCCCTCCAACTTCTTGTTGGCGGTATAGAGGTCAGACTTGAATCCCTTGAAGTTTTAATGTTTCTTGTTTCAGGTTTATAATAGTGTAAAAGCTCTGCGACATTATATTTTGATTTGTCTTTACTTTCTGTATGCAGAGTGTAACACTTGGCGATGAGGAAGCAAGGAGAAGGAAAGTGCAAAAGACAGTACTTGAGAGGAAAGGGCCTCCAACATTCACATGTGCAGTTGAAATGGTATCGAAAACTGAGTGTCGCGTTCACCACCGACTGGATGCAACAGTTGATGCCATACTTGCAGGTAAGTGGAATCTTCTAAAAAAAATACTTACAGCAACAGTTGACGAGCTTCTGGAACCTCAAGGACTCCTGTTTGTTGTACAGGAAAGTCACCATTGTTTGAAATCCGTCAAATGAATCCCGAACCAAAAAGCTCAGAAAAGTCTCTTATTCCTCATAAGAAGGATAGGATCAAACCTGAGCTGGCAGAGGATAGTAGTGCTAAGTCGGACTCTGAGGAAGAGGACACAGAGTGTGTTCCTCATCCGAAGAAAAGGAGCAAAATTAAACCTAGCAAAACCATCAGAGGACCTATATTTGTTTATACATACAAGGTAAAACAGTTCAATGTATATATTGGTTTCTTTATTTCTTTTACTGCTTTTCAGTTTTCACACATGCTCATTTGCTCGAAGAATCTTAAACCTCATATCAGATTATGTGGCCGCCAAAGAACTATTGTCATTTCCCTTCTAACTGTATCTTCATCAGGAATCTTTTATCAACTCATACTTTCCCATACTCTTAAGATATTTACACATGCAATTAAAAAAAAAACAAATCAGTACATGAGAATTTATTTAGATTTATCCTCTCATGTCACTCTGTAAAGATTGCACTATAGATTTCTTAGCTGAAAAGGTCACTTATTAAGTGGTTACTCATTTTGCTTCAGATATTGGAAGCTGATCTATTGCAAGTAGCAGAAGTTATGGGGCTTGATGAAGCAATCGATGTCAGTGATGACATTGGAACGGCAGATGCTATTCTAGCATGCAGTTCAGAGTTGAAGCAGAACCCTTGGATTCGTGGAGTGGCTAAATTCCACCAAGTTCCAGTTTTTGTCATAAAGGTAGGGTTTTTCCCCCACTTTTTTAATCCTCGTTTTTTCACAATTCGTTTCCTGCACTTAACCTCAAATTTATACTTGCAGTCAAATACTATGGCTCAAATGGTAAAGGCTATTCGCATGATACTTGGCATGGGATCTGTCGGTTCATTGCATAAATTGCCTTCAAATGATATGCTTGATATTGAGATAGGAGGTGATGCTCCTACGAGGAAACCTTCTTTGGAAGAACTTGATGCCCTAGAGGTACGGAATGTTCTCTATAAAGACTTTGTGCACAAGTTCCCTCCTAAAATTAAAAAAAGTATAGAAAATAACTATTTGAAAGATAAAACTGACATTTGACATTGACGACCATGTTAAATTACTTGTGAGATGCTAGACAAGGGTTCTTTGATAATTGAGGAAAGCGAAAGAGAAAGGTGTAATTGATTTCTTTATAAGAGGTTCTATATCTCATGACTTGAAATATGATGAAAGGAAACGAGTGAAAGCAATTGCAAAAATTAGTGGAGGGTGGGTCACTTCATGGTGTTATTACACAAAAAATTGTCTCTACCCTTTTACAATGCAAGCCTAGGTGTTTACAACATATAACTGTCAAAAGCATTATAATGCGCATTATAGAATGTAACTGTATAATAAAGAAATTTATGTGTGTAAAATGTAGCTTCAAAGATGCTTCTGCAAAATTAGGCCAGTGCATGTTTCTTTAGTTTTTTTTTTCAGTATAAGGCTGAGGTTTGTTCTTAGATTGTTGATGATCATCTGGTTCACTGTTTCAGTGACTTCCTTCCTGATGTTACTTCTAATTGATTACATGTTATATATGCTAAATATCCTTTTTCTGGTGTTGCTCTGGAAGTTGAGGGTCACCTTTGAACGCCTAACTTAAAAACCTGACAGTGAAATGCCTGTTAAAGTGTACCGTAATGTTCTTCATCTTTTGTGTTGATGCAAAGTATCAGTTTCGTAAGAAAAAAAATTATTCAAGATGGTACTCACTGATGGTATTAACTTAATCATGAGTATTTGGTCTGAAACATGTAATGGCATCAATTGTAATACTGCAAGAACGTTTTAAAAGTGGTTGGATAAGTTTATGTTTATTTGAATCTTCAAGGACAAAAACTGGGATTGGGTGATCAAATTTGATTCTTTACTTCATTTTATATGAATGGTCTAATAAGCTGCATTTTGCAACTGAATTGTTTGTTTCAAGAGACCCATTGATTGACTCTATTCAAACCTCGTTCTGACGGTGTTTTCTCTAAACAGGAAGTAAGACTAGCAATTGAGTACATAGTGATTCCCGGAGGAGAGCCAGTAGAACTCCTTCCTAGACGTTCAGACATAATAGCTCGGCAGCTTGAGCTTGTGAAAAGGTATCAGCTAGCTGCAGAGAACTCCGGTACAGAACTGAACCCCAGATTACAGATTCTTCCAACCAAATCTAAGAAGCCGCAAAGTAACAATAGTAACTCCAAATCGATTGCTGACCTGCACTTTGACATATTGAACGACGATGGTATGAAAGGAACAACCGTCTCTCGACTGCCCTTGTTACCCGAGTAAGATACCGCACATTGCCTCTGTACCATAAGGTTCATAACTTGTACAGTACTGTAAATTATTACCCCCTTTCAATTGCTTGGACCATGATTGGCCGCATTGATACGAAGTTGTAACTATTTGCCCTGTGATCGAAAGCGATTTGTTGTTACTTGCAACAAATTCTTCCTTCATTTATTCGACTCTTGTTGTACAAGGACTTGCACATATATTTTGTCCGAAACAGATGCAGTGCTGATGCTGAATAGGCCTCCTCCAGTGGGGGTGATTCTGAGTAAAGTAGCTCAAGCAAATAGATTTACCTTGTTGCTTGCAAAATTCAGCAACGGAATTGATAATGAAAGTTCTTTTTTTTGTTCAGTATTTCAAGACCTTGAACAAGATTAATCATGGCCTTTTAATTTCAATCAATGTATGTTATTTAACCGGTGGCAATTTTGAAATATAAGAGAAAATTAAGCCTAATTTGTTAAAATCAATAAAATGTTATACACTCCCTTTTCTATCCCCGTTCAATCCTTCTAGCTCCATGCCTCCATCAGGGATCGTTCTTTCTTCCTCCCCGTCACGGAAAAACCCTAACAACACAATCAGCTCCATGAGAGACAGGGCAAGCATGGTGTAGAGTTCGGTGGCGAAGTGGTGAATTCGTGGCAGGGCGGATTCCACACGTCGACCTAGATGGGGGAGTGGGCATTTCTCCAACGAAGGCTTCCGAAAAGCGTCGTATTTCGGAACCTGCAGGTGATGGTGGATTGGGACAACAGCTTTGCTCTTTGAATCGAATCATCGCCTCTCTCATATACAAATTGGTACTTTTTCAACCACATCTTCTCTTCTTCTCTGTAGTTCTAATTGAATATATTTATTGCACGCCTACACCCTTTCATTGACTGTGCATGTTTTTTTTATTGATATTGTCCTTTCTCTTATGAAACTCAAATTTGGGATTGATTTGCCAATTGATTTCAGTTTCGAACCCCTTTTCATTAAATTAGGGTTTCTAAGTTCGAATTTGGGGTTCAAATTTGGGGTTGGCTTAGAAACCCTAATTTTATGAAAAGGGGTTCGAAACTGAAGTCAATTGGCAAGCACTAATTAAAGAAACATTGGGGTTGGCTATCACCGAATTTGTGGTCTTAAAGTTCGAATTTAATTTTGATCTGTTCATTATCTCCTTGCAAAAAGCTTGCTGGTTAGTCTTAATTACTCATGTACTCAGATAACATTGCAAGGCAAACCAAAACATTTGCCTTTCAAGTGATTGGAAAGCTTGCTGAAAGCATGCCTCAACTTTTTAGGTGAGTTATAGAAACTCCTTGTCCAAGCTTAATTATTCTAGGAAGCAACATCCTATTTGCTGTCATACAGCAAATATTTCAGATTCGTTGAAGGACTGAATTTGTCTGTGAAAAAAATCTGTCAATGACAGTAGTAGCTTACACCCAAAGCACTAACAAAACCCAGTAAAATGTATTACAACTATAGCTTACACCCACATGCACATGTATGACATCAGTAGCAAAATGTATGAAAGCAATCGATTACACCCAACAAAATGTATGACAGTAGTGGCTTGCACCTAAAATGTATTGCATCCATAGCTTACAGCAGTAACATACGGTCAAGCTTAATGAAACATCGTCAACCTAACTAAAACATTAACACCCAGAGCTTGTTTTAGATGGTCAAGCTACCATATTTTGGTTTGTTCGTAATTGAAGGCTTAAAAAGGTGTTAAATTTTGTTTATTGGTATGAAAAATAGGCTTATCTTTGGTCATCAACGATTTTAGCCTATTAGCTCAAATGGGAGAGCAATGTGCTCATGCACAAAGACGTGGGTTCAAATCCCACATAGGCTAATTGGATTGAGTTCATTAACAATTTAAGTAATTTAAGATCATGTCTAAATTGGATTTAGTTAGTTAAATGCATTACCTTCCATATATAGCATGTATAAAGAGCATGTCTAAATTGATTTGTATAAAGAGCATGAACCATTTAAGTAATTTAAGAGCATGTTTGATGTTGCAGAACATTTTGAGATGAATTTTGTGCACTTGCTGTTGCTGCTATATTCATAGGTGTATGTGCTCTCTACCATGTTTTAGGCTTCACTTTATAGCTTCTGTTATAAAATTGACGAACTTCTATTAGAAAATTCTAAAGTAGATTTGAGCTTTAAATCCTCAATTATGTCACCAACTCTTCGTCATTTCGTAGACAATCAATTTTAACGATCAAACTTTCCTAGTAAGATTGCATTTCCTTTAGTTATCTTCAACTTACATAAAGCTAAATTTACAAATTGTTGAAATTCAATTGTTGAACTCACATATTTATAAATTTACAGATTTTAAAACTAAACTTACAGATTTTTAAAACCGAATTTACAAATTGCTTAATTTAGAGATTGATCAATAAAAGTACACAATGCAGAAACGGAATGGTTATAAATTGAATAAGTAGTAACATACAGTCCATAAACTGAATATAAAACAACAACTCAATATAGAAATTGAATACATAAACTCAATGCAGAAAAATACAAAAATCAAAACTAAATACAGGAAAACAGAAACTCAATGCAGAAAAATATAAAAACAGAAACTAAATACATAAACTAAATACAGGAAAACAAAAAATGAATGCAGAAAAATATAATTATGTGTAGTTTTTTTTCCCTGCATAACTAAGTGCTTGCTAATTTGCTCTTTCTTTCTCAACAAATTCGGATCCTTCTCTACATTTCTTGTGAATAGTTTTACTCTAACAGATTCTGATAAAAAATTTTACAGTGGTCAAGTTATATGTATAGCCTATGCGGGAGTCGAACCCACATCTTGTACATAAGCACATGCTCTACCGTTTGAGCTAATAGACTTCAAAACAAGCTTCAAGGTAATTGTCATGCTCTACTGTGACAATTTTTAACTAACTGTCTTGGTATTTAGTAAAAATCTAAGGCATATAATAGGCATTAGGACTGAATATTTTGCATTAAATATCCATATATTTATAGAGTTGCCAATAATATTCATCATTGCATTTTAATTTATTTTTGGATTGCCAACTCCTATTAACACTAATGTGAAGGTTTGATATTCCGATAAAAAAGTATAAGTCCAAAATCAAATCACTACATTCAATATTCATGACATAAAAAAAGCAGCTTCTTACAAACAAACACATATATTGCACATAAAGCCCTAAAATTAGTCAATTAATTTGCTGCCAGAAAAAGTTTTTCCACTTGAAAAAGCCCTAATTTACAGCCACCAATGCCTAAAATTAGTCAGCATACTACAAAAAAACAACCACCTATCATCAAACAACATACTAAATATAACATATAAGCTGATTCATTTACTTCACCAATCTGAGGGTGGGCTTGGAAGCTGTTCCATCTGATCAAATATATCAGCGGGCAGGTCATCAAAAAAACTATCTGGGGTCAATGGGTTCTCATCAAGAACCAGATCACTCCCACCTTCCACCTTGATCTCCGCACTCAATTGCTGATCACGACCGAATCCGGAAGCTTGAAGAGGCCCGAGATAATCGGCCATCTCCGAAGATAGCTGCATCAGTCCCTCCTCATGGCCAACAACGCCGCCTCCACTTTCGACCGGATTGTCAGCTCTCGGAAACACGCTCAAGAAGTCCAAATCAAGGGTTCGGATGAGCTCCTCGTGCGCGCTGGGGCACAGAAGTTGCAGGTCCGATGGAGGCCCCGGGAAGCACAGATTTTGCTGATCATCCACTGGGATGGGATCAAGACTTGCATTGTTAGGTTCAATCAAGTTATCCAATGGAACAATCTCTAACTCCCTACCCGCATGGTGTAATGAACTACTTGATTCCGGTTTCGATGAAGGCTCAATCATAAGAGGATCGCGGTTCGCAGCCTGCATATATATATATATATATATATATATATATATATATATATATATATATATATATATCATTCAAATGTGTTTAATTTGGGTTACGAGATTTGGGTTTTAGTCGATCGTTTTAAAATAATTATAATTGAAATGATAATTACCTGAGAAGCTGGTAAAGATGGGAAATTGGATTTGGTGGATTTGGATTTGGGATTTGGCTGCTGGGAATTAACAAGAAGCCTAGCGAGCCTCTTCTGGCGGCTACTCCAGAAGTTCTTGACGTCGTTGTCGGTCCGACCGGGCAAGTAGGTCGAAATCTTAGCCCATTTGTTCCCAAGTTGAGCCTGCAACTCGATCACTATCCTCTCTTCCTCCACCGAGAACTTGCACCCACTAAACCCCGGCCAACATCGCCATCGATGGATATGATCGATCATTAAAAAAAAAACAAAATTAAAACAAGAAATGAAGATCGAAGAAATGAATTGAGGAAAGAATGTACTACTGACTTCTTCAAATTGGGGCGGAGTTTGTTGACCCAACGGAGGCGGCAGGACTTGCCGGTGCGGTGGAGGAGGCCTTTGGATAGAAGGGAGCTCCAGTCGCGAGGGCCGTACTTGTTGACGTGCTTCAAGAGGGCTTCGTCTTCGTCGGCCTTCCATGGCCCTTTCCTTATCACAACCTCTTCTTCATCATCATCTGAAGACGACGAGGAGGTTACTCTTCTTCTTCTTCCTGCCTTTGAGCGGCCCTTCATTCTCACAATATGATCGATCACTGCTTAATTACAACCTTCTCTGTTGTTGTTTGTTTGCATTGGTACTGACGACGGTTAAAAGCTGGTTGAAAAACAGACGGTTACTGCCCACTACTCCCTCCACTTTCCCCGCTTTTTTCTCATTTATCCGTTTGCTTATTTTTATTTTTAATTTTTTTCTTTCTTTCCTTTGTGTCACATGAGAATTTATAATTTAGATTTATCCTCTCATGTCACTCCTTGAAAATTGCACTATAGATTTATTAGCTGAAATGGTCACTTATTAAGTGGCTACTCATTTTGCTTCAGATATTGGAAGCTGATCTATTGCAAGTAGCACAAGTTATGGGGCTTGATGAAGCAATCGATGTCAGTGATGACATTGGAACTACAGATGCTATTCTAGCATGCAGTTCAGAGTTGAAGCAGAACCCAAGCTTGGATTCGCGGAGTGGTAAAGGCTATTCGCATGATACTTGGCATGGGATCTGTCGGTTCATTTGCATAAATTGCCATCAAATGATATGCTTGAAGATATCATGATAGGAGGTGATGCTCCTACGAGGAAACCTTCTTTGGAAGAACGTGATTCCCTAGAGGTACGGAATGTTATCTATAAGAGCATCCGCATCCCTGAAACCCATTCAAGCTCCTTAACTCGACTTTTTATATTTCTTTTTCCTTAAACAGCCCAATATAAATTTTCCCCCACATCCCTACAACCCTTAAAAACCCTATTTATTTATTTTATTGGGACACACCTATATCTTTTTATGTCACATTCTCTCTCCCGGATGACCCACTCCTCTGTATCTTTTTTCTCTCTCCCGATTTTTAAGGGTTGCTTGCTTAGCAACCCGTCAAATCGTTGCTTAAGTTGTTTTTATCTCTCTCCTATTATTTTATTATTAGGTTTCTTAAATTATGGGTGTAAAACCTAAAGATCGATAAAGATATAGGCGTATATGCGGAAGCGTATGAAATCGAGCAAGTGAAACACAGATCTGATCGAATCAAGCAAGCCAAAGAACGAACACAAGCGATTTTACGTAGTTCGGCTATGCCTACATCCACGGGGCCTCAAGAGTTGGCCAAATCCACTATATATGAGTTCGTACAGGGACAGATCAAGTAAGAGATACAAAACTCCTAGATCTAAACATGCATGAGATCAGAAAGCAAGAGAGAAAGAGAATCCCCCTGTATGGGAACCAAGAGATCGAAGAAGTCTTCGATCTCGAACCCTAGATCGCCTGGAGAGGAGAGCTGCTGCCCAGAGCTTAGAGCGCCGGCCACCAGAGAACCACCAGGGACACCGTCGGCCACCTTCTTCGCTTCCTTGCTCGGAGAATCTTCAGGCAAAGGGAGAGGAACACCAAACCCTAGAAACCCTAGAAGAGATAGAGTTTCTGGAAGATGAAGAGAGAGAGAGCACGAAACAGTACGACGGCCGCTGAGCACCTCAAGTAGCTTATATAGCTAGGTCAACCCGGAGAGCTCCCTTCAAAGTGAAACACTGCGTTCTATCCAAGACAGCTGAGCACAAGGGATAGGACTGGGCTCAAGCTTTGGGCTCCTCAACTCCTTCGGCAATCATGGGCTCTGTCCTCTGTAATAGGCTGAAAGCCCAATACCGAGAAATGTAACATCCTCTCTTACATTATACATATTATACATATAGCTTAACATATATTGCATATGTATTATCACACCATACTTTATACCTGTACTCGTTAGAGGATCAAGCTATCATAGCTCAATCTCAACTCAGTCGAGTATAAGATAAAGTATGCATCCATACATAGCTTATATGTTTACTACATGTAATATATATGATCATCACAAACATACATGTTACAAACATACACACAAAATATACAAGTAACATAACAAGCATACAAGACATAGGAAATTAACACATATCATTACAAATGCCCCTGTAATTTTCTAAGTCTTGCACTGGGCAGACTCAGCTTCATATCAAGTGGATTCTTATGCCAGGTCCGTCCTCAGCCCATGCTCACAATACAGATCAGGTGAGCTCCTCCAGATGGAGGAAGTTCCTACAAAACAAAAACTTTTCATGAGGAACAATCTTAGTGCCAAAATCTGCAGGATTATATCTACCATCAATCTTCTTAACATGAATCACATTATCTTCAACTTTTTCCCTGATAAAATGATATCTCACATCGATATGCTTAGTTCTTTCATGATACATGGGATCACGACATAAGTAAAGAGCACTCTGACTATCTATATGTAAAACAGAAGTGTAGTGCTTCTTCTCAATCTCTTTCAGAATACCCTGCAGCCAGATAGCCTCTTTACAGGCTTCTGTTGCTGCAATGTACTCTGCCTCAGTAGAGGATAATGCAACTATGGGTTGCTGTTGGGATTTCCAAGAAATACAATTACCAGCCCATGTATACACATAGGAAGTAATAGACTTTTTGGTATCCTTATTGCTAGCATAGTCAGCATCAACAAAACTATTTAAAACATAAGAGGAAGAATGTTCAGCATATAACAAAGATAATTTCACAGATCCAAGAAGATATTTAAGCAGATATTTCATGGACAACCAATGCTTCTCAGCAGGTTCTGACATGAACCTACTAAGTGTGCTAATGGCAAAAGCCAAATCAGGTCTAGTGCATATCATAGAATACATAACAGACCCTACTGCAGCATCATAAGGGATAGATTTCATCCTTTTAGACTCAACCACAGACATTTTCTCTTTAAGCTTAGTCAAGTCAAGGTGAGGACCAAGAGGAATGTTATTCACTTTATCACCAGTCACATGAAATCTATCAAGCACTTTCTGAACATAATCACATTGATGCAACCAAAGCTTCTTATGCTTTCTATCCCTAACAATGGACATGCCTAGAATTTTCTTAGCAATGCCTAAGTCCTTCATATCAAAATGTTTTTGCAGATTCTTCTTAATGTCAAGGATGCCATCAGCAGACTTAGAAATAAGCAAGATATCATCCACGTACAGAAGAACATATAACACAGGACCAGCATGCTTTAAACCTTTAAAGTACAAACATGTAGCAAACTTACTTCTCTTGAAACCCAAGCTATACCTCATACATCTATCAAACTTGATGTTCCACTGACGTGGAGACTGTTTCAAGCCATATATAGACTTATTAAGTAAGCAGGCATAGTCAGGATGAACAGAATCAATGAAGCCCTTAGGTTGTTTCATATAGATGGTTTCATCCAAGTCACCATGAAGAAAAGCAGTTTTAACATCCATTTGTTCCAATTCATAGTCATAGACAGCAGTCATAGCAAGCAACAATCTAAGAGTCTTATATTTCACAACAGGAGCAAAGATCTCATTGTAATCCTCTCCTTCCCTTTGAGTAAAACCTTTAGCAACCAACCTAGCTTTGTATCTAGGAGGGTCAGACTTAGAAATTCCCTCTTTAAGCTTAAAGATCCATTTACAATCAATCAATCTAGCATCAGCAGGTTTGGGAACCAAAGTCCAGGTTTTATTAACTCTCATAGAATATATTTCTTCATCCATAGCATGCTTCCAGAATTTAAAATGAGCACATTTAACAGCTTGTTCATAAGTTTCAGGAGTATAACTTTGCACCACAGAAGAAACAAGACAAGCAAACTCAACAATGCTATTAATGAATCTTTTATTAGGAATGACAGTCCTAGGACTCCTATCCCTAGTCAATTGCCAATCAGTTAAATCATGTCTATGTGCAGCTGAAGAACTAGAATTGCCAGAACCAGAAGCAGCCACAGATTCAACAACATCCTCATTCACAGAAGTAGGAGAGGTAGAAGAGGAAGGTAAAACAGATTCATTATTTGCTTCCCCACCCAATTGGTTAGGTTGCATAAGCACAGAAGCAGGAGGGGCAGGAGAAGAAATAGAGAGAGGAGGGGAGGGAGTAGAAGAATAACCACTGTCAAACTCATCTTCAGAATCAGAATTCATGTCCTTAGAGACATAAAACTGATCACAATCTTGTTCCTGCAAGTTAGTCTCAGATAACACAGGAGCAGAAGCCTTTTTAAAATGAAATTCATTCTCATTGAATATAACATTCCTACTCACAATTGTCTTATAAACACCAGGTTTGACAATAAGGAGTTTATAACCTTTGAAATTTTCAGGATACCCAAGTAGCACACACTTTTGTGACCTGGGTTCCAACTTACCTTGATTGACATAAGAAAACACAGTGCAACCAAAAGGTTTCAAATGATCAAGTTTAGGTTTCCTGTTAGTCCATAACTCATAAGGTGTTTTAAAAGCAATCACAGAAGAAGGAGTTCTATTAATCAAATAAGCAGAAGTAATCACAGCTTCACCCCACAAACAATGCTTCAAACCAGAAGAGATTAACATGCATCTAGCTTTTTCAAGAAGAGTCCTGTTCAACCTCTCAGTTGTACCATTTTGCTGAGGGGTTCCAGGAATGGTCAAATGCCTCTTAATTCCATGCTCTTGACAGAATTGATTAAAATCAGAATTGCAAAATTCTAAACCATTGTCAGTTTTCAAACATTTCACAGATAACCCAGTTTCCTTTTCAACTCTAATTTTCCACATCTTAAAAGTTTCAAATGCCTCATCTTTAGTTCTCAACAAATACACCCAAGCATATCTGCTATAGTGATCAACAAGGGACATGAAATACCTTTTATGACCAACAGTAGAGACTTGGGCAGGGCCCCAAAGATCAGAATGTATATAATCAAGAGGAGCAGTTGAGACATGCACAGAAGGCTTAAAACTTTTCCTAGTATGTTTACCAAGCACACAATTTTCACATAGATCAATGGTGCAAGGTTTAGAGTTTAGAATGCCAGATTTATGCAAATGTTCTAACCATTTATTGCCTAAATGACCTAACCTGTTATGCCACATAAGAGTTTCACTTAAAGACATGCTTTTCACAGGATTAGAAGCAGTAAGAGCAGCAGCAGAAAAGTTCATCACAGGAGTAGCAAGCAACTCATATAAGCCACCTTTTCTTATGCACTTAATGACAGGCTTACCATCCTTAGTAACAACTCTCACACCTTTAGAACTGAACACATCATAATGCAATTCTTCAAGAGCACTTTCAAACATCAAGTTTCTTCTTAAAGCAGGAACCCATTTAACATCCTTAACAACTCTGACCACATTATCAAACATTTTTAAAGCAATAGAACCAACACCTTTAATTTTAAGAACAGAATGATCACCAAGCATAACAGTGCCACCATCAAAGCATTTAAGATCAAGAAACCAAGACTTATGATAAGTAGCATGCATGGTACATCCAGAATCCAAAATCCAGGTATTAGAATCAGCAGTATTTAATAATGCAAGCACTTCATGAGTATAATAAGGATGGGATTCAAACACAGCAGATACATTAGACTGCTTAGCAGCAGCTTTTTCATCTCTTTTTCTTTTAAAACAATGTTTTTCAATATGACCAGACTTAGAGCAGTAAAAACACATCAAGTGAGATTTGTCAGGCTTATCAGATTTAACAGTTTGGCTAGACTCAGGCTTACCAGTGTCCTTTTGAGGCTTATTCCTGTTTTGGTTCTGGTTTTGGTTGTTATTAGGCTTATTGCTTCTGAATCTCCCTTTAGAAACAAGAACTTCATTCTTATTGTCAATTTTGGGGTCAGATCTAGACTCATATTTGTTTCTGAAAACCTTTAAAGTATCATTTTTCTGAATGATGGACTCAAGGATAACCTTTTTCTCCAATTTATCAGTACTGTATTGAACAACATCTTTAAAGGTGTCAAACTGAGCAGGCAAAGCATTTAATAACAACACACATTGTTGAGTTTCCTCAACTTTATCACCACAACGCTCCAGATCTTGAATAATAGTCAAAAACTTATCCAGATTTTCAGATAAAGCACAGGACACATCCATTTTATAGGTAAACAACTTATTGAACAGGTTAACTCGAGAAGGGAGAGATTTTACCAAGTAGAGGGCTTCAAGCCCATCCCACAGTTTCTCAGCTGTCTCAAAATTAAGAACCTGTCTAGCAACTTCATCTCCTAAGCGCAACATTATCTCACTGTGGGCCTGTTCATTAGTTTCCAAGATTTTTTCTTTTGAAGTTCCATCAGGAAACTTATTTGTCACAGCAACCCAGCATTTTTCTTTGATCAAGAATGCCTTCATTTTAATTTGCCACATAGCAAAGTCAGTGTGGCCATTGAAGGGCTTTAGATAGGTGCCTTTGTCGCCCATTATAACCAGTACCTCGTAAAACAAAGAAAACCAAGTTAGTATATGGGTAAAAACACTCACAGATTCAAGAAAAGTCTTGAATCTTGACAGCAACAAATAGATCTACGCTAGTAATGCAAGATTAAGCAAGATCTACACACCAAAAGCCAGAAATAAAGCACAGAACCCTAGATCTAGCAAACAAGGGTGTGGTACGTCACGTAGGGGGGGTGCGGCACCAGCGATGTCGCCTTTTAGGTCCATCCGAGGCCCTACGCCCGTTCCCTATCCCTAGAACTCAAGAATGAGCCAGGAAATCAAGAACGCGACACTCAAGCTCTGATACCACGTTGTAAAACCTAAAGATCGATAAAGATATAGGCGTATATGCGGAAGCGTATGAAATCGAGCAAGTGAAACACAGATCTGATCGAATCAAGCAAGCCAAAGAACGAACACAAGCGATTTTACGTGGTTCGGCTATGCCTACATCCACGGGGCCTCAAGAGTTGGCCAAATCCACTATATATGAGTTCGTACAGGGACAGATCAAGTAAGAGATACAAAACTCCTAGATATAAACATGCATGAGATCAGAAAGCAAGAGAGAAAGAGAATCCCCCTGTATGGGAACCAAGAGATCGAAGAAGTCTTCGATCTCGAACCCTAGATCGCCTGGAGAGGAGAGCTGCTGCCCAGAGCTTAGAGCGCCGGCCACCAGAGAACCACCAGGGACACCGTCGGCCACCTTCTTCGCTTCCTTGCTCGGAGAATCTTCAGGCAAAGGGAGAGGAACACCAAACCCTAGAAACCCTAGAAGAGAGAGCGTTTCTGGAAGATGAAGAGAGAGAGAGCACGAAACAGTACGACGGCCGCTGAGCACCTCAAGTAGCTTATATAGCTAGGTCAACCCGGAGAGCTCCCTTCAAAGTGAAACGCTGCGTTCTATCCAAGACAGCTGAGCACAAGGGATAGGACTGGGCTCAAGCTTTGGGCTCCTCAACTCCTTCGGCAATCATGGGCTCTGTCCTCTGTAATGGGCTGAAAGCCCAATACCGAGAAATGTAACATCCTCTCTTACATTATACATATTATACATATAGCTTAACATATATTGCATATGTATTATCACACCATACTTTATACCTGTACTCGTTAGAGGATCAAGCTATCATAGCTCAATCTCAACTCAGTCGAGTATAAGATAAAGTATGCATCCATACATAGCTTATATGTTTACTACATATAATATATATGATCATCACAAACATACATGTTACAAACATACACACAAAATATACAAGTAACATAACAAGCATACAAGACATAGGAAATTAACACATATCATTACAATGGGTTAAAGAACCCCAATGCAGGTGCCCTAAAGACTTTGTTACCCGAGTAAGATACCGCACATTGTCTCTGTACCATATAAGGTTCATAACTTGTACAGTACTGTAAATTATACCCCCTTTCAATTGCTTGGACCGTGATTGGCCGCATTGATACGAAGTTGTAACGTACTATTTGCCCTGTGATCGAAAGCGATTTGTTGTAACTTGCAACAAATTCTTCCTTCATTTATTCGACTCTTGTTGTACAATGACTTGCACATATATTTTGTCTGAAACAGATTTAGTGCTGAATATGCCTCATCCAGTGGCGATGATTCTGAGTAAAGTAGCTCAAGCAAATAGATTTGCCTTGTTGCCTGCAAAATTCAGCAACGGAATTGATGATGAAGTTCCTTTTTTTGTTCAGTATTTCCTTACTAAAAGATCTTGACCAAGATTATACTTTGTTGTGAAAAATATCAAAATGAGGACAAAAAATAAGTAAAAAAATTAAAAATAATCTATGTTTTGAGATCACTAAGGCTGCGTTTTCTGTAAATATTTTTTAAGGGGTGGGGTGGGTGGATTTACAACCCACCCCCTCCATCCCCCTCCCCCAAGGTACAAAATATACCCCCACCCCCACCCCCTTCCACCCCCTCACCCCCTCCACCCCTTAAAAAAGGGGTGAAGAAAACGGAGCCTAAATCTTTAAAAACCTAAAATGAGAACCTGATTACAGATATTATATTATCAATTTTTCTATCCTGTTCACCAAATCTGTACTCCCTCCGTTCCTTTTTATTTGACTTTTTCAAGTCATGTACGTTTTTTTTAAAATGTAAAAAATATATAAAATATTTATTTTTTTATTTATTTTTTTAAATAATATTATACTTATTACTAGTAGGTATGGGATTGTAAAAACAATTGGTTAAAAAAATAAATATTTTATATAGTTTCTATCACCTTAAAAAATGTATATAAATAGTAAAAATTCAATTAATAAGGAAAGGAGTAGGGAGTGCATTTAATTTATATAGAAAAATCGAGACCTTCATCCGTCACACTTGTTATAACTCATATTGCTCGACCTGTGTTCCAAGTTTAGGTGAGTCATCAACTCTTTTTTTTTTATCTTAGTCTAATTCGATCGACTCAGTTGCTCTAAATCTGAGTCATAACTTTAGGTGAGTAATTGGACATCATGGGAATTGAATTGACAATTTTTTTTTTTTGACCAGGAAATTTAATTGGCAAATGTTTTGATGAGTTTTTGTGATGACTCATTCTGAAATCTCTCTATTTAATTTGGTTTTGTTGAGGCTATGTTCACACTTTTAAGGGGAATGGGCTCGTGAACTAGCCCATTAATCGGGCCGCATCTGAGATGGTCCTCACGAGTCCAATGAGACGTGGCAACTTCCCAATTTGTTTTCCAAAGCTACGCGATCCAATTCATTTCCTTTTATAGTACTCCCTCTCCGTTTTGACATATAAGTCCATTGACTTTTTTTTCACGTTTTTTAAGGAGTTAAAAACTATATAAAATAATTTTTGTTATTAATTTTTTACATAATTATATACTTATTAGTAATATATATAAGACTATGTAAAAAAATTAATAAAAAAATATGGTTTTTAATTCCTTAAAAAGCGTGCAAAAAATCAATAGACTTATATTTCAAAACGGAGGGAGTAATAAACAATTATTACAATTCCCGCGTAATGACGAGCTTATATAAAAATAAAAAAAAATTACACCCATATTACAATGGATATAATTGTACAAATTGGCAAAATGACAACAATCCTGAAAAACCTACATATATGTCTTTAAAGTCCCTCTTTAATGACGCACGTAATTTTGACAATGTTGGGATGTCTTAGGATTCTAAACAACTTAACTTCACAAATGATTCATACTCGAAAATATCATTTATTTTATTGATAGCTACTTTTTTGCCAAATGTAGAAAAAAAATTTAAAAAAAAGGTTATTGGTTGAAAAAAAAGAAAAACTAAAAAGAAAAAGAATAAAAAAAATAAAATGAAAATTTGTAATTGGTTGAAATGCCTACAAAAACTAAGAACGAAACTTTAAGATATATAGATTTGTTCTTTATATGATATTTTTCATATGCTACAATATATCTTCTCTATTTAACCGCATTTTAAATTTTCACATGCTACCATTTATCTTATTGTCTATTTATCTCCTTCTCTTATCGTCAATTAATTTAAGAAAAAACCTAATTGTGATAATATACCATGCTACAATCACATATGTTTCTATGCATACAATTACAAACTCCCGGTCATGAATTAATTAAAAAAAACTAAAAATTCTCCAAAAATTCTAAAATTTTAAAAACTAAAATAAATAGGACACGGACGATGTCGTAGTTTGAGGAATCAAATCCTCTATTCCCTTCCTTATCCCCCTTTCCTGTACTCTCCTCACAAACTTCTATTTAAAAATAAAAATAAGTTTAAATAAAATAAAAATTAAAGAGTATAAAAGGAAAAAAATAATAGTAATTTGTAAGTAACTAGTACGATTCCCGCGCCATGACGCGTTTTTTTTTTAAACTAAAATATTATATATAAATATTAAATATTAATAAATGTTAAGATAAAAATAAAAAAAACTTTATAATAAATGTATCTTATAATTATCTCATAAAATTATTTTTTTTAAATCTTATGTAAAGTATAGTACATAAATATAGATATTTTAAACCATAGTTATATTCAATGTTTTGAATTAAGCTCAATAGTTAGTAAAATTAAAGAAAAAATAGAATTAAAGGAAAAAGAAGAAAAAAGGAGAATTAAAGAAAATCAAAGAAAAATGGCAAATAAAAAATTATTGGTGAAGACTCCTAAAATGCCTCTAAGATTTACACATTATTTTAAACTCTTCTAAATTAAGAGTTTATATAGATAACATAGAAAAGGGGTGAGGATAGAGACGGAGGATTTGAACCCTAATTTAAACGTGCATAAGCATAACAATTGTAAACCGGTCCATATCGTCGACCCGCCTCCGGTTGGAATATATATTTTTGGTCTGCCGCCTCCGGTTGGAATTTGATATTTATATATGCCACACGAACCCAACTAGTAGTGTATACAAATTGGCAACTTGGAAAAGAATATATAAAGTATATTTTTCTTAAAAAAAAATATATTCTCTACTTTAATTTCCCATTTTCTATGAAATTGAAGAGTATAGAATCTGCCCACCCGCGTTTGAATCTTTGTAGTAACGTGCACCAAATAATTATATATATAGCTGTTTGACTGCAATTATCCAAACCTAATTGCTACTAGTATTTGTTTATTTATATATAACCTAATGATTATTTAATTAATACATAATTTTAGGGTAGTATTAATTTATAAAAAGTGATTAATCGTAATTCTACTGCACCAGCGGAATATGTTCAACACGTACATACCTAAAATGGATTATGGAGGAGTCAGCGAGAACGGAACTACGTGGTGGTGAACTGATTTGGGTGATTTTCAAATAACAAGCTTTAAAAATTTTATGTTAATTAAAAAACTAATTATTTTAAAAATATGATTTTTATAAAATGTAAATTTTCATAATAAAAATTTATAAATGTAACAGTATATGCATATGCATATAAATGTATATTTTTTATATAAAAAATTAATACTTAATTTATATTTGAAATAATTAAATATTATAAAGTATTGCAATTTCGTAAGGAAATAATGACTAATCTAGCATCAGTCCATATTCGTTCGAGAAGTTTGAAATATGTGTGAAAGACGGAAATACCGAAAGATCCAAATTATAAGCGACGACTAAAACTCCTTCGAAACACATACGTCATACGTGTCATATATCAAATAAACTAATATGGGACCCGCGTCCAAGGCAAGGATATTTTAGTTAAAATAATTTAGAAAAAAAATTGAAAAAGGAAATTAGGAAACATTATCATTATTTAATTAAAAATATGATATAATTTTTTATAGCAAAATAACTATTTGCAACATTAAAAATATTTTTTTAATAAATAAACTGTTTTTTTATAGTTGAATGATATTTTTGAATTGTGAAATGTATTTATTTATTTTTTCAAAATATAAAAAGAAAAAACAAAATGTATATAGTAATGGAATGATAATGAGTTTTAATTTATATTTTTTAAAAATAAAATAGATGCCATGTATTTTTTAAAAATAAATAATTTAAAGCTGCATAACTCCTTACCTACTTGTGAAAATGCATCAGTCTCTCGTTTCGAAACTCTCGAGATAAATTATAGTACATGAATATCAATCTAAGTAAAATATAAATGAATTATAGTTTATTGAAATAATACCAAAGTGATTAAAATAACTTTAATTTTTTAACATTTATAACTTTTTACTCGGATATCGGATTATAGGATGTATTATATATCAAAACGAAGTTATCGACGATGAAAAAACACATAGGTAATTCGTCGGATGAAGAGGAGAGCACGTGCTCCCCTATGGCCCTCTTGACTTCGCCACTACCTCACGTCATATGACCTACCTGAATTTAACAATTATATTAAATCTTACCAAGTTTAAAAAGACAAAATTAGAGTCTTTTAAGGTGTTGGGATTATTTTCGTAATAGTCAAACTTAGAAATCATTCACACGTGAACTGCTATAATTCAATGATTTTTAGTTAATACTCCGTATAGATCAATTTTTCTTCATCTTCAACTAGCTAGCTAGTTTCTCTCTTTCTCACACACATATATAGACGTTGCCGAACTATATGGTTATCAATTATTAATTTTAAAAAGTATACAATATGTATGAAACATGTATAAACAAAAATAGGAATTTTTTTTCAAAATATTCAAAGAAAAATAAAAATTTACAAAAAAATTCCCGCTTTGAAAATATTTACATAAATATTCAAATTTTGCAGAGATTTCAGAAAAACGCGGTTTCAAACCGCGTTTTATAATTAATTTTGAGTAAAACGCGGTTTGAAACCGCGTTTATACAAATTTTGTTTTTAAATTAAAAAAAAAAAGTGAAACGCGGCCTTAAGTCGCGTTTCATTTGGCTTCCATTGTTTCATTTCTCCGCCCTCCTCATTGCCATCATCTTTCTCCGCCCTCCTCACCGCCACCATCTCCGTCGACCCGAAATTCCTCTGCGGCTCCACCCTCTTCGCCACCACAATCTCCGTCTCCCTGGTCTTCCTTTGCCCAGTGCCGCCACCATCTCCGTCATGAGCATTCGAATTCGCCCACACTGCCGCCGCCATCGCCCGATGCCGTTCAGCAGGTCCTCCAAGAGATTGAAGCCTCCGACGATTCGAAATCGACGCCGGTCAAATTGAAAGATGATGATGGCAGTGAGGATGAAGGGGTGGGGGGAATTGAAAGATGATGATATATGGCAGTGACGATTGGAACTGCAAATTAAGGAGAACTGGTACCGGAAGGGGTGGGGGAAATTAGAGTCGCGTTTTACCTTTTTTTTAAATCAAAATTAAAATAAAATCCTAAAATATGTATAAAATGCGGTTCGAAACCACGTTTTTATACAAAAATGCAATTTTCCCCAGCACTTTGTTAAAATTTGTGGATTCATTTTTGTAAATATTTTAAAACTGTGAATATTTTGATAAATAAATATTTTATAGTGAATATTTTGAAAAAAAAAATTCCAAAAATAGTGTCCAGATAAAGATTTGAGATATCAGACAACATACTAATAACTTAAAATATTAATGGATCAACAGATAAATTATTCGTCAACATACTACATATAAAACACAAATTAACACAGATAAAAAGAAAATTTTAATAACTTTTTTTTACAGATCTATTTATCTATCTATCTATAGAGAGCATATCAACGATCTGCTACGTAGGTGATATATTACCTAAAAACTGGTAAGCTACTTGAAAAAACAACTATCAGCCAAATGCAAGTTTACAACAAGTCGAATATGCAAGTGATGATAGTGAAATTCTTATTTTCCATGGAGGTCAAGTCAATACTCAAGCAGGCCAAAAAGCAATATTAATTAATTGTGCCTATCACACTTTAATATGTGCACCATCTAGAATCGTAGAATATAATGTTATTTCAACGGTCGACTTTTCGGTTTTATAGGGAGAACGAGATCGGTGCACCATCTAGAATTAATCGTAGAATGTTATTTCAACTTATCACTTTAATTAATAGGTGCCTATATATATATATTACCATAGACTATATTATAATTTATAATATTATATCATAGTATGAAATTTATCATATATATTAATAAGATGATGTTTGATAAACCTAATAGTGAGAGTAGCTGATGGAAACTTATTAATAGAAAAGGGTGTTGTTTTTTACACCCACAAAATTTACTATTTACACCCAAAATTCGAGTTTTTCTTTTTTTTTTAAATAAACCCTACACCTCATGAGTCATAGACGTGTGACTCAAGAGGGGCAGGGTATGTATATAGAAAAAAATAGCTGCGCCTCTTGAGTCACACACCTATGACTCAAGAGGCGTAGGGTTTATTTAAAAAAAAAAACAAAAACTTGAATTTTGGGTGTAAATAGTAAATTTTGTGGGTGTAAAAAACAACCCTTATAGAAAATCATAAGCTTCGGAAATATTCCCCTTTCAAAATCTAATTAAACTAAAACTGTATATATATTTTATTTACAACTATATAATATCAAAATAAAAAAAGTCTAATAAGCTAGCCGATGGATTTTTTTTTTTCAAACTGAGCCCAAGTTGTAATGAAAACTTGTGTAAAGAATTGGAAAGGAGATGAGAGAAAGTGTTGATTATTTGATTGATAATTCAATCCCCTATCCTAATCCACAGGGTTTATGAGTTATGACCCTTATATCCTACAGTAATAATTAACCCGACTACTAATATCTTTATATATGACAAATTGACGATAACATATACTATTTTTAAGGGTTAAATGAGGACAAAAACTTCTGAAGCTAAACGTGTTAATTTTTAGAAAAATAAGTATGAAGATGGACGATATTCGAAATAGGAGTCCTTGTGAATTATCAATCTCTTTTTTTTAACGGTATTGAGGTTATCGACAAATCCTCTATGGAATATCAAAGTACTAACTAACTTGCAAGGCGCTTGAATCAGGAAAGTCAAGCGATCGACTAACCTACTGGAATAACTCATCAAGGGCCACTGCTCACTAGGATAAGGGTTTACTAGTTTGAACTTTGAAGTACGTACTGATCCTAATTAACCAAGGCTTAACTAGAGATTAATGTCAAATTAAACTATATATGCAAATTAATATATATATGGAGCATCTTCAGGCTTAACTAAATCTGGCATAAGATATATTGGCTCACCCAATCTTGGAGAATTGACCTCTACCTAATTAATACTGTATATCTAGTTGGCTTGACAATTTTACCTGTGATACAGTTGGATTATTGACAATTTATACAGAACGAGATAAGATTAAATAAAATTGGCTCACCCGCCCATTAATACTGGATCAATGACCACAGACGTACACAATGAAAAACATTTTAATTTGTATTTTGCCCTCTTTCACACTCCATGTAAATTAACCACAGTAGCTAGCTAGGCAAACAATTGGGATGGATATATATGATGAATGCGATGTCGACCATGACTCTTCATATCGAACTCCAAAGATGAAATTAGCTATAATGATCGAATTTACTAAACATGAAGAAACACAATATGGAAAGATGCAAAAGCCCTTAATTGTTGAATATGATAAATTAAAGGTAAATGAAACATTAAATGGAAAATTAAGACTAAATGAACATTGGTGGGTTGAAACTTAATTTGTATTCCTCCTAGTCCTATCTTATGGTGTGAAATAGAGAAGGTTGTGGTGTGGTATAAGCATAACCGGCACACTGTCAACCATAGGTGCAATAAAAACGATAAGATTGGAGAAGTTTATCCAATCTGAAACTTATCTGTTTCAATTAATTCAACTGAAGCACAAAAACAGACCCCACCACATCACGACCGGCGGTGCACGCACATAGGTCTCTTAAGCCATGTTTAACGGCATTTTATAAGCTTCGATTCTAGACAAAAAAAATATTAAAATAATGAAATGAGGAAAGTATCGATACTTACCGGATGCTTATTAAGTATCGATACTTCGAATGCGTAATTAATAGTGTGTCAGAGGTACTGCGTTTTACCTTTTTTTTTTCCGGAAAAATAGATGTGAAATGACGTCGTTTTATATTATGGGGTCTCCAAACTCTGCGTTTTGGTTAAACAGGTTCTGATGCAAAGGTGGGTTGGAGGGGCCACGTGTCAGGCAAGGGGTGGTTTTAGGAACTCCATGTGCAGTGGGCAACAAGTGTATGGAAATGAACGGTGGGGATTAATTCTGGCTGATCCACTTTTAAATTTGTATTGTGTAATTTTTTACATTAAAAATATAAAAATAAAAAATAAAAAATTACCACAATACTATATTCATTTTTCTCTACACATAGACATCAATTTTGAATATGTTTGACCATATTTTGAAAAAAATATTTTTTCTTTGAATACAATTATAAAAAAGAATACCGAAAAATTTAATTTTAATTATTTTTAAATAGTAAGAATAAATAATATAAGAGGTTATTTTAATTTTTTGGAATAAAATATTATTTAATAATAATAATTTAATAATAAAAAATGAATATAATAATAGAATCGATAATGAAAATAATTATTGGAGATGGGTATATTTGTAAATTGAATTGATATGAAATGATGTGTTTTGAGATGTTAGGGATGCTATTGATAAAGTGAGAAAAGTAAGAATGTGATGTTAGGGATGCTATTGATGCTAGGTTGATGTGGCGGAAAAAGAAAAATAAAATATTATTACTTTTAGTATCCCTAGCATCCCTTGATAAACATGACCTTATTTCATCACTTAAACCATAGAAAGATCAAAATCCCATGTCCCTAGAAAACAATGTGGGACACAAAAAACCTTTCACCTTTTACAAACCATTTCAAGCATTTATTCTAACATACATTTGGATTCGTAATCCGATACCATGATGCCAAGATACACAAAATGGGAGGGGGAAGAACCCCATCGATCTGCTTCTGCGGTAGTGGTTAAAGCTTTTGCCCCTTAGACTGGACCCTAAATGATGCAAGAAGAATTAATAGTTTAATACATGTGAACCGAGAAATGGAGACCAAAAAAGTCTTATATATAAAGTTGAGGATAATAAGTGTTAGTTTATAAATCAGTGGATAATCACTCACGTCCAAGCTCACGTGTGCTAAACAAACCGAACACACAAGTCAAATAGGGTAACCAAATCGAATGAGATTCTATTCTAAAATCAATTGAGATTAGAATAAGGAGTCGTACATGAATATTTTACATGTATTCTCAATCTTTATTTTAAAAATTGCGTATTTAATATTCAATGCTGGCGGGCGGGTTCCACTTACTTTGGAGGAAATGAACGAGTCGACTCATCGGTGATATATATGAGATGCACGTCACTTTATGTAATATTTCTAAAGTTGCAACTAACCATTTACGAGTTGACTTTAAGATTGACGTCGTAGCTAGATCTCTTAATTAGCTAAGGGGTAAAATTGCAACTTTTTAATAATAAAAAAAACTATTATATATGTATATATAGTAAAGTCAGTCATACAATTTTTGTGCAATGGTGAGCGCTTTTATCAATTGCTATATAAGGAAAAAAAAAGATGAGAAAATTTGTTTTAATGTATGAGCTCTTGGTTTGGATCTCTTCTTGTAAAAAGTAAAGCTGAACTTATGTTTTATTTATTTTTAAATAATTTTCGGGTATTTTTAATTGTTTTAAAAAAATAAACATTTATTTAATTTTACATAAACATCCCTCGTGCTTATGTTTGTAAAAAAATATCTTAATAATATCAATATTTTCTTTTTTAAATATTAAAAATTAGGTTTTATGATATGTTATTATAAATTAATTATTTAGTAGTAGGAATTTTTTTTCGAAATATTCATAGAAAAATAAATATTTACGTAAATATTCAATGGTTTAAACTAATTACAAAAATATTCATTTTTTGCAGGTTTTGCAGAAAAACGCGGACCCAGTACGCGTTTTATGTACAAAACTCGAAAGAGAATTGGCGCCGGGGGTTGGTTTTGAATGTTACAAAAGAAACGCGGCCTCAGGCCGCGTTTCTATTAAAAAATAAAATGAAATTGTACGTATATTTACAGGTGCTGAGTTGGCATTAGAAACGCGGCCTCAGGCCGCGTTTCTTCTCTGGACTTGGGCCCCAGTTGCTGACTGGATGAGACGCCAAGCAAAAACGCGGCCCCAGGCCGCGTTTCTATATAATTTCAGAAGAAAAAAAAAATGGTCAAAGCAATTACTACAGTTGGTGGCAGTTACACCAAAAACGCGGCTTGGGGTCGCGTTTTTAGTGCTTTTAACCCTAGGCCAACCGGCCTCCTTCTCCACTTCATCTTCTTCATTCGTTTCACATCTTCTGCGTTCATCTCTTCTTCGTCGTCCCCTCCTCGTTCACCTTCATCATCCCCTCGTCGTTCATCTCTTCTTCGGTCATCGGCAAATCGCCAGTTGAAGGTAAGTTTTTTTTTTTTTGAACGAATATGGATGGTGATAGATTGATTTTGGTCGGAATGGATGAGGGTTTGGTGATATTTGTATGTTTGTTATTGTTGATTAGTGATTATTACATATAGTTGAAATTGTGTGATAGTTGTAGATTGATTTAATCCAAAATTTAGAAAGTTGTATTTAGAGTGCAAAACTAACCTTAGCCAAGCCTTGATCAAATATGAGACAATATGTAATTTGAAGAAGAAACAAATGCAAAGAAAAGATGATATGAAGAAGAAGGAAATGCAATAGAAAGAGGATACGAAGAAGAACCAATGCAAAGGAAAGAGTACTTGAAGACGGGTAAAGACAATGGTGAATTTGCTGAGTTGAGGAAATGAATAAAACGCGGCCCCAGGCCGCGTTTTATGTGTATCACACTCAAAGAATAAGAATCTTTGACTGTGTGTTTCTAAAACACAGAAAAACGCGGCCTGGGGCCGCGTTTTTGCCTTGCGTCCCATCCAGTCAGCAATTGGGGCCCAATTCCGAAGGAGAAACGCGGCCTGAGGCCGCGTTTTTAATGCCAACTCAGCACCTGTAGATATACGTACAATTTCATTTTATTTTTTAATAGAAACGCGGCCTGAGGCCGCGTTTCTTTTGTGACATTCAAAACCCAACCCCGGCGCCAATTCTCTTTCGAGTTTTGTACATAAAACGCGTACTGGGTCCGCGTTTTTCTGCAAAACCTGCAAAAAATGAATATTTTTGTAATTAGTTTAAACCATTGAATATTTACGTAAATATTTATTTTTCTATGAATATTTCGAAAAAAAATTCTAGTAGTAGTTCTATTATTATTATTTTGATAATTATTTTGATACAAGACAAAGATTTAGATAGTCGGTTGACCCACCACATGATATTTTATTATCTATTTTCATTCACACATGAGACATTCATTTTCTAAAATAAATGATAGGTAAAAAAGTAAGAGAAATTTTTTTAAAAAAAATTAACGATTTATTTATTAGATTAAAGGTTTTATTAATAAAAATTATGTGTATAAAAAATTTAATTTTTATCTACCTACTCCACTCAAATTTTAATTTATGGTTACGTACATGCACATATATACGGAGTATTAATTATCGACAAACATAAACTTTTACTTGATGCATCAACAGTATTTTATTTTATAGGACAGAACACTTATCTTTTTTTTTGGTGTGCACAGAACACTTTTCTTGAATCAACAATACTTTATTTTACATCTAATAAACTTTATAATTAAAAAGATATGCAACTTTGACAAGATTTTTGATTAGAGCATCTTGACCAATATTAATATTACATGACATTATATTACAAAAGTTTTAACTATTATATGTCATCAATTTCGGATGGCAAATTATATATATATATATATATATATATTTTGATGACGTGGAGGTTTCGAGGTTATCGACTAATCCTCCACGGGACGAGCACTAGCCTGCAAAGCTCGAGAGGTAATATAGCACAAATTGTTAATAGTGGGATTTGAACCCTTGACCTCATGGTAGTGAGGTACAAGGAAACACTTCACTCTTACCAGAGTAAGAGGTCATTGGTGGATGGCAAATTATATGATTTATTAGAGTATCACCAACGTACAGAACCTTTATTTAAAAAAATACAGAATTTGAATAAAATAATGTTAGTATTTAATAAATGATGAGAGTCCCCGTGCTCTCGGCATTCGTTGTCTACTCCTGGTCCTCCTCGACTTCCATGCTGGTTGGGCTAATTTTATTGTGATCGGTTGAGGGCGAGTCTTTCCATTTTTATTTTAATTTTAATTTTTGGTTTTTTTATTGTATCATGACAGTTAGTCTGTCTGTCATTTTCGGCCTCTCGATTTACCAGTCATGGTGATGTCTGGTAGATCGAATCACTTTCCTTATTCCAAAAAAAATAAAATGATAAGAGTTATATATTAATTAATTGAATAGTAACTAGTTTGTGCGTGTATATATATAACCACACTCGTCCTTGTTCACAAATTAAATAATACGAATTTAGTTACACAAACCCATATAAAATAGTCCATCGATCCGACTAACCAACTTAATTAACTTACCGGCCGGCCATGACCTACACCGGCACCGGGAGCGGCGGCGGGTGCGCCCAGACGATGTCGCTGGGGGCCCACATACTAACAAGCCGGTGGTTCATGGTCTACGCCACGCTCCTGATCATGGCCGCGTCGGGGGCGACTTACATGTTCGGACTCTACTCCGGTGACATTAAGACCTCCCTTGGCTACGACCAAACCACTCTTAACCTCCTCTCCTTCTTCAAAGATCTCGGCGCCAACGTCGGAGTCCCCTCCGGGCTGCTCATGGAGATCGCCCCGCCGTGGGTGGTGCTCATCGCCGGCGCCGTCCTCAACTTCTTCGGATACTTCATGATGTGGCTTGCCGTCACCGGCAAGATCGCCAAACCGGCGGTTTGGCAGATGTGCTTGTATATTTGTATCGGTGCAAATTCGCAGGTATATATTCTTCTAAGAAAAATTAAAGTTGGTTCTAATTATACTCAAAACTAATTAATTGCACTCGATAGCTCAATTTTAGGCAAAATTACAGCAAATGGTGTAATTTTTAAGATTATAAAAATTCAGTATGAACTATACTAATTATCATTTTTATTTTCAATGAATATTATCTTCTTTAAAACATTAAATAGCTAAATTTCATTATATAAGTGAAACATATATATTATCTTCTTATTTTCGTGTGCGCGTGCAAAAAAACCCATGTTTATGAATCTCAAAAGATTAATTAATTCAGTATACAATATAAGTGAAACATATTCTTACCTCGTGTTCATTTATTATATGCAGTCATTTGCAAACACAGGAGCATTGGTAACGTGCGTGAAGAACTTCCCAGAGAGTCGAGGGGCGGTGTTGGGACTCCTAAAGGGCTTCGTAGGGCTGAGCGGGGCCATCCTAACCCAGATCTACCAAGCCATCTACAACAACAAAAACCCGCAGGCTCTAATCCTCCTCATCGGATGGCTCCCTGCAGTCATCTCACTTGTCTTCCTCCGCACCATCCGCTTCCTCAAGGCAGTCCCCCAAACGAAGCAAGTCTTGCGCTCTTTTTACCAAATTCTTTACTTCTCCCTTGCTCTCGCCTCCTTCCTGATGATCCTCATCATCTTCCAAAAGCGCTTTGACTTTTCTCGCTCTGAGTATCTCTCTAGCGCCATCGCTGTTGTCCTCTTCCTCTGCCTCCCTCTCTACACCGTCTTCCACCAAGAGCTCCCCTCCTGGCTCGCTAAATGCTCATCACAACCCCATGGCCCCACTATCTCCCAAATCAGTGTTGTTACTGAAACCCCTGTTCTTAGCCTTCCAGCTCAGAAGGTTGAGAACAAGGATAATAGTAGTAGTAGTAGTAATAAAACAGATGGATGCTTCGACAACATTTTTAGGCCACCAGATAGAGGCGAAGACTACACCATACTACAAGCACTCTTCAGCGTCGACATGCTCATCCTCTTCATTGCGACCATCTGTGGCGTAGGGGGGACGTTGACCGCCATCGACAACCTAGGGCAGATCGGAACCTCCCTTGGATACCCGAAAAAGAGCATAAGCACGTTTGTCTCACTCGTGAGCATATGGAACTACCTAGGGCGAGTCGTGTCAGGCTTCGGGTCTGAGCACCTCCTCAACAAATACAAGATCGCAAGACCCACAATCCTCACCGTGATCCTCGCCATCTCGTGCGTCGGTCACCTCCTCATTGCCTTCGACGTCCGCAACGGTCTCTACGTGGCGTCGGTCATCATCGGATTCTGCTTCGGGGCCCAGTGGCCGCTCCTCTTTGCCATCATCTCCGAGATCTTCGGGCTCAAGTACTACTCGACGCTCTACAACTTCGGGGCAGTGGCGAGCCCCATCGGAGGCTACATCCTCAATGTAAGGATCACCGGGCACCTCTACGATAGGGAGGCAAGGAAGGAGATGGAGGCATTGGGGCTGACGAGGCAGGCCGGCAAGGAGCTGACCTGCAATGGGGCCCACTGCTTCAGGCTGGCTTTCTTGATAATAACGATGGCCACAGTGTTTGGGATGCTGGTGTCATTGATACTCGTCGCCCGAACGAGAAAGTTTTACCAAAGCGATATTTATAAGCAGTTTAGGGAGGCCGGGAAGGCGGCCGAGAGTGATATGGCAACGAATGGTGGTGGCGTAGTGGTGGTGGAGAGCAAGGAAGGTGACAAAAGCCGACAAAGTTCATGATCACCGGTCGACGGCCTATACATCTATAATAATCTATGGATATACAACACATGTACAAGACATGCATGAATATACTTACAAAATGTACGTGTAGATTAAAATGATAGTGATCGATTTAATGCTGGTTGAGAACTTACCGTATATTTTTTTTAATGTTGGAAGGGATTGAGTATAAAGTAATAATCCGGCCGTAGTAGCAGTTAATATATGTGCAAAACAAACCGTAATTACCTGTGCCCAAATCACCGGTATTTTCGATATATCTATTGAACCTGAAGAGCTCAAATTTTGAAATTAAACTAAAGTTTAAAAAATATGCTCATATTTAATTTTTTTATATAAAATAAACGAGTTTGATTCTACCGATCACACCCCTACTTTTTTTTTTTTTAACAGGTAATAGTTTGGGTAGAAAGATCCTATCCGAGGGTATCTTTGCGGATGAGGCCTTGAAGACCCGTATCATAGTAAATGTCGAGGCCCCTAGCAGAGCGGCAAAGGTGTGCAACCTTATCAGCCAATTTGTTGCCAATACGGGGTACGTGAGAGAAGGAGACTTCTCTCACACTCGACAACAATGTTTTAATATCGGACATGAGTAGTTCAATTTCCCATGGGCATGTAGAGTTTAGCCTTAAGTGATTTATGATTATAAGGGAGTCCCCTTCAATTTGCAACCTGTTTATTCCCAGCGTTCGGGATTGTATTAACCCAAATCTTAATGCTAGTGCTTCTGCTTTTAGCGGTGTCTGGTTCCCAATTCTGTCATATCCAATATGGATCGTTTTTCCTTCCCAGTCCCGAATGATATAGCCAATTGAGATGTCCTTGTTATGAAGCGTTGACCCATCAAAATTTAATTTAAATGTGCCCACAGGTGGTTTCTTCCATTTCATGTTTTTCAGCCTAGTTCTTGACTGTGTGTGATTTGTACCCTTACTCTTTCGAGCACTCTTTTCATCGTCCTCGTCGTAGAGAGAGGTTTTCTTCCAATTTATTATGTGGTTGGTGATGCTGTGATTAACAAATTCCTGTTTTGGGATGGGTTCTTTTCTGAAAATTTTATGATTCCTAATGTACCATATCGTCCACCAAGAAACAACCAATTTCTCTCTTTTCGGTTTTGTAAGAGTGCTTCCAATTACAGAGAGGATAGGGGGGAAGTCTCTCGAGTTTGCAATCATGTCGATTATAACTTGATTTGTTCTTATAGATAGTGGGAGGTGGTTTCTAGAAAATTGACATTCCAAGAAAAGATGAGTTTCGTCTTCGATGGCACTATTGCATAGCATATAAGTTGTTGGAACAGAAACACCTTTTGGAGATAGTCTAGTAGCGGTTGAGATGCCATTTTGACTAAGTTTCCACATGAAATTTTTAATTTTTGGTGATGTGTCGAGTTTCCAAATCCAAGAATTCTTATCATCATTTTGGGTGTTATTTTTTGTTATCAATTTGTATGCGCTAGCTGTTGTAAACCAACCTTCCCTATCCGGCCACCAATATAATCTGTCCCCCTCATTGGAAGGGGGATATCCAAAATTTCTTTTACTATGTTTTTGGGAATTGTGTTTAACAATTTCTCCTCCCACCATTTTCCGTCTAAAATATAGTCACTTACAGTTTTATTTTCATTTCGGAAGATAGGGCAGTCTTCCCTTTTGATTATTGATGAAGTTGTAATCCAATTATCGGTCCAAAAATTGATATATCACACCCCTACTCTTTTTTTTTTTTTGATAAGGTATTAATTCGAGGGCCAGACAGGTCTGACACCTCGAAACATACAAAGACAATAAAGACAATAAAAAGGTGCAAACTAGGCCGAGACAATAAAAAAGGTGCAAACTAGGCCGAGACAAACAAACAAATCCCCTACTTGTTCATTCGGAGCAACCCCGGTTAAGAGGTTTTCCTTTTTTTTTTTTTTTAAATGTGGAAGGAGACTTCCAATTCCCCAACCGGCATAGTAACTCAATGACATAAATTTAATTAAATTGTAGATAGAGTCAAGTGTCCACTGAATCAAGTTTCTCATTTAATAAATTGTACGTATGACCTTACCTATAAAATTGTATATTTTTTTTCCATGTTAAGGGTTAAATTGAACAACTCCTTTTTCCGTTTTTCGTGTGTCTTTCCGATTATTTGTGTGTGTGCATCCCTTAATTAGTGCAGCCGCTCATAACTTTCCATTAGAGTATATGATACTTTTTCACTAATTTAAAAAAAATGCACCCCATTTTGTAATTTTTTAACATATTTTTTAAAAGTTAAAAAACTTTATAAAATATTAATTTTTTAAAATAATTTTATCCTCATTAGTAAAAAAAATTTAATTTTTTTTAAATTAACATTTTTTTAAAAAAAAATTAACATTTTATAAAAAAAATTTAAATGATTAAAAAGAGTATCAAAAAGTAAAATAGAGAAAGAAGATCATACAAGTCTTCTTCCTTATCATGCCAAGAGAAGCTTGTGTCATACTCTCATACGCAAGTAAGACGAGCAACATTTCAAAGTAGTTTATCGTGTATTCGCCGGTGTTCTTATTTTGCTTCTAGTAAAAGACTATAAGTCCATGATAACTACTACTCTTCCGACTCGGTGCAAATCGCATGTAATACTACAATTATGTCATATTCCACATATATAACAATATTTTTGTTGTAATGTGTTGGAACCTTTATCTCACATCGAAAAACATGAGAATCTGAGTCTTGCATATAAGTTAGTAGCCCACTTTTCTTATTGTCAATTTGTTTTAGGATAAAACTCCACTGGTCTTGTGGGCTTGACTTGGATGCGCCATTATGCACGTAGATAAAAATTTATATTAGTTTATTTACTTATAAAATTGTTTTAATTTTTGTATTTAATTTAAAATCATATAAGTGATCTCAAGTAGGGTTTAAAGTCAATTAAATGGTTTTTTATTTATAATTTATGATTTTTTTAAACATTGTTTAACATTGAATTAGACTGAATTATTAGAGTATAACATGATTTATTAGAGTATTACCAGCAGAACCTTTATTTTTTTAAAAAAATACAGACAAATTCTGTTTTGGAGTATATATGATAAATATGAAAACACAAGCTTATAAAGTTATTTTTACTTAATTTAATAAATGATGAGAGTCGTATATATATTAGTCTATGTCAAATAATAGTAACTGGCTTGTGCTCTTTGGCGGGGTTGGCGATTGCAATAACAAAGATCTTATTGATAGATTTCATTCATCAGAATGCTATCAATTAGGTGAAATATCAGCCGAATTATTATTTAATAAAAAAAATTATAACTAGTTTTTTTTGTCAAAATGAGGGATTGTATCTCCCTAATACTATTTATTACAAATCATGCGGGGATCGAAGAAACCCCGCAATATCTTCAGCAAGCAAACTATTACAATTTATAAGAACGTCTTGTAAAACATGAAACTTTAAGGGAAAAGGGAATGCCAAATTGGCTAAGCGATTAGTTATTCGAATCGCCTCACGGTAGATGTGTGAGAAATAAATGTCCCAGTTCCTACGAAGTAAGCCTTGGTAGCGACGTACGAGGCTGTGGAAAGGAAGAGATGAAGCTGGAGTGTTTCTTAAAAATTGTAACTAGTTTGTGTATATATACTAACCATATCGTCCTTCTTCACAAATAATAAGAATTTAATTTAATTAGTTAACTAACACCCGTATAAAACAGTCGATCGACTAACCAATTTAATTAACTTACCGGCCGGCCATGACCTACACCGGCACCAGGAGCGACGGCGGGTGCGCCCCGGCGATGTCGCTGGGAGCCCACATACTAACAAGCCGGTGGTTCATGGTCTACGCCACGCTCCTGATCATGGCCGCGTCGGGAGCCAGTTACATGTTCGGACTCTACTCCGGTGACATTAAGACCTCCCTTGGCTACGACCAAACCACTCTTAACCTCCTCTCCTTCTTCAAAGACCTCGGCGCCAACGTTGGAGTCCCCTCAGGGCTGCTCATGGAGATCGCCCTGCCGTGGGTGGTGCTCATCGCCGGTGCCGTCCTCAACTTCTTCGGATACTTCATGATGTGGCTTGCCGTCACCGGCAAGATCGCTAAACCGGCGGTTTGGCAGATGTGCTTGTATATTTGTATCGGTGCAAACTCGCAGGTATATATTCTTCTATGAAAAAATAGGTTCTAATTATACTCAAAATTAATTAATTACACTCGATAGCTCAATTTTAGGCAAAATTACAGCAAATGTTATATGTTATATTGTCATTTATTTAGTATGAAATAATTATACTCAAAATTAATTAAGATTGTAAAAATTCAGTATGAATTATATTATCATTTATTTTTATTTTCAACGAATATTATCATATTTAAAACACTAAATAGCTAAATTTCTTGTTATAATTGAAATATATATATTATCTTCTTATTTTCATGTGTCGATGTGCGCTTGCAAATAATCAATGCATGGTTATGAATCTCAATGGCTTTCAGTATACAATATAAGTGAAACATATATATTCTTACTTCGTGTTTATTTATTATATGCAGTCATTTGCGAACACGGGAGCGCTGGTGACGTGCGTGAAGAACTTCCCAGAGAGTCGAGGGGCAGTGTTGGGACTCCTAAGAGCATCTTTAACCTTGGTACTCATGTTGAGTACCATAACATGCTTTTTGCCATTTCTCTCACATTCACCTCATTTTAATATTTGATACTCCACAACCATGATACTTGACATGAGTATCTTAATTCACTTTTTGCATCAAAATTGTTTTTTGTAATTTTTTTTTGGAAGTAAAAATCAAATGAGATCCACTATTAATTTTTGATTGGGTAATATTCTATGGTATTGTGTAAGAATGAGTATCATACACATGATACTTGACCTCACTTTTCTTTATGGGTTCTTTCAAAAATCTTACTTTTTCTTACATTTCCTTTTTCTTTAATTGCTATGGTACTTGGAGTACCACCATTAAAGATGCTCTAAAGGGCTTCGTAGGGCTGAGCGGGGCCATCCTAACCCAGATCTACCAAGCCATCTACAACAACAAAAACCCACAGGCTCTAATCCTCGTCATCGGATGGCTCCCCGCAGTCATCTCACTCGTCTTCCTCCGCACCATCCGATTCCTCAAGGCAGTCCCCCAAACAAAGCAAGTCTTGCGCTCCTTCTACCAAATTCTCTATTTCTCCCTTGCTCTCGCCTCCTTCCTTATGATCCTTATCATCTTCCAGAAGCGCTTTGACTTTTCTCGCTCTGAGTATCTCTCTAGCGCCATCGTTGTTTTCCTCTTCCTCTGCCTCCCCCTCTACACTGTCTTCAACCAGGAGCTCCCCTCTTGGTTCGCTAAACGCTCATCACAACCCCCTGTCCCCACCGTCTCTCAGATCAATGTGGTCACTGAAACCCCTGTTCTTAGTCTTCCCACTGAGAAGGCTGAGAACAAGAAAAATAGCAGCAGTAGTAGTAGTAATAGTAATAAATTAGATGGATGCTTCGAGAACATTTTTAGGCCACCAGATAGAGGCGAAGACTACACCATACTACAAGCACTCTTCAGCGTCGACATGCTCATCCTCTTCATTGCGACCATCTGCGGTGTAGGGGGGGCGTTGACCGCCATCGACAACCTAGGGCAGATCGGGACCTCTCTTGGGTATCCGAAAAAGAGCATAAGCACGTTTGTGTCACTCGTCAGCATATGGAACTACCTAGGGCGAGTTGTGTCGGGCTTCGGGTCTGAGCACCTCCTCAACAAATACAAGATCGCGAGGCCTACCATCCTCACCGTGATCCTCGCCATTTCGTGTGTCGGCCACCTCCTCATCGCCTTCGACGTCCGCAATGGCCTCTATGTGGCGTCCGTCATCATCGGGTTCTGCTTTGGGGCCCAGTGGCCGCTCCTTTTCGCCATCATCTCTGAGATCTTCGGGCTCAAGTACTACTCGACGCTCTACAACTTCGGGGGGGGTGGCGAGCCCCATCGAAGGCTACATCCTCAATGTAAGGATCACCGGGCATCTCTACGATAGGGAGGCAAGGAAGGAGATGGCGGCATTGGGGCTGACGAGGCAGGTCGGCAAGGAGTTGACATGCACTGGGGCCCACTGCTTCAGGCTGGCTTTTCTCATAATAACGATGACCACAGTGTTTGGGATGCTGGTGTCGCTGATACTCGTCTTCCGAACAAGAAAGTTTTACCAAAGTGATATCTATAAGCAGTTTAGGGAGGCCGGGAAGGCAGCTGAGAGTGATATGGCAACAAATGGCGGTGGTGTAATGGTGGTAGAGAGCAAGGAAGGTAATAAAAGCCAGCAAAGTTCATGATCACCGGTCGGCGGCCTATATATATTTATAATCTATGGATGTACAACACATGCATGAATATAGTTACAATATGTGCGTGTAGATTAAAATGATAGTGATCAATTTAATGATTGTCAAGAACTTACCATATTTTTTTAATGTTGGGAGTGATTTGATCGTTTTTCGTCTCTAGTTGACATTTGGACAACGGGTCTAGCATCTCATTCTCTTTTTAGAGAGCCCAAGATCGAGAGTTGGGTCGTTTGGCTTTTCCGCTCTGATACCATACTGAAGTCCTTTGGGACTCGGGATCGGGGGTCGTGTGTACACGTGCGCCCTTGTGCTAATAGTCTAGCACATAAGCCGAGCGGGGTTCTATTATAAAAAAGCAATTAGCGTTAGGAAGAGTAGCTCACTAGGTTATATACTAGTTATACACTATTAATTTTGAAATTAAACTAGAGTTTAAAAATGTGATCCTATAGAGTTATGTGTACACTGAAATTATTAAATTTCACTAAACATTAGATAGAGTCAAGTGTCCACTGAATCAAGTTTCTCATTTAACAAATTGTATGAGCTTACGTATAATATTCTTTATTTGGGAAATGTGCTTTAAATTAACATAGATTCATATATAGTCCATGTATTTTTTTTTTTCCATGTTAAGGGTTAAATTGAACAACTCCCCTTTTTCGCGTGTCTTTCCGATTATTTGTGTGTGTGCATCCCTTAATTAGTGCAGCCTAGCTCATAAATTTCCATTAGAGTATACGATACTTATTCAAGATTTAAAAAAAAAAAAAATTGCACCCCCATTTTGTCATTTTTTTGGTATATTTTTTAAGAAATTAAAAACTTTTTAAAATATAAATTTTTGTATTAATTTTTAAAAATAATTTTATACTCCCTCCGTCCCACAATAGATGTCTTTTACTATTCATTCACGTTTTCTTAAAAAGTTAAAAACTATATAAAATATCAACATTTTATTAAATATTTTAAAATAATATCATACATATTACTAATAAGTATAGAATTATTTTAAAAAATTAATTAAAAAGTGGATATTTTATACTGTATAGTTTTTAGCTCATTAAAAAGCGTGTATAAATAGTCCAAAGACATCTATTTTGGGACGGAGGGATTACTCATTAATCATTACTAGTAAATTTATTTTAAAAAAAAAATATTAATATTTTATTTTAAAAAATGATTAAAAAGAGTGTCGAAAAGTAAAATACAGGAAATCATACAAGTCTTCGTTGTCCATGCCAAGAGAAGCTTGTGTTATACACTCATACGCAAGTAAGACGAGCAACATTTCAAAGTAGTTTATCGTGTATTCGCCGGTGTTCTTATTTTGCTTCTATATATTAAAAGACTACAAATCCATGATAACTACTACTCTTCCGACTCGGTGCAAATCGCACGTAGTACTGCAATTATGTCATATTCCATATATCATTATTTTAATTGGGTATATAAAATTTTATATTAGGTTATTTATTTATAAAAAAATTATTTAATTTAAAATTTTACCAATCACGTTGAAATGTCCCATACAATGTTATATATCAAATCATATAAGAGATCTCAATTAGGGTTTAAAGTCGATTAAATGGTTTTTAAAAGACCGATAAATATTTAATATACAAAGCAAATTATCGTCCTTTTAGATATTGTTTAATGTTGAATTAGACTTTGAACAATATTGAATTGGACTTTATTAAGTAGAGAAATTATCGACGTTGCTAAATAGCTACTGGATGATCGAATTGGATCGGACTTTGTTACTATGAGGCAAATAGGACACAAAATATTAAAGGAAGGGGGTGTGTATAAATGTTGCACGACGTCCAAAGGGATGTTTTTATGTGTGTCTTTATGGTTTTTTTAATAAAATGTTTATATTTAAAGTAATGTCCGATTCAATATTGCTAGTTCGATCTAACCTCCTCTAACTTGCCATCTAACAACTTCAATAACTTTCACACCCAACAACGTCAAATCTGACATTATATAATGTTTATTTCGATGTTATATAAGTATATAACAACCTCAATATAAAGTGATAAAAATACAACATAAATTAGATAAGATGAATCATTGAAATGCTTATATACAAGATTAGGAGATCATAAAAAGTAAAGAGATAACGCAAGATGCGGTTGTAGATTGGTCCACCAAGGATGGGTAATAGAGATCAACTACTCCTTTGTGGCTTTGTATATAATATATATATGAATTAATTAATACAGAGACTAATCAAACCAAATACCGTTGATTTCTTACGGAGTAGGGAACTGCGCGCCTGTTTCCCGGATCATATGATATGAAATCATTATCTGCTAGTATGTCATTATATTTGACAATGTGATGCCAACCCTTTGAAAAGTGAAAACCAAGTGTGTGTATTATGTACGTGTGAAACCTTTACTATTTTCGTCACTTTCGTCATGGCCGGTGAGCTGGGCATCACAAATTCCATTATTTTATTATGGGATTAATCCTGTCATTCGTTATTTAATATGCTGTTGAAATTTGAATGTGCATGATATGATCCGTCGTTGATAAGAGCGCGCCTTTCATCCTAAAATTCAATACTACCAAAATAAGCCAAGTGGCTTTTTACAATTACACATTTATGTGAAATATTCTTTTGGCTATTAATTACGTGTTGGATTATATCAATTTATTATTATTACGAAGTATTGTTTTTCTTTGCCTAAAAAAAATGTATTATTTTTCCAGTTTGTGTTTAGTACAAAACCATAATTTAATCAGAACTTAAGTATAAATTTCGGTTCAGGATTGACGGGCTATTAACAAGAGCAAAGATGTGTCTATTTATTTATATGTGTGTGCTCGTGTACATCTATGGACCAAAAACATTATAAATTATTTTTAAATTCATTTAATTTCAAACCAGCCTATGAACCGGAAAAATCAAAAATTATATCCTTCATTCTAACCGATCGTCGAGCACCCACCAAACATTTTTACAATATTGGTAAAGTCATACATGTCACGTGTAAAACTGTTAAAACTATACTTAGTATAACATCTCATTTCTCATTTCTCATCCATCGTGAGATTCAAATTTATCCCCCCAAAATTCTGGTCCTATTTTATTCAAACAGTTCATATGTTATATATATACTCCTATTTTGAGAGTACGGGCCCAAATTTGGCTATAGCAGTATGAAAGTAGGCTGCCCAGTGCGGCCCATATCATCAGTAGTCTTCTTTGATTTGGGCCTCTTGAGAAATCCTATTTTATTTAAACTGTTTAGGGATTAAAAAAGTTAGATAATTTCCCCTTGTGTATAATTGTCTATTTGGGCAAACGTTGGTTAGCCTGCCCTGTCCGGCCCGCCCATCCGCTATTTTGGATTGGTATGGACAAAGGGCGAAGTCCAAGTGGGCTGTGAAGCTCGGCCCATGCAGGCAGCAGACACAGGATTGGAAAGACAAATATACTCGTTACGGGCCGCTAGACCCGTAATGGTACCCACTATTTTTTATTTATTAAAATACATATATAATATATATATATTATTAATTTTTATAAGAAATATATATATATATGCCATTTGGTGTGTATTTATATATGATGTATATATGCATACACATACTGTATTGATGTATATATATTGCATATATATCATATACATTATGTATTTGTGCATAACTAATATATAGGGTGTGATTTGGGTGTACACACCTTTTAGGATGTACATTGTACACAATTTTGGGTCTTTGATTGAAAGAAGAAGGAAGGCTATGATTAAAAGAGATTTTTTTTCTTTAAATAAAAAATGGCGAGACCCACGTCCAAAAGGCTGACGCGCTTTTTTTTTCTGGATTTGATTTTTCTATTTTGAAAAAATGGTTAATTTCACCGAATAATGTTTCACATTCTACCAAATAATGTTATGTTTTCTTTTTACGCTCAGTTCAGATGAAAAGGTCTTAATTTCACTACATAATTTGTAACATTCTATCGAATAATGTTTCGTCTTTTATTCATTTATTTCAAATAAAACAAACCACGACTAATACGGATCGACAATCTCATATCCCAATCTTATTTCGAATTACAAAATACACATATCTCAATCACAAATTACACCGAATAATGTTTCACATTTCACCGAATAATATTTGTGTATAATGTATATCTAAGGCTTGTATACAAATAATTTATACTCTATCTACATAATATAATATTATTTATTTATTTATGGCTGGGTAACTAATTTTAAGATTACGGGCCCAAATTTCGCTATAGCAGTAAAATGTAGGTTGCCCAGTGCGACCCATATTATCAGGTATGAAAGTCGTCTGCTTTGATTTAGGCCTCTTGAGTCTTGAGAAATCCTATCTTATTTAAACTGTTTAGGAATAAAAAGTTAGAGATCTTTATCCCTGTGTCTATTTGTGTATTTGTAATGGTTTGTCTGTTATTTTAAACTTTTACCTTTTATTAAAAAAATTATATATTTGTAATGGGAAGTTATGCCAACTTCTAATCTATGCATATAATATACTAAAACAAAAACATGAAGACTCGGTGTAATTTATGTGTGTTATTTTCAGATACAATCCGATTCGGGTTTTTTACCACGTCAATTAATAATGATCCAATATATTCAAGCAACATTACACAATGACCTCATCTATTTTATCTACGTGTCATCCTATTTGTCCATGTCATATATCTTAAGTGATTACAAAATCTATCATTTTACTATTAGTTATTTTATAAATATTGTACCTTGAATTGTTTTATTTTTAGTCATTAAGATTGATTATTTTAGTTCATTATATCCAATAATGAGATTTTATTATTAATTAATTATCTATTGAACAATAAAATCTTATCATCAAAATATTTATATTAATCAACAATCTCATATCTTAAATCCTTACAAAACCTGTTATTTTTATGATTGCTTGAAAATGTTTATTAAAAATTTTCAAATAAACTATTTTAATTTTCATATAAAATTTAATAAAATTATTTTTAATACAATAAAATATAATTTATTAACAAAAACACGTAAAAGTGTGGCTAACAAATCCTAGCTTTAATAAAATAACCACAAGGTCTACAAGTCAAAGTATTTAAATGTGTTGCTTTTATTTTTTCTAAGTTGACAACGCTACCTAGTGGCAGAGCCAAAATATTTTCGAAGGGGCACAATTATACATATATAAAATCATTTTGGATTAAATTGACATAAAGAATTATATATAATACGAGAATAAACGGTGTTATTTTAAGATAAAATGTCATCGGTTTATCATAAAATGTTGTAATGTTGTTCGCGTCTAAAAAAATTATAAATATATAAATGAAATATCCAGGAAAAAAATTATCTAAATAAGTATATGAAACGTAATATAATAAATATTAAGTTAAAATTATGATTGTTTTATGAGTTGAGTAGCTAGAGCTTGGCTTGAATTTTTTGCTCAATAAAATCTTGGTTCGTTCATCATTCACAAAATGAGTTGATTATAGGCACATTTTTACGATTCAAAGCTCGATTCGACTCAATTGAAACTCGATCAAATAGCACGAATTTTGTAAAATTTACAAATTTTATTTTAAGTTGCTATGTCACGAGCAAATAAAGTTGCATAATACTTTGGGGGAAAAACTCAATTCAATCTCATTCATTTACTAAATAAGTCGAGTATGAGCTCAAGTTTAAATATAGGTTCGACTCGAGCTCGACCATATATATAATCTAGCAATATAAGACTTGCATGGCTAAAACCTATGTTACACGGAAACAGAAACGGGAAACGGCAATCCAAATTTTGTAGGAAACGGAAACGCCGAGGAAACGGCAATATGAATTATATGTTCATTTAAAGGTCTAAATAAGAGCAATAAACATATCACTAAGTGATACACACTGAATGCATCATTAAAGCTACAAATTAAAATGTTCAATACTGTGGTAAATAGTGTCCTTGCTCCTTAACAGAAATCAATACAGACATGTCAAATATATTAAATGTCTTGCAAACCAACAAAATAAAGTAACTTAGTTTTAAAATAACAACATAATCAAGAAAAACACAAAATAATCAATCCAACATCAATCTTCTACTTAGCTAACTCATCCTTAAGTTTTGGCTTATCAAGAGAAAGTTCTACAAATGAGGGTTTACCGAAGAAAGCTTAAGAGAGCACTGAGCAAGTGAGAGGAGGGAAGACTGAAAATGGAGAAGTAGGCGGCAAGGATAGAAGGAAACGGGGGTTTCAGACGAAAAGAAGGGGAAGTATGATTTAGGGTTTGATTTTTTTTATATTTTTTAACTACAAAATTAGTGGAAACGTCATTTGGCAAGTCAGAAACGTTTCTGACCAAACGGAAACGGTCAAAGTTTCTTACTTTTTTGGTCAACGAAACGGTCAAAGTTTCTGAGCTCTCAGAAACGTTTCTGAGGTGTTTCCCCGGAGTTTCGGAGTTTCTTGATATGCAGAAACGCAAAACCGCTATGAAATGGAGTTCCGGGGTATCATAGGCTAAAACAACAACCCTAGTTAATATATAACTTGTTGCATTTATAAGAAATCTTCGTCCCGCGTCCCGTCCCGCATAATTTTTGCGGGATGGGATCGGGACGGGATTTACTTTTTTTTTTTCAAATTCCGATTTGCGGGATTTGTGCCCACCCCTAAAATAAAGTATTGGAAAGTGTTTGGAAAGGGGATTTTGGGAATTAGAAGTGAAAATCTAGTTGCGTTTTCGTAATTTGAATCCGATATGATTATATATGTTGAAAACTTTATCAAATGATTCCGAATTTCCAAATCCATCCACGCCTCCGTTTTTTGCTAGATATCAACAAAGTTGACCATGAAAAAAACTCAAACAACTTTAATGGGATTTTAACCCATTTTTCTCATATATATATATATAAAGTTATGCCTACCTCTCCAAAGTCGATATTGTTTTTTTTAATAATTGAAAATTGGTACACTTTTACCACCCTTTTAAAAATTGAGTATTTTCATTTGTTTCCCAATTTTTTAACCTAGGAGAATAATATCTAAAATCTAAATTTGTATTAATTCAGTGGATCTGTAAAAGATAAGTCTACAATCAAAATTTTTTAAATTACCAAGAAACTAAATGTAAAAAAATTATTTTGGAACTAACGTAATGTAACCACTAAAATACAACCGAGGTTCGTATGCACGAAGCCAAGAACGAGCATGAGCTAGATATCCACTAAATAAATGTGTCAAGATTCATCTAAAAACCAATTACTTATAGGAGGAATATCAGACCGAAGAATATAACAAACCTATATTGTTCACATTTTAGACACATATTTTTGTCTCTTCACATCAACAATAAACTAGTTAGAATTATATTTGAAAGATTTAAGGGAAATTACGGTTGGTGCCCTTGAGATTTTGGCTATTTCGGATGGTATTCCATAGTTTTGGTTTTTCCGGATGGTGCCCCTAAGGTTTTGCAAAAGTTCGTTTGATGTCCAAAATCAATGTTTTCACTTTTTTATAAACGAAAATGAACCTTTATTATTTCAATATTGCACAAAATCACCCTTTACTTTTAAATTACACATAATTATCTATATTTTTTTTGCCAAAAATGCAACCCAAAAGTATACTCATTTTTAAAATTACACAAAATCACCAATTATTTTAAAATTTTCAACACAAAACACCCAATATTTTTAAAACCGGATAACATATCAATTACTTGAAAAAATTTGCACATAACCACCCATTTTTTGTGAACAAAATGGTTAAATAGATATTTAATTATGGATTTGTTTATGAAAAAGTGAAAACATTAATTTACCTTGAAATATTTTATCTTAGTCATAAATATTTTAGTATTAAATAGTATGGATTGTGGATAGAATATTCTAATTCCTATATATTAAAATTATTTTTTAGCCACATGATCGATGAGCTTTAATTATTTTATTCAAATGACTACAATAAAGTTTTTAATTTATGAGGATATCGCAGTTGGGTTTGAAATTTATTTGATCAAATAAATAGGAACATTATGTGAACTCGCACACTTGAAAGTTGAAAGTGTTTAAATGAATTAATCACCAATACAACTGGTTGAAAGAAAATGAATTAATTAAAATAAGATTTTAGGAAGATTTCTCACCTAATTGAGCCAACATTTATATTATCTATGATTTTTTTTAAAATTAAGTAAGTCTCATATGCATCCCCATAAGACATACAAAGGGTGATTTTGTAACAAGTATTATTTTAATATATATTTTCTAACATTTTATAGCTTAACCATTTTGTTCACAAAAAATGGGTGGTTATATATGTGAAAAGTTTATTAAGTAATTCATATGTTATGCGGTTTTAAAAATATTGGGTGTTTGGTGTTGAAAATTTTAAAATAATTGGTGATCTTGTTTAATTTAAAAAACGAGTATGCTTTTGGGTTGCACTTTTAGCAAAAATATAGATAATTATGTGCAATTTAAAAGTAAAGGGTGATTATGTGCAATATTGAAATAACAAAAGTTCATTTTCGTTTATAAAAAAGTGAAAACATTGATTTTGGGCATCAGTCAAACTTTTGCAAAACCTTAGGGGCACCATCCGAAAAAACCAAAATTGTGGAACACCATTTGGAATAGCAAAAACCTCAGGGACACCATTCGAAATAGTAAAAACCTCAGGGACACCATTCGGAATATTAAAAACCTCATGGTACAAATGAAAATGAACCTTTGTTAATGAGGAAAAAAACGGAATATTTCGATTAGATCCTCTAAATTCACTTTTATTATTTTGTAATTTTTTTCTAACAATATATCACATAGTTTAAAATTCTTATTTTACAAAAGATAACCCTATATTATGGAGTTATAACTTATAAGGATAGTTAAAAAAAAATGAGTAAAATAAAATTTTCCCAGATCACGAGTCTTAAACCCCCCCAAAAAAATTAAAAAAATGGACTAGATGATGCAATCGGAATTTGACCCAAAACCCAAACTTTGGACTTTGGAGCATATATTTGAAAGCAATTTTCATTCCTCGTCACGGACTTAACAGTGTCTAAAATACTCCATTCAGTCTGAATCCACGGACTTACTACTGTTTTAAATAGTACCATAGTCAACTTTTCTCAAAAAAATCAAATAAAAAATACCATAGTCATTAGTCAACACTATGGTCTATGGGCCAAAGTTCACAGCTTCACTCCACTCACTCCGGTAATTCAAACATAACGTTATTATTTTTATGGTTTTTTTATATATTTTTTTAAAATATTTTATTTTTCATTTTTTTTATAATTTCATTTTATTAATATTAATATAATTTTTAAAAATAATATATTATATATTTTTATCGTTCTAAAAAAACCATATCTATTTATATCTATATGTATATATACTAAAATCTATATATTTTATATACTAAAATAATGATCTAAAACGGTTTTTAGTGCGATTCACATATTGGTTGTATTTTTTTTTATCTTAGTCCAATTGGATTGACTCAATCGCTTTACATCTGGATTCGATTCTATGTGACTCACTTAAAGAGTTGATTCTTCCACTCACAAAATGACTCCATGTTTTATTTTGATCGCACTCTAATTTAATTTTAATCATAGATTTTATCATATATTTTAATTAGTTAGAAAACTTATCTTTTTATACTTTCGTATGTAACAAAGTATTTTGACCATTTTTTTCCGGCCATAAATCAGACAAAATATGTTTGACATGGAATTGACCAAATAATATCTTTATTTATTATCACTTTATTTTTAAGGTAAAAACAATATCAAATATTCATATTTATTAATAATAAATATAATAAAAATAAAATAATGTGTAATTTTTAACAAACCGTAATAATCGACATAGAGCTCCCACGCCCTTTGTACCGGAGGAGGAGGTCCGGAGCGATTCGAGTTTATCTGGAAAAAAAAAATAGCCAAAAGTCCAAAACCAAAGAACTAAAATAACTAAAATGGCAAAAATAATAAAATATGGAAAATAAAATCTTTAAAATTTCATCTTAATCCCTTCCTCCTAAACACCAGTACAATCTGAACAACCACTATGAAGGAAATTCATAATCTCTTCAAACGGTTAAACCTTATCCAATTCATCAACTGATCTTATAAGTTAATCCGAATCTTACACCAATTGCAACCAACCCCCCCCCCCCCCCCCCCAAATCCAAATCTAGAATTGTGATCCCCAATTCACAGATCCATCAATGGCGTCCAGCGACCGGTTCTTGATCCGGCTCCTATGGGGCCGGTGGTTCATGATGTTCGGGGCTTTTCTGATCATGGCCGGCGCCGGCGCCACCTACCTCTTCGGCGTCTACTCGAAGCAGATCAAATCGACTCTCGGCTACGACCAATCGACGCTCAACCTGATGGGGACATTCAAGGACCTCGGCGCGAATGTCGGTGTCCTCTCGGGGCTAATCGCGGAGGTCACCCCGATCTGGTTCGTCCTCCTCATCGGCTCCCTGATGAACTTTGCCGGATACTTCATGGTATGGCTCGCCGTCACCAAGCGCATCCCTAAACCCTCGGTCTGGCAGATGTGCCTCTACATCTGCGTCGGCGCCAACTCGCAGAACTTCGCCAACACCGGCTCGCTCGTCACCTGCGTCAAGAACTTCCCAAAGGGGCGCGGCATGATGCTCGGCCTCCTCAAGGGGTACGTCGGCCTCAGCGGCGCCGTCTTCACGCAGCTCTACCACGCCATCTACGGCGACGACGCCACCTCCCTCATCCTCCTCATCGCCTGGCTCCCGGCGATCCTCTCCATCCTCTTCATCTTCAGTATGCGCATCATGGAGGTCTCCTCCCACCCCAGGGAGATCTCCGTCTTCTACCAGTACCTCTACGCCTCCATCGCACTCGCTGTCTCCGCCATGGCCCTCACCATCGCTCAGAAAACCTCCAATTTCTCCCACATGGCCTACGTCGGCAGCGCCGTTCTCGTCTGCTTCTGGCTCTTCCTCCCCCTCGCCATCGCCGTCCGCGAGGAGTACCTCGATTGGAAGAAGAGGGACACCGGAAACCCTAACAATTTCGAAGTCGTCGTTGATAGGGAAGCAAACAAACCGGCGGATAAAATTGACATTGTAGAAGAGCCCAAGGCGGTTTCTTGCTGTGCTGACATCTGCAATAAGCCTCCCCGGGGCGAGGATTACTCGATTTTACAGGCGCTGCTGAGCACCGACATGCTGATCTTGTTCCTGGCGACGTTCTGCGGGCTGGGGTGCAGCCTCAGCTCGGTGGACAACATCGGCCAGATCGGAGAGTCGCTGGGGTACCCGACGAACACGGTCAGCACCTTCGTGTCGCTGGTGAGCATCTGGAACTACTTCGGGAGGGTGTCCGCGGGGTTCGCATCGGAGATCTTGCTGGAGAAATTCAAGATTCCGAGGCCGTTCATCATGTCGATAGCGCTTCTTATGTCAGCCGTTGGGGACATCTTCATCGCCCTTCCGTGGAACGGCTCGGTGTACGCCGCTTCGTTGCTGATCGGATTCGCATTCGGGGCGCAACTGACGCTCATGTTCACGGTGATTTCGGAGCTGTTCGGGCTCAAGTACTACTCGACGCTGTTCAACTGCGGGCAGCTAGCGAGCCCGCTGGGGTCTTACATTCTGAACGTGCAGGTGGTGGGGAGGCTGTATGACCGCGAGGCGACTAAGCAGCTCGCGGCTAAGGGGATGACGAGGGCGATGGTGAAGGAGTTGACTTGTATCGGGCCCCAGTGCTTCCGGCGGTCGTTCATGGTCCTGGCGGGGGCCAATGTGTTCGGGGCGGCGGTGCTGCTGGTGCTCGGGTGCCGGACTCGGGCGTTTTACAAGAGCGATATTTACAAGAAGTTCAGGAAGGACACGACCGTTGAGAGTGCCACTGAATGAGTTCATTGGTTAATTGATCAAATCTGTCAAAGAAATTGAATTGTGAATCAATTTGCCCCCCTTTTTATTTATTTATTTGTGTTGTCAATGATTGTTACTATCTGTTTGCATAAAACTCTTTGATTCTTCATAGTTCATACTGATGATAACCTTTCACAGATGAACATATCAAATGAAATTAACAAAGGTAAATGAAAAAAATATATCGAGAATGTCAAACAAGCCCTTTTACTCACACGATTGGGTTTACGTGAAAATTTCCAAATCGGGAAAAAATTACAAGCCAATCACGACAAATCAGAACTTTAAGTGGGTACAATCTTCCCTAACTTTGTCCAGAGGCATACATTGTACAATATCATCCACTTTTAATAAGATAAACTCCATTTGTATAAATATCATCCACTTTTGTTTTGACCTCACCCACTATACGTATAAGGCAACTTATTGTAATGGTATATGCGTTGTATCTAGTTCGAATTCAAATTAAAAAAGTTATGCTTTGTATACTTGAAGTCACGATCCCTCCTCTTCGAGTTATTGTTAGGTCAAGTTTATCAAAGAATACTAGAAATACTAATATTTTATTATTCTCTTCCGCCACATCATTGTAGCATCACATTATCATTTTCCCACTTTATCAATAGCATCCCAAAACTAATGGTGGTGTTCATAGTCTTCGAAGATCCTTCATTTAAGTGGAGGCAACGTCGGCGATCCACACTTCATCAGGAGTCGCCCTTTCCAGTGGGGTACTGTCGTGAGTCTTTGCACTCTCCCACGCTCTTGGCACTCGTGACTCGTCTTGATTCTCGATCGACTTCTCTGCTGATTGACGTCTTGTATGGGTTGGTTGAGTTTTTCTTTCATCTCTAATGTTTTGTGTTATTGTGTTCTGTTTGTATCGACAATTTTCCGTCTGCCGACTGATTCGGCCATCGAGTTTTAGGTATGCCTGAACTCGAATTTTTACCTAATAAAAAAAAATAAAAAAAAATAGCATCCCAAAACTCAGAATTTTTTTTCAAAATATTCATGAAAAAATAAATATTTACGATAATATTCACGAGTTGAAACTATTTACAAAAATATTCATTTTTTGCAGGTTACACAGAGAAACGCGGTCTAAGACCGCGTTTCATTCAGAAGCCATAAAATTTGAAACGAGAATAATTTCAAAAAAAAATAAATTAAAGAAACGCGATTTAAAACCGCGTTTTATAACAAATTTGAATAAAACGCGGTTTCAAACCGCGTTTATATCGTATTATATTTAAAAATGTACAAAAAAAAATAAAGGCCGGTAAAACGCGGAACGAATCCGCGTTTTACCCTTCTTCCTCCCCAAATCCAGAGGCACAAGCGACAAGCGACAGGGCTTGAAACCTATTGCCTTTCAAATTTGTCATTTGCTTGAACAGTAGTAGTGCTAACCAGTTGTCTTTGCTGTTCATCCTTCTTTCTGAACTAATTGGTGGTCGTATTATTTCACCTACCATCTGAATAACATTCGATTCTTCTTACCTTGTTTTTATTCTCTGTGTTGCTCCTTCCATATTTAATGTTTGTTATTTAAATTGCAGCTTCGATCACTATCAAGCCCAAGTGAAATTGCTCGCCTCTCCCTCGCTGCCACCGACGAAGGACCACACGCCGGATTCGTCATCGCCGCCGATAGACAGAGAAAATCAGAATCTCGAAGGAGACGATGGATGCGACGGTGGTTGGCGGAGGCGGCGAAGGCGCCATCTTCTTCACCAATTTGACAATTGATCCCATGGTGCACCGTATAGCAGCGACGATTCAACCGACAAGCGAAGAGGCGGTGTCTCCCGGTGGTCGACACCCTCGCAGTCTCGCCCTTTGTCCTTCTCCCACTCTTGCATACTCGAATTCTGCGGCGATTTGGAGAATATCTCAACGGCGGTGGTGGAATGGTGGTGGTCGGTGGTGGGCGAGCGGGCGGGCGTGCAACGCAGGGTGGGCGGTACTGGTCGGCGGTGGGTGGGATCAGGGCCGATCCTAATGTAATAGAGGCCCGGGGCAAAAGAAAATGAAGGGCCCTAATAACTTGAAATTTCGAACCATTGATAACACATTTAAATAACTTAAAATCCATATAATTCTAAATTAAAATACGAATATCTCAAAATATATTTGGTTTATCACTACATTAATAATGGAGCTAAGTTTTGACACTAAAAAGGCAATAAAGACATTGCTAAATCTTCAAACACAATGCATCAGCAATCTTCAACAACAACAACAATCTGGATCTCAGCAGCAATCCAACCCAGCACAACCCATCAATAGTCTTCAACAGCAACAGCAGAACTTGGTCTTCATCCCCAACTTTGTTGATTACCTACCACAGTACACAAACATCATGTTAAGTTATTTCTTATGGCATTTTTTGATGCAAAATCATCAATAATAGTATCAACCTCTAATTCCTCCAACATGTCTTTTTCAATGCTTAAAATTGCCAGACCGTTCAATCTTTCTTGTGACATCGATGACCTTAAGTAGGTTTTCTATAATTTTAACTTGGAGAAACTTCTTTCAGGAGATGCTACCGTGACAGGTATAGTTAATAAAATACGACACGCAATTGCAACATTTGGATAACAATCAGCATCTTTTACAAACTCAAGAATCTCAATGGTTGACTTTAGCACATCAAGTAAAGTGGTTTGTAACACTTTCAGTTCAGAATAAAGATCCTCTAGATCAACATCAGACACATTCTCATGAGAAAAAGTAGCATGAAATTTAATGCAGCATTCTCTAAGTTCATTTTCATCTAAGAATTTTAATCTCCTTGAATCGAGTAAGAATCCAAATATACTTTCAAACATCTTCAACTGCTCGAATCTTTTGTCTAATGAACAAATTGCCATATCAACAATGACTAGGAAGTAATTTAGTCTAAAGGACTCTTCGGGTGTTTGTGCATCTTCATCATTGTCATTTTCATCAAATTGCCTTTTTCTAAAGATTCTGCGTTTTGTTTCAAAAATTGGTTCTACATTCATTTCACACGCAAGACTCTTGGCAATATTCATACTTGAAACATACCCTTCAGTTCTATACTTTTGAAAATGAGACATTATACCTTCCAACAGATCCATGGTAGTATCAATGCACATAGATTTTGATTGCAACTTCTTACTAACCATGTTAATAGTAACTAAGATGTCATACCAAATAACCATGCCAAGTAAAAACTCAAAATTCTCAAGGGCTTTACATAAACTTTCAGCTTCACTTTTTGACTTAGCATCATCACAAGATTGACATAATTCTGACAAAGCTAATATTATTTGAGGAGCTTGAAATCTAATAGCTTTAACACTCTTGATTCGACTTTCCCAACGAGTGTTACACAAAGATTTAAGTGTTAATCCAGGAACATTATCCAATAATACCTTCCATCTTTTTGTAGAACTAGAAAATAAGGTATATATGCGTTGCACCACACCAAAAAAAGAAACAGCTTTCACACAAGAATGGGCCATATCACTAAGAGTGAGATTAAGACTATGACAAGCACATGGCATATACAAAGCTCTTGGATTTATTTCAAGTAGTCGTTTTTGAACCCCTTGGTGTTTTCCCTTCATATTAGAACCATTATCATAGCCTTGACCCCTCACATCAGCAGCATTTAGTTCAAGAGATTTAAATGCCTCAATTAATTCATTAAAAAGCCCTAAACCAGATGTATCATTCACACTCAAAAACTCTACAAAATACTCCTCTATTTGTACCTTATTGCTTTTGTTGGACATATTAACACATCGTACAAGTAAAGTCATTTGCTCCTGATGACTTACATCCGGTGTACAATCAAGAATTATAGAGAAATACTTTGCATTTTGGATGAGTCGTATAATAGACTTTTTAACACTATAGGCCAAAAGAGCAATCAACTCATTCTGAATTTTGTGGCCCAAATAATGATGATGAATTTCTCGATTTTGAATACGTCTTATATGTTCTTGCATTATCACATCAAATTCTGCAATCATCTCAATCAATCCTAAAAAGTTACCATTACTATGTTGGTAAAGTTTTTCATTAGATCCTCGAAAAGCCAGATTATGCTTAGAAAGACACTTTACAACAACAACAATTCTTTTCAAAACTTGTCTCCAACGCTCCTTTTCCTTTGTTATTTCCAGCTGTAATTCCCTATCAATTGTTTCATTTTTTTCCAATCTTATTCTCAATTCATTCCATGTTTTCATGTTATTCATGTGTTCAACACTATTTTCATGCTCTCGAAGTCTCTCACTAAGATGCTTCCAATCTTTAAATCCATCATTTGCTAACAAGTATCTGTTGCTTTCAGATTTGAACAACTTACAACAAAAGTAATAAACTTTGTCTACATGTTTAGAGTAAACCAACCATTTTCTATCCGTAGTTTCTCCATTACTCAACTTTCTAGAATAATAAGAGTATGAAAAATGTCTAGAAAGGTTATCTAATGGAAACACAAGATTCAATTCTCTTATAGGCCCCTTTTCAACTAAAAGATCTCTTGTTTTGTTGTCAAGAATTTCCCAATTTCTAGGATCATAAATATCACAAGGAGGGGCAAATTTTTCTTGTTCATTAGCTCCTGAAATACCAATATTAGATGCATTAGGAATATCATCATGCCCATCCAAATGATTAATATCCTCATCGGTGTGAATCTTGTTATTTTCATCTAATGGATTTTCATTAAGATGCTCTGAATTACCAACCACTACTCCTGGTTCCTCAGAATTTTGGACTGGACCTATTTGCTTGATTAAAAACTTGTTCATAGCTCCTCTTTGCGATTTAATAAACTGTTCATTTTGTGCTCGTATTTTTCTTTTTGCACTCCCAGATAAATGTTTTTTAGGCAACATTGTAAGATCATCTACAACAATCAGTCAATCAGAATACAACAGGAGAATAAGGGAACAAGATCACCTGAATGGCTTAATCTGAATGGTTGATTAATCGACAATCCGAAAGGAATTTGACGCAAACCGCAAACACTTAAAAATCCACTCTTGAAATCCAATGGAACACCATCGTCTGCAGAAGCAGTTCTGCATAAAAAAAGGGGAATTCAAAAATCAAAATAAGAATAGAATATATTTATACTCATTAGATGATTGAATATTTGAAACCAACTGAATTGAATCGAAATAAAATCAACATCTTAGTATCTTACCGGCGAAATTCAACGAAATAGGAGCAGGGGGCGAAAGTGACGGTTGCCATGGTGATGCTATAAAGCCGAGGGCCTTGAAGCCGTTGAAATTCACAAGGCTCGCTCATCTCGTCGCCTTGAATGCCCGACCGAATTCGCCTCTTACAATTCCCTAAATCCCCAATTTGGTTTGGAGAGAAGAACAAGGCCCCTTGCTTCTCTGCAATTAGGTTTGCCGTTTGCACGCTTCAAGCCTTCAATTCAATTCTTACTTTCACTCCTTTCCACGTACAGTAAATACGGAGTACATAATTAGTTGAATTAATTTTTTTTTTCTTTTTTACTTTTCCATGTATTTAACCGGGTTGGGTATTTATTTGGGCTGGGTATTTATTTGGTTGGGCCTCTTAACTATATATATATGTATATATACCGAATTATATTATTGGGCCCCTAATTTTTTTGGGCCCTGGGCAAGCGCCCAGCCTGCCCTTGCCTCTGGGCCGGGCCTGGGTGGGATGTGCGCTTGTGCCTCTCAGTTTGGGGAGGAAGAAGGTTTAAAGTAAAACGCGGATTCGTTTCGCGTTTTACCGGCCTTTATTTATTTTTTTTTTTACATTTTAAAATATAATAAAATATAAACGCGGTTTGAAACCGCGTTTTATTCAAAATTTGTTATAAAACGCGGTTTTAAACCGTGTTTCTTTAATTTATTTTTTTTTGAAATTATTCTCGTTTCAAATTTTATGGCTTCTGAATAAAACGCGGTCTTAGACTGCGTTTCTCTGTGCAACCTGCAAAAAATGAATATTTTTGTAAATAGTTTCAACTCGTGAATATTTATTTTTTCATGAATATTTTGAAAAAAAAATTCCAAAACTCATCTTTCCATACCAACTCAATTTATAAATGTACCCCTCTCCAACAATTATTTTCATTCTCAATTATATTATTATATTCAATTTTATTAATAAAATATTAATATAAAATTAATATTATTTATAAACTAAATAGTTCAAACTATATATTAACGAATATTTTTTATAAATAATTATTTCATGTTCTTACATTATTTATTATTCTCAATTCTTCCATATAGTTACAATTCAATTGTTCGGTTTTATTTTACATATTTATAATTAAAGAGAAATATTTTTTTACAAAAATATAGTCAAACATATTCGAAATTGATGTCTACATGTAGATAAAAATGAATTTGGTATTCCGGTAATTTTTTTTACTTTTTATTTTCACATTTTTAATACTGAAATATTAATTTAAACATGTAAAACATATTCACATAACAAATAAATCGTAGTCGTCCATCATAAGCCACATGGCAGTCATGTAGTCCGTCCCTTTGCGTGCCTACCACAGCTCGACACATGTCCCCCTCTCTTCCAAATTTGATGTCACTGCAGCCCATGACCTGCAACCCATGACCAACAGTGCTTTTAATTTGACAAAAACAAGTATCAATACTAGGGGAGTATACCAAAGTCCATTGCTTTAATACTCCGTATTTTATTAATAAAATGTCTAGTATCCCTACTTGTTTTCCCATTGATAAACATGCACTTATGCTTAGCACTAGCAGTGACTTTTGCACGTGTCTAGGTGAGCTTGATTGTTGTCCTTTGAGCTATGGACGTGTTGATTTTGAAGACTAGTAATTTTGAGTGAACGTACATACGATAATAAATTTATAGTTATTTTGCTAGTAAACTAGTGCAACCAAATATTAAGTAAACATTAGTGTTTATGACATAGTTAGATATTATTATTGATCAATTGCCCTAGTGGTACTGGGAGAGTTCCTTTGTTAGAGGTTAAGAGTTATAAAATACCACCTCTTGTATTGAAAATTCAAGAGAATATGTTTTTTTGGTCTAACAAAAAAAACAAAGAAGCCTTAAGACAGAGAAAAAAAATCTCTAAAATTATAAAAAAGATGGCAAAAAACTCTAAAATTTAGCCTCACGCGACGAGGTTCAGCTCCTATAGATGAGCATTGTAGTGGATGACGTAGAACTAGACCCCATTAGCCTCACGCGACGAGGTTCACCTTCGACGGGTTAACATTGTAGTGGATGACATGGAACTTGTAGGGGACCCCATTCAGGGATGGAACTAGGGGTGGGCTGGTGTGCGCTGCAGGCCACCCCATTTTACCGGTAATGTATATATAATATAGGTGTACTTGTATTATATTGCTTGATTGGCTCAATTGGTTGTGGGTAAAGAGAGGGGCTATTGGCTGTGTTAACAGCAGGTTCAAATCCCCTCTCCAATTTCCTTTTCAATTTTTATTGTGTGGGCCTATTACAGTGTTACCCACTTCAATTTTTCCAACTTTCCCTTATGGGCCCTGTTACCCGCTTCAATTTGACCCTGTTACCCGCTTCAATTTTTATTGTGTGAGCCTATTACAGTGTTACCCACTTCAATTTTTCCAACTTCCCCTTATGGGCCCTGTTACCCTCTTCAATTTCTCCCTTCTGGAGGTTCTGGTGGTCCACTACTAAATTTGAGATCATTTTTCTTCGCAAAATTACACACCACACCACAAAGATCAATTGCATCTCTTACATATAAAATTTATATTATCACTAATTTAAATACATATTAAAAAAATATAATTTTGGATAAAATTAAAATTATATGCAAATCCAGCCTAACCAAGATCGTAATCCTGGTTCCGTGCCTGACCCCATTAGTCTCGTGTGACGAGGTTCAACTCCAACAAGTCAGCATTGTGGTGGATAATGTGAAACTTGGAAGGGCAATTTTTTTGGAAGGGCAATGACATAGGGTTCATATGGGACGAGGTTAATAAACTGACTAAAATTATAAATATGGTAAAATTTATAAACTGTTGGTAAAAATAGTTAAAAATTTATGAAAAAAAATATAAACTCCGTATGGGACGAAAAATTGTTTATTTATAAAAAAATGGTGTTTATTTGGTTATTATTAGGGGTATTATGATACTTTCAAACCAAATAAATACTAAAATAAGCTATCACAAGTAGCTTATTTTTTAAACACAAAATTTAACTGTTTTATGCTTATTTTGGGTTCCCATACCCACTTTTTAACTGTATATTTTTTTAACATCATAAACACTTTTACTAAAATTAATTGCCATACACACCCAAACCTAACACATTTCAAATTCTTTTACTTGTAAAAAAAAAGAACAATGGCAGGTTTGTAATTTCAAAAACTCTTAAGGGCATTTTATTCATCTGATTCCCCCAATAAAGTTGAGGCAGCCCAGACGCCAGAACCAGCTTCTCATTTTCTCATCTTCACTCTCTCCATCTCGCTCTCTCGTCTCCAATGCGCCTTTGAATCCGAGCGCAAAACCATGGCTACGAATGGCAAAGGCAAAGCGGTCGCAGGCAAAGGCAAAGCGGTTGCAAGCAAAGGCTCGTCGGGGAAGCGGAAGCGGGACGATGACAAAACCGGTGGTCGGAAGAGGACGAACCCCGCCGTTCTTCAATTCTTCGAGGATTCCGCCGCCGAAGCGAGCGATTACGACACCAGCGACTTCGAAGAGGGTATGTGATTCGCATTTCCCTCTCTCTTTTGTCCTTTCGATAGAGTGTTAGGGTTTCGATCATCTTTTAGGGTTTTGCTAGACTGTCGTTTTTGTTCTCCAATTTTTGTGCTAATCTGTTTGTGTCAACCGCTTAGGGTTTCGTTAGGGTTTTGATCAGAGTGTTAGGGTTTCGAGCATGGAATTCATGTGCTGAGTTGCATGTGTAGTGTATTTCCGTTATCTCCATGAGTTTGTTGGTCTACCTAGCTTGTTGTGACATATTCTTGACATTACATAGTATCATGAAAATATCCAGAGATGTGCTGATTTTCCACCATTTACATATTTTTTGGTCTTGTCTGTACGTTTTGATCGTTTATTGATTTTTTTATACCAGTAAGTAGTGCCTTAATGTTTGTTTTGTGTGTTAATGACTCGTGTTTAAACTCAAGCATATGAAGGCTACTAATTCTGAATGGATTTATTCCCATGATTAATAGATTTCCGGGATGATGACGATGAAGAGCTTCAAAAACCAACTGAACCTCACAAATCTCAAAAAGCTCCAGTCAAAGAGGAGGAGTTAAGTGGTGATGAGCTCGAAAGAGTATTGGAAGAGCGTTACAAAAGTGGTTCAGGATACGTGAGATATGCTGAAGATGATTACGAGACCAAAAGAGTAGACAAAAATTTTGGTGTGCCTTCTGCACCAGAGCCAGTGATCTGGAAAGTCAAATGCAAGGTAGGAGATTAGATTCACTTTCATATGCTTCTGAATTAGATATAGTTTTGGCTTGGCCTATACATGTCTTTTTAATGCAAAAATGTGTCTTCCAATTAACGTGTTTAATTTGACAGATTGGGCGTGAAAGGCAGACAATTTTTTGCCTAATGCAGAAGTTTGTTGATCTTAAGGCTCTAGGAACTAAGCTGCAGATAGTTTCAGCATTTTCGGTTGAGCACGTCAGAGGTTTTATTTTTGTTGAAGCAAACAAACAATTTGAGGTTATGGAGGTACATTTTCTTGTAGCTGTTAGTTTGTATTTCTTGACTAGTAGATACCCTATTGTTTGTATCAAATGCTTTGTAAAAGTTGAACCATTGATGGGTCTTCCGCTTTATATTTGGTTTAGGCTTGTAAGCAGCTGCCAGATGTGTATTATAGTATGATAACTCATGTTCCAAGCAGTGAGTTTTCTCAAATGCTTGCTGTAAGAAAGAAAAAAACCGAAGTCAGCAAGGGCATGTGGGTTCGGGTGAAAAGTGGCAACTACAAGGGTGATCTAGGACAGGTATGAATGAGAATATTATTCATTTCTTATTTAATTTTTGAATCAAGAGATGAGTATTTCAGGTGTAATTTTGAAAGCATCTTTAAATGCTGATACTATTCAATTTTTTGTGCCTGCAACAGGTGGTTGCCGTCGGCGACTCACGAAAAAAAGCTACTCTGAAGCTGATCCCTAGAGTTGATTTTCAAGCCTTGGCTGCAAAATTTGTAAATAAATCTACTCATCTCTCTGCTCTTTTCTTCTTTCTGCAGCCATTTCAGCGAGATGGTTACTGTGGACTGGATCCTCTACTTTTGTCGATTTTGTGCTAGTATACCTGGAGCATCATGAATAATCATTACTTTAATCTGTGTGATGTCTTAAATAGCACTCTTTTGAGATACTTACAGGTCTAGTGAAGTTTCATAATTTGCTTAATGGATGTATTGTTCGTTCCTAATAAACCATGACTTTATTTGTACAATAGCCCCAATAAAATTAGTCTTAAGTATGCATATAGTGGTACAAAATCTCTTTTTAGGAGGTCAACTTTATTTGAAATGCCTGTGTTTACATTAGTTGAAGAACTATAGAGGTGCATTTTTAGAACTACTTTGTTGTACAAGCTTTTTCTGCATATATGCACACATGCGGGCATCTTTTGCTGTTTTTGAATGTTACTCAGGAGGCACCCCACCCCCATCTTTTGTAATTTTAGTCTGATGTTTGAAGTCTATCCGATTGAAGCTCGTTCGTTTGGATATCTGATCCCTGGTTGGGTTTCATTTTCACTATTTTGCCAGGGTGCAGGATCTTCTATCAAGAGATCTGCTGTACCTAAGCCAAGATTGATTGCTTCAAGTGACCTAGAGTAAGGCTTATGATATATCTATTACACCTATGGTTCTTTTTTGTATCTCGTGGATCTTAAGAAACTGCCCTTATCTCATTTTTTGTAGAGAGTTTCGACCCCTCATACAATCTAGGCGTGATCGTGATACGGGGATGCATTTTGAGGTGCTGGATGGCATGATGTTGAAGGATGGGTTTTTGTTTAAGAAAGTATCTGTCGATTCTTTAAGAATATGTGATGTAAACCCTTCGATAGAAGAGCTTCAAAAGTTCAGAACTTCTACTAATGAGGACTCTGGGAATGTGGAGTTTCTTTCACAACTCTATGGTGATAAGAAGGACAAGCCCACTTTGAAGCCTGTCCAAGTTGGTGGTAAGGGAGAAGGCACATCCGGGTCCAAAGAACAAGAAGACATTGAAGTGCATGACCTTGTTCTTTTTGGGTAGGCCTTAATTTAAAACTCCTCCCCTTTTCCCTTAAATAGGAATCGTCCCTGGAGTTATAAGATTGCTCGTTATTTACTTATTCTATGTTTTTTTTTTTAAATTGTGAATTCATTGCAGAAAAAGAGAATTTGGAATGGTGATAGGCATGGAAAAGGATGAAAGCTACAAGGTTGTAATTTCCTTATTTTCACTTTCATCTTTTTTGTCTGATAGGTTCTCTTCCTTCTTTCAATTTGTATGTATGCATCTAAATCTAAATTGTTCTCCTGGCAGATCTTGAAATATGGTTTAGAAGGATCAGTGGTTGTATCTCTGGCGAAAAAAGATCTCAAGAATTTGAACCTAGAGAAGAAATTTAATGCTTTAGATCATCGGATGAAGACCATATTTGCCAATGATGTTGTTAAAATTTTGGATGGACCACTGAAGGTTAGTCTATATGACTGTACTCTAATTGAAATGGAAATAAGAGTATAACTTGTCTAATAAACTGTGTAATAAAGAACTACTCTCTCATGTTTTTAGGATAAGGAAGGCGTTGTCAAGCAAATATATCGGGGAATCATATTTCTGTATGATCAGAATGATATGGAAGATAATGCCTATTTCTGTGCAAAATCTCAATCCTGTGAGAAGGTGAAGCATAATGATGATATTTGTCTTGGAAAGGTAGCATCTTTTATACTCGCCACTATCACTTTCCTTTTTCCTTACCCGAAGTTCATCCTTTTTTTGAAAACATTATCCTCTCCTTCACGTTTTCCTCTCTTTGATCTTGTTCCTTTCTTCCTTTGCATGGGAATGTTATGATGGGAAGTAGGATGGTGAGGCAGGGCCTTCTGGTTGCGAAGATCTTCCATCCTCGCCTAAAACTCCTCTATCGCCTGAAAAACCATGGCAGACTGAAGAACAGAGCCGGAACTGTATGTGGTTATCTAATTTAGTTGTAATGCGGATGCATTTTGTCCAGCTGATTGTCTCATTCCATTTTTTTTCCATCCTGTCTCAGTCAATCGGCGAGAGCAGCAGGACGGTGAGTTCTCCGTTGGGCAAAGCTTGAGAATTAGAGTTGGTCCCTTGAAGGGGTATCTCTGTCGTGTCTTGGCTGTACGGCGCTCTGATGTCACTGTAAAGCTTGATTCTCGTCAGAAGGTTCTTACAGGTATATTATTCACTCTAATGCTGTCCATTTGGTGGTCAACTGATTTATGATTGCTGATAATGAAATTTTCTGCAGTTAAATCCGAGCATCTTTCAGAGGTCCGGGGAAAGAGTTTTGCGACGTCTACATGGTATCTCTTGTAACTTAAGTCGGTCATGACTTGGTGTTTCCTCTTTGAAAGATGATATGCTATGTAATTGCCCTTTTTTATGCCCTTTATTTCTTTTGAAAGTGATGACACAGGGCTGGATTCTAGCAGACCGTTTGACTTTCTTGGGAACAATGCTGGTGGAAATGGTATATCTCTTGTTTATCATTAATGGGTTGTTGGAGCAGGATGCTATGTTTGTGAAGTACTTTACCTTGTTTTCTTACTTTGGTTGAAAATATATATTTGGTTAAGATGTTGATTATTTTGCGTATTACCTACCCAAAATCACATCCAACCCACCTTTGCTACCTGTCGGTGAATGTATCATGGATACTCATCTCTCTTCAAGTTTTTGTTTGAAATTTGTATAGCATTTCGGCCTTGTTTGGATTATGCTGAAATCAAGTAATTTTATTTATATATATATATATGTTGCTCTATTTTGCAGATTGGATGGCAGGATCTGTGCAGAATAATGACAAGAATGAGGAAGGCCAATCCAATGAGGGGTATGCTCTTCTGAAGTTCTGCTCTAGCATATTTGTCAGGATACTCATTGAATTGCACTAAAACACAGATTTTTCATATGGTTGTTATTTCTGCTAGTATGAATATGTTGATTTCATCCTTGCCTTACTTTGCTGAATTTGTTGATTCGAAAGATGGTAGTATTTGCTCTCTTTTAAGTAGAGAGTGGGTCCTTCAGGAGAGCATCCTTTACTGAATGGGTCTTCTGAAGCTCTGCTGCTCCTTTACTTCCTTCCATATTTCTTTTGTTTTATAGTATTCTTGGTATATCTTTACACCTCTCTTTTGTTTTGGGATGTAACTTGTTATATATTTTTTTTCTATGCAGTAGCTCGTGGCCTGCTTTTACTTCCTCAGCCCCTTCGGTTAGTTTCTACTTTCTTCTTACCTTTCTAATTCAAGGTGGTTTACAGTTGACTCCTTTTCCTTGGTGAAAACTTATTATCGTAACACTGGTTTTCAAATCTTGCAGCTTCCGTGGGGAGCCAGTTCCGGAGACACTTCTGCTCCAACTGGTAATGTTTTTGCTATGAATCTGCAGCTCAGGAATATGTGATTAAGATTGATTGTTATTGTGCATTATTTGTATGCATTTATTATTCAAGATTTTAGGGGATTCATTATAATTGATTAAAAGTAAAAAAACTTTGTTTGGAAGGGTAAAGATAACCATTTAACGACCTTGTACTCCAATTTCATCTTTTTCAGCTCCAAACCTTTTTGCATTTCCCACTTTGGCTTCCTTTTCTCATAGGGGTACAAGCTTTTTCAGATCTATTGCATTTTGAGAAATTGTGAAATAATACATTCCAGCCTAGGTTCCATCCAAACAGGCAAACACACTCAAAAAGAAAAAATGCATTAAAATCCAAGTGCTTATGTTATAATTATGATCAATGGTGTTCCAACAGCACTCACAAACTATTCCATTCCTGATTTCTTTGTTTTGTTGTATGTAATCTTGCTGCAGAGGATGATCCCTGGCAGAAAAAACCTAGCACCACTCATGAGGGAGGTTCTAGTTGGGGACAAGAAGTTAAAACGGATATTCCTTCAGTTCCTCAGAATGATACAAGTTCCTCTTGGGATAGGGGGAAAACTGTTACTGGGGGTACAAGCAGTTGGGGTAATCTTGACGGAGGTTCCAGTTGGGGTCAAGAAGTTAAAACTGACATTCCTTCAATACCTAAGGACGCAAGTTCCTCTTGGGATAAGGGGAAAACTGTCGTTGGTGGTACAAGCAGTTGGGGAAATCTGGCTTCTGAGAAGGACAATGAGAAAGGGTCAAGTGATAGTGCGAAGCAATGGGCAAGTGAGCCATCTGATTCTGCTGGTTGGGGGCAACAGAAATCATCAGAGAATACTGGGTCAGCTTCTCAAAATGCTTGGGATCAATCTAAGAGTTCACAAGATAAAGGCACTAATCCTGCTCAAGATTCTTGGGGAAAGGCCGCTGGGGACACATGGGGCAGTAAGTGTGATCCTAGTGGAACCAAAGATTGGACAAACCCATCGCCTGCTTCAGATTCGCAGAATGCTCGCTGGGATGCAGGTGGTTCCAGCAGTCAAACTGATGGTAATAGCTGGGGGAAGCCAAAGTCATCGAGTGGAGGCACATCTTGGAGTAAATCGGGTAATGTCATTGCACTCGAGGGTAATCCAGTGGTCAAATATGTTCCTTCAGTATTTTCATGTGCATGAGACTATAGTATGCATAATACATAATTCCTTCTGGACTGAACCGCATGAAATTTAAACTATATAATTTTACATGTGTATGTAAGTATCTTTACATCAATTCTTAGCGAGTGTGTCATGATTCATGAACTATCGATTTGATCATACCTAGAATATCAGTTGTTATATTTGGTCACTGGGGGTTTTGAGTTGCTTGAAAGTCGTATTCCTGCTTGTTTACTAGTATGTGGCTTAGTATGTCACTGACATAATGAGGATAGTGTAAAGCTCCTTAATACCTGGTGTTTTGTTGATATAAAGATCCTTTCTACCTGCAATTCTTTCTATGCACATCACTGTTTTTTCGTTCAAAGTTTAGATAAATTAGTAAATGGTCATGGGGACCATGTTGTTTCCATGAACCTTGTTTTTTTTTTAAAAAAAAAAATATATTTCTTCTTGGTAAGGTGATTCTTTACTGTCATTTGTTTTGATTTCTTTTTGAAATATGTGATTTCTGTAAGTAAGATTACAAGTCAAGTTAAGCCAGTTATTACTGTTTTCCTTATATTTGTTGGGTATGTATGGCATTCTTCAATATTTTCCTTCTAATAAAAATCTAAACAAGTGGGACATTCTGGCCATTTCTGTCAGACTTGACGCAACAAGATGGTTCTGCCCAGAACGAAGGGTGGGCTGTTGGAGGCGGCTCTGGTGAAAGGTATGATTTTCATAATCTGTAACATTACTTTCATATATCACAAGTGCTTTCTTTGTATTGTTGTGTAAAACACTGGACTGATATTGTTGCTTTGTATTTATCTTCTCTGTATTGTTATGTGATTGAGGTTGAAAGCATTGCTGATCTACCTTAGTTCTTAAAGAAATTGAAGTAGACATCATGATTGCTATGATACGTGTGACACATTGATTGGCCAAACTGTTGTGTTATCACTATCTCTCATATTTGTTAAAAATTTATGCTGGGTATGCATATGTCAGCATATATATTATTTCATTTATTGCTTAAAGATTGGTACTCTTTTTGGAATCATTGCCACAACTAGTTTAATGCACTAGGTTTGATCATGATTGTTTTTTTTACCAATGCAGAAGCTCCGGTACAGCTGCCTGGGACAATGGAAATTCAGGCTCTTCTGGTTGGGGTCAACAGAAATCCTGGGGAAAGTCTTCAGAAACGGGTCCAAATACTGAAGGAGCTTCTGATGGGAAATGGGGCAACTTCAAAGTCGGAGATGCCAGTGATAGACAGCAAGACAACTGGAAGAAACCAAATTCATCTGGTGCTGAAGGTGGTGCCCCTTCTTGGGGTAATTCATCTGGAAAGGGTGCATGGGGGCAGTCAAGCAGATCTGACAATGACCAAGAATTTAGTGGTGGTCGTGGATTTGGTGGTAGGAGGGGTAGAGGCAATGGCGGGCGGTTTGACCAGTCTGGTAGAGGCAGAGGAAGATCATCTGGAAGAGGACAGTTTTCAAGCTGGAATAACGAAGGTCAAGATGAGCCATCCTCTGACAGAGGCATTGGTTATGGTGATTCTGGGAGCAGTGGTAAGGGTTGGAGCAGTGACAGGGGAAGTTGGGGAAACCATAATCAAGGCGGTAGTTCAGGTGAAGGCAAGACTTGGAACAATGATCAAGGATGGAATGAAGGAAAAGGGGCTAGTGATCAGGACACCTCATCAGGTAAGTAACAGCTATGTACTTGTTTTGTTTCTCAGAAGTGCAAACCCTGTTTTCCACTCCTCCTATATATCTACTTCGTATATTAATAATCCAGGATATGTATTACTTCAAGATTATTGGGTTGCTTTGACATGCTTTGGGAGGGATTTTGATAAAAATGGAAGTTTCAAGTTTACTGAACTCATCAACACTCTTTGGAATATGCATCTGCACCTTTTGATTAAAATATTTTTCTGAGTTTGAACTTAAATGTGTTCTTGTTATCCTACACCATTTCACTTAGGTTGGAAGCAAGGAGGATCTTCGCAAAACACACTTGTTGAGAGGTACAAACTATAATGATAAGCTATCCAGCTCTTCTTCTCTTCTGTTTTTGTCTAATTATGCTCGTTGGAAGTAATTGTATCTTGTGGATGTTTTGGTGACTCATAAATAATCGAACCATTATATTGATACACCACCTAGCTCTTGTGCTAAATGTAAATAATGTTTTGGGTGATATTTACTGGTTCCTGAATATGTTTTCCGCGTGCATTTTATTGATTCTTTAGGGCTTGTTTAGTTATCACTGGATTCTTGAACTGTGGCATTATGGTTTCTCGTTTTCGGAATCTGCTTTTTTCAAACATAGACGGGTAATCGCCACATTTTCAGCCTCTTTAGTTCTATCGAAGCACGTGGAATCAAGCACCCTTTGTACTCCATGGATATGGTATTCATTTTTTTTTCATAATGTGTTGTTCGGTTATTTAAATAACGCAATCGTGCTTATTTTGATTTGCTTGGTTGATGGCACTGGATAAATAGGAATTTAATCAGTCTTTTTTGACTTTGGGTTTAGAAAGGACAACCCTTAGTAATAGTATTTTAAGTGAACCTTTATGCTTATGCTGTGCAGAGGACTGTTGAACATCATATCTTTTCCCCATAACACTGATTCAAATATTTGAAATCTGTGTATCATTCTTGGAAATGGTTGTTAGCTGTTGGAATTTCTCATTCTTTTGTGTTTATAAATGTTTTTTTCCCTAGTTATTTTCTGTTATGATTTAGTCAGTGCGATCCTCTACTGAACCTACATAGTTGTTTGTAACTTCATCTTTGCAGGAGCTCAGAGCCTGCTGCTGGTTGGAATAGTGGGTCATCTGGATGGGGCCAGGAGAAGCCCTCGGAGGGAACAGCAGATGGAAATTCATCTGGTGGTTGGGGAAGTGCTGTTGAGGGTTGGGCCAAGAAAAGCGGCTCAAGTGAAGGCAAGGAATGGAAAAGTTCATCTGATGCATCTGGGGTAAAGACTGGAGGCTGGGGGGATTCAAGTGGGAAGTGGGCCGCACAAAAGGAAGACAATGGATCATCTTGGAATGCATCTGCTGGAAATGATTCCTGGGGGAATAATCAAGGACGGGGTGGTGGGGGTCGAGGTGATTTTGGGGGCCGAAGAGGAAGAGGTGGTTTTAGAGGCGGCCGGGATCAATCAGGGAGAGGTAGGGGTGGAAGATCATTCGGGGGAAGACAGAGCTGGAACAGTGGAGGAGAGGATAAACCGTCATGGGGTGGATCATCGGGTGGTGGAAACTATAATCAAGGTGGTGGTGGGGGTAGCGGTGGATGGGCCAAGGAGAAGGGTGGTGGTGGTGGTTGGGGTAATAATGATAAAGGTGGGAGTGACGGTGGAAATGGCTGGGGGACTTCAGGTGGTAATGGAGGTGGTGGATGGGCCAAGGAGAAGGGGGGTGGTGGTGGTGGTTGGGGTAATAATGATAAAGGTGGGAGTGACGGTGGAAGTGGCTGGGGGGCTTCAGGTGGTAATGGAGGTGGTGGATGGGCCAAGGAGAAGGATGGTGGTGGTGGTGGTTGGGGTAATAATGATAAAGGTGGGAGTGACGGTGGAAGTGGCTGGGGGACTTCAGGTGGTAATGGAGGAGGCGGTGGATGGGCCAAGGAGAAGGGTGTTGGAAGTGGCTGGGGAGCTTCAGGTGTTACAAATGAAGGTAGCAGTGGTGGAGGTAGTGGTTGGGGCAGTTCATCCGCTGGGAAAGCTGCCACTGCTGGCTTGGGAGGTTCTGAAGCCAGTGGTGAGGATAAGACTGCTGGAAATGGTGGAGGCGGTAAAAAAGACCAAGGAGGTGGAAGTGCCTGGGGAGCTTCAGGTGTTACAAATGAAGGAAGCAGCAGTGGAGGTAGTGGGTGGGGCAGTTCATCCGCTGGGAAAGCTGCTACTGCTGGCTGGGGAGGTTCTGAAGCCAGTGGTGAGGATAAGACTGCTGGAAATGGTGGAGGCGGTAAAAAAGACCAAGGAGGTGGAACTGGCTGGGGAGCTTCAGGTGTTACAAATGAAGGTAGCAGCGGTGGAGGTAGTGTTTGGGGCAGTTCATCCGCTGGGAAAGCTGCCACTGCTGGTTGGGGAGGTTCTGAAGCCAGTGGTGAGGATAAGACTGCTGGAAATGGTGGAGGCGGTTGGGGTGGCGGTAAAAAAGACCAAGGGGGCGGAGGAGGTTGGTAGGGTGGTATCTCCTGATGTGGCAACTGCTCACGTTTTATGTGTGCGAGTAGATAATTTTAACCAACGTAGTAGTAGTAGTAGTAGTGGTCAGTCATTTTGAACTGTGATTAAGCCTAATGTCAGCTTGTCCCTATGAATGATGTTTATGCTTGGTTTTGTATTTAGTGGTTGTGGCCTTCTGAACAACATATCCAGTTAGCGGACAGTACTGATGCTTGGTGTTTATGCTGCTTGTTTTTAATCCTTTTTAATGGGAAATAAGAATCTGTTGGGTTTTCGTCGAGAATAGAATTTGCTAATTGCAATCTGCAATGACACAAATGTTATTTTCGAAAGCCCTCTTGAGATTTGAGTACTTCAAGTTCTACTCTTTCTTGCATGTTAACATAAAATTAAAAGTGAAAATCCCCAATTTATGTTAAATCCACACACCAGGTGTATACGCTGATAACTTAATGCACTCACCGACTCACAACAGTTCACGCCTTTTGTTCAAATATGAGACTTCCGAAATTGTTTTTGTATCTTCTTGTGCATTGGCTTCAAACACCACCATGGGGCCATTGCTTCCCTTATTCGGTTCATTGAGATTCATGCTATCATCAATTGGTGCTTCGCATTGTACTTCAATATATTGTCTCGTCGTTTTGTAACAAATCGTACCTCTCGACTCACTAGACACAACGTTGTCCGTTGTTTTCAAATTTCATTCCTTTGGAATGGGGGTTTGCACCTTGCAGTGAAAATCTATTGTAAGTTAGAAAACAAGAATAGATAAAAACACCAGCAAAAACAAGAAGTCCCATTTTAAAAGAAGTCTGGTAAGATCTGCACCAGTGCGTTAGTTGAAACTGTGTTCGCAAAGTGCATGTAAATAAATATCAATTCGATTTTATATGCAGTTAGTGCGTTTGATTGTTGTGCTATAAAGCTTACACTAAAATCCTACACCAGCCATTAAGATAAGAAGATGGGAAGGTTGGCCCCATGAATTACGGTTCCTTGTTGGAAAAACTTGATTAAACTAAACACTAAACTAACAATAATGTCAATGAAGAAGATAGAAAAGAACCATGGTTGGTGGTTGTGTACAAAACTGCAATAATTACAAGTGACAAAGCCACATTCATGGCTGGGGACAAGGCCGGTGCTGCCATAGTTGTTGCTTCCGAGCTGCTGGATGCACCGCCGAATATCATCCCGAACAAGTCGCTTTCCCCTGCAGAGCTGCCGGACCCACCCCCGCCTGAGCTCACCCCACCTCCCCCTCCGCCATAGCTCGCTCCATCACTGTTTAGATTCAATTCACACATAGCAACACATCAAATTTTGCTCTTAACGGTTTTAACAACTTTTTACAGCAAATTAAGCTTGAACAATGTATGCATACACAGAGATAGAAAACGTCAAAAAAAAAAAATGGGGCTTATATGTGGTTCAATTTTTGCTGTGTATCCCAATATCCTAAATTTCAGTAGACATAGAAGAAAATTAAGATTCCTTTGATGACAGTCTGACATCCCATAAACTAATTTCAGAAATTTAACCCAAATTTTGGCTCCTCATCACAAATTACTCTTCTGGCCCCAACATATATTCATATTTTATACTCCCTCCGTTCGGAAATATAAGATCTTTTACTTTTTGGCACGTAGGTTAAGGAGCTAAATACTATATAAAATATTAATTTTTTTAAAATTAATTTTTTACAATATAACACTTTTTATTAATAAGTATTAAAATGTAAAAAAATAATTTTAAAAAAATTAATATTTTATATAGTATTTAACTCCTTAAACTACGTGCCGAAAAGTAAATGATCTTATATATTTGAACGGAGGGAGTATGTAAAAACACTACAGTATCTCCTCTTGAGAAATGGGGGAGAAAACATGGCAGGGAAAAGTCTCTAATCTCTATTGCTATTTGCAAGACACTTTTTTCTAGTAAATCTGACTTTTGCTGATATTCAAAGATTCTATATTTTGTTTTCTTTAGTTAATTAGGAAGAAGCTCTATGCCTGACATCCATATGCAACTTACTACTACCTCCGATCCAAAATAAGTGTCGTTTAAGACTTTTGAACTTGATCCAAAATAAGTGTCGTTTTATGTTCTCTAGGCAATTTAATACGAAGTAGATTGGTTAATGAAAGTTATTGGTTGAAAAAGTTGGTAAGCATTTAATAAATGATAAGATTTAGAAAAAATGTATAAAACCAATGATAATTAATATTTTGCTTAAAAATTGTGTCAAGAATTAAAACCACACTTATTTTGGATTGGATGGAGTAGCATTTTTAATGGTAGTACTCTAGTTGAGTATCATGACCTATAAAAAAATACTACCATTAAAGATGGGGGAGAACCAATAAAGTGAGTACCATATGTGTGATACTCTTCTGACATAATTACGTTGGTTTAATAAAAAAATCTGACATTTAATTTTATTCTCTTTTTTAAATTAGTTATGGTATTCATAGTACCACCATTAAAGATGGTGTAAGTATCTTCTACTGTAATTGGCAACTTATCATATTGGGTCTATCTAATATGAATTGGTTTAGCACTTATTCAGACCCCACCCAATGCCTCTTCCTAAAATCACTCACAAAGCTGGATGAGTCAAGAGTGTAAGGTAGATTCATCATAGGAAAACTTAAAAAACCCACCAAGCCAATGTCAAATTGTATGATAACTAGCCAATTATACATTTATACAGAGCTTATATTCATATACACATGCAAGTGGGTCCCCTATGCCTTTTGGATTGAGAAGGTGGGCCCCACACCCACCCCCACTTTTTAGATGAGGAATCCAGCTTGCTTCTTCATACAATGACCCCCTTCTTTTTTCTTTTTCTTTTTTTTTAATTTTGGGAATTGCCAATTATATTTATGGGTGCCTGGGTTGGGTAGTCTTCTAGGAGGTCAAAATCTACTCCTTTTACAAGACTTCTGTTGTGAGATTTACCAACACACCCCAATGTTTATGTCCCTTTCCTTTTTAGTACCCTTTGTTTCAAGGTCTTCAATGAATATATCAACAAATTGCACCCATAAAACAAATGAATATATCCACAAAATTCAAAGATCTTTTGTAATTTGCAACTTAAGCCTTTTATAATATCATAAACCATTAACCAAGGTATGGTAAATTGGAAAAAAAAAATCCACCCATGATTTTTCCATACAAATCAAGATAAGTGAGCAATAAAGGGGAGTAAAAAAGTTGATCTACTACTCCACTAGTACTTTATTTTCCAAAGGAAGATAGATTTCTTTATTTTACAAAGGAAATATGTGTTTAAACATATTCACACCAAAAGCACTTTGTAGTAAAAAGGTTCATTTTTTGGGGTTCAGAAGATGAATAGGACAACTCAACTAGCTGTGCAGGGCAGGGCTGTCAGCTGTGCTCAGATTCGTTGGAGCAGCAACTTCACATGGCTCCATGAAAAGATAGCATGGAATAAAAAAAAGTTTAAGACTTTCTAAAAAACAAAACAGAAAAAAAGGATGTGGACACACACACACACTGCAGTGGGAAGATGTAGCCGAAAAACTTGAAAGAAGGTGGAAAACAACATATCATGGATTAAATTATAAAGAATGCATTGAAACTAGAAAAAAATATTTTTAAAGTAAATATTTCGATTTTGTGTTGATTAATTTGTGACTAAAGACACATCCAATTATAAATGGAGGGCATTCAGAAATGGTAATTATGTAAGTTTATAACTGATCTGGAAGAAAGAATGCAAAACAAGAAAATGGCACTTGTCTATTTTAGCAATAAAGAGATTGTTTACCAAAGCATCCAAACATTTATTTATGCAGTTGCAGTAATCAACTTTGAAAATGGAAGTGAAAGGTCCATGGATTGGACTGATGGATCCTATGGAGATTATAGAGGGCCCAATTTTATTTACTCTTTGGTGAAAAAGAGGAAGAAAATGATATAATAAAATAAATAAAGCAATTGGTAAAAACTCGGTATACGGGCAAATTGGTAAGAAAACAAAATTTTTAAAGGTGTTTTATTCCCCGGAATTTAATTGGTAAAAGGTAGGAGATATTAGTAACACTCCCAAAATGTAAATATAAGAGAGGAGATATTTGAAGGAGTGAGGATGAATGATCATTGCAATGTCACTGGCCCAGCTAAAGCTCCTAAAGTGACAACCTAATAAAACGGCATCTCTATGGAGGAGGTGATCACCTTCTGAGTGGGCCCCCACCCACCTCCCCCACAAAAGTCAGCAATAAACAAACGCTCCCTAATTACCCGGACAGTGATTGAGAAACCCACAACGGCATCCAGGACTTATGAGAGAGAGACTATGTTCACATTCAGAATTGAAGGGGAGATTGGTTTGGGGATGAGATTTGAGTACCTGGGATCGCCGAACACACCGGCATTGGCGGTGAGCTGGTCGATGAGGCCAGCGGATTTGGGTTCAGTGCTCACTGCCATTGTGTACTGGCTGCTGAGGCCTCCCCCCGATGGCACGAAAAAGGCCCCGTTCACCATTATGTCCCCCTCCGATCTCCAGTTCCACTTCATCCAGTCGTTTTGGTCTGCATCCACCCGCTTTGTCACCTGCCATCAGTTCAAGCATCAGCTAAAGTCATCCACTCTTTGGTTAAAATGTGAATTGAATCTCAACTCCAAGTATGCGCTTATGCGATAACTTATGGTTATGGATCATCATCGACTGCTAACAAAGGCCAATGCCATTGTTGCAGCAAATTTCAAATACCAATTTGCAAGTCAGGTGGACCAAAGTTTCTATTATGACAGCATAGCCTAAAGCAAAGCAGGCGAGTGTTTCGCCTATGCCATGATGCAATGCATGATACTTTAACACAATCTGTCTGTAAATGGCTTTTTAAACGCGCAAAGAAAGCGCAGATCTAAGGGATGGCAATCGTGATTAAACAATGATTAAGGCTTAAACCAAAACAATTACACCTGGTGACAATAAACAATCAGGAAAAGGTATCAAAGTAAAAAAAAAATCAAGATTGTTTACCTCCTTAGCAAAGCTGTTATCAGGGGCAATGTAGCGATTGCCCTGGCTGTTGATGGTGGGATTATCGCTACCCCCAACCGCGTACATCTGCCAAGACGTGATATCGTTGTTCACTATGTGTATATACCCTTTCCTAGCCCTCGGCATCCTTTGCACCAATCCTTTCCCAAAGTGATTGAACGCAATCGTCACCTTCATTTTCCCCATCCGAAAACAACACAATATCAAAACAAGCAAGGTAAAATAGGACCTTAAGAAACCCTAAACCTAAAACGAATGGAAAATGACTCAATGGAACCCTGCAAAAACTCCATGTTGATCAGCAGATCATATTTCTCAAAGCTAGCAGGCACGAGTAGCACCTCCTTGATGCTGTTAACATCTTCTATTCGACATTCCCATCATAAAAAACTTAGCTCAATCTATCAAGGCCTTAAGACATCAAAAAACCATTCGAAAACTACCCTATTAAGGATATTACAGAACCTATTTCAAGTTGGAATCATATGAAATCGAATAAGAAATCAAGTTCCGGACTCATTCCTGTCCAATCCTACACTTAGGCATGTACATTATCAGGACAGATATATAAGAAATCCATACATAACACCAATCAAATTATCGAACCCTAGTGAAAAACCCAGATGCAGATGAATTGGGGGGAAAGGGGGTTACCTGCATCCCAGCATCTAAGATGTCACCATTGTTAGTCCCCAGCAACATAACATCGTTGTGCCTTTCGAAGTGGTTGTTGGAGATGGTAATGGCGGTGGATCCCAACACGGCGTCTATTAATCCATCGGTGCAGTGCGCGAGGAAGCAGTGGTCGATCCAGATGTTGCTGGCACCGGAGATGCCGATCCCGTCGCCGTCGGACTTGGACCTCCATCCGACGTGCGTGGGGCTGGACCTCACATTGGCGTTGCCGGCAGGGGTGCAGTCGTGGATATGGATGTTGTGAATGATGATATTGGAGACGTACTGGAGGGTGATGCATCCGCCGCCGGTGATATGAACGTTTGCCCCCCGGCCGTCGATGGTCTTGAAGTCGTTGACGATCAGCTCATAGCGGAGCTTGATTGTCATGTCAGCGGAGAAGATGATCCAAAGGGGCTCTTCCTTGAGGACGGCGAAGCGGAGGGTTCCCGGCTTGGGGTTTACGGGATCGGAATCGGAGGAGTCGGTTACGACGTAGAGCTGGCCGCCTTTGCCGCCCATGGCGGAGCGGCCGAAACCGATTGCGCAGTCGGCAAGGCGCTGGCGGCCGGCGGGAGTGGCCCAATTGGGGTCGCACCTCCAGCAATCGTCGATGGGGTTCCCAGTAAGACACGCCGCCGAAGAAGAAGACGACGAAGAGGCCAATTGCCTTCTGTAGACGGAGGCATTCACTGAGCTGAAATTAGAGAGTAGCAAAATTAGGGAAAGGGGGAAATGGAAACCCTAATGCTTAGCTGAAATTGTTAATTGCATTGAAGTACGAGTTTAGTAGTTTACCTCTGTAGGTGTTGAACGACTTCTTCGGGGAAGGGGTGTTGGTGAGGGAGAGTGAGATTCAGAGTAGCATAGGACAGAGAAGGGAGAAATGTGAGGAGGAGGAGGAGGTAAAGGGAGATAATGTGGGATGAACGAAACGCCATTTTTGGATAAAAGTTGGGTCAATAATGGAGGAGGAATTGGGGGTCTGGCTATGTTTTTTTTGCTCCCAATTTGGGGAAAAGCGAAGGGTTAGTGATGAAATGGAATGGAGATTTATAAATAGTTGTTTGGTGAGGGATTTTGCAAAGAGGAGTTTTGTCGTTGCAAATCGGAATATAAAAATGGGGAAATGAGATCGAAGATGGAGGGAGGTATAGGTATCAGGTAAGAATACAAAAATGGAGGTTGGGAGAGAGGAAGGGGAAGAGAAAGAAGAGAGGAAGGACTCTCCTCTTTCAACCTTCCTCTTTCTGGGTAGCTCTGGTTTTACAGTGGGGGGAGTGACTAGTAGTAGTGAGTGACTGAGGAGGGAGATGACAATTGACAAACCAGTGCAGGTTTATTCAAGTGGTCAAGTGGGTAGACAATTGTACCCATTAAAAAGCTTCAACAGAAAAATAATGGAGTGCCCTTTTTACAGTATAAAATAAATAAATACTCCGTATAAAAACAACGTAAAGTCTTTAAGTTGTATACACCCACCACATGTTGTAAATACACTCGGTGGATCGTAACTCGTTTCATTTTTTAACTTGACACAATTCATCCACTCTTATTTAAAAAAAAATCGAAATTGAAAAAAAAAACACACAATTTCATTAGGGCGGATCCTTGTAAGAAAAAATTGATTTTTTTTTCCTTTGTCAACAAATATTGAAAAAAAGACATAATTTACTACTTTTAAAAAAAATCATTTCTTAAAAAAAAATCAAACGGACCTAGATCCATTATCATTTTTTTTAATTGTTCGAACGGATCCAATGCAAGATTTGTTCGTTACTTTTTTACTCTTTGAGGCAATGAACGTGTGATGTTAAGGGTAAAACGAATCAAAAATCTATATAAATGAGTACATTTAGCACCTGATTTCAGTGTATATAGCAGCAGCCAAAACAACAACAATAATAATAACAGGCGAGGGGATTTCAGCGTCGGGAAAGGACGGTAAGGCAAGTCGAAAACAAGGGACCTAATGGGTTGGGGAGTTGAGGTGCAAAAACAGGGGGAGTCGATTGTGGAGTGGAGGGGAGGAAAGAGGAGACGGCAAGAGTGCAGACGATGAAGCTGCATCATATTGGTGGTGGTGTGTACCTTTTTAATAGTGTTGGATCAATGGCGATTAAGAAGATCATATATGTCAACTGGTGTCGTATGTTGCTTTAGTCTATCAACATAAATCAATTAGTGATTTAAGAAGTTATTCTTTATTGATTGACTAAAGCAAGATATGACACTAGTAGAGTACCTCCCTTGTAATCAAGTTATTTCCAATTGATGAGATAATTGTTTGAGAGATTTGGATGCTTTGAGTATGCACTTAACATTAAAAAAAGCTTACAAGCTTCAAATATAGGTATGAATTTGTTCAAACTGTTCTTCTTGACATAAGTAGGCATGCGAAGTTTTCTACTAAGAAAGAGACACATGTGAATTTTTTTAACTAATCTGTGTGAAGGAAAATCGACATTGAGGTCAATCGATGTTTTAGCGTTCAAGTGGATATAAGAAAGCATGTATGTGTTGATTTAAAGGGTTTCTTCACTAGTTAGTTTGCAAAAGCGAGATATTCATTATGAGATATACGTAGCTCTCAAACAAATTTATTGACAAATAACAAGTCGTTTTGAAAAATAAGGATTATTTTTGGCAATAGGTAGGTTCTATCAAAGAGTCCACACGATAAAAGAGAAATCATTGTATTTTTTTTTCCAAGTATAGCCTAATCTAGATCGGGTATTCGGGTCGCCGAAGTGCACCATTACACGTATGCCAGACCTTGTGCATCCAAGGTGGATATACCCCATTTTAAATTTGAAAATTTAAATAAAAAATAAAGGTCTACGTGCACCCAATAAATTTTAAAATTTAAATTTTTTTGTTTGAAACAATAAAAATGATTATTGGGTGAATATTTAATTATGAGGTGAAAATGTTAACGACACTTAACGTCGACTAGGGATTTATAGGGTGCAACTACTAGTTTGTAGTTTTACTTACACGCACCTTAGGTGCATGTGAGGACCCGAGGTGCATTTTAAGGGTGCACAGCGTACCATCCAACTAGAAATATAAAACGTCGGCCCGCATGGGTTTAGCTCAACTGATCACAGGGGTGACATTTGGAACAAGAGACCAAGGATCGAATCTCACCAGCGACAGTGTGGGAGCAACCTTTCAAATGAGGGGGCTCCTTGTGCACAATGAGAACGGGTCTTGACCTCTGTGGTCGGCCACAATGAGAACGGGTCTTGACCTCTGTGGTCGGTTGAGTCACCATGATTTACCTTTTGGATTGGGGTGAGGGGCGCCCGGGGTGAGCGATTTCACCTTTTGGAACAAGAAATATAAAACGTCAATTTACACTCCACCAGGATTGACCAACGTATTTCACAGTTAAATTGAATAACAACTTTATTAACAAATTAAATAATATCAAATTTAAAAACAATGACAGAGACAGTCACCTAAGGTTATTTATATGACCATTAATTATGATTTATAGTTCATGTGTTATAACATATCTTATTATATAATATTATGCATAATAAATCATAACTAGTAATCATACAAACTAACCCTTGCATCACAGGGGACTTGGACGACATGAAAACATATAAAATCATATGAAAAGTGAAAATCTATACCTTGGAGTGTTGGACCCATTAGGTTGAGCCCAACAACTAGCGAGCCCAATGACCGGAATTGTGTGCTCTGAATCCTCTGAACCCTCAAATAGGCAAATAAGCCACGCATATCATTGTGCAGGATTTGTACAAAATAACTAAATAAGCCTTCACAAAAAAATGTAACAACACTTAATGAGAGTTTAGGGGTTCGTATATTGATGATACTAGAGCCAAACTTTAGGCACCTTGACTTGAATAAATCGAATTAGTTCACATTACTAAATAGATCAAATTACTCAAATATCAAAACTGAATCATCGAATAGCTAGGTAAGTTGGTGTTTGGTTAGCACAGTTTTTAAGGTGTTTAAATTAAGGGTGTATTTAAATTTAACAATATATTAATTATAATGCAATTATTTGATTATATTATATTTTTTTCTTCTCGTTTTTTATGAGATTTTTATTTATACAACCAAACGTTCATATAAAACGAGATAAAATAATTACATTATAATTAAAATACTATAGAATTCAAAAGAGTGGCATGAATAGTTGGTATTAGCAAATGCTTTTTTTTTTTGGTGGAATATATTAAAACATGATTACCCATTAGAAAATGAATAATTAACTAATTGCTAGTTATTGTAACTTATGTTAGAAGCAACAATATATTTTCCCTTTATGGCCGGGGCCAAAAACTTTCAATTATCCTTGTTATAATTATAAAGTTTGACGTGGCTAAATTGGTTGGTGTATCATGTATGTCCAATCGCATCGCAATTTAAATATTTCAAGAATCCAATCTGTAATTAATTATTTAGTTGTTGAATAATTTTGAAACACCAAACACTTTATTTGGTGTTTTGCTCCAATTTTCAAATTCCATGAGAGATTATAGCCCTACTAGAGGAATTTTATGGTTAATAAAAATATCATTAAAGCAATACATACTTTTATTATTTTGGTATATCAATGAAGTAATTCAGTTCTCTTGACATAATTGCAGTAATAAAAAAAAAAGACGATAGATAATTAGATGATCAAACCATTGTATACCTGATTAGTAAAATATCAAATTTAAACAAGTAATAATAAACATAGCCAACAAAACACCACATACAAAATCCATAAACTTTCCTCATCCTTTCACCTAGACATGGCCACGGGTCACAGATCGGGCGGGTTGACCCGTAACCTGCCGGGTCGGTGACCCGCCGGGTCAATGACCCATCGGGTCCGGGTCAACGGGTTGAAGGGTCATCTCGGGTTAAGGGTTAGGGTCGAGGAAAAGTGAACTCGTGACCCGGCGGGTCGACCCGACTACAACCCGACGGGTTGACCCAATTGGTCAAAAATTTTAAAAAAAAAATTATAAAAAAACTAGAATTTATATTTATAATTATTATGAATTTTATTTATTCATAATATATAAATTCTCATGCATTGCATGTTATGAAAATCCTACCCACCCTTTGGTTCTTTTATAGACTTAGCACCCTCCCCCTCCCTTTTCCTCTAGTTTTCAATGTGGGATGGGATGTGTGACAAAAATAAGTAGAAACTGCGCGTGTTTGGTGATAGGTGGAGGTTATGGGGTTGGAGGTTATGGAGTTGGAGATTATGGAGTTGGAGGTTTAAAAGGTGGTGTTTATTTTTAAAAAAAACTTGGGTGGGTGTTTGGTGATTGTAAGGTTTGTAAATGGGTTTTAAGATGAAAATGTCTAAAATACCCATCCCCCTCCCTTGCTTTTACATATCCGGTTGAATTCAAAGGGCAAAAAAATAAACTCACAAAAAATAACCTCCAAAACCTTGGGTGCCTAAGCTTTTTTTTTGGCCAAATTTAAACTCCCCAAAGTTGCACTTTAACCTCCACCTTCCATGACAAATCTCTTGCCAAACACCACGAGTTGCAGGTTTTGTTTTTTTTAACCTCCAACTCCTCCCAAAAAACCTCTTACCAAACACACTCTAAATCATATCTTCAATCTCGATCATTCGGTTTTTTCATGTCAATCTATACTTACAAATTTTTATCATATACAAACACTAGTACTACACTTTATATAAATATTATTTTTTTAAAAAATATTTTACTTATCAATTATAAAAGATTAAAATAACGAACGGGTAGCAAGAAAGTGTGAAGTTCAACACAATACCTTAAACATTTGTGTTATTTGGTAGCTCCACTATGAAATCATGATATATGATACTAAGTTAGGAGTCTTTATGATATAATTTCAAAGAATACAAATATTGTTGTTGATAAAGTTGTTACACATGTATGGTATCCTTAAAGTCGATTTTCACTTATTTTGAAAATGTTATATAACTTCGGATTTTCAAGCACAATAATGAAATATATTATTGGGCAATACTTTTCAAATGTGTCTTTTCATTTTATAACATGCAACACAAATAGGTAATTCAATAACATCATCATTATGTGTATACACAAAATGTGGCTAATTCAACTTTAAACGAGAAAGATTATCATATATCTATATGAAGATGAGCCTAGATTTGAAATCAACAATCAAGAAATTAACATAATGCAAGTAAAATAAAACACTTATGATTAATCAATAGATCAACACAACTATCAATTGAATTAAATAGAAAGATTAATCCAACAAATTTGATATAATGTATCATGATGTTCCATCACCATGTGTTATTCATTTCATTAAATCGCAAGAGGTAAAGACTTTAATTATATTATATGTTACATCATATAATCCAAAGACTTAAATTACATTATATATTCCACCATATAATCCAAATAATTAAATTACATTACATTTTACATCATATAATTCGATCAGTCGAAACATCAATTTCTACAATTTCTTTCATATCCCATTTTTCTGTCCCACATCGAAAGTGTGCTATCTACCTCTATTTTCTCTCTATATATCTTCTCATATCCCTACTTGTCATTCCCACAATCCAACCTTTTCTTTCCCACATTTAAAGTGTGATGAAATGATGGAGTCGAATGAAGGTATATATATATCTTCCCACATACCATGTTTTGTCCATCTTAAATCTTTCCATTTCGAAAGTGTGGTGAAAGTTTTTCCATTTCGAAAGTGTGGTGAAAGTTAAAAGTACTCGATGGGTTGAGTTTTTTTTTTCAAAACCAAATTTTTTTTTAAAAATGGTTGACCCGCCAAACCCGGCGGGTACCCGGTTCCTTGCCACGTGTCCCGACCCGGCGGGTCAACCCGTCGACCCGCTGGGTGACCCAAACCTGTCGACCCGTTGAATTTCCGGGTTAGGGTTCGAGTCATGTACCCTGGGTTCTCGATCCGGCGGGTCCGACCCGTCGACCCGGCGGGTCGGACCTGTGGCCACGTCTACTTTCACCGCTAAAAAAATGCTTCTTTCATAAGGGTTAGGATATTCAGCTTCATCATATCTTATTACTTATTCATTTTAGGATTTTTTTATATAAAAAAATTGAGTTTTTATTTTTTTTATATAGTTTAACAAATTCTTCTTATTTTTTTATATAGTGTAACAAATTGAGTTTTATTTTATAAAACTATATTCTTTTCAAAATCTTTGAAATGGATAAGTAATTAAAGCTAAAACGAAAATAATTTAAACAACATAATGTTTGTTTTATCATTATATTTATACATATATAGTATATATAAATGTTGTAGATGCTATAACAATGTTATTCAATCCAAATCTCTTGAATGTGGACTAGTGTTAAATAGGGATGGCAATGGGTCGGGTACTAGCATGCATGAGTGGATGATCCGATTTTTTACCCAACTCACTATTCAAAAATCACCACCCGACCCGCCCCACCCTACCACCCGCCTACCATATCACCCAAATTCGACCCGCCCCATCACCCGTTCGCCCGTCAGTGTCGTCACCCATTTAATATCCGCTTTATATTAGATTTTCGCTCATTTTTTTAAATCGGATAAAATAGATATTCATCGGGTGCGGATGATATTACCATCCCTAATGTCAAAACTTGAAAAGGCTAGGAAAAAAAGAACAGAATCCATATCTCATTCTATATCGAAAAGCCATCGTTCCTTTTTTCTCTTGACTATTTTACTAATATTTTTCGTTTTTTTTTACTAATATAAAAAAAATCCTGGGAAATTAATGGAGTTGTTTGGGACCAGCTAATTTATTTTAGGGATTTGTCTGGGAACAACTCTAATACACGTATTATACTGTATATACAACTCAGTAAGTTGGTATACACAATTTTTTAAATACGATAAGAATTGAAGCTCCTTTCGAGTGAATCAAGAGAGTAAATAGATAAAAATTAACATGAAGACAAAGATGAGAAGTTATTTTAGTCAACAAGTGCTTAAAAATAAAGGGAACTCAAATTTGGAATTGAGTTGATGCTTTTTTTTTTCGAGCATAACTTAGACGTAATTTTATAATTTTTACAAAATTCAAATTTGTGTCTAGTCAAGTCTCAATTGAAATCAAACTAAAAATGTATTGATACTCAATTTATTTAGTAAACACGTCTTATAAAATCGCATTGATAACCGAAAAAAAGCAAAAGAAACAACTAAAAAATAAAAAAAAAAAGATAAAGGATGCAATCTCAATCATCCTTTTAACTTTTACATATGTAAACAAGCTCTCCTCAGACTATGATAGCATTTCTCTATTGTGAATGATCGTTTAATTGTCATATCACTATTACAAAACAGACCATCGGAACTTCAACTGACAATACAAACAACAAATACAACAGACTCTTAAACAAACGGGAAGCCCTTATGGAATTTAATAACACTTTTCGGAAACAAAGAGCCAAATCAAACTTCTTGAAATTTGGAGACAGAAATACCAAATACTATCAATCCATAACAAAAATAAGAAACTCAAAAAATATTACTCGAAATTTTACAAATAAACATGGGACATTATTTGAAGACGAAGATCAAATAAGAAAAGAAATTACCAAAGAACTAGCCGAAAGATTCATCTTAAATAATCCGACAGGCAATAACAACACACACTTTCCTAACTTAATAAATCACACCATCACTAATTCTGAAAATCTTGCCTTAACAAAACCTTTCTCAGATAAAGAAATCAAGGACACCCTATTCTCAATGACAGATGACAAAAGTCCAGGTCCTGATGGCTTTCCGCCAGAATTCTACAAAAAGTACTGGGACATTGTAGGTAACCTCCTATGTAAGGCAATCAAATCATTTTTCCATTCTGGAATCCTCCTCAAGGAAGTAAACACAACTTTCATTGCCCTTATTCCGAAAACAGATACACCCTCTAACATTAACCACTATCGACCAATCAGTCTGTGCAACACTATCTATAAAATCATCTCAAAATTATTAGCTAATCGTTTGAAACCAATCTTACCGTATATCATAAATCCTTTTCAAGGAGCATTTATACAAGGTCGAAATATCCAAGACAATATTCTGATTGCCCATGAAATTTTCCATTCTTTCCACAACAAAAAGGGGAAATTAGGATGGATGGCCCTAAAACTTGACATGGAAAAAGCCTATGATAAAATAAACTGGAACTTTATTGAAACAATTTTAAATAAATTTGGTTTTGACCCTAAATGGATTAATTGGGTTATGACTTGCCTTACCAAAACAAGCTTTTCCGTCCTAGTCAACAACTTACCAGGACATACATTCCAAACGCAAAGAGGAATAAGACAAGGAGATCCCCTTGCACCATATATTTTTGTAATAGTAATGGAACTACTGGCAAGAATGCTACAACAGGAATCCCTAGAATGTGATCCTTTAATTGGTATTAAACTCACAAACAATAGCAGTCCTATCCCTTTCCTCTCCTTTGCTGATGATACACTAATCTTTGGACGTGCCGATGAACTAAGTCTATACACGATTAAAAATATCCTAAACAACTTTTCTAACTTATCTGGATTAACCATCAATTACAATAAAAGCTCCCTACAAGTCTCCAAAAATATACAACAAAATAAAGCACAGTCTCTCGCCCAACAACTAAATATTCCTATTACCAAAACAATGGAAAAATATCTTGGAATACCACTCATTAGTGGAAGAGTTTGTAATGCTACCTTTGATGATGCTATACTAAGTCTCAAAAAACAGCTCTCAAAATGGAAATCAAACACTCTCTCACAGGCCGGTAGATCAGTACTAATTCAAGCTAACCTCAACTCTAAAACAAATTATTTAATGCAATCTTTCATCCTCCCTAAAGGAATTCTCAACAAAATTGATCAAATAAACAAAAATTTCTTTTGGAACAAACTTCAATCTGATAATTATCATCCATTAATCAGTTGGGAACACCTATGCACCCCCAAAAAGGACGGCGGACTAGGATTTAAATCAGCAGAAGAAATTAATATTGGAATGCAAATGAAACTCCTCTGGAGAATCATATCCAAACCTGACAATATCTGGTCTAAGGTAATCTCATAAAAATACCTCTCAAAAGAATCGTTAATGGAAAGAGGAAAATTCAAAACCTCATGGCAATTTGGAAGACTTCTAAATATCAGAGACCTCTTCTCAAAAGGATTACTCTGGCTTGTAGGTAATGGAAAAAGTATAAATGTATGGACTGATATATGGGTAAATGAACAATATCTTGAAACATTCCGTGATAATCAAAACCCTAATCTAAAAGTCTGTGACCTTTTTACTAAAAACAATTCGTGGGATATGAATAAATTGAATAATATCTTTCCCCCTAACATCGTACAAATGATCAGCAACATACATATCCCAACTAGAAATATTCCTGACAAACTTATTTGGATCTATAATAACAATGGAGAATTTACAGTTAAATCCACTACTTCCCTTTTCAATACCAATAACACAAATAAAATTAATGCAAACTGGATCTGGAAACTTAACCTCCCTCCAAATATAAAAAATTTTATTTGGAAGATTATCCTCGATATCTTACCTACCACTGCCCGTTTAAATAAATATATAAATAGAGTTCCCAACACTTGCTCTCTCTGCAACTCTGACATAGAAGACACAAATCATCTCTTATTTAACTGTCAGATCACCAAATCTCTTATAGCAAACCTTGGCATCAAATTAAAAAAATTATTTATTATACCGGACCTAACAGACAACGCCCATGAAAACATCATTAACACCAAAACACTCAATAAAGACTTTTCTGACCTTTGTTACTTATGGCACAGCATATGGGAACTCAGAAACAATATAATCTTCCGAAACAACAAAAACAAAAACATCATCAACACGCTTTACCAAACAATTAACAACATATCCTCCTGGAATAAAGAAAATAATAATGATATAAAACCTAAAATTAGTAGACCTCAACATAAACTATTTTGGAAACACCCACCTCCTAACACGATCAAAATTAATGTAGATGCCTCAGTTAGAGCTAATCATGAAACTCAAATTGGTTGCATTCTGAGAAACAACTACGGTCAGGTAATTCATATATACAAAAGTACCATTACAAAATGCTCTATTATTTTAGCAGAAGTCATGGCTATATATGCAAGTATAAGACAGGCAAATGACTTGGGGATCAGAAGAATCATTATCGAAAGCGACAACGCAACCATCATCAATGCCATCAATCACATAATCAAAACCCCATGGGAGATAGCACAATTAATTGAAGAAATCAAGTCTCTAAAAGAAGACTTTGAATCAATCAGTTTTCAGCATTGATACAGAGAGGCAAATCAGGCAGCCGATTTCCTTGCAAAATCTCAGTTAAATTGTAATATTATCTTAGGATCTCACTGTTATAAGTTCCAAAACATCATCTTTTTAGATGATCATGGATGTCTGTAGTACATCCAACTCTTTGCCTACTGTAAAAAAAAAAAATTGTCATATCACTATTAAGGTCCAATGGGGAAAGATCCCAAAAATCTAAATAAATAAAATCCGATTATTTAAAATCCAAACAATACTGAGCACATGAATGTACGTTAAGATTTGAACTACTCACTCCGTCTTAAAATACATGTCTTTTTAGGACGGAGCACGAGAATTAAAAAGTATATTAAATGTAATGATTAAATGTAAAAAGGGGCAGACTAAGTGTAATAATTAGACTTGTATTTGTTTATTTTTTTAATTTGTGAGGAAGAGAGTAGGGGTGATGTAAAAATTAGAGTAATAATTAGATTTAAAAGTAGGTTAAGTGTAATGATTAAATCTAAAAAAACATGTATTTTTGACAAAATTTTATGGGCTAAAAAGACATGTATTTTGAGAAGACATGTATTTTGAGACGAAGGGAGTATTTTTTAAAGTGATTTGATATCTATACTCACATTTTAGGCTGACATACTCGGGTCACGTCCATAGAGCATTAATCAATACTGGAGTAATACCAAAATTTCTACTTCATTAAACTTTCATTGTTTTGCGTTGATTGACTTGATCTATTGATAGAGAGTAAAATAAATCTTGCATTTTCACATAACAAAAAGGGCAAAAGTAGAAATCGAACTTAAAATCTCCATACCTTCCTCCTTCCATACCAGAAGGCCATCCCGACTTGGGCGTAAACTCTTGTATTGGACTTCTATGAATAAATGGTACTAGCTTGATTCTTGGCCAATCAATGGTGGAAATGAGGGTAAGCTAGTAGCAAGTTTCTTTGGTAGGGGCCACCCATTTGCACACTTTACAAGCCATATTGTCGCCTGACCATGCATATTTATAGCTTGTGTCATGTGTGTAAAACACCTTAATCTAGTCAATCCATCTTCCCAAAGAATGAACTCTCAAAAATAGCCATTTGGTTTTAACTCTCCTTGATTAATCAACATTAAAATTATCTTAATTAATACTCCGTATAAATTATTAAAAAAACTTGTAACCCTAATTTATCATAATACTCCATCCGTTCGACAAAATATGTCACTTTATTATTCACGTACGCTTTTTTAGGGGATAAAAACTATATAAAATATCTAGTTTTTTAATAATTTTTTTAAAAAATTTCGTAGTTATTATTAATAAGTAAAAAACATTTATAAAAAAAATATTTTATATAGTTTTTATTATTATAAAAAAACATGCGTGAATAGTAAACGAAGTGTTTTGTCGAACAGATGTAGTATTAATTACCTACCCAAAATGTTTGGATCGATGAATGATTTGTACGGTTGCATTCAATCGGTGGGAATTATTCAACTTAATAATTGTATATAGGGCGGCTGTTTTGTATTATGAAGAAATAGGTTGAAAGCTTGAATAAATAAGTTTCTTTTCGAAAATAATTGAGGTTCATTAGAGTTTTTTTGATATAAAAAAAGGATAAAATTATTTTTAATAACAATCACATAAACCCTAATCATTAGAAATAAACATCGTATTGCCTCGATCATATTAAATTTTTATTATTTAATAACCATCAATTTTTATTTTATACAATTTTTTCTCAACCCTACCCCATACGTATAAATAAGGCATTGTTTTTTTTTATTATTTTTTTTGAAGCAGATAAAGATTAGGTTGGACGATCCCGCAGCAGCGTCCTTCCTAGCATATCCTTCCGAATGAGAATCTGAAGTTCTAGATAATCGTCCAAGCAGACGTCGACAGGAGAAATGTATGTCAGATGAGCGAGTCTATCTGCAATAACATTAGATTCCCTGAAAATATGACGTATCGCAACATTAGAAAATGACGAAAGATCTAACAGAATATCAGATTGTAGGAGCTTAATGTTTCAGGGGCACTTCCAATCCCCTAGTAGAACCCTAACAACCAAGAGATTATCTCCTTCAATAAGCAAGTTAGTAATTTGCAATTGCTTAGCACGCAGAATGACCCTTTTCAGCCCAAGGGTTTCTACAAACAAAACCGAAGTTCCATTGCACAACCTAGCGCCGGTGGCCAAGGACTCCCCAAGCGAGTTTCTTATAACGAAACCATAAGACACGAACCCATCCAAGCACATAGAACCATCGAATTAAGGTGAGCTTGTAAGCATTTTCAGGAGGCTTATCCCACACCCCAGGCCAATCCGCCACTTGTTCTTCGCATGACGTATTGTAGTAGAAGATGTTGAGTTAGATATTGCTGACAGCCCCAACAATATATTATAAGTAATGTTGTTAGCCCTCCCCAAAGACACGTCCTCGTCGAAGGACTTGGCCTCCTTCCAAGATTGGTAAATAGTGACGTAAAAGATTTTCATTTGTTGAATGGAAACGGTTGTAATATGGTCGAAAGACAATTGGTTCATGTGAAACCAAATCGGTCACCAACCTATTGGCTAGTTTTCCCATTTCATTGAGACCTATAATATATGTCTTTAATAGTAATAAGCGGAATATGTTTGTCATGAGGAGTCGTGTGATCTAAAAAAAAGCATTATGTTAACAAGAGACATAGTTCAATTAATTTATATATTTATATAAATATTAATTTATGTTTTTTTATAATTAATTTCTTTCGTTTTTTTGGAAGAAAAAGGTGTGTTGGTTAATACTTAATACACTACATCCATTGTTGGTCTTGTAGAGATGTTGACACAGTAATGATTCATATCGAATTGTTGGTGGGGGGGCCTATCAAAGCTTATCCATTCAAAAAAAGGGGTGCATATATGAGAAAATTTGTTTTCTTCGTCCATTAATTTCTTTGTTTAACCTGTAAAATGTATGTATAATTCGCCTCAATTTGGCGTTTCTTGATCATAGAGGCTGGACCAAAATAATTAAAACCCTACCAACTAATTAAAAATACAAAAGAGTCAAAATAAGTAAACATGACAAAAATATGGATGCCAACTGATATGAAGGTGGAACGGCTGGTGTCGCTTTGCTAAATATCATCCCATTGGCCGCTGTCGTCCCTCTACTACCCGGCATTTCGAATCCGCCGCCTCCATAACCACCGTATCCACCACCGCCACCAATGGGGACATTACCATTACCGCCACCGCTATAAGTGATCGAGTTGGGATTCGAGCCTAATGTCGCACCACTGCATCAATTACAAACCCCTTTTAAAATACGAATATTATGATGTATGAATATGAATATAATGCTATTCGTTGAAAGGTACCCATTGGGGAGGAGTAGTCCGGCGTTGAGGGTAAGGTGGTCAATAAACGATGCGGATTTAGGAGCCAAGCTCGAAGCCAAGGCATATTGTGAACTCGCTCCGACACCGGAGGGCACAAAGAAGGCCCCATTTGCCAAAACATCCCCTTCAGTCCTCCAATCCCATTTCTCCCACTCTCGTTCGTCTGTGTCCATTCTTTTTGTTACCTGTATACTATATTATGTTATCGGTGATCTCAATTGAAAATTTATCCTTTGATTGATTCAATGCACAATGTATGTGAATGTAATGCGATTATACCTCTTTCGAATTGGGATCAATCGGGGCGATGTATCGATTCCCTTGGCTGTTAATAGTAGGACTTGCACTCCCTCCTATCGCGTATATTCCCCAGCTTAAGTAGTCGTTATTCACGACATGGAAGTATCCATGGCGACACCTCGGTAACCGCTCCACCACTCCGTCTCCAAACCTATTGAACGCCACCGTTACCTGCATTTACGAAGTCGGTTAGTAATCAATACAATTCATTTAAGGATTCGTTTAACGCAATGTGTTGACGACTGATAGTCACCTGCATTTTCTTGTCCTGAACGAAGTCGTCATTGTGCCCTAGAAGCATCACCTTGTCATGCTTGTAGAAGTAGCTGTTCGATATGGTGATGGCGGTGGACGCGATCGTGCAGTCGATGAGACCATCGGCGCAATTGGTGAGCGAACAGTGGTCGACCCACACGTTCGCCGAGTTAAAGATGTGTATCCCGTCGCCGTCCGACTCCGCCGGGACGCACCCGTACACGTTGATGTTATGGATGATCACATTGGTGACATGCTCCACCGAGATGCACCCGCCGCCGGTGATCCCCACGCGCGCGCCCCGCCCGTCTATGGTCTTGAAGCTCGTCACCATCAGAGGCCGGCGCAGCGTGATCACCATGTCGCTGGCGAACACGATCCACATCGGCCCCGGCCGGGACACCGCGTCGCGGAGCGTCCCCGGTACGAGGGCTTTCGGGTCCGGGTCCGAAGAGTCGCTGACGATGTAAAAGGGCCCGCCTTTCCCGCCGAGGGCGTTGCGACCGAAACCGATGCCGCAGTCGGCGAGCCGTTGGCGGTCGTTGGGCCAGTTCGGGTCGCACCGCCAGCAGTCATCAATGGGGTTGCCGGTGAGGCAGGAGAGCTGCTGGTCCCTTTGTTCATCGGTCATCAGTTGCCTCCTCGAGAGGGAGACATTAACTCTCCTGCAAGAAAACTCAGAGATCAGAAAAACCGAACTTACATTCTCAAATTAAGCTCTCAAGACTTCAATTGGATGAACTGGAATTGTCGAATTGACGAAAAAACAGAGCATATCAACAGCGATGTCAGCGAACCGAAAGTGACAGACAAAATCGGTTCTTCTTTTCACGTGAAGAAACAGAAACCCTAGATGTGGAAAAACAGGGGAGGTTAGGGGCAATTACCAATTGAGGTCTTGAGCGACGGTTTCAGGATAGGGATGGTGGTGCGAAAGGGTGTGATTTGAGTAAGCGAAACTGGCAGAGGGAAGAACAAGGAGGAGGAGAAAAAGAGGAGGGATGATCTTCCGTAACGACATTAATGGACAACTGAAACGAAAGCTCGAATTAAGATCAGAGAGAAAGATAGTAACTTGACAATACAAGATTAAAATTGCTAAAACTGGGGTTTAGCAATTAATGTGGTATTATATATATGATGGCATTAACAAAAAAGGAAGGGCGCCATTACTTTGTGTGCAGGCAAAATTACAGGGGCTGATTTGGAGGGGAAGAAAGGGAGGAGGCGGATGATGGTGACAAGTTCACTCTTAATTCATCAATGGAAGGTAAAAGAAAAGAAAGTATAAAGAGGGGTATCAGGTATTTTATTTATGGTAATATCGTATATATGGTAGATTATCCAAATTGGTGAATCAGGAAAGGGAAATTCCTGAACCTAGGAAGAGGATTTAGCTTTAGGAGATGGAGAGATTCGGTGTACAGAGATAAGATAGTTTAAGTTGGAAGGGAAATTAAAGGAGAGGTGATCCCGAGGAGAGGATGGCTTTTAGAGGGAACCAACCGCCGGAGATCTCGATCACACACGGCGCGCTTTTTTATGTATGGTTGAGGATGGCGGCGCCGCGCTCGCCGCGCCTGCTGACGCAGAGGGGAGGGGAGGGGAGTATCTATATTTAACAGAGCAACTACCTATCGTCTTCTCTGTTTGTAAGGAAACTCCTGATTCCTTTTTTCCATTCTATATTGGGTCTTTCCTTTTATTTGGTTTTTCTAATCGTCGTTTACTTCCAAGTAGTTAATTAATACATTTTTAATTAATAAAATTTTTAAAATTATTTTATTTTTCAATATAAATTTATTAGATTAAATGTTTTATTTCACAATAAATATTTCCTAATTAAAAAAGTGTTTCATAAAAAAAATGAATTAAAAAAGTGTCCATCTGGTCAAATATTAAGGTAAAAAATATTATTTTCCCCCCAAATGCTAATTATCGGGAGTACCAGGAAAAACAAACCCATCATTCCAAAGGTATATTATTCCAAATTAAAAACATTTAATTTATAAACACTCGCAAATCCAGTTTTTAACCTTCCCTTTTTCACACATTTTTCGGGTATTTAGTGGACGAATATGAGATTGTTATCCTCTATGTGACGATGTTAATGTCCCATTGATTGAAGTCAAGCGGAGTGCACATGCCCATCAATTCCGGGAGAAATAAAAGGTAGAATGATTTGCAATGTTTGAATCCATGCTCTCCTATAAGGCGCTGTTATTCGCACGGTACTTTTCTCGCCATTCGCACGGTTTCGTTACCGAGTTCCGAAGTCGGTAGACCTGCACTGGTCGGCAGCCATTCGCTGAGGCAAAATCACACACGGGATCAGATCGACAGCTTTACCTACTTGGAGATCCTAAATCGGCAGATTACCATTGTCGATTTTCGAGATCGGCACCGTGCGGATTGCGAAATTCCGTCGTGCTAATAACAAGACCGTTTTTAAAACGCATTTCAAAAAAGAAAAAAAATCGATGGTTTGTATGGTATAAAAGTATAGTTATTTTGATTTTATTTATGTATATAGCGTATTTAGTACCTTTTTTAAATTCTATATCATAAAAATATAGCCTTAAAGAAATTATTAAGAAAAAGCCTCTAAAGTATAAGTTCTTAAAAAAACTAATTAAATTTTAGAGGATTTTATTGAGTACTCTCTCCGTCTCAAAATATAAATCGTTTGGTTTTTAAACTCTTTTAAGAAGTTAAAAATTATATAAAATATTAATTTAAAAAAAATAATGTTAAAAAATAATGTGATACTATAATATTATTTTAAAAAATAATAAAAACTTAATATTAAGGGTAGTTTTTAATTTATTGATAAAAAATTAAACAATTTAAATTTTTAAGATAGGAAGGGGTAATATAAAATTAAGGCAGGGTGTTTTCCAATTCCAACCAACTATAGACTATAGTTGACTGTTTAGGAACACACAACTTTAATTGGACACTCGTTCTCCGGAGTGAAGACACGGGATAGATGGTATCGCCCATTCTCATGTTTGGTAATTGGTGATGTCAAGTCAAAGCATGGGCCAAACACACATACGGAGTATTCGGATCATCTACAGCTGCAAGTCAAACGAGTCATAATTTGAGACCCTGGATCTAATACTACTGTATCCTATAGTAAATCAACCCCTTCCCTTGGTTGATGGACGATGGTGATCCTTACACTGGACAGTCGGTTACTCTTCGTCATCAAAAATGGGCCCTCCAGTTGTTGGGCTTTAGGCTTTTGTAAATGGGCTTACCAACAGATTTGTTCTTTTCTTTTTCCTGGGGCTGGGAAGTTGAATTGGGTAGGCATATTAATGGCCGATGAATTTGTTAATTGGTGAGAAGTTAATTTATCCGTAAGTGGAATTATAAAAGTATCGAGTGTAATGTAACTAAGCAATATAGTGTAAAAGTAAGTGTTATACAAATTTAACCGTTTTGACAAACACTGATGAAACAAGAGATCAAATAACTGTTTGAAATATTTCGTTTGTTAGCCTAAGTGTAATTCCAAGTGCTTGATGAGTGTAACTTGGATTAAATGTATCTATTGGCTATTGCCCGACTGATTGTATTGAATAAGGTATTTAGTCCAAATTGATCTTAGGAGGTCCAAGATGTGGTCTAACCTGCTTGCACACGGGAACTTACCCGAATGAAGCAAAACAACGCCATCACGTGTTTGACACTGATATAAACGGGATGAAAACCCTAATCGCCGTCTAAGAGAGAGATTCTCAGGTACTCTTCACTTGTCTCTTTTCTTTCCTCCGGAGTTCTGTTATAGTTTCCATTCTTGACGCACCAAAACATAGTTGGAGCTTCCTTTCATCGAAACACTGGGAGAAAGATAGATTTGAAGTTTCGATTGTCCTTTGATTTTCATCTTAGTAACCGGTATCCTATTTGAGGTTAAAATCATTTTTCTTTGTTTTGTAACTTGTTTTTCGATTTCAATCTATTAAACTTTCTCTATGTCGTTTGTTTTCTCCACTTCAAAGTATACCACTCCATATACGGAGTAAGCTAAATGATACAACATTTATCAAAATACTTCACTATATATTACTCCATCCGTTCGACAAAACATGTTATTTTAGCCTCTTTCACAAGTTTTAATGCAATTAACAAATATACTAATTTGTCCTCACTTATTACCATCATTTTTTACTTTTTCGAAAACTACAACTAACAAACTATCAATCATGTCAATGACATTTTTGTAAAGTGAACTACAAAATACCTACAATGACAAGTTTTTTTGAACAAAAATAACACCCTAAAATGACATGTTTTGCCGAACGGAGATAGTAACTTTTATCTACTTTTTAAGTTCCATTTTTCCTTAATTATACTACATCCGTTAAAAAATACAAGTCTTTTTAGTCATTTCCACACAAATTAAGGAAATAATAAATTATTGTATTATCTTTATACCACTTATTAATTATCCACGAGACCACGACCCTTGTCAACTAATAAATTTTGAGAAAAGAGTAAAAAAATATAACAATTTTCATACCCCAATACCTATAAAATTTAAATATACTTATATTTTCGAACAAAAATTTAAATTTAAAAAAACTTATATTTTTAAACGAAGATAATAGAGTGTATAAAAACTTAAAAAATGTTACTATGTGCGTTATTTAAGATGTGGATTAGTAAAACAAAAAATCCGTATCTTGGTACCATAAAATAACATAAATAAACCATTACATGGGGCAGTATACGTCTAGAAAAAAGGAAAAGGTAGACATGAATAAACTCGAAAAAGAAAAGAAAAAGGGGTGTCAGTGTCAGTAGCTCACCTAGCAATTTCAACATCAACATCAACATCAACATCAGCTTGTCACTCATTTAACCACCAATTTTACTTCATTCCAAACATTTTTACGAGTAGTATTCTTTTCCCGCCAAAACCGCGTCCCCGCACGAGCCAAAAGCTACCCTCAATCTATAATATATGCATCCACGTCTCCCATCAAATCCCGGTTTCTTTTTAAATTAAATAAAAAAAAAGGACATATATCTAAAAAAAATATTGTTAGATGGTATGGTACCCCTCTAAATACCAAATTATATACTCCATTTATCAATCATACACGTAGATATTAAAGGCATCGACATAGACTTGGAAGAGTAATTACCGTAGTATATTTTAACAGCGGGTAATTATTGTGTAACCAATGGACATAAAAAGGAGTATAAAAAAGCAGAAGAAAATCTCTTCCAAGTCAAATTCATGGTGGAGGTGGAAAAGCTTTTGCTATATACATAGTACTACCAACGTTCGGCAAAACTTGTCATTTTAGTTTTTTTCACGAGTTTTAAAACAGTTAACAAATGTATTAATTTACTCTGAATTATTACCCTCCTTTTTTACTTTATCGAAAACTACAACTAACAAATCATCAATCATATCAAGGACATTTTTGTAAAGTGAAGGGCAAAATATCTACAATGACAAGTTTTTTTTGAATAAAAATAACACTCTAAAATGACAAGTTTTGCCGAACGGATGGAGTAATAAGTATGACTAGATGAATGCATTCCTTTTTGGTATTTACCTTATTATTCATTCGATGAATCGATTTATAGGGCGGTTATATATATAAACTATGTAGTTGGTTCGAATTCACTCATATTTGTATGAAATTATAAATTTTTTTTATAGGTTATTATGTCATTAACAAATAAAGTTGTTGTATGAGTCGAATAGTCAAAACTTGTTCAATTATTAAACAGGTCAAGTGCCAACATATCCGACTTGTTTCCAAATGTTTTGGATTTGATTGAGCAACTAATATTATCCTCTCTTAACTCAAATAAACTTCTTTCGTTTTTTTCTTCTTCTTTGAAACAAGGATGTGTGTGAATCAACCAAGTAACAAATCTCAATTCAAATTTTCAACACTGATCATGGAGTACAATACTCCCTCCGTTCGGCAAAACTTGTCATTTTAGCTTATTTCACAAGTTTTAAGACAATTAACAAATGTAATAATTTACCCTCAATTATTACCCTCCTTTTTTACTTTATCGAAAACTACAACTAACAAACCATCAATCATATCAAGGACATTTTTGTAAAGTGAAGAACAAAATACCTATAATGACAAGTTTTTTTGAACAAAAATAACACCCTAAAATGACAAGTTTTGCCGAACGGAGGGAGTATATCACTAACAAATTAAACTTCTATTTTTATAGGTTTGGTTTTTAAACGGAATTATTAGCTTTGATATAACTAATGAAGCCCTTTAATGATAGCTCTAACGGCCAAGGCCATTCAGTTAACTAAACTGTTTGGATTAGTTAACCTCATCTCTAACCACATCATGATGGCTTCATTTTAGCAAGCAATACGTGCATTCAAATAATCACTCCCTACTTCAGGTTTTCAAAGCCATCCACTCGAACATGTTTGGAATATTTTTTTCAAGATAATCCTACAATTGTAATTTGTGAACAAATCTGGAGCTTTACATTAGTAAAATCAACAACGGTTGTAATTTGAAAGAAAATTTAAAAAACAAAATTATTCATTTGAAACAAATATATGAAAAGACTGTTAATACATTCGAATAATTACATTAATAATCAATCTATTCACAATTTATACCGTAAGAGATGTCTGCAAAGCCGTAACAATACTAATGCACATCATTTGAGAGAGAAGATTCCTAGTATAATAAGAAGGCGGAGCAATTGGCATCTTGTACTAACTAGCACTACTAGTAATGACTAAATTGGGGCCTGCTGGTCTCTTAAAAACACAGTCCAATGTCCCATGAATCCCAAGAAAGCAAAATGCACCACCAAAAGTTCCAAATTTTACAAAAGCAAACAGTTCCCCATTCCACCTTCCCCTCTCTTTTTATAAGCACCCCTTAAGTGACCAAATTTTAAAAAAGAAAAAGGAGCAAAAACAAAAACAAACTAACCAACCTCCCCTGTTTTTCCTCTGTTTTCCCCTGTTTCGGCCTCGGCGGGCGAGGATCAATGGAGCAATGCAGCCCTCTGGGATGGTCCTACTGCGGCGAGCTAGAGGTAAAATACACTCCATAGTCTCCATACATGTGTAATTTGGTGGCCAGTTATTTTCCAAGATGAAATTTGATGGTTTTGATTATGAATTAGGGCGTGAGCGAGCTGAAGAGGTTCCTAGTTCAGACGACGATGGAGTTGGAGGCGACGGTGATGGCCGCGCAAGACGAGCTCTCGAGGAAGGAGGAGGAGATGGCTCACGTTAGGGATCTGCTGACAGCGGTCGTCAAGGAGAGGGATGAAGCTCAATTCAAATGTCAGCAGCTCCTCCTTGATAAGCTGACTCTCCAACAGCAGCTCCACCAATTGCAATTGCAATTGCAGACACCGGTTAAGAACGGGCCTGCCGGAGGTAGAGGCGGTGACACCAACGTCGCTAGCTTCTCCTCCGACGATAGCGAAGATAGCATCATCTCCGAGCCCGCCCATCCTCGACTACCTTCTCCATCCTCTTCTAATGCTTTGCCTCCTCGCCTAGTTCAAACTCTTGGTAATTTGTTGTGGTCTATTTTGACGTAATGTGTTGATTGCTTATAACCCGAAAAAAAAAAATGTGAAACATATATACTTAGGGTTTTATATGTTTTAGGTAAGAAGAGGGCATTGCCGGAGAAAGGAAAGCTATTGCAAGCGGTGATGGAGGCAGGGCCAACGCTGCAGACGCTATTGCTAGCGGGGCCGCTGCCACAGTGGCAGCACCCACCGCCGCAGCTTGACTCGAACGAGATCCCGTTGGTGACGATACCCGCTTCACCTGTAGCCGGGAACCCTGCTACTTATATCAACAAAAACAAGAGGGGCTTTGACACCTTTGATGTCTCCTCACCAACCTGCTTAAAGTATCCAAGGATGGTTTGAAGTTTAGATTAAACATCGTCGCTCTCTCGAGAATTAGAATCGATAGCTGTAGTCCACCTCGCATCGAATAGTCATATATATGTTTCCTATCTCTATCATACTAGTAAAGTTACCAAATCATGTAAAGTAAGAAAACTAGCTAGTCCTTGCAACCCTATCCACATGGGGTGATTCCCCTTCCACTTCCTATAGTTGTACAATAGTTTGTTTAGGGTTAAATCTTGACTTTGTCACATGGTGAAGATCTTGATGGGCCACAAACCCTAATTTTTAGTTAGGGAGGGATCAAGATCTTATTTGAAGATTTTTTGTAACATCATCATCTAGCTTAGAGGCCATATCAGCCTTTATTTTGTACACTCAAACAATCCTTTTTTTTTAGATTTAGATAGTGACTATATATATATATTGTAATTTGCTTGTACTCTTTTACCATGCAAGGAGATATGGGGGTCCCATCATGGATTTGAGAAGAAATATCACACTCTATTTTAATTTCATGGATACTAATTAGTTTCCAATTTAATTAACCTTTGATGTGTCCGTACAAATTAAGGCATGCAAAATATACATAATTTTGGTTGTGTATGAGGGCAGTTTTTATTATGATTACAAAAATTTAAAGGGAGTGCTTTTTTGGTCAATATTTGGTGCATTCTTTTTTGCCATTTTCCCTCTTCTTTTCAAAATTTATTAAAGTTGGAATAAAAATGTTTGATAAAGCCAACAAGAAACAAGAGAAATCATTTTTGGATCCTCCTTCCCCACCTGCTCACACATCCTTCCAAATAAAAATATTGCACATATCTATAAAATACCAACTACAATTAATGGTGTGTCTGCCATTTACAAGTGCAATTTCTCAAAATTAAAGGAGAAAGAAAGAGTGCATTTTGGCAGTGATTACAGTATTGCTTGACTTATCAAGCATGCAAGCCATGAAGATAATTCATATGATTAGGGTTTTAACAAATCTGCACTCAACAATACAGGCAGATACCAAGTACACTTCTAAATTAAAGTGTGTATTATATAAGCTCAAATGTGTATATTGAGATTCAGTAAATTTTTTGCAGCTTGCAATGTAACATGGGAAATGTATATTTATATTTACTGCAATGAGATTTAGGCTATGTTTGGTAAAGAGTAGCTTATGTGGTAACTGAAACTGATAGATTATTTATGTTAAATGTAGATTAATAAGCTAGTATGATATTTGAGAAACCTAATTGTTAGGGTAGAAAACTCGTGAATAAAAAATCATGAACTCCTAAAAACTTTGTGGGTAGCTGATGAAAACTATGATTACAAAAGCTAATTAAACTAAAATCTTATATTTATTTAATTTAAAACTATATAAAAATCACAAGTTCCGAAAAACTACTTGGTGTGACAAACAGAGCCTAATTGGCATTGGATCCAGGAATATAAATATATGGGGAGACTTAGAATTTAATTATTGTAACTATTGAAATTTTGGGCTTGTTTAATGTATTGCAATTTGCAAGACAAAAAGTTACTATGTTGAGCATTGAATCTTCTATAATGTACGGAAATGGATTTAGCATAAACTTTCACATAAAAAGGAAAAAAAAAGGAGAGAAAGAGAGAGCTTGAGCTTCACAAATTTAACTAGAATACCGAATCCATCAGGTGATTTAGTTGTAGATGCCAAAGTGATTACCTTCCATCTTTAAGTGTTTATACTTTCTAAAGACGTTGAAGGAGCTTCATTTTCAAGCCTCAGACTATTTTAACTAGTATATATTTTGTTACCGAATTGTATATTCAACAAAAATAACATAATATGAATTGTTTGTCTAAACGAAATGAATAAACTACGTAATCAAATTTGAAAAAATAATAAATAACTAGTAATATTTGATAAGAGTAACCAAATATTGTTATGGCAGTTTTGATATAACTATCTTATTGATTTTGAACAGGTGATAACTTTTTCAAGAAGTGGCGAAAATATTTTGTTATACATAAATGTTAATAAAATATATTCTGGTTATCATCCGAATTCTTTCTTTATAAAAAAAAAGGGGGAGAAAGGAAAAAAAAACAAATATATACCTTTATCACTTCGGTTGATGAGCTAGGCCCAAAACCACCCAGCCCAATAGGAAAAGGAATAATCAATTTTATGATCCAAATTAATATACAGTAGCCCGTGGGCCCATACGGCCTTGCGGCCCAATCCGTTGCATTTTTTTTTTAAGGTTTGTAGGTAGGCTAGTCTCATTGTAAATTGTAATATGTGGAGAAAGAGATTCGAATTCGTAACTCATTACACGTTATCTTTATCAGTTAAGATAGGAAGACTTAACCGTCAATTGTATTTCTGCAAGTCATCTGTAAACAACCCTTGAAAATATTGGCGTGTGATGGAAAAAATATATTCATTTTTTAGAGGGTTATACAGATTATAATAATGGTTCGTTTGAATGACCATATATTATGACTTATAATGAACAATACTATATTATAATATATTATAAATCATAATATATGACAATCCAGACTTATATATCTATTACTACACATGACACAAATTGTCAAAGAAGTTAAGCAAAAGTTAGTGGATAGTTAGAAACACAATGTGCACAAAGGAGTAGTAATAGTCATACTTGCTTGACTCATTTAGTAATATTTTTTTTTAACTATCCTGTGTTCAATTGCCTAAAAACAAAAATTGAGATCTTAGTCTATACCTTAAAATATTTGATAAGCAAATGGTATTCAAATTTCACATTCATCTAGTTATTCTAGAGATCCCTTATGATCATCATCATCCATTTTTCTTTGTTTTTTACTCAGCTGTGTATGTTACAATCTTTTCTGTTTAATTAAAGTTGAGTGCAAGTAAAAAATTGGTAGAGAGTACCAATTCAGAAACAGCATACACACTTTTTAACGGCTCCTAGGCCTTCCGCTATCCCATCAATATATAAGGCCCCCGCCATTTTCATCCATAACATATCTCGAAATAGGAAATAAAAAAAAATCCCAAAAAAAAAACAACGAAAAATAAAATTTGTGCTCTACAAAGTCATGTCAGTGTTGAAATGCGCTCCGTTTTCATTCTCAGTCTCCCATGGCTCCCTCCACCGCCAACGCCCCCGCAATCTTCCCCCTCTATGCTCTAAACTCCCGTCTACTTCGCCGCCGCCAGTTGAATTCCGGTTGACTTCACCGGCGCCGCACCTTCCGGTCTCTGGCCGTGTCAATCGTCCGACTGCTGGTCGCCGACGCTGCTCTTCTATCATGGCCTCCGCCCCCGGCGATTGCTCCGCTCCTCCTCATCCTTCACCGGTCCGCCTCTCGCTTTCGAATTTATCTTTTCAATTTGTTTCTTCGAATGTTGAGATGTTGGATTTGGTGAAAAATTGGCATAATTTCTGTCCATTTGGTTTTAGGGAGGCTTTGAGGAGAGTTTGTCTTATAGCAGAGCTTATTGGCCAAGCAAATCGATCATTGCCTGGAATGTTGATGGCGGAGATGATAAGTACTTCTTATATGCTAGCCAGGAGGCCACTTTAGCTGCTACAGATGCAGGAGTACAAGGTTTGGGTGCTCTTACATTTCTGTATTACATGGCGTTGCAAATTGTGTGTTTCTTCTTCTTCTTCTTCTTCTTCCTGATTTCATTTGTTATCTTCATGTTCGCAGGATTTGATACGGAAATACAACTAGAATTGGACAATGCTGGACTGCCTGACTCGGTAAATCCATCATCCCGTCGCAAATCACTTTTACAGCCCCCTTGTGATTTTATTAGAGTTACTATCCTAACCAAGAATGTCCTTTACTCATTGTTTTCACCTCCAGTTTACTGTCAACATTTAGGAATTAATAGGAAGATTTAGGTTGCTTTTCCTGCAAAATACTTTTTTGTGTTCCACAAAAAAGTTTCTGCACAACAACTGAATTGGATGACAATGCGGTACTACTCTTATTTGAAGTTGGCCACTTGCTCACTTTATACAAGGTTGGATGTGTAGATAATGATACATAATGAGCAGTCATAATTCAAGTTGTGGAGATTATATAGCATGTAAAATCTCACCAGTAGAACAGTGATCAAGTTTTCAAGAGGACATAATGCAACTGCATATTTGGTCATTTTGGTGTGGTTCCAAAAACTTTGAAAGTAAAAGACAAAGCAATTACAAACTTGAACTGGCTGCTGCTTTTTGCTATGAAGGATAGCATAGGCTGAAGACCTATGTATGATTCAGTGCAAAGGCCTGATGAGTAGAAATAATGAGCATCAAGTGCAAATAGTACACCCAGAAAAATTTGAGTATGAGTTAGTTGTCAATAATGATCTGATATAAAGCGACTTTTGGGGTATAATTTAAAGAATTCTGTCAATGGACGAAAAATGTTACCAGCCATAGATTTTGAGTTCTCAATTTGTGATTGCTGCTATCAGCCATGTACTGTTCATATGTAGTGTGCAATACTTGCTAGGTTGATAAGGCTCAGTTTTTTGTTTGGAACAACCGCGGAGTAACTTTCTCCAGACTAACTACTTTTACTGTTTTACATGGATTAGGTGACTGAAAAGTTTCCTCATATTAAAGGTTACAGAGCCTTCACAATTCCAGCGGATGTGGATCAGGGATGGTTGGTGAAGTGCCAGTTAGCAGTTGCTGCTAAGAGTTGTAAGCACTTGACATGCTCTCTTTTTCTCCTGGCAGTCAAGAATGATTCATTGTTATTGGAAGAAGTGGGGATTTTCATTTATTGAGTTTCCATGTCAATTGCTATGTTTTGAATGGAAAATCTACTAGTCAATGGTTTTCACTCTTTGTGATGGACCAATGGTAGAGCCAGTTTATTTTCTTCACGTCATAGAAAGATTTTTGTGATTTATCTTTTACTGTTTCTATTCAAATAAGCTGCTGGGTGTTATCATTTATGAGAATGCAGTAGAGAAAAGGAAATTTGCTGCTTTTCTTTTATCTTATGTGATAGTCTGATAATTAAATTCTTTAATAGATAATAGAGTATCATTAATTCCAGCAACTGACAAAAGCTTTTGATTGTACTACAGCCAATGGAGCATTGAAGCACGTTACAGGATTGCAGTTGCCTGGTGTCCTGGATGAGCTGTTCCAATATGATGGACCTTTGGGTGCAGTTTTCTCCAAAGAATCTGTATCACTTTACCTTTGGGCTCCTACTGCTCAGGTAATCATTATTTTTTGCTTGAATTTTGAGTTCATGTGTTACATTTTCCTCATCTCTTATCTTTATGCCCTACTTCTATCTCATTTTTTCACGTATATGCAAGTATCTAATGACTTTGATAAACCAGAATGTTCGTGCTTACATATACACGGAGGCTTCAGATTGTGAACCCAAAGACATTGTCCAGCTTGAAGAATGTAGAGGTGTATGGTATGCTGCTGGGCCAATAAGTTGGGAAGGCTGCTATTACCATTATGAAGTCACTTCTTATCATCATAGCACCTTGCGTATAGAAAAGTGCATTGCTAATGATCCATATGCTAGAGGGTATTTTCTTCTCTTTGACATGATTTGAGCATTTTAAAATTTTAATTATTGAATTTATATCTTTCACAGTGAATGCATGACAAATGATCATAAACTTGTCTGATTCGTAGCTTTGGAAACTATTATCCTTATTTTAACAGGGTCTCAGCAGATGTGAGCAAAACTCTGTTTGTCAATCTGGACTGCCATTCCTTAAAGCCTGACGGATGGGATAATTTGCCCAATGAGAAACCTGAACTTCCTTCTTTCTCTGATATTACACTCTATGAGCTGCATATTAGGGATTTTAGGTAGGCAGTCTAAATCTCTTTTGGTACACTATTCTAATTTTCCAAAAGCAGATCCTTCTGGAAAGGTTTATTTTCTCAAGTATTTTGAGTTCATATTTTCCATAATTATTTTGCCCCCCCTCCCAATCTTTTTGATTGCATAAGGATTCCTTTATCATCTTTGCAGTGCGAATGACCCCACAGTGCATCCTGACTACCGTGGTGGTTATCTGGCATTCACACAGGTAATTTTATTGTGTTTTTATTTTTTTCCCTGATCGAAATAAACGAACCATGACAGAAGTTGTCATTTAACTAAAGCACGAAGACAGAGTAACGATTGAAAATGGTTATTTGAAAATTGGAAGCTACATTTATGCTCAAGTGTTCCTTGCCATTATCCTTTAGGTTTTCTAAAATTCAAGGCATCTTATGTGTATGTCATTGAAAATGTGACCTGAGCTGCACATTATGCATTGTAAATTATTTAGTATTTTCAGTGGATGAATTTGCATAGTGAAAATAACGAGCCGGGCACACATGAAAGAATCCAGGACCCTCCTGCCACATTGTGCTGGTTAACTTGTTGAGGTGTCAATGTCATACGCATACAAAATGTACTATGGAGTCTATGGTACAAACATCCTTTAATGAATGAAGTAAAGTTGGTAGCTGTGGAGTCATTCCTATCCTAATTAACATTCTCCTTTAGATACTATAAAATTTGGTTTTATTCTAACTGAATATGAATAGCTAAGGTAAGGCACGAAACAGAAATTTGCACTCACCGATTCATTGTTTTTAGTGGGCATAGATGAATGGTTATGATGAGATTTTGGGTGATGAAATCAGGCATACATTTGTAGTCACATTATATTAATGTATGCATTATTATGGCTGTTCCACACTTTTATAGCATGGAAAGGTTTGGTAATATAATTGGCACTCTTAATATTTTACTCCAGTGCAATGAGTTCATTTAGCCCATTTCCCTATCTCAGATGAGATTAAATTTTAAATGCTGTTCACTGATCCTTAGAAAACTGAGCATCTACATCTAGGATTTATTAATTAAGACCATTATACGTTTTTTGAGAAGTTCTATTTTATGTGAAGGAATCGGCAGGAGTTGATCATTTGAAGAAGTTATCAGATGCTGGCCTCACTCATGTGCATCTTCTTCCAAGTTTCCAGTTTGCTGCTGTTGATGATGTCAAAGAGAACTGGAAAGATGTTGGTGAGAAATTCATCCCTTCTACTGCTATATGTTTGCTACACAATATGTTAAATAGAGAGTGAGCTGAAGAATTATATCAGCAGCCTATGAGATTTGGTTCAACGACGGCTTGGGTAGGTCTGGTGGAAGCTATAGGCTCCCTTATCCATTAATTTCTCTAGTTCATCCTTGATCATATTATTTATTCCATTTCTTCATTCATGGATGTCTTTCCCTCCATCTTTCAAGAAAAAAGATGGTGAATTAACCTTGTGTCTAACTAGTTAAAATTCATAATCTTTAACCGATGTAGTTAAGTGTAAATTCACAATGGGTTTAGATTTGTATGAGGGATGACATTGACAAGCAGTATGACTACTGTTTCTTTTAAAGCTTGTGCTCTTCTGAATTATGCAAGCATCCTCTCCAGGTACTGAGTTGCTGGAATCATTACCACCAGATTCAGAAGAGCAGCAAGCTCGGATTAGTGCTATCAAGGATGAAGATCCCTATAACTGGGGGTAAGACTTGCAATTCAGTAGCATTATTATGTTTGAAGAACCATTTTTTTTGTTCCTTGTTACATATGGTCCCCTCTTGTTAAAAAGTAAACGAAAATAAAACTAGCCAAGTCCTTTTGTTTTACTCATCAGTTATGCTTGCCTATTAACCTTGGCATTATTAATTCAAAGGTACAATCCTGTCCTCTGGGGTGTTCCCAAGGGAAGCTATGCAACTAACCCAAGTGGTCCATGGAGAATATTGGAGTTTAGAAAGATGGTGCAGGTGCATAGTCTCAACTCTGACACTGGTGCCTATGTTTCCTTTTCTCATTTCCATTGATTGATTTCAATTACTTCTCCTTGTTATGCTACAGGCACTAAATCGCATTGGCCTTCGTGTTGTTCTGGATGTTGTCTACAATCATCTAGCGGCTAGTGGGCCCTATGACGAGAGTTCTGTTCTGGACAAGGTTGTCAATCAATCTTCTATTTTTCTTTTTATAACTAAATGCTCGCTTTCTGTTATGTATATTGTATTTTATATATATTCTTTCCAAAATATCCAACTTAGATAAGTGCACTTTTTTGTCAAAAGATTGTTCCAGGTTATTACTTGAGAAGGAACCATGATGGCTTTATTGAGCACAGCGCAGCAGCTAACAACACCGCCAGTGAGCATTATATGGTTGATCGGTTAATTGTTGATGACCTAAAATCCTGGGCTGTCAATTATAAGGTGCTTATTAATACTATTATCATTTAAGTATTATTTTGAAATATGCAATTGTAGTCTGTATTTATGTATTTTTATTTTATTTTTAGTTGTATTTATATATTTCTGTGACAAGCAGATACCATATGAACAGAGAATGCTTAAATACCGAACTAAAAATACTAAAAAAAAATACAGCCAACTGTAAATTGGCGGGAGGCATTTGAGTTGCTAAATGATACTTGAATTATCTTATTATACAACAAATTGAGCTTTCATAGTTAGTGAAGTAGGAAGATCTGGATTTTGTTGAACTGTTGAATAGAGGTTTCAGCTGGAGTTGGGATTATTTGTCGTGTATCTAATTTTGATTTGATTCTTTATTTTTACTGTATTAGTTTAAGCTTGAAATTCAAAACTACAATGTAGGATATGCCTAAGTTGTACATCTGGTTCTTGTTACAACAGAAACCCTAATATTATATTAGGTGCATCTCTGAGTCAGCTTAGCTAATAAACCTTAGATATCAGTTACTGACATAGTGATGGAATAAAGACAAGGTGGTTTAGGATTGACGGTCTACATATAATTTTTTTTTTTCCATATAATTTGAAATTATGTGGACCCTTACCTTTGATATATTATATTATCAAGGACATAAAATGATCAGTTTGTGGACTAGGAACTCTTTAAACACATTATGTGCTCTTTAATTGTTGCAGTTAATTATGTTAATGTTCTGAAAGACATTCTTAAACAGTTTGACACAATCAAACTTATGTGTAGTTAGGTTCAAGAGTGATATCTCTTCTCACCTCTCTTAATGTAATCTTCTCATTGCATTTACTTTGGCTAACTCAAATGATTGATGCACCTCTCAGGTTGATGGGTTCCGCTTTGATCTTATGGGTCACATTATGAAGCGTACCATGGTAAGTGACATCCTGAAATTCAGTCTGGCATTTAGTTCAATTGCTGTACGGATTACTGTGGTGTCACTTAATAATGTTTTTTTTCCCTTTTCATTTTCATAAAGACTTATTTTGCTTAATTAAGGTTTCTCAATTATTTTCGATACATGCAGTGGTCTTAAATATAATTGTGGCTATAATGATACATGCACTGCAAGTTGCACATATATATATATGAGTTTTAAAGACTCCTGAATATAGTTTCAAAGTCAGCTGGTGGAAATTTGGTTTTGGCTTATTTGTTTATGAAGCAAATTCTTTATTTCTTGATTACTGTACAGAAAAAAAATGAATGAAGTATGATACCAAAAAAATTACTATGGTCACAGGAAAAGGCAACAAGTCAGTTACACTCCTTGTCCAAGGATGTCCATGGAGTAGATGGCAAACGCATTTATGTGTAAGTAGTGGGTTATACATGTTCTGACTAATTTTTTCCGTTGGTAGTCGATTCTGCTATATTTCACTTCCTGTCCTCTTTGGCTTACAGTCTAAATTTCTATGATTCTCCTATCTAGATACGGCGAAGGGTGGGACTTTGCTGAAGTTGCAAACAATGCACGGGGTATCAATGCTTCTCAGCTGAATCTTGGTGGTACTGGAATTGGAAGGTAGAATTTATTTTTCTTAAATGGGATTCAAACCTTTTCTTAGGATTCGTTTTCATGTCCAAATTGGTTGATAAAGGTACTACATTAAGGAAGTTCACTATGAACTTGAAATATTAGTATGTCATTCTGAAATGGTTTATCCCATGCCACATATATAGCTGAAATGAAGACTAAACCTACATTTGTGGAGCCAATATTTCAAGTTCATAGCGAGCTTGATTGATTTCAACAGCAGAAGATTAGTTCTCCTGTCCTATATATGCAGATTGTGTGGTGCCAATCTTTAGCATTATTATTTATTTTCACAAATAACTCCACTTAGCTTCCCACCTTTTCTCATCCCTTGGAAAAAAGGGAAAGAACAAGAGAAAGAAAGCCTTAGTGATTGGTACTCTGGTACAGTATGGACTTGTACGTCAAATTATGCGAACTAATTATTTCTTCTATTTTGCAAAATGTATGGCAGCTTTAATGATCGTATACGGGATGCAATGAATGGTGGTGGTCCTTTTGGCCCTCCTCTTCAACAAGGTTTTGTGACAGGTTTGTCATTGCAGGTATTGCATATCTACTCAGAACTTTATGTAGCTTGTACGTATGATAGTATTCGTGTGGGAATAGTGTGCAAACTTGATCTAGGATTATTGTTTGCAATTCATTCTTATAATACCAAGTCATTAATATATACTTCAATATTAATTGTATATGGATCCATTCCACTTATTGAGTTCCTTTTCAATAAGTTCATAAGAATTCAGAAGAACCAAGTTCTGTTACATTGATTTTACTTAAAATTTTGTGTTCCAAACCCTTTTCCTATACCTCTTATTGATTTATTTTGTTCGAGTAATTGGAAAGTTTGATAATTTTCCTTAGTGGATATCAATTTCCATACTTCCACTCTAAATTGGGTTTCTTTGTACTTATAGTCCATCGGTTCATTGCTTTTCAGCCCAATGCATTTGATTATGGTGGAGCAGCCAATGCAGCACACATGCTTGCTGAGGCAAAGGATAATATCCAGGTATGTTTCTCGGCCTCCTTGATGTGCAGCATGAAGTAGCCATCATGTAGTTCTTACTGAAACTAAGCATATTAACAATTAGAAAGTTCTTGTTCAACTAAAAATAAAGAGTTTCTTTCCAAAACAATAGTAGAAGCAGACATTTTAAATACCACTATGCAATATTTTTGGTTAGGCTAATGCATCGAGTATCCAAGAACCTGCATATTAAAAAAACATGCACTTTATCATATTATTTCTTAGTAAGTTCTCATGTTTTTTTAGGCTGGTATGGCTGCAAACCTAAGGAACTATGTGCTGACGAACTTTGAAGGACGGCAGGTACAACTTTATGCATAGTGCTTAAGCATATGGATTTCTCACCTCCCATGATTAACATTAGCAGAGATTTGTGTAGCATGTATGCTTCATGCTGAGATAACCCCATCATGATTCATGAGTAAATTTCAAGGCTTCATGGTAATGTTCATGCATTATTGCAATGCGAGTTTGCTTAATGGAATCTAAAACACCACAAGTATTAAATATAAATCCCAAGTAAAGAAGCTTGGGGAACAGGAGGTTGAAGGGGTCGGAGGGTGAACGTTTCCCTTAGTGAGTAGAGTAGCTATCTTCTGTACAGTAATAGCTAAGGTAGGCCAATGGTTTGTTGAGCTCGTGACTCCTCTGTGACGATGAAGCTCAACAGCTAGGATATTAGTTCTTCCGGCGGAGTCAATATTTGGAGCAACACATGGAGAAAAAGGAGCAATTGTTGACATATAAAACTAAAGGTTAGCGTAAGATAAAGGGTTGCCATAGTCATGTTGTGTTTGATTGCTCCTTCTAATGTTGCTTTTTGGAGGGGGCAGTCATTCTGAATAAATGCCAACAACAGAAAATGACGTTTGTTAGATGTGTAATTGAGTTTCAGCATTAAATGATGAGGGTCTTCGCTTTCCCTGTACACCCAAGACTTCATCTCAAGTCTCAAGACAGGGTTATCTAGTGATGTTAATTCAGATTTCGGATTATTCCCACTCAGAACTATGCCAAAAAATAGCCAGTTAGAGAATGGTTTCTGAGGGAAAAATTACCATCTCAAGATTTCTTCAAAATTGATGAATGAAATCCTGATGATCTCTACTTATACTTCTCATAAATGTATCTAACAAGTACAACTTGGTCAAATTAGATGATAGTAGGTATTTGTAACCCTCAGTTTCTTGTTTGTTGTGATGTACTCCTAAACATTGAAATTGTCACCTTTGTACTTGTATTCGTTTAGGTAAAAGGGTCTGAAATTCATACCTATGGCGGAGTACCAGTGGCATATGCTGTATGCCCCACAGAAACTGTAAGCATATCATATGTTTCCTGCCAAATACTCTTGGCACTTCATTATAGAACCTTTTGTTTCTTTCTCTCCTTCTCCCCATGAATCTTATATTTGTTTTCTGCCCCTGATTCTTCTCATCCTTTGGTTGTTATTGTGAAGATTAACTATGTGTCTGCTCATGACAATGAGACCCTGTTTGATATCATGAGCTTAAAGGTATTATCTTCTGGGACTTACCAATATGCATCTCTTCTTCTGGTTTTATTCCCTCTTTGATAATCTAAACTCAACTGACTTGCTTCCACAGACTCCTGTGGATATATCAGTGGATGAGAGAACCAAGAACAATCAGTTGGCAACAAGTATAATCGCACTTTCACAGGTTTTGACTTGTAGAAACCTACTTATTGGAACATGCTCAATGAATATTATGTGACGCCTTCTGAACAAGTTTTCTTCTATAGGGAATTCCATTTTTCCATGCTGGTGATGAGCTGTTACGCTCGAAATCCCTTGATCGCGACTCTTATAACTCTGGTGATTGGTTTAACAGGTATTCTTAATCTGCTTCCTACTTTTTGATGTTCTGGTGCCTTCACGAATGTAATGGTTATTTACTTCTGGGTAGCAGTTTTTACTAGAATCTCGATAATTTCTATCACCTTTTAACCTTACTGCACTTCAATTTTCTGGTGTTGCTGTTATCAGGTTGGATTTCACTTACAATCATAATAACTGGGGCGTTGGGCTTCCTCCACAGGAGAAGAATGAAAAAAACTGGCCTTTGTGAGTTCCATTTCCTTTTAACAGACTAATAAGTAGGCTTCTTTTATACGTTGCGTCGTCGGGTTGAGATCCCTATTGAGATTCATCTACTGATGAAGTATGAACCCTCTACCAATTTTTTTTGTGCAGAATTAAACCGAGACTGGCTAATCCTTCCTTCAAGCCTGACAGAAGTCATATAATCTCAACGGTTGAGAACTTCATAAACCTTCTACGGATTAGGTACTCGTCACCACTTTTCCGCCTAAGAGAAGCAACAAGTATTCAGGTGAGATGTTTTTTCAACAATCATCCTTGAAAGAAAATGGTTTCTCAATTCTGACATACAACATGCATAACCGATCCATCTGCCTCTTCTGTTGATACTGCTTCTTTGTTTGCGATACTTTTCTTGTTTCAGGAGCGGGTGCATTTCCACAATACCGGTCCATCATCAGTTCCTGGTGTCATAGTGATGAGCATTGAAGATGGCTGCAAAGGAGTTAATGGGTTAGCTCAACTGGATCAAAGGTGAGTAACAATTAATGAGCATCAAAAGTTTAGTCGACGCATTGCCAGTATCTCTTCGACAAAACTTGTAGATGACTTGGCAATGGAATTTGGTCCTAACAGGCACTCAGCCATAGTCGTGTGTGTCAACGTATCTCCAAAAGAAGCCTCAGTTTGTGTCCCTGCTTTACAACATCGCGGCTTTCAGCTGCATCCAGTGCAGGTAATAATCTTGCTCAGACGTGTAAATTTCGGTGAGAATACCTCAACTCTGTGCAGTTATTCTCAAATCTCAACCCTTCTGCACGTTGTTTGCAGTACTCTTCAAACAATTGCATAGCCAAGCAGGCCCACTACGAGCCCGGGAATCCAACCTTCTTTATACCAGCAAAGACGACAGCTGTGTTCGTCGAACCTCGTAAATGAGTTCTCTCTTATGTGACCAATAAAGGAAGTTAATAAGGCATAATGCCAAAGGCACCAGGTTCTCATTCATCTGAAGTACGCCCCCATCCGACGCCTGTGTTTTGAGCAAGATCGTCTGAACAGAGAAAATCAGTATGTGTTTAGACATATATAGTAGTATATAGTCAGTAGAGCATAGAACGAATAAGAGGGCTACTGTCAAGTGAAATATTAAGTGGTCATGTAATATAAATTATACACTGTAATAGACATGTTTTATCAATAAATAAAAAATATTGTCGATTCAAGACAGTACATATTCGTCACTTGTTTAGGTAAATTAATAGTGTAACAAATAGATTTACCTTCTTAAGTCATACAACCTATATCTTAACCCTATCACGGATCCAGAGCTACAAGTGAAACTACTGATCGAGCATAGTTTATTCTAATTGTTTTCCATTTAAAAAAAAAAATGTTGGTATGACATTTTGATGGCTCGCTGTGATATTCAGATATGTAGTTTACAAATATTTTATTAGGAAATCTGTGTAATTTCACAAGTTACATTTGGTTTTACACAAATTATCCTAGTTTAAGTGGGTGGTTTTGTGTAATTTGTTAATTTAGGCGTGGTTTTATGAAATATCCTAATTTGAGGGGGTCTTGTGGAATATACCCTGAAAATATTGCCCCCAAACTCCATAAGCATAAACCCCAAAGAAGTGCGTTCCCCATCCTCAGCCAACGCCGTGGGACTCCGTCACCACCATAATCGCCGGCGAGAAGGAAAAGAACTGCAAAAGCCTACGAAACGAAGGGATTGAGAAGTTGAGACGGTTGGCGAGGGATTGCTCTTGCGCAAACAATTCCACCTCCTCAAAGCCTTTCAGATCGTACTCTGTGGCCTCCGGTTCCCCTACGTCGGTGCAAATTGCCTGGTACGTTTCCTCCTATGCACGACTTATCTAAAAGTTCCTTTTTCAATTCCGAATTGGTCAAATTTGCACATTATTTTTTAGTCGAAGTAGTATAATGTGGAGTTTAATGGTGCTTTGGACGGGTTTGCTCACGTGGTGGTGATTGTGAATGTAGAATTCGGATTGGCGATCACTGGATTTTGGTTTAACATCTGCATTTTAGAGTGGCGGTTTAAATTTGTTAGATGTATTTGTGAGCTGCTCTGGCTTTGCTCTTGCTAATGGAATCTATCCATAGTAATTTTGGAATGGAACACTGTGAAGTATGATGTGGGTGAAATTAGGGCTTTGAGGCACTCTGCACTTCCTCAATCTGTTTGAGAGGTTGGTGGCGTTGTCAAGGCAAAAGCAAATGATAAAAAAAAGAAGTCAATTTTGCCACAAAGTTTGATGGAGATAAATTGCATTAGCACTTAGCAGTGTCACTCAATTGCACGAACTTCAATTATATCATCTAAATGAGAATACACAATCGAGTCCGGACTCCGGGTGCGTGTTCATCACATATGCTTTGTCACTTGCATATCACCCCATTGTCAGCATAGTGTTGCCAAATCTCATAGGCTGGCGAAATGGTGCTGGCATTTGCTGCTGGGAGAATCCACCGAGCTTTACGCTACATAATCAGCAGCCAAACTCCATGTTGCCACATCATAAGGTGGTTTCCTCATCCTTTTAACTTGTTATACCAGCTTTGAAGTTAATACTATTCCATAGACATGTGCTAAGTTTGCAAGACAACTTTCACGCTCTCAAAATGGCTTTTGTGGTTTTTGTACAGGAACTGTTTGATCCACGACCAGATTGCTTGTTGCTCTTCGAATTTCCCAATTAATCTTTTGAGGTTCTCACAATATATGCATAAGAAAGTTTTATTCAATACAGTGGAGTTGAGCCTGTTTCATTGTCAGAATGATATTCGTTCATGGGACAGTGTGGTGAAGTGGTTGGGTTTCAGGGGAGCTCACTTTTCTTCAGTTGAGATAAAGGCAGAAGATGATGTTGTCAGGTTTCGTGTTCAAAAGTCACCTGGTGATAGTACTGCTGAAGACGAATTGCCATTGAGAAAAGGGAAAACGGACATAAAAAGGAAGAAACCATCAAGGAAAGCAAAACTCAAGGAGTTGAGATTTTACCGGCTTAAGGCGAAGAAGAAGTTGAAATCTCCAAATCCTGAAGTTCGTTTGAGGTATAAGCTTGAAAAGGTCAGCAAAAGCCGCTTAATGGTATACACATAATGATGGAATTAGGGCATCATGAAATATACAAATATTTCTTACTATAGTCCATGTGTGATTTAATAAAATAGATGCCTTCTTAAAGGAAATTGTGAATTTGATTCCACTGCCTACTTAACTAGCATTTACTTCAAGAGCTTATATCTTTTAATTTGAGAGCTTGTCTCATTTAATGGAAAATTTAGAATTCCATTATTTGTTTCGCCCATTTCCATTTATTGACATCTGTTGAATGATTGAAGTGCACAGCATAATATGTGAATGTTTTGTGAAACACTCCATGAGTCCATGGTCTCAATTCTTGTGAACGATAAATTTTCAACTTGATTGTAATGCTTAAAGATGTTGGAAATTATGAAAAACATTATAATTGTAATTTTTGTTTCTTAGGGATTTTCAATATCATGCATTTCCTTTTCTGCACAGTAGAGAATGATCTGAAAACATTTTATATGGAGAGACAAGTATAGCTGAAGCTTTCGAAAATGCCAATAGATGGTATTCTACTATTCTGTTGCTGTTTAGAAGATGCAATAGTTTCTTATGGAAAGCACAACTCATCCAATAAGTCAAATTGAAATGGCTTTCAACACCTCACTATTTTCTTTTATAGGCCAAGCGGAAGGAAGAGTGGTTGATTGAAAAACTGAGGAAATTTGAATTGCCCAAAGCTGCACCAGAAACACACGATCCTGAAATGTTAACTGAGGAAGAAAGGTTTTATCTGAGGCGAACTGGTGAGAAAAAGAAACATTATGTTCCTGTTGGGAGACGAGGAGTATTTGGTGGTGTTGTACTTAACATGCATCTGCATTGGAAGAGACATGAAACGATAAAAGTTGTTTGCAAACCCTGCAAGCCTGGGCAAATTCATGAAGTAGCTGCAGAGCTTGCTCGTCTGAGCAAAGGCATACCTATTGACATAAAACCTAACAACACTATAATCTTCTACCGTGGAAAGAATTATGTCAGGCCGGACATTATGTCCCCTACAGATACACTGTCCAAAAACAAGGTAAACCTACTGCTGCTAAAATGATGATTCCCGTTCTTTCGATTGCATACTTCTATTTCCAATACAGTATAATTTTTTAACCCAGGTAAAAAATGTATTAGCGGATCATGGAAATGAAGAACTTGGATACCTCTTTTTCGTGAGGTGTAGTCGCTTGTAGATGCAATGTAACTAAGGTTTGGATATCTTGGTGTGTTTTTGTTTGATCTAAAAGAAGGGGATATAGGGAGGACATATACACAAGTAACTTAATATGGTCCGTTAGGTCTCCAATATCACGAGTTCTATTTCAGATTATATTCCTTTGTGCAGAACTGTATTTGACCTAGAGGAGGTGCAGAACTGTATTTGACCTGTAGGAGGTGCAGAACTGTGTTTAACATTATAATTCGTTAATTGGATAATGTCCAAGCCTCCGAGGTCCCATACTCTTTGTCTCCTTGAACACAAAAATCATAGAGACTATAAAATTGGAGTTCAAATGCTCCAAAGTCCCCACCTACCAGCAACAGTGTAGATAGATTAGGTTACTTACCATTATCACAAAGGAAAGCTCCCTTCTTTATTGTTGGGCGGGAGGCTGTAGGTCTTGATATCTTGAGGGAGGCTGTTTGTGGGCAACCGTATGTTATTTGTCTTAGTTTGTAGTACCTGTTTAAGCATACAAAGAGGAACAGGTAAATATTGTACTTGCTTGCCATCACTTGCCCTTCATTTATTTCAGCATAACTTGTTTTAACCTTTTCTGATAGGTTCTCATTGAATATATGTTGTTTTAGGCCTTGGAGAAATACAAGTACGAACAGTCCCTGGAGCACACAAGCCAGTTCATCGAACGTTTGGAAGAGGAGCTTGAAGAGTACTGTGAACACCTTGCCCGATTCAAAAGAGCAAAGGAAAACGCATCACATATTTCTTCTGGCAAAATTTGAAGGTATTTACTACTGTATTGAGTGTTAATCTATTTCCTAGGGATATGTGTCACTCGAGCTTCTAGTTTTAGTTGCATCAGTAGTTGAAAAGAGAAGTTACTCATAGAAACACCCTCACATTAATCTACAATCACTTTGTCAACCAATTGTATACAAGAATCTTCTAAGATATTGCACAACTTAATTTCATCCACATGTAGTAATTTTCTTCTTCCCGGGCAGGGTAATCTAAAACATGCAACCCTAAAAGGGAAACAAAACGCTAAAGAAGCAAAACAACCAGCAACAACATTCAATCTCTTCACAATAAATTAACATGATGGGTGGAAACAATCTTATCGAGTTTTCCACTAGTGGTAGTTGATAGCCCTTCAAGGAATTCCCAAAACTCCACCATGGACACCGTCAACAAATGCTCAAATGGCAAACAAACTCTATCTTGAACCAGTCCTGCTGCAGAATATACTATTCAGATCACTTTTATCATATCAATTTAGCAAATTAATATACACATATACAGTTTACTGATATTTACAGTATAGTGTCAACTGCCAAGTGATTAAACTTGAGTCCTGAGAGGGAGAAAAGAGTGAGTTAGTTAAGCATACCAATTAATTGGCATTGTGCAGGAACACATCAAGTTGTTCTCTCAGTTATTTGTTCATCAATCTCGACATAAGACAGGTGCTTAATCTTATCCCACTCTTTGCCTCCATTGCTGTTGCATCTCTCACTCAGAAGTGGACAACCAAAGACTATAAATTTCCTCAATTGGGCGAGGCTTAGCATGACACAGCGTGGCGGCAAATACTTCAACTGTTGACATTTGTAAATAGATAATTCCTTAAGAGAGGAGAGGTTGCCCAGCCAGTTTGGAAGACTCGGTATTTCGTCGAATTCTTCAATGCACAAGGATTCAAGCTGATTGAAGGACTGAAGCTCGCTTGGTAGAGAAACAGCCTTTGGCCACTTGTATAAGCTCAACCTTTTTAAGCTCTTATTAAGGTGTCTAAAACCATCAAGTTCCCTAAGCTCCTCACTGAAAGCTCCTATCTCCAAATACCGAAGGTTGAATAATTGACTTAGGCATTCTGGAATCCACATTTGCTGTGAGAAATGTGTTGCTGCTAACAATTTCACACAGATCAACGCCTTCAAATCAGGGATTGAATCTAACTTGGTGTTTACTAAAATCAACGTGTCGATGGAAGTGCAACTCTCCAAGCCTTGAAGTGTGCTTAGACTCTTACAATGTGTAATTTTCAAAGTACGCAGCGATAAGAGTCCATCAATGTTTGGAAAAGCTGTTAGGCTACCACAGGACATTACTCGAAGAATCTCAAGAGAGCCCACACTTTGCAGAGTCGGTGCAGTAAGGAGTAAAGGACAATTGCTGATTTCCAATTCCTTGAGGCATGGGAATACCACAACTGTTGACCCTGAAGGTTGAAACCAATCTCTCAGCTTCGGCATATCTCCCACACAAAGACTCTTCAATTGGGGGAAGAGAATTCGTATGCTCGTCTCATTTGCTCTTCTAACATTTTTGTGATAGAAATCAAATCCAATGATTTCGAGGCTTTCCATTTTATGAATCCTGATCTCCTCAAGAGAACCAAGTTGCCCAAGTGTTGGAAGTTTCGCACACCGGTAGCAAGAATCTAAATACACTGCCTTCAAGTTGTTCATATCAAGGAGCCAAGAGGAGAATCTGTTACCTCCAAAGTTACACACCGAAAACCTTTTCAAGTTGGAGTGAGGATGTAACCCATCCATGATCTCTTCATCATGATAACTAACCATATAGTCTGGTTGTTGGTTATAGCGCCACCATAGCATCAAATATTCAATTCCTGCTTTTGTTTTCAGACTAGCTTCCATGGCATCTTCTTTGCAACGTATTTGTTCAAGCCCTCTGATTTCTATCTTACCGCTAAGGAGCGACAAACTCCTCAACTCTTGTATCTCCATTCCTTTCTTTTCTTCCAATGTAATTCCAGGAAGGGTCATAAGCCAAGTCAGTTCTCCCATCCCCTTCGGCATTTGCACTGACTTTGTCGCAAGAATATACCTCAAATTTACCAACAAAGTAAATGTTCGTGGCAATTCAACAAGTTGGTCGCATTCTTCAAGATCTATGGTTTGTAGATTAAATAACATCCCTATGGACTCAGGCAAGTGTTTGATCGGATTCTTACGAACACTCAAGTATCTGAGATGCTTCAAATTCCCAACTGAACTCGGAACCTCTTCTAGGCCACAGTCTATCAACTGTAGATCACGCAACAATGTTGCTTGAGCCACCAAATCTGTAGATAAGGTAACTCGTGTACAGATTAGAGTGCGTAAATTACTCAATCTCTTGCCTTGTGGAAGGGCCCAAGTATTCCCGCCACCTATTCGTAGATGATCATAAGTGACCCCAGAAATCAAGCATGAATCCTTAGAAATTAAGTCTGCGAGATCATGTACAAGATCATGCATGCACAAGTAACAACCATTGCGCCGATTATCCATTTGTAAAAGACCATTGGCCACCAAATCTGTTATATAAGTTTTGCCAATGCGCTCCGTGCTCACCAATCCCTGAGCCATCCAAGCTTGGATCAATCTTGATTGAAGAAGGTAAGTGCCTTTCTTTATGGCGACGGAGCAATGAATGAAACATTGTTTCTTTTCAGCAGGTATATGAAGGAAGCTTAATAGTAGCCAAGGCATAATCTTGGACTGACCTGATTGCCATATCTTACTTCCATTAACTGATTGCCATTCGCTTTCGGTATCCATAGATCCCAACACTAATCCCATCGTTTTGATAGCCAAAGGGAGGCCACCGCACTTGCTCAAGATTCTTCTCCCAATGCCCTCCAAAGCCGACATCTGCTCTTGAGACTTGTTGGAGAGTGCAATTTCCTCAAATAATCTCCAAGCATCGTCGTCACCTAGGTCCTTCAGATCATGAACCAGAGAAGCACGCATTACCGATGCAACTTTCGAGCTTTGAGTTGTCACCAACAACCTGCTTCGTGTCGAACGCATCACTCTGACCAGTGAACTTTTCACTGATGCCCATATTTGTTCATCTGTATTCCATACATCGTCAAGAACAAGCAAATATCCCCTCTTTTCTTGTTGTAGATGTTGTTGGAGCTTCGCTTCCATTGCACCATTGTTATCTAGATTCTGTCTCTCTCCAGTTACAGATTGAAGCATCTCGTCTAAAAACCTTTTCAGGTTAAAATTATCCGAAACTGAGATCCATGTTCGCTTGCCGAAATTCTCTATCACATTTTCATTGTCAAAAACCTTCCTAGCAAGAGTTGTCTTTCCCGCACCTATCAAGAACACATCAATTGTAAGATGAGTCATAAGAGTGCATATGCGCTAGAAGCATGCATGACACATAAACTGATCTAATATATACCTGATCTTGCAACGATGACAATGATATGTAAATCACGACCGTTGTCTGGACTGCATAGCTGGCTAACAATCATCTCCTCATCACCCTGTCTTCCGATGACACGCGAGGTACTGGGATTCTCTCGTATATTTCTTAGATTCAAGAGAGCACTTGGTGTTGGTAAGTTGCATGGAAACTTTTCCATAAGCTCCGCTAGTTTAAGTGTATGTTCTGCTTCTTTATAAATCTGGGATGTCATAGACATAAACGTCGAAACCTTACGAGCAATGAACACAGGTTCCCAAGAGAAGAGTTTAGGTAAGACCCCCGCCTTCATCAGACGAATCATTCTCTTCATCAATTGTTTTTGGGTTCTTTCGTAGGCTATTTCATCGATCACATCGTCAGCAAAGATAACAGCATTGCTGATGCTTCTCAGCCAGGTAAGCACGAGAACATTCTTGTCACATTGGAAAGGATCAATGCTTTGGGCTTCGCTTAGAACCTCTTTTAACTTGGAGAGTTCCTTTTCAAGGGGGCGTAAGTCTCCAAATATGGCGAATCTGAGGCCTGCAACTGTAGAGGGTTCGAATGCAGCATCGACAGCTTTCTCGGATACCTGATCCACGATGCTTTTTGCCAATGATGTAGCCACGCTTACCAGAATGGCTTCCACAGCCATCTTTTCTCCCCCTGTATAGAATAGAAAGAGAGTGATTGAGGAAGTAAGTTATTCAGTCAATGTATGTGAAACTGCCAATGGTTTAAGCTAGATCAACCTTATCCCTATCCATTAGAAGGAGATCGATTCAAATTTACCTGTAATTGTGAAATTATCCGATGGGTTATTAATAGGCTAAATACATGATGGATAGCATAGATATTTAGATTTACGGTCATGCTCTCATCCGGACGTACACTCAGCTAACATTGGATATTTTTTTTAATATAAGGAAAAAATTTGAGACATCAAGTCTGACTTTCGATAGCTTGACGAGTAAGTAGACGGATAATCCGTTAAACATACGATAGAAAACCCGAAAAAAAATCGCAACAAACAAGCAGTACACACTCTTGTAGAGGACAAATCTAAGCAAATCTAAAATCAGCAAGTTGGGGATGGAGGACTAGAATGAAGTCAAATACCATTATGAAGAAGTAGCACTATTGGCCATTGGTGCATCAGAACTCTACCTCATGTGGCTACTGAAGACGAAACTCAAAGTAAACTCCTTCACAAACACAGATGCGAACAAGCCCGTCCGAACCAGGTTGATTTTTTTTCTCTCTTTCTCAAGCACGCATTGAGGTAGCACGGATGCGAGCAAGCTCGTCCGACCTCCGATCTAGCGAGGAGGACGGTGTTGGCGGTGCCCATGGTGGTTGTAGAGGTGGCACAGGAAATCAGCGCTCGCGGTCGAGGATGTATGTCCCACTGGAAAGAGATGGGCTGGTCCGGGTAGTAGTGGCCGAGGTGAGGCAACGGGGCTGGATCTTGAAATTCATGGGAATCATGTGTGCAGGAGGATGGAGGGAGGGGGGTATTTGGATATCACCGGATCGGAAAGACGGGGGATTGGGTGTAGAAATTGGTAAAGATTTGAAGTTTTTTCTAAAGTCACCACTGATAACTAGGGATGGCAATGAGTAAGGTGATGGGTGGATGATCTACTTCCGTCACCCGACACACCACCCAAAATCCTTCACCCTACCTGACCCATCACCCACTAAATATTTCACCCGTCCCGTCCACCCATCACCCACCGGGTGATCGGGTGGATCGGGTGATAATTCGGGTGAAGTTAAAGACATCAAATTCATCAAAAGAAATTTATTGAAAAACATACGTCGAACACATCGGCGAATAAATTAGTACAAAATTAAGTCAAATTCGGTCAAATGCGTGTAAACATCCACAACTTTTAACACTTCAAGCAAGAAGTCTTGGAAATAAAAAGACATTACAACAATTATGAATAAAAAGAAGAGAAAACATAGTATCCAACAACCAAAGTTTCAAGCGGGAAATCATTTGATAGTTATCTTGAATTAGGTTTATGGGGTATATTGGTAATTTTACATATAAAATATAATTGTATAATATAAGTCGGGTGATGGGCTGGTGACGGGTCAGGTGACGGGTGGGGAATGTCTTCACCCAAATCCGACCCGACCCATCACCTATTCACCCATCACCCATTTAATATCCGCTTTATTTCGGATTTTCACCCACTTTTTCGGGTCGGGTGAGACGGATATCCGTCGGGTGCGGGTGAAATTGTCATCTCTACTAATAACGTGGTGAGACTAAAAAAAATTGTAAAAACAAAGCTGTAATAAAATAAAAGTTTGTAAATCACAACATGTGTCACTGTTGATAAGAGTGGTTACAATGACATCGTAAAAAAAATTGTAAAAACAAAGTTCCGAGTAAGTCTAGCAACTTAAAACCTGAAAATTGCGAGATTGAACAAGACGCAAACTATTCCAATCTCATATTTCAGACAGGGATATTTGATCTAATAGGTAGACTTGGATTTAAAAAAAAAATAATAAAAATCTTAGAATCCAATATAGTGTGTTTTTAATGTAAAAAAAATTAAAAATTAAAAAGGCACTATTTACCTGAAATATGAATATATATAGGCCGGCGGCACTGCGCTTTAGCTAGAGCTTCTTCAATCAATCTCGGTTCAGGCGGTCGGTGGACTGGTAGTCCGTGGGTGCCAGAAAGTGGTGGTTGGCTATGTATGTATCGAGATCGGATGCTATGGGAGGTTTGGATTGATCGATTTAATTTGTTCCTTGAATATATATTTTCGGCTTGTTTGTGTGTTAGCATGCTATATTTATACACAAAAATGAAATTTCACTGTAATGATCGAGCGAGGCCATATGCAAGTTGGTAATACAAAAAAGTAAAAGTAGTAAGTAGGCGGGGAGGAAGAGGATGACTACCCCAACAAAAATACAAAATGGCAAAACCAAAAGCACGTAGACGCCAACCACAACATGCAAGTGAATTGGCTATGTATGATAGATCCTTGGCAATTTGAAATTCGCTTACGTAGCACCGAGGAAGCTGCCTTTTTATGGGAATAAAGGGGTAGGAAGGATGGTACGAGATTGGAACGGGATTCCGATTTATCATTTTTTTCTCCAAATCCTACCGGAATCGAAATGGGATCGGGATTTGTGCCCATCCCTATGAATATATATGCATTTTGACATAAAATTTCTAGACATGGTGGGTGCAAGCAGGGGCCGGACCGAGGGGCGGACCAGCTCACCCTATTTTTACAAAGAAAAAATGACTGAAATAATACGAACTATCAAACGTGAATAAAAAATAATATAAACTTTAAAAATTATAAATATATATACAAACTATTTTTAATTAAACCAACATTAATACAATGGCTAAAGTTTGTAAAAGAAAAATTATTTTTGACTCAAAATGTAATTAATAATAAAATTTGCTAAAGTTTTGAAAAGTTAATGAAAATCAACGTTTTATCGTCTTCCTCATCGATAACCACTGGCTGAGCTAGCAAGGAGGCAGATCCAAATCCGGGGGCGGTAAGGCGAGTTTGAACTGAAGGTTGATGCTTTTGACGCCTTTCATATGATTGAATATTGGCTAAATTAACGGGACGGTGGACTGATTTGGTTGTATGGGAATTGAATGATAAAATTAGTTGATGGGTTTTGAAAACGGGACAAGCTTAGTGTGGTTCACCGGTAGGGAAGCGACTGATCGACGACGTCCCAACTCCTAGTCATTGTCGTCGGCTCGTCGCCTTTTCCGGCCGACTGCAAATTCAACACCGCCGTCCAGAATTTCCGAACACCCCTCTATCTCTACCTTGGGCTTAGATCTCAAATCCGCTTACAGATCTGAAACGACGCTCATTCTAGATTCGTTCCTTCCTTCCTATTTCCTCTCTACTTAATTTAATTTGGCCTAATCCTTTGTTTGATGAATTACTGGGTAATTGGGTATTGCAACCTTCACTTGTTGTGTTTCAGTTTTGTTGGATCTCATTGCAGATGTCGAATCTTGTTCTTTTGATTCAAGTTCATTACACTTTCAAATGTGTTGGAAAAATAGGACACGAATGGCATTTTACGGATTATTAGTTTGTCATGTCTTCTAGATTACAGAGAAGATGATGAATAGTGTTTTTCCAATTTTTTTTTCAAAATTTACATTTGAGTTCTAATTCCTTATTTATTACATTTTAAGGATAAAATAATTTATCTTTTGTCAATTATGACAAGTATAACAATTTTGGTTTATTATGCTATAGTTTGGCTATAGATTTATAAATTTAAAAGTTATTATTATTTTTGGTTTATGATTGATAGTTCATATTATTTCGAGTTATTTTTCCATTTACAAAAAATAAAATAATAGGTAAAAAAATTCAGGGAAATTAATAAAAAAAATTATTCATTTATTTATTAAATAAGAGTTTGTTAATAAAATTATGTGTACGAGAAAAATTTAGCCTACTTATATTTAGCTCACCCGGATTTTAATTTCTTGTTCCGTACCTGGGTATATGACCACGATATTCCAGCTCAGTTCCAGCTGGTCAAAAAACAGAGAAGCTGGTTGAGCTTTTGACAGGGGCGGAGCTAGTGGGGTCTAGGGGCTAGGGGTCTATCTCATTTGACGAACTAACTAGGTGTATTTTCCTCGTCGATAGCTTCATTTTGATATATAATATGACCTAATCCGACGTCTGAGTAAAAAGTTACAAACGACCTAGATGTATTACCCAGAAAGTCAAAAACAAATCCTGCATAATTTTTCAATCCTACAAATAACTTTATAAGATATTTTCCCATTCTGTGGCAGTTTCAATGGACAGGTTGTGTTCCATAGTTCAATCAAAATGCTTCAAATATCATTGCATACCCAAGGTTTATTTCAGTTGAAATGAACTTGTTCATTTTACTTGTTCGATATGCCCTTCGTGGCCCTAGTTTCTTTTTGGAGGGGTTGTCTTGGAAGCTTGGGGAACAGGAGGTTGAAGGGGTCGGAGGGTGAATGGTTTCCCTTAGTGAGTAGAGTAGCTACCTGCCAGACAGTGATAGCTAAGGCAAGCCAAATACTTGTATTCATTTAGGTAAAAAGGTCTGAAATTTTCATACATAAGTACCAGTGGCATATGCTGTATATGCCCCACAGAAACTGTAAGCATATCTTATGTTTCCTGCTAAATACTCTTAGCTCTCCATGATTCTTCCCATCCTTTGGTTTGTTATTGTGAAGATTAAACTATGTGTCTGCTCATGACAATGAGACCCTGTTTGATATCATGAGCTTAAAGGTATTATCTTCTGGGACTTACCAATATGCATATCTTCTTCTGGTTTTATTCCCTCTTTGATAATCTAAACTCAACTGACTTGCTTCCACAGACTCCTGTGGATATATCAGTGGATGAGAGAACCAAGAACAATCAGTTGGCAACGAGTATAATCGCACTTTCACAGGTTTTGACTTGTAGAAGCTTACTTATTGGAACATGCTCCTTGAATATTATGTGATGCCTTCTGAACAAGTTTTCTTCTTTAGGGAATTCCATTTTTCCATGCTGGTGATGAGCTGCTAAGCTCGAAATCCCTTGATCGCGACTCTTATAACTCTGGTGATTGGTTTAACAGGTACTCTTAATCTGCTTCCTACTTTTTGATGTTCTGGTGCCTTCACTAATCTAATGGTTATTTACTTCTGTGAAGCAGTTTTTACTAGAATCGATAATTTCTATTATCTTTTAACCTTACTGCACTTCAATTTTCTGGTGTTGCTGTTATCAGGTTGGATTTCACTTACAATCATAATAACTGGGGCGTTGGGCTTCCTCCACAGGAGAAGAATGAAAAAAAACTGGCCTTTGTGAGTTCCATTTCCTTTTAACAGACTAATAAGTAGGCTTCTTTTATACATTGCGTCGTTGGGTTGAGATCCCTATTGAGATTCATCTACTGATGAAGTATGAACCCTCTACCAATTTTTTTTTGTGCAGAATTAAACCGAGACTGGCTAATCCTTCCTTCAAGCCTGACAGAAGTCATATAATCTCAACGGTTGAGAACTTCATAAACCTTCTACGGATTAGGTACTCGTCACCACTTTTCCGCCTAAGAGAAGCAACAAGTATTCAGGTGAGATGTTTTTTCAACAATCATCCTTGAAAGAAAATGGTTTCTCAATTCTGACATACAACATGCATAACCGATCCATCTGCCTCTTCTGTTGATACTGCTTCTTTGTTTGCGATACTTTTCTTGTTTCAGGAGCGGGTGCATTTCCACAATACCGGTCCATCATCAGTTCCTGGTGTCATAGTCATGAGCATTGAAGATGGCTGCAAAGGAGTTAATGGGTTAGCTCAATTGGATCCGAGGTGAGTAACAGTTAATGAGCATCAAAAGTTTAGTCAACACATTGCTAGTATATCTCTTCGACAAAACTTGTGGATGACGTTGCAATGGAATTTGGTCCTAACAGGCACTCAGCCGTAGTTGTGTGTGTCAACGTATCTCCAAAAGAAGCCTCAGTTTGTGTCCCTGCTTTACAACATCGCGGCTTTCAGCTGCATCCAGTGCAGGTAATAATCTTGCTCAGACGTGTAAATTTCGGTGAGAATACCTCAACTCTGTGCAGTTATTCTCAAACCTCAACCCTTTTGCACGTTGTTTGCAGTACTCTTCAAACAATTGCATAGCCAAGCAGGCCCACTACGAGCCCGGGAATCCAACCTTCTTTATACCAGCAAAGACGACAGCTGTGTTCGTCGAACCTCGTAAATGAGTTCTCTCTTATGTGACCAATAAAGGAAGTTAATAAGGCATAATGCCAAAGGCACCAGTTTCTCATTCATCTGAAGTACGCCCCAATCCGACGCCTGTGTTTTGAGCGAGATCGTCTGAACAGAGAAAATCAGTATGTGTTTAGACATATATAGTAGTATATAGTCAGTAGAGCATAGAACGAATAAGAGGGCTACTGTCAAGTGAAATATTAAGTGGTCATTTAATATAAATTATACACTGTAATAGACATGTTTTATCAACAAATAAAAAATATTGTCGATTCAAGACAGTCCATATTTGTCACGTGTTTAGATAAATTAATAGTGTAACAAATAGATTTACCTTCTTAAATCATACAACCTATATCTTAACCCTATCACGGATCCAGAACTACAAGTGAAACTACTAATCGAGCATAGTTTATTCTAATTGTTTTCCATTTTCAAAAAAAAAAAAATGTTGGTATGACATTTTGATGGCTCGCTGTGATATTCAGATATGTAGTTTACAAATATTTTATTAGGAAATCTGCGTAATTTCACAAGTTACATTTGGTTTTATACAAATTATCCTAGTTTATGGGGGTGGTTTTGTGTAATTTGTTAATTTAGGCGTGGTTTTATGAAATATCCTAATTTGAGGGGGTCTTGTGGAATATACCCTGAAATATCCTAATTTTATGAAATATCAAAATTGCCCCCAAACTCCATAAGCGTCTCTCTCGCGTTCTCTCCATTGCGTTCCCCATCCTCAGCCATCGCCGTGCGACTCCGTCACCACCATAATCGCCGACGAGAAGGAAAAGAACTGCAAAAGCCTACGAAACGAAGGGATTGACAACTTGAGACGGTTGGCGAGGGATTGCGCAAACAATTCCACCTCCTCAAAGCCTTCCAGATCGTACTCTGTGGCCTCCGGTTCCCCTACGTCGGTGCAAATTGCCTGGTACATTTCCTCCTATGCACAACTTATCTAAAAGTTCCTTTTTCAATTCCGAATTGGTCAAATTTGCACCTTATTTTTTAGTCGAAGTAGTATAATGTGGAGTTTAATGGTGATTTGGACGGGTTTGCTCATGCGGTGGTGATTGTGAATGTAGAATTCGGATTTGCGATCACTGAATTTTGGTTTAACATCTGCATTTTAGAGTGGCTGTTTAAATTTGTTAGCTGTGTTTGTGAGCTGCTCGGGCTTTGCTCTTGCTAATGGAATCTAGCCATATTAATTTTGGAATGGAACACTGTGAAGTATGATGTGGGTGAAATTAGGGCTTTGAGGCACTCTGCACTTCCTCAGTCTGTTTGAGAGGTTGGTGGAGTTGTCAAGGCAAAAGCAAATGATAAAAAAAGAAGAAGTCAATTTTACCACAAAGTTTGATAGAGATAAATTGCATTAGCACTTAGCAGTGTCACTCAATCACACGAACTTCAATTATATCATCTAAATGAGAATTCACAATCAAGTCCGGATTCCGGGTGCGTGTCCATCACATATGCTTTGTCACTTGCACTCCATTGTCAGCATACAAGTGTTTAGTATGGCATGTGTTGGTTTGACAGAATTCTTGAAACTTGACTTCTTAGCATTTCACTAGCTATTTATTTTTCCTTTGGCACCTTTTCCTTCAAATCTTTCTTAGGTATCCCTAATATTGATTACATCAACAATACTTTCAGTTGTTGAAAAAATTGGCCAGCAGATGGGAAATTGGTGTTGCCAAGTCTCATAGGCTAGCGAAATGGTGCTGGCATTTGCTGCTGGGAGAATCCACCGAGCTTTACGCTACATAATCAGCAGCCAAACTCCATGTTGCCACACCATAAGGTGGTTTCCTCATCCTTTTAACTTGTTATACCAGCTTTGAAGTTAATACTATTCCAAAGACATGTGCTAAGTTTGCAAGACAACTTTCATGCTCTCAAAATGGCTTTTGTGGTTTTTGTACAGGAACTGTTTGATCCACGACCAGATTGCTTGTTGCTCTTCGAATTTCCCAATTAATCTTTTGAGGTCCTCACAATATTTGCATAAGAAAGTTTTATTCAATACAGTGGAGTTGAGCCTGTTTCATTGTCAGAAGGATATTCGGTCATGGGATAGTGTGGTGAAATGGTTGGGTTTCAGGGGAGCTCACTTTTCTTCAGTTGAGATAAAGGCAGAAGATGATATTGTCAGGTTTCGTGTTAAAAAATCACCTGGTGATAGTACTGGCTGTACTGCTGAAGATGAAATGCCATTGAGAAAAGGGAAAACGGACATAAAAAGGAAGAAACCATCAAGGAAAGCAAAACTCAAGGAGTTGAGATTTTACCGGCTTAAGGCGAAGAAGAAGTTGAAATCTCCAAATCCTGAAGTTCGTTTGAGGTATAAGCTTGAAAAGGTTAGCAAAAGCCGCTTAATGTTATACACATAATGATGGAATCAGGGCATCATGAAATATACAAATATTTCTTACTATAGTCCATGTGTGATTTAATAAAATAGATGCCTTCTTAAAGGAAACTGTGAATTTGATTCCACTGCCTACTCAACTAGCATTTGCTTGTGATTCTCAAGAGCTTATCTCTGTTAATTTGAGAGCTTATCTCATTTAATGGAAATTTAGAATTCCATTATTTGTTTCGCCCATTTCCATTTATTGACAACTATTGAATGATTGAAGTGCACGGCATAATATGTGAATGTTTTTTTAAACACTCCATAGTCTCAATTCTTGTGAACGATAAATTTTCAACTTGATTGTAATGCTTAAAGATGTCTGAAATTATGAAATACATTATAATTATAATTTTTGTTTCTTAAGGATTTTCAATATCATGCATTTCATTTTCTGCACAGTAGAGAGTGATCTGAAAACATTTTATCTGGAGAGACAAGCATAGCTGAAGCTTTCGAAAATGCCAATAGATGGTATTCTACTATTCTGTTGCTGTTTAGAAGATGCAATAGTTTCTTATGGAAAGTACAACTCATTGAATAAGTCAATGGCTTTCAACACCTCGCTATTTTCTTTTATAGGCCAAGCGGAAGGAGGAGTGGTTGATTGAAAAACTGAGGAAATTTGAATTGCCCAAAGCCGCACCAGAAACACATGATCCTGAAATGTTAACTGAGGAAGAAAGGTTTTATCTGAGGCGAACTGGTGAGAAAAAGAAACATTATGTTCCTGTTGGGAGAAGAGGAGTATTTGGTGGTGTTGTACTTAATATGCATCTGCATTGGAAGAGACATGAAACGATAAAAGTTGTTTGCAAACCCTGCAAGCCTGGGCAAATTCATGAAGTAGCTGCAGAGCTTGCTCGTCTGAGCAAAGGCATACCTATTGACATAAAACCTAACAACACTATAATCTTCTACCGTGGAAAGAATTATGTCAGGCCGGACATTATGTCCCCTACAGATACACTGTCTAAAAACAAGGTAAACCTTCTGCTGCTAAAATGATGATTCCTGTTCTTTCAGTTGGCTACTTCTATTTCCAATACAGTATAATTTTTTTAACCTAGGTAAAAAATGTATTAGTGGATCATGGAAATGAAGAACTTGGATACCTCTTTTTCGTGAGGTGTAGTCGCTTTTAGATGAAATGTAACTAAGGTTTGGATATCTTGGTACGTTTTTGTTTGTTCTAAAAGAAGGGGATATAGGGGGGACATATACGCGAGTAACTTAATACGGTCCTTTAGGTCTCCAATATCGCGAGTTCTATTTCAGATTATCTTCCTTTGTGCAGAACTGTATTTGACCCATAGGACGTGCAGAGTTGTTTATAACATTATAATTTGTTAATTAGATAATGTCCAAGGTCCCATACTCTTTGTCCCCTTGAACACAAAATTAATAGAGACTAGAACATTGGAGTTCAAATGCTCCGGAGTCCCCACCTACCAGCAACGGTGTAGATATATTAGGTTACTTACCATTATCACTAAGGAAAGCTTCCTTCTTTATTGTTGGACGGGAAGCTGTTTGTGGGCAACCATATGTTATTTGTCATAGTTTGTAGTACCTGTTTAAGCATACAAAGAGGAACAGTTAAATATTGTACTTGTTGCTGTCAGTTGCCCTTCATTTATTTCAGCATAACTAGTTTTAACCTTTTCTGATAGGTTCTCATAGAATATGTGTTGTTTTAGGCCTTGGAGAAATACAAGTACGAACAGTCCCTGGAGCACACAAGCCAGTTCATCGAACGTTTGGAAGAGGAGCTTGAAGAGTACCGTGAACACCTTGCCCGATTCAAAAGAGCAAAGGAAAACGCATCACATATTTCTTCTGGCAAAATTTGAAGGTATGTAAGACTGTATGAGTTACTATCTATTTCCTAGGGAAATATGTCACTTGAGCTTCTAGTTTTAGTTGCATCAGTAGTTGAAAAGAAAAGTTACTCATAGAAACACCCTCACATTAATCAACAATCACTTTGTCAACCAATTGTATACAAGAATCTTCTAAGATATTACACAGCTTAATTTCATCCCATATAGTGATCTTCTTCTTCCCCAGTGGGGTAATCTAAAACATGCAAACCTAAAAGGGAAACACAAAACTAAAGAAGCAAAATAATCAGCAACAACAATCTCTTCACAGTAAACACATCGGAGCTAGATGCGTCAATCCCTTTTCAGTAGGCCTTGGCATTTTGACACGAGGCTAAATGATGGGTGGAAACGATCTTAATGAGTTTTCCAGGAGTGGTAATCAGCTGTGAATAGACTACAAACCCGTTGATAGCTCTTCAAGGAACTCCCCACAACCTCCACTCCGCCATGGGCACCAAACAAATGCCCAAATGGCGAACAAACCCTGCAAGCCAGTGCCCTTCTCTATCTTGAACCAGTCCTACTGCAGAATATATGCACACGAGAAATAAGCACTTAACCCAATGAACTTCATATGGGAATCATTCATATCATTTTTTTCTTATCTAATTTATCAATTTAATATACAAATACACAGTTTATTGATATTTACAGTCTAGTGGCAAATTATTAAACTGAATCCTGAGAGGTAAAAAAGGGTGAGTTAAGCATACCAAGGAGTTGTATTGTGCAGGCACACATCAAGTTGGTCTCTCAATTATTTGTTCATCAATCTTGACATAAGAAATGTGCTCAATCTTATGCCACTCTTTCCCTTCATCGCTGTTGAATCTCTCGCTTAGAAATGGACATCCAGATATTTCTAGTTTCCCCAATTGAGCAAGGTTTTGCATGACACCAGATTTCGGCAAAGACTTCAATTTTCGGCATCCGTGAATAGATAATTCCTTTAGAGAGGAGAGGTTGCCCAGCCAGTCTGGAAGGCTTGCTAATTTGTCGAATTCTTCAATGCACAAGGATTCAAGTTGATTGAAGAACTGAAGCTCGCTTGGCAGAAAAATAGCCTTCGGCCACTTGTATAAGCTCAACCTTTTTAAGCCCCTGGGAATGTGTCTAAAACCATCAAGTTCCTTGATCTCCTCACTGAAAGCTCCTATCTCCAAATACCGAAGGTTGATGAGGTGACTTAGGCATCCTGGAATCCACATTTGCCGCGAGAAATGTGTTACTATTAACAGTTTCAGATGGATCAAATCCGTCAAATCAGGGATTGAATCTAACTTGGTGTTTAGTAACACCAATGTCTCGATGGACACACAACTCTCCAAGCCGTGAAGTATGCTTAGCCTCTTGCACTGTGTAATTCTCAAAGTACGCAGCGACGAGAGTCCATGAATGTTTGGAAAAGATGTTAGGCTATCACAACACATTACATGAAGTTTCTCAAGAGAGCCCACGCCTTGCAAAGTCGGTGCAGTAAGGAGTAAAGGACAATTGCTGATCTCCAATTCCTTGAGGCATGGGAATACCACATATATTGACCCTGAAGGTTGAAACCAATCTATCAGCTTTGGCATATCTCTCAAACGAAGACACTTCAATCGGGGAAAGAGGATTTGTCTGCTCCTGTCATTTGCTTTTCTATCATTTTTGTGATAGAAATCAATTCCAATTTCCTGAAGGCTTTCCATTTTATGAATCCTGATCTCTTCAAGAGAACCAAGTTGCCCAAGTGCTGGAAGCTGAACACACTGGTAGCAAGAGACTAAATGCACTGCCTTCAAGTTGTTCATATTAGGTAGCCAAGAGGAGAACCCGGTGCCACCAAAGTTACACACCGAAATCCTTATCAAATTAGAGTGAGGATGTAACGCTTCCATTATCTCTTGATCGTGACTACTAACCGTAGAGGCTTTCGGTTGTTCATTCCGATTCCGCCACCATAGCGTGAGATCCGCAATTCCTGCTTTTGTTTTCAGACTAGCTTTCATAGCATCTTCTTTGCAGTGTATGTGTTCTAGCCCTCTGATTTCTATCTTACCACTGAGCTGCTGCAAACTCTTTAACTCTTGTATCTCCAATCCTTTCTTTTCTTCGAGTGCAATCCCAGGAAGTGTCCTAAGACAAGCCAGTTCTCCCATCCCCTTCGGCATTTGCACTGGCTTTGTTGTAAGAATATGCCTCAAATTTACTAACAAAGTAAATGTTTCTGGCAATTCAACAAGGTGGTCACATTCTTCAAGATCTATGGTTTGTAGATTAAACAATGTCCCTATGGACTCAGGCAAGTGTGTGATCGGATTCTTACGAACACTCAAGTATCTGAGATGCTTCAAACTCCCAACAAAACCCGGAACCTCTTCTAGGCCACAATCTATCAACTGTAGATCACGCAACAGTGTTGATTGAGTGAGCAAATCTGTAGATAAGGTAGCTCGGTTACAGATTAGAGTGCGTAGATTAGTCAGTGTATTATTGCCTTGTAGAAGTTCCCCAGAATTCCCACCACATATTTGTAGATGTTCAACTTCAGACGCATTGTGCAGATGATCATAAGCGCCCTCAGAAATCAAGCACGTATCCTTATAAATGAAGTGTGCGAGATCATGTACAAGATCATGCATCCACAAGTAACAACCATCGGGGCGATTATCCATTTTTAAAAGACGATTGGCCACCAAAGCTGTTACGTAAGCTTCACCAATGCCCTCCATGCTCCTGTGATTTTCATCTGTTGCCTGGATGAATCCCTGAGCCATCCAAGCTTGGATCAATCTTGATTGAAGAAGGTAAGTGCCTTTCTTTATGGCAATGGAGCAATGAATAAAACATTGTTTCATTTTAGGATCAGGTAGATGATGGAAGCTTAACAGTAGCCAAGGCATAATATTGGACTGGTCTAATTGCCATATCTGACTTCCTTCAACTGATTGCCATTCGCTCTCGGTATTCATATTACCCAACAATGACCCCAATGTTATGATCGCCAAAGGGAGGCCATCACACTTAGTCAAGATTCTTCTCCCAATACCCTCCAAATCTGACACCTGCTCTGGAGACTTGTTGGCCATTGCAATTTCTGCAAATAGTCTCCAAGCGTCGTCGTCACCTAGGTCCTTGAGTTCATGAACCAAAGAAGCACGCATTACCGATGCAACTTTCGAGCTTTGAGTTGTTACCAGCAGCCTGCTTCGTGTCGAACGCGTCACTCTGAGCAGTGAACTTTCCACAGATTTCCATCGTTGTTCATCTGTATTCCATACGTCGTCAAGAACAAGCAAATATCCTCTCTTTTCTTTTTGTAGATGTTGTTGGAGCTTCTCTTCCATCGCACCATTGTTATCTAGATTCTGTCTCCTTCCAGTTACAGTTTGAAGCATCTCGTCTAAAAACCTGTCCAGCTTAAAATTATCCGAAACCGAGATCCATGTTCGCTTTCCGAAATTCTCTTTCACAATTTCACTGTCATAAACCTTCCTCGCTAGAGTTGTCTTCCCCGCACCTATCAACAACAACATGCACATCAATTGTGTATACATGGGATGGGCCCGGAACAATACATAAACTCAAGAGGGAGGAGTAGCCCGCCAACATTATATAGGTTGTTCAAGTAATCTCAGTATTTCTGATGTGGGTCAACACATTCGAACATATAAATTACTAATCAACAAAGTGATTACTTAATTAAGCAATTTGAAAGGAAATATAGGTACCTGATCTTCCAACGATGACAATGGCAGGTAAATCATGACCGTTGTTTGGACTACATAGCTTGCTGACAATCAGCTCCTCATCATGCCGTCTTCCTATAACAACTGAGGTACTGGGACTCTCTCTTAGACCTCTTATATGCGCGGAGAGATCACTTGTTTGCTTCAGGTAACTTGGAGGAGCCTTTCCTACGAGTTTTGCCAGCATAAGCGTCTGTTCTGCTTCTTTATAAATCTCACAAGTCATAGACATAAACTCTGCCACCTTACGAGCAATGTTAATCTGGATAGATTCCCAAGAGACCAGTTTAGTTGCTACCATTAACTTCCCCGATCGCAACATTTTGTGCTTCAATTGTTTTCGGGTTCTGTCGTAGGCTAGCTCATCGATCAAATTATCAGCAAAGATGGCGGCATTGCTGACGAGTCGCAGCCAGCGAAGCACGAGATGATTCTTGTCACATTGCAAAGGATCAATGCATTCGACATCGCTTAGAACAGCTTCTAATTTGGAGAGTTCCTTTTGAAGGGAGCTCAAGTCTCCGAAGATGGCGAATTTGAGGCCCTCGATTCGGGAGGTTTTGGACACAGCTGCAACAATTTTATCGGATACCCGACTCACAAGGCTTTTTGCCAATGGTGTAGCTACGCTTACCAGAATGCATTCCAGAATCATTTTTTTGTTTTTCCTGTGGACAAATATAGAGTGAGGAAGTCAGTTAGTCAGGCAGTGTGAATTTAGAGTCATGCCCTCATCCACACACTTGTTTTGGTTCAATAATACAGGATGAATTTCTAATAATACATGATCAACTTTCGAAATCAAAAGTGTCCTCATTTGTGCAAAGGAATTCTTATTTGGATGAATTTCTAACAATAGAGGATGCACACAAGGGATAAATGTTAAAAAAAAAAATATGAAAACAAAGGGATAAAGGTTAACATAATACTGGTATTATAATGTTAAAATACACATAAAACATTAGTTAGTTATTATAAACTATACATCATGGAAAATATTAAATTATGGACTGATCTTATTTCCATACACATATAAATTATGGTTTTCAATATAATTTTTTTTTTTTTTTTTTTGCAATATATCAATTTTTGAAAAAAAAAACTTTGGATTATTACCAATTTATTATTTGTGACAGAAGTTTTTAATAAAAATATACCTAGATTGTGTAATGACAAACTTTAATTGCTAAAATATTATAAACTGTTCTATTAGTATATTATATTTTTTCATAAAATATACATACATTGTTGACAAATCGCATTTTGCTTGGTCATGTTTCTTATGACTTTTTAATTTTAAAATGACATTTATGTAAATTTACATGATTTCTATACAACCGCGTCATAATGATATGTATTTTGGAATATTAAACTAATGAACATAATCAATTATTGATTAAACATAATTGATAATTGCTTAAAATTAAAAGCTAAGTATATTGAGTCTAAAGGATCTATTATCTATTTTATATATAATAAAGGAGAAGTCACTTAAGACACGTGACACTTTCTCCTTAATCGTAGTCGTATGAATCAATCACATTTTTTTTGAAATAACCAATAAATATGCATAAGATAAAATTTTATTCTAACTCTATTTAATCAATATATCTATATATGTATAAGACAAAAGTTGACCCAATTTGATTAGATATGGATATTAGTCGTATGAACCAATCATAAATTTTTAAAATAATCAATATATGCATAAGATAAAATTTTATTCTAACTTTCATAATTCTTAGTCGTGTAAATTAGATCTATATACATAATATTTTTCTAAAAAAAGTACATGTTCGGTGAATCATGGAATTTTTAGATTTAATTTTGGATATAATTCATTTGATGTGTATTAGATAAAGATACTTTGTATTTTTTTAGATATAATTTTAGAATAGTTTAATCACAATTTTTTTTTATGAAAGATCGCTTTTGTGGATAAAGAAAAAAATTTCTATCTTGAATGTATTGATAAAATTTATTCTAACTCTATTTAATCAATATATCTATATATGCATAAGATAAAATTTGACCAAATTTCAATAGATATGGATATTAGTAGCATGAACCAATAGCAAAATTTTGAAATAATCAATAATGCATGAGATAAAATTTTATCCGAACTCTATACATAATTCTTACCCATGTAAATTAGATCTATATACATAATATTTTTTAAAAAATTTACATGTTCGGTGAATAATTTTTATATATTGACAAAATTGTTATCAACTCATGAAATTCTTGGATATAATTCATTAGATGTGTATTAGATAAAGATTCTATATATTTTTTTAGATATAATTTTGGAAGTGTTTAATAAATTTTTTTTATTGAAGATGTATCGCTTTTGCGGATAAAGAAATAAAATATTCCTATTTTGAAGGTATTGATATATATATATATATATATATATATATAAGATATATTTTTAGATTTTATACATATATAATTATGGATAGATTTTTGGATTTTGGCCTATATATACTTTTAGATTGTTAATGTTATTTCACAAATGTTGACGTCTTCTCCCTTCTTTTTGGTGTTGTTCTTACAAGTTATTTACGACTTTGTTAATTATATGTATATATTATAATATTTTCTTTTAATTATATGTTAATTATGTAACAATTAAAAAGTATTGAAAAAAATTAATTAGCTGATTAAATGGATTTTTTTTCTTCAAAATATTCACTAAAAAATAATTATTTACCCTAATATTCACACATTTTAAATATTTACAAAAATATTCATTTTTTGCAGTATTGTCAGAGAAACGCGGGTTCAAACCGCGTTTCATTCATACGTTATAAAATTTGAAAATAAAGAAAAAAAGGAAAAAAAATTAACGAATAAAATGCGGACTTAACCCGTGTTTTATTATTTTATTTTTTAAATGACAAATTATAAATAAAAAAAAAAGGAGAAGCGCGGGTGCAAACCGCGTTTCTCCCCCTGAGTTGCCGGCGCCAGATCGGAGCCAAAGGGAGGGAGGTAGCGGGGAGGAAGGTAAGGGGAGGAGGACGGGGGCGTGGCGCCGTCGACGCCGGAGGGTCGGTGGTGGAGGCCGGCTCCGTTGGTGGCCTCCGTCTCCGCTCAATTTCACGCGTCTTCTCCGGGCGGGCGTAGATCTGAGGTCGGGCAAAGGGAGGGAGGCAGCAGGGGACGAAGGCGAGGGAGAGATGGACACCAATCGACAAGGCCGGATTCGTCAACCTCCATGTCGGAGTTCACCGATTTCTGCTTCCGGAAGGTCGAGGCAACGAAACCGATCTCAAATCGCCGAGTTCTTCTCCAGGATTGTCGAAGGTCGAAGGTGACGAGGGGGAGATGCAGAGACGGGATGAGCCATGGCTGGAGCTTGGAGGAGGAGTATGTGCAGCACTTGGAGACGGGAGCCGCGGAGACGGGATGAGCCATGGCTGGAGCTTGGAGGAGGACTAGGAGTATGTGCAGGCGTGCAGCGCTTGGAGACGAGAGCAGCGCTTGGCCGACCTTGGAATGAAGGAGAGACGCGGGTTAAACCCGCGCTTTACTCTTTCTTTTCTTTTCTTTTCTTTTTAATTTGTCGTTTAAAACAATAAAAGAATAAGACGCGGTTTGAGTCCACGTTTTATTTATTTATTTTTTTCCAGCTTTTTCTTAAGTTTTAAAATTTATAGCGTAAGAAAGAAACGCGGTTTGAACCCGCGTTTCTCTGAAAATACTGCAAAAAATGAATATTTTTGTAAATATTTTAAATGTGTGAATATTATGGTAAATAATTATTTTTTAGGGAATATTTTTAAAAAAAATTCGATTAAATGGGTATTAATATCAAATTTATTTAAATTAAAAGGGCAAATTGCAAAAAATAGCATGGACTTTAAGGGTAGTTGCATCTTATGGCACGAACTTTTAAAAATTAAAAAATAATCACCAACTTTGGTGGGTCATTGCATCAATTGGCACAAACTTATGAAATATTTAAAATAATCACCAACTTTGATCCGGTTGCATTCAATAGCACATCTACTTTTTTAAATATCACCTCTTATTAATATTCTTTAAAAAAAACCACCCAATTTTTTTTATTAAGATGCTCATATTTCATTTTTAAAAATAATTTATTTTCATTATTCAATTTTAAAAATAATTTATTTTAGAAAAATATTAATTTTTTACCTTTTTTTAAATCACCCTTTGTTAGGCATGAAACTAGAAATTAAAATTCGGGTGGGTTAGATAGGCTAAATTTTTCTTATACACATAATTTTTATTAATAAAACCCTTAATTTAACAAATAATTGGATAAATTTTTTTATTAGTTTCCTTTAATTTTGTACCTATTATTTTATTTTTTAAAAATGGGATGGCCTGGAGCGAACCCCAACACGACCCTCGGTCTATGACTACCCCTTGCTAACTTTTAATACATTTTTTAATTTTTTTAACCCACTCATAATTTCAAATTTTTAAAAATCCATTTTTCATGTTTATAAACTCAATTTCAGTTTTTTTCTAAAACAACATTTAAAAAAATTGTGATATTATTTAAATTTATATATTTTCAAGAAACTAATTTTTCATTTTAAGTACATTACTTAGTATTTAATTTTTGAAAAAAATGTGATGTTATGAAGTAAATAAAATTAGTTTTTTTTAACCAAGATTAAATAATGAAGGTATTTAAAGAAAGGAAAAAGTAGTACTTTCGAAATAAATTATATTTTAAAAATTGAATAATGAAAATGTATTATTTTAAAAAATAAAATATGGACATCTTTATAAAAAAAATTTGAAAATTGGGTGGTATTTTTTGCAAAGAATGTTACTAACAGATGATATTAAAAAAATAAATGTGCTACTGAATGCAACCAAATGAAAGTTGATGCTTATTTTAAATATTTTGTAAGTTCGTGCCAACAGATGCAATGACCCATCAAAGTCGGTGATTATTTTTTAATTTTCGAAAGTTCGTGCCATAGAATGCAACCACTCTTAAAGTTCATGCTTATTTTTGCAATTTGCCCAAATTAAAAAAAACTGCACACGGTGCGGGTACTGAACTAGTTTACGGTATATTTTTTAAGATTTTTCAATTTATCAAAATTAATTATATTTATTTATATAAGTCATAAAATGTTATCAAAATATAAATAACCAAGATAATATTTTATTATATAAACCAGTGTAAGTTTCATGCACGAAGTGTTCATACAGTTAAAAATTATACTCCCTCTATTAATTAAAACTTGTCGTTTACTATTCATGCACGCTTTTTTAGAATGATCAAAACTATATGAAATATTAGCTTTTTTAAAAATTTGTTTTTATAAATTCATACTTAATAGTAACAAGTATGAAATTATTAAAAAAATATATTAAAAAAGTTAATATTTTATATAGTTTTTAACACCTCAAAAAACGTGCATAAATAGTAAAACGTCAAGTTTTAATTAACGGAGGGAGTATATTGCTTATGTAAATTTTTTATTAAAAATAGGAAAATTTCTTGTTTAGTCCTCAACATTTCACATTCGTATCAAATGAGTTTGTAACCTATCAAATGAATCATTTAGCTCCCTGACGTTTTCACTCGGGTTTATTGTCAATCCTACCATTAAATATTAAGCGATGTTGGAGGAACTAGTGTTCTCCATGGTCTCGAGTTGTCAAGGACAAACCTCCCAAATTCTTAATTTGCGCTAAGTGTTTATACATTAAAAAGGTCAAGCTATCGTGAGAATATGAGATAATGGATCGACAATATCAAGGTTTATGTCCCTGAGGCCTGAGGGACATGCCCAGCGAAGAAAGGAAAGAGGAAAACATATCTTCGAATATATAGAGATCAATGAAGAAGGCAAGAGTCAAAGAGCTAGCAGACACCAACTTTTGGACTGATAACTGGATTGACACCAATCCATTGAGTTCTCATCCACAATGTCCACATGTGTTTAACTCGCATGAAAAGGTAGCAGACCATATTATTAATGGGAAATGTGGATAGATAAACTGAAGAGGTGCTTACCGGAGTCTATGGTTAATGAGATTTCTTCTATTCACATTCCTTCTAGGCCTTTCGAGGATAGACTATATTGGTGGCCAGATAAACATGGTTGGTTCACCACTCATAGTGCACATAAATTTCTGACAAGTAATAGGATGAGAGAAGATGATCCATTCAATTGGATTTGGAAGCTAGATGTTATGCCTAAAATTAAAAATTTCATGTGGAAACTATGTCATGACGGATTGCCCACAGTTAGATTAGCCACGCGTGGAATTCCAGTGTCGTCTACTTGTGGGTTATGCAACGACGTCGCCGAGGATCAAGCCCATCTATTTCTTGAATGCCTCCCACAAGCCTTAGCCAATTTTCTCCCGGTCGCTGACATCGGTACTATTTCCTCGATTCTTCATAATTCGAGGGATTTCAAATCAGTCCTCTCCTTCGTAGGGGATCATACAAACGACGGCACAAAAAGTTCCCTAGCAATTTGCTGGTGGTCAATTTGGCTTTTAAGGAATCAAACAACGTTCATGGGAGGAAAGATCCCCACTAGTACCGATCTATTCAAAGTTATTGAGAACACATCTTCCAATTGGAAAAAAGCGCGTGACATTAAGGACAAGTGGGGCATAAACAATAGTCATTCGACCAGACCTCCGAATATTCAACCTTCACAACAGTGTAGGCAAAAATATTGGAAAAAGCCTCCGCAAGGGGTCTTCAAACTAAATTTCGATGGATCTTCTTTGGAAAATTCGGATAGCTCTGGAGGATTCATCATTAGAGATTGGAAGGGAGACCCGATCCACATTGGCGGGAATCGGTTGGGAAAACAATCACCACTCAAAGCAGAGGCTTTAGCTCTCTGCCTCGAACTTCAAAAAGCTATAGAACTTCATCTTCCGAACATTATCATTGAAGGTGATTCTCTGATTATAATCAAACATCTTAGAGACTCAGTAAAATGCCCTTAGGAAGCTGAACTTATTCTCTCCGAAATCAAATCCCTTCTCTAAGGGATAGAAGGCTTTAGTTTCTTGCATATTCCCCGTCAATGCAATATGGTGGTTGATAAGGTTGCACACCTTTGCCATGTTGCTACGGGGAATGAGATTTATATTGATCTGGTCCTTCGGGACCTCATCCATAAGGATGCCTTCGGATAGACCACTCCCTATTCGAATTCTTACCTAATCAAAAATAAAAAAAAACGAGCTAGCAGACACCAAAGGAATATGGATGTGAAGATATTGAGCATAGGAGATCTCCATAGATAAAATAATATTATTCTTCATTTTATCTGATGATTATCTATAGTTTCATTTTTCATCGTTTCATAGAATATGTATTAGGATTATATGTATATGTAACGGGTTTAGGTATCGAGAGAATAAGGCGAATACTCGAGCATCTAAGGTTCTAAGGTTACAATTGGTAAGTTTGTGCATCGGGTTGTACTAGTGAAGTTGTAGGTATTCCTTTAATAAGATAAGTAGACCTATATTTGAAAATCCTCTCCAAAGGCAAATGGATGAGTGATTTTTATTTCGCACTACTTGTACATTGAAGGTTTTCAATGTAAATCATTTGTCATGGAAATCATTTGTCATTTTGTGTGCCTTTCCTGCCTAATTTACTTTAGTAACACTAACACATCGTTATCAAGGTACATTTTTGGTATAATTAAACTAATTTATGGGTAGATACATTTTTGGTAAAAAAAAATATATATCTAGATCTAAATAAAATTACAGCAGCCAAATTTTGTATATTAATTTTTTTTAATCACTTTGGTTATTTAGTATATTTATGTTACATGAAATCATTTGACCTAAAAATTCCTTTGGGTTCATTTTCGCAAAATCGAGCAACAATTTAAAGGAAGGCAAAAAAATATTGTCCGATTAATTTCAGTTGATCGATATGCGCAAATTAAGGAAGCTAGCAGCTTAAAATTTGAGAAATTGCCATGTTGAACCATTAAAACACAACGCGCAAAAATTTTTAAACTCGATTGAAAACTCGTTCACTTACCTAAGCAAGCCGAGTTTCAACAAGATTTTAAACTCGGTTGAAAACTCGGTCCGCTCAAATAGATCGAATTTTATGGAATTTATAAAATTTCCTTTAAGTTATAGTAATATTTATGACCAAGTAGAATTGTTTAAAGTTCGGGTCGAGCTTATTTATTTCCTAAACAAGTCAAGCTTGATAAAAAAAAATTAAAGCTCGTTTAAAAATCGGGCTCGACTCGAGCTCATTTAACAAACGAACCAAGTTTCAACATGACAAGCTTGACTCATTCTGCTCGAATAACACCCCTACTCTCAAATCTCCAACAAGTAGATCTAAAGTGAGGAGTTAATGTTTCTGTTCTATATACCGGAAACAGATGTTATATGCACTTTTTAATGGATGAATCCAGGATCCATTGTGATTACAGTGTGACATCTATCCAACAATTTTTGTAAGTTGTAAAAAAAAATACACGGACGGATCCTATATCCGTCCGTTGTAAGAAACATAAATAAATAAATTATATAGGACGAATCAAGGATCTATCGTAATAGGTTAAAAAAAAAGAGAGAGAGTTGTGCTACTGTGAGTTTGTTACCAAAAAAAAAAGTAACAACAATAAGGGCGGATATGGATCCACCCTTTGTAAAAGGAAAAGACAAGGAAAATTAATATAAGAACAGATCCATGATTCGTCCTATATAACCCCAAATTACGGACGAATCCTAAATCCGTCCCTATATATATTTTTTATAACTTATAATGATTGATGAACAAATGTCATCGTGTGGGTGAAACGAATTCTATATCCGTTTGACTGGAGTGCATGTAGCACCTACAATGGATGCATATAACCACCCGTTAAACATCGATATGTAGAGTAGAAATTCTTCATTGATCCTCCGGAAAACCGGAAAGATGATGCAAGTAAACCAAACCAATCTCAAAGGCACTTACCTGAAAAATGAATATATAGGTGGTGCTGCAAAATCTACCTAGCTAGCTTCTTCCCTGAATCTTGGTTCAGGCTGCTGGCAGAAAGTGGTGCTCAGTCGATGGGCACTGCTTGTTTTGTGGAATACATGTTTTGGGTTCGTGCGTTAGCAATAATAATATTATATAGAGAGGAAAATGGAATTTTAATTGGTCGCCCGATCGACTGCTTATGCAAATTAATTAATGCAAGTTGGTGATAGTGATGCAGATGCAGTGACTGGTCGATAAGGTAACCCTATTGACTGTAGACGACTACAAAACACGCAACAAATAAGTCCAAACAAAGTTGCAAATTGTCACTTGCAGTTGCCGGCTTCAATAGGTAACTAATACTCCAGGAAGTTGCCATATTCTGGAGAATCTTTTTATTCAATTAGGTCACGCTAATTGCGTCACGTATTTTGTACTGTATATAATAAAACCGTCTTTCTATTCTATGTCTTAAGGGTACAGGATAAGAACCTTAATCGGGAAAAATTCTCTACAAAAAAAGAAGCGATCCTATAAAAGCAATATTACAAAAAGCTAAAATGATTTAAAATTAGGAAATCTTTTCCGATTGAGGTGATTATCCTATGTCCCAAGAATATAGGATAGAAAATCCGATAATAAAACTGTAATTGAGATCAATCTTTTCAAAGAAATTTCAACAATTCAAAAAATTTCGAAAATTCTGTACACAATGGTTGTATTCTAAAAAGAAAAAAAAAATTGTAAATAAGGGTATATACTATATAACCTTGAGTAAGTAGACCAACCATTCTCCGTCGCAACTTACAATTATAATGAAACCAATCAACCATTCTCAGTTAGAAATAGAATATATCAAACCAACTATTCAGAACAAGAATTTCTTAGATTACAAAATTCTACGGATCCTACCAAAAAAAATTCTAAAATAATTAGTTCGGTACCTTTGTTTTGAAATAGAGAAATTTGTAGAAAACCACCCGATAAATATGAGTTTTTACACTTAATCACCTATTAAATACAAAATTACAGAAATTCACCTATTAAATGTTTTTTGTTAACAAATCACCACCCACTACATATTTCCATTAGAATTCCATTAAATATAGTATACTTTAATATACTTAAATTTTAAAGTTTAAACTTGAATATATTTAAATTATATTAATGGTAGAGATACAAAAAATTATATTAATATATTAGGGGCAAAAATGCGTAAAAAAAATTATATTCTATATTTATTTGGAGGGATGATGTTCTAAATATGAAAAATATTATTGAATTTTATTTAAACATTTAAGCAAACTTTAATAAAGATACTTTTAATAAAAATACTTTTGAGCCTAGAATTTTTTTTAAAAATATATTAAGATAATTTTTTTCATTGTTAGTATATAGTGTAGGTGATTAAAAATGAAAGAAAATGAGACATTAATTAAGAGTATATTTAAAGGATAATTTTCTTAAATTTGATCAATAGTGAATCTTTGGCAATCGCCAATTTGAAATTCCCCTGCGTAACACTCGAGGAAGCTGCATTCTAGCCGACGGACTCAAATTTCTTTTTTTTTTTCTTTTTTTTTCCCAAGGTGATTTCGCATGAAATAGGGATCTTTGGCGACATTTATGGACTCGAGGGTGAGGCGCCGGAGATGCTCGCACCGGTCGATGGCCTCATTCCTGGAAGGAGGTGGCGCCATCACTACTGGCTTGGAGAGCGAAAGCGATAGGAGGGTGGAGGGCGACTACGAATCCTGGGAAGCATAGAAGGAGATCGAGAGGAGGGTGGATATGATGGGGTGTAGGACGCCTAATTAATTTTCAAAAGGGCTAGATACCTAATAAGTTTTTATAAAAGGTATATTAGGCCAAATTTTCAAAAAAAAAAATGGTGATATGGTTTGAAGGACCAACTCCTTGTTGTAAGCGTCAAGGAGTTGAAAATATATTGAAATGTACATGCATATTCCCAACTGCTTGCAATTATCATATCATTCACCAATAATCCCCACAAGAGCAAGAACCATCTCTAAAATGGTGATTTTCTGTGATGCGAAAGGAGGATTTCCTTTTCATCTTGTCTAACATCATGGAGGTTTGTCTCTACCAATGGAACATAACCGACCTTGCTCATCCTGCTCCAGAGCTCTTCAAGCTTCGCGTATATCACCTGCTTCGCGGATGGGTTCGATCTCCTACAAAAAATGGGTGGACCTTGCCTTTCATCTCCGTCCAGCTCATTCCAAGCTCTTTTTTCACCTCACTTTCCTTCATTAGTCTCCTCACCTTGGAAATTGGCTTGATCGATTAGGGCATGTTTGACATGCACACTTTTTAATTTAGCTTAAGATTATAATCTAGATGAAAATTTTAATCTAGCTTAAGATTAAGAGCATCTTGTTTGACATGACTATTGATTATCCAAGCTTTTTGGAGATTAAATGGTAAGATTACTAATATGGATATCAATAAATGAAAGAAAAAATAAGTCTATTTTATTTGATGCATGACTTTACAGTCCGATCATATTTGACCTAGGCTATAAAGTTTCTTCATGAAAGAGAAATAATCCATGACTTTATAGCCCAGCCACAAGGTCGGACTATGAAACCAAAATCACACACAATCAATAAAATACTCCTCTTCACCCATGAACAAATAATTAGCCTAACAAAGAACCAATTTTTGCTTCAACCTAAAGTGTTGATACACCAACACATAAGAGCTCAAAGACACATGTAGGCTCAAAGCCGTTGTTTAAGCACATCAAGGGACCTGTAGTAAGACGATCAAAATGTATAAACTAAAAACACATTAACCTAATATAGCTAAGGTAACTCCCAAAATCAGGTATTTATCCTATCAGAGAGTTCCCATCTAGCTATCTACAAAGTTAACCCCCCAAAAAACATTAGAACAACTAACATTGAAAAGGGAATGGATAAATATTAAATGTGTGCCTCAATTACAACAATGAAATCTCAAATCTCAGTATTGATGCTTACAAATTCCTCTAAGCCACTTAGCTAGGTCTGTTCCAAAGGGATATTCCCCGTCAAATTTTTCCTATACAATGAGATGTTGTGTGTATGGGGCACCCTTTAACAGTTTTAAAAATATTAAAATGGGAGTTTTTTTTTTAACTGTGTAGGGGGACAGGTTATTTGGAAGCTTAATTTGGTTAAAATTTGAAGTTAAAAAACAATTATTTGTAATAGCTTTTTACCTATTTATTTTGTTTATTTGATTTAAAATTACCATAATACCCCTAAAACAACCAAATAAACTCCATTTTTTTACAAATAAACTATTTTTTGCCCTATACGAAGTTTATATTATTCCATAATCTTTGAACCTTTATTTTATGAAAATGACCCAAAATAATACCAACTATCACATATGAACAAAAAATAATACGAACTAAAAAAAGTCTCAAAATAATACAAATTACCCACCTATAAACCAAAAATAATACAAACTTTAAAATCAACTAAAAATAATACAAACTATGAACTTTTAACTCAAAATAATACAAACTTTTGAAGTTGGACTAGGAGAAGTATCAACACAAAACATTATTTACAAAAATTACAAAAATATGAGTATATAGTCACACTATGCACAAATACATCCCCTTTATTTTTAAATACACCAAAACCACTATTTATTTATCCAACTTAAAAAAAAACACTTTTTATTTTGAAATTAAACAAAATCACTTTTTAAAGTTAATAGTTTGTATTAAGTTAATAGTTTGTATTATTTTTAGTTGATTTTAAAGTTTGTATTATTTTTTATTTATATGTGGATAATTTATATTATTTTGAGATTTTTTTTAGTTCGTATTATTTTTTTGTTCATATCTTATTTTGAGTCATTTTACTTTATTTTACACAATTTTTCTATTTCAATTTTTTTTAAATTTCAATCACTTTTTCGACCCGCCCACGAACCCATGAACGGGACAAAATAAGCTCTGTCTGATTTCCTTGATACTAATAACTATGAAAACCCAACTCCGTAAGCATAAACCCCCCAAAGCGTCTCTCTCGCGTTTTCTCCATTGCGTTCCCCATCCTCAGCCATCGCCGTGGGACTCCGCCACCACCATAATCGCCGGCGAGAAGGAAAAGAACTGCCAAAGCCTTCGAAACGAAAGGATTGAGAAGTTGAGACGGTTGGCGAGGGATTGCGCAAACAATTCCACCTCCTCAAAGCCTTTCAGACCGTACTCTGTGGCCTCCGGTTCCCCTACGTCGGTGCAAATTGCCTGGTACGTTTCCTCCTATGCACGACTTATCTAAAAGTTCCCTTTTCAATTCCGAATTGGTCAAATTTGCACATATTTTTTAGTGGAGGTAGTATAATGTGGAGTTTAATGGTGATTTGGACGGGTTTGCTCACGCGGTGGTGATTGTGAATGTAGAATTCGGATTTGCGATCACTGGATTTTGGTTTAACATCTGCATTTTAGAGTGGTGGCATTGTCAAGGCAAAAGCAAATGATAAAAAAAGAAGTCAATTTTGCCACAAAGTTTGATGGAGATAAAATTGCATTAGCACTTATCAGTGTCACTCAATTACACGAACTTCAATTATATCATCTAAATGAGAATACACAATCGAGTCCGGGTACGTGTTCATCACATATGCTTTGTCACTTGCATATCACTCCATTGTCATCATACAAGTGTTTACTATGGCATACCCCCTACCAACCTTCCCCACCTTCTCCATTTCTTGCTTATAGTTATATATAGATCATTTTTGGGCTGGGTGCCTTAATGTGCTCCATGTGTTGGTTTGACAGAATTCTTGAAACTCGACTTCTTAGCATTTCACTTGCTATTTATTTTTCCTTTGGCACCTTTTCTTTCAAACCTTTCTTAGGTATCCCTAATATTGATTACATTAACAATACTTTCAGTTGTTGAAAAAATTGGCCAGCAGATGGGAAATTGGTGTTGTCAAATCTCTTAGGTTAGCGAAATGGTGCTGGCATTTTCTGCTGGGAGAATAAATCGAGCTTTACGCTACATAATCAGCAGCCAAAATCCATGTTGCCGCACCATAAGGTGGTCTCCTCATCCTTTTAACTTGTTATACCAGATTTGAAGTTAATACTAATTCCATAGACATGTGCTAAGTTTGCAAGGCAACTTTCATGCTCTCAGAATGGCTTTTGTGTTTTTTGTACAGAAACTGTTTGATCCACGACCAGATTGCTTGTTGCTCTTCAAATTTCCCAATTAATCTTTTGAGGTCCTCACAATATTTGCAGAAGAAAGTTTTATTCAATGCAGTGGAGTTGAGCTTGTTTCATTGTCAGAATGATATTCGGTCATGGGATAGTGTGGTGAAACGGTTGGGCTTCAGGGGAGCTCACTTTTCTTCAGTTGAGATAAAGGCAGAAGATGATGTTGTCAGGTTTCGTGTTCAAAAGTCACCTGGTGATAATACTGCTGAAGATGAATTGCCATTGAGAAAAGGGAAAACGGAAATAAAAAGGAAGAAACCATCAAGGAAAGCAAAACTCAAGGAGTTGAGATTTTTCCGGCTTAAGGCGAAGAAGAAGGTGAAATCTCCAAATCCTGAAGTTCGTTTGAGGTATAAGCTTGAAAAGGTTAGAAAAAGCCTTTAATGGTATACACATAATGATGGAATTAGGGCATCATGAAATATGCAAATATTTCTTACCTATAGTCCATTTGTGATTTAATAAAATAGATGCCTTCTTAAAGGAAACTGTGAATTTGATTCCACAGCCTACTTAACTAGCATTTGCTTGAGATTTTCAAGAGCTTATCTCTGTTAATTTGAGAGCTTATCTCATTTAATGGAAAATTTAGAATTCCATTATTTGTTTCGCCCATTTCCATTTATTGACAATTGTTAAATGATTGAAGTGCACAGCATAATTTGTGATTTTTTTTTTGAAATACTCCATGGTCTCAATTTTTGTGAACGATAAATTTTCAACTTGATTGTAATGCTTAAAGATGTCAGAAATTATGAAATACATTATTATAATTTTTGTTTCTTAGGGATTTTCAATATCATGCATTTCCTTTTCTGCGCAATAGAGAATGATCTGAAAACATTTTATCTGGAGAGACAAGTATAGCTGAAGCTTTCGAAAATGCCAATAGATGGTATTCTACTATTCTGTTGCTGTTCAGAAGATGTAATAGTTTCTTGTGGAAAGCACAACTTATCAAATAAGTCAAATTGAAATGGCTTTCAACACCTCACTATTTTCTTTTATAGGCCAAGCGGAAGGAAGAGTGGTTGATTGAAAAACTGAGGAAATTTGAATTGCCCAAAGCCGCACAAGAAACACATGATCCTGAAATGTTAACTGAGGAAGAAAGGTTTTATCTGAGGCGAACTGGTGAGAAAAAGAAACATTATGTTCCTGTTGGGAGACGAGGAGTATTTGGGGGTGTTGTACTTAACATGCATCTGCATTGGAAGAGACATGAAACGATAAAAGTTGTTTGCAAACCCTGCAAGCCTGGGCAAATTCATGAAGTAGCTGCAGAGCTTGCTCGTTTGAGCAAAGGCATACCTATTGACATAAAACCTAACAACACTATAATCTTCTACCGTGGAAAGAATTATGTCAGGCCGGACATTATGTCCCCTACAGATACACTGTCTAAAAACAAGGTAAACCTACTGCTGCTAAAATGATGATTCCTGTTCTTTCAGTTGGCTACTTCTATTTCCAATACAGTATAATTTTTTCAACCTAGGTAAAAAATGTATTAGTGGATCATGTAAATGAAGAACTTGGATACCTCTTTTTCGTGAGGTGTAGTCACTTATAGATGAAATGTACCTAAGGTTTGGATATCTTGGTGCATTTTTGTTTGTTCTAAAAGAAGGGGATATAGGGAGGACATATACCCAGGTAACTTAATATGGTCCTTTAGGTCTCCAATCTCACGAGTTCTATTTCAGATTATATTCCATTGTGCAGAACCGTATTTGACCTAGAGGAGGTGCAGAGCTGTATTTGACCTATAGGAGGTGCAGAGTTGTTTATAACATTATAATTTTTTAATTAGATAATGTCCAAGGTCCCATACTCTTTGTCCCTTTGAACACAAAAATAATAGAGACTGGAACATTGGAGTTCAAATGCTCCAGAGTCCCCACCTACCAGCAACGGTGTAGATAGATTAGGTTACTTACCATTATCACTAAGGAAAACTTCCTTCTTTATTGTTGGGCGGGAGGCTATAGGTCTTGATATCTTGAGGGAAGCTGTTTGTGGGCAACCGTATGTTATTTGTCATAGTTTGTAGTACCTGTTTAAGCATACAAAGAGGAACAGTTAAATATTGTACTTGTTGCTGTCACTTGCCCTTCATTTATTTCAGCATAACTAGTTTTAACCTTTTCTGATAGCTTCTCATAGAATATGTGTTGTTTTAGGCCTTGGAGAAATACAAGTACGAACAGTCCCTGGAGCACACAAGCCAGTTCATCGAACGTTTGGAAGAGGAGCTTGAAGAGTACCGTAAACACCTTGCCCGAGTCAAAAGAGCAAAGGAAAACGCATCACATATTTCTTCTGGCAAAATTTGAAGGTATGTAAGACTGTATGAGTTACTCCCTCCGTTCGGTAAAACTTGTCATTTTAGAGTGTTATTTTTGTTCAAAAAAACTTGTCATTGTAGGTATTTTGCCATTCACTTTGCAAAAATGCCATTGATATGATTGATAGTTTGTTAGTTGTAGTTTTCGATAAAGTAAAAAAGGAGGGTAATAATTGAGGGTAAATTAGTACATTTGTTAATTGCCTTAAAACTTGTGAAAGAAGCTAAAATGACAAGTTTTGCCGAACGGAGGGAGTATTATCTATTTCCTAGGGAAATGTGTCACTTGAGCTTCTAGTTTTAGTTCCATCAGTAGTTGAAAAGAAAAGTTACACATAGAAACACTCTCACATTAATCAACAATCACTTTGTCAACCAATTGTATACAAGAATCTTCTAAGATATTGCACAGCTTAATTTCATCCCATATAGTAATCTTCTTCTTCCCCAGTGGGGTAATCTAAAACATGCAAACCTAAAAGGGAAACACAACACTAAAGAAGCAAAATAATCAGCAACAATAGTCTCTTCACAGTAAACACATCGGAGCTAGATGCATCAATCCCTTTTCAGTAAGCCTTGGCATTGTGACACGAGGCTAAATGATGGGTGGAAACGATCTTAACGAGTTTTCCAGGAGTGGTAATTGTTGGAAAGTCTTTATATTAGACTAATAATTTTTTAATTTTTTAATTTTCCACAAGGATTAGAAGAGGGATTTATGTAGTTCAGTTTTTGGAATTATGTGGTGTGGACATATGGCAAGGGGGGGTTACTGATCTGTGTGGTTCCTGATATGTGGATCAGATTTGTCAGTTGGTTACTTTCCCGCCAACTGCCATAACTACATTAACTGCATGATAACTGCAGTTTAGTAGTTATTTCCCTCTCCTATAAATACACTAACTCGGTCTCCTTTATAGACAACTTGAAGAAAACAATTCAGATTTGTTGTCTGATTGTTTTAGGGCTTTGTTGTATCCTTAGGAGTGAATTTGTCTGAACCCAACAACAACTAGTGGGGACGAATATCACTTAAAAGAAAGTGATCTTTATCACGCCTCAAAGCACTAAAAACCCCAATGTACCAACAATTTTTAAGTGATATTCGTAATGGAGGCAAGATCACAAGCCGCAGTATTAACCCTAATACATCAAGACTTCTTCAAACTGGATCGATTTGATGGAACCAACTTCAATCGATGGAAGTACCAGATGATGTTTCTACTCACTGCGCTGAAAATCTCCTATGTTCTGGATGATGACCTGTCGGTTATCCCTGATCCAGAAGATGACGAAGAAGAGGAAATCAAGGAGAAGCGAAAGAAACGTGATGAAGATGAGGTGCTGTGCAGAGGACACATATTAAATCGCCTCTCAAACCGGCTGTACAATTTATTCACTGCCATCAAATCACCAAAGGAGATATGGACCACGCTAGTGGCGAGATACAACAATGAGAAACAAGGGACAAATAAGTTTTTGATCATGAAATACTTCGAATTTTCAATGACTACTAACAAGCCTGTCATGGATCAAGTTCATGACTTGCAGAGTATCGTTAATCGACTCAAGGAGTTGAAGGTTGAGATATTTGAATCACTACAAGTAGGTGCAATTGTTGCTAAATTGCCAACTACTTGGAATGATTACAAAAAGAAACTCCTACACACCACAAAAGAGTTGTCCTTGGAGCAATTACAGAAACATTTGCGGATAGAGGAAGAGACGAGAAATCAATACAAAAAGCAAGTAGATTCTCAATCCGACTCTAAGGTAAACCATGTTGCTGGAGAAAAATCTAACAGAAATACTGGCCATAACAAAAGAAAGAAGGGCTAGGAAGGAAACTCCAACAACAAGAGGTACAAGAAGGATGACAGGGACAAGAGGCCCAAATGCCACTATTGCCACAAACCAGGGCACTTTAAGAAAGAGTGCATATTCTGGAAGAAGAAACAAGAAGAGATGAAGAACAACCAGGCTAATATGGCAGAGAAGGAGACAACTGAAATAGTTGCTATGGTTTCAAATCTGCATATTGGTATGGTCATTGAACTGAACATGGCTACAACAACAATATCCAGAGATCGGTGGTATGAAGCCACTGAGAAAGAAGAAGGTGTTCTGATGGGAAAGAACAATGTTGCAAAGGTCATGGGAAGAGGCCGTGTTGAAGTTCAGTTTACTTCTGGAAAGAAAATGACATTAACTAATGTCTTACATGTTTCAGAAATTAGGAAGAATCTTGTTTGTGCAGATCTCTTGTGTAAGGTGGGAAGGAAAATTGATATTAACTAAGGGTGGTGTATTCATAGGCAAAGGATACTCTTGTGATGGTATGTTTAAACTAAGTATTAATAATAAGATGAATGATTCTACTTATATTGTTGAGTCTTTTACTACTTTATGGCATATGCGTCTTGCTCATGTTAATTTTAGATTGGTGAAATTTATGTCTAAGCATGGAATGATTAAATGTGATAATCATGCCTTTGATAAAGATTGTGGAGTTTGTGTTAAAACAAAGATGACAAAGAAACCTTTTCCAAGTGTGGAAAAGACAAATGATATTCTAGGATTAGTCCATTATGATATTTGTGAATTGAATGGTGTATTAACTAGAGGAGGAAATATATATTTTATTACCTTTATAGATGATAAGTCTAGATATACCTATGTCTATTTGCTTAAAACAAAAGATGAAGCATTTGAGAAATTCAAAATTTACAAGTGCTCAGTTGAAAATCAGAAAAGCACAAAGATCAAAATTCTAAGAAGTCACCGAGGTGGTGAATATTTCTCAAATGAATTCTCTGAATTTTGTGAGAATAATGGTATTATTCACCAAAGAACAGCCACGCCACAACAAAATGGATTGGCGGAAAGGAAAAATAGAACGTTGTGTGATATGGTGAATGATATGATGATTAATGCCAAATTGCCCTCAAATTTATGGGGTGAAGCATTATTGACAACATGTCATCTACACAACAGAATTCCTTCTAGGAAAACAAAGGTTTATCCTTATGAAATATGGAATGGAAGGCAACCTAATCTGGATTACCTAAAGGTATGGGGTTGCATAGCATTTTACAGAATTCCGGATCCTAAAAGGGTAAAATTAGGCCCTAAAGCAAAAGTGTATTTATAGGGTATGCTATGAATTCTAAAGCATATAGATTTTTGGATTTGGAATCAAATGTGATCATTGAATCAAGAGATGCTCAATTCTGTCATATGGGTTCCAACACAATGGTGCGGATAAGTGTGTTTACACTAAATTCATTGCAAAATATAGTGTAATCATATGTCTATATGTGGACGATATGTTAATAATCAGCACTAGTATGGATGGGGTAAATGAGACTAAGGACTTTTTGAAGTCACAATTCAAAATGAAAGATTTAGGCGAAGTTGATACTATTCTAGGTATTAAAATACTTAGAAATAGTGGGGATTTTGCCTTGTCTCAGTCTCATGATATACACAATATGTTAGAGAAATTCAAGCATCTTATGGTTAAAGAAGCTAACACCCCATATGATGTTTCATGCAAATTGCATAAGAATTCGGGCAGATCAAATTCTCAGATTGAATATGCAAGTGCAATTGGTAGTCTAATGTATGCAATGCATAGTACAAGACCAGACATTGCATTTGCGGTGTGCAAACTTTCTAGATATACAAGTAATCCTGGGATTGAACATTGGAAAGCTATAACTAGAGTTCTTGGTTATTTGAAAAGAACAATTGATCTTAAGCTATGTTACAGTAGCTTTCCTGCAGTTTTAGAATGATATAGCGATGCTAGTTGGATATCTAGTGCAGATGAAAACAAGTCTACAAGTGGATGGATGTTTACCCTAGGAGGAGGAGCAATATCTTGGGCTTCAAAGAAGTAGACTTGTATAACTCATTCCACTATGGAATCTGAGTTTGTAGCGCTAGCTGCAGCGGGAAAGGAAGCAGAATGGCTGCGAAATTTTCTTTTGGATATTAAGTTGTGGCCACAACCAATGCCAGCCATTTCTGTATTTTGTGATAGTGCAACAACTATGTCTAGAGCTTATAATAAAGTTTACAATGGAAAATCTAGACATATAAGTCTAAGACATGCTTATGTCATGCAGTTGATTGATGAAGGTGTAATTACCATTATATATGTAAAGTCTTGTAAGAACTTAGCAGATCCGTTTACAAAAGCACTCTCGAGAGAAGTGGTGAGAAACACTTCAACTGCAATGGGTTTAATATTACACTAAAGTCACCTAAGTGGGAACCCAACTTTTTTCTAGTTACAACTAGATAAAGAGTTTAATGGATAATAACAAGCTCTAGATAAGTGGCTTGATTAGCGCACTAAGTTAGTGCATGAAAGGAGGCTGAATATATGATATTCTTAATAAGATTCTTCATGACATCATAGATGTTGATCCATGAATCTTACCTATGTAAACAACAAAGAGTGGAGTTGCTCTCAACGAACATGTGTTTACTTTCGTAAATTGTTTATGAAAACTAAGGTGAAACTCAAGGCAAGAAATTTTACCAAGAGTTGTGAAGGAGTGGATAATGTTATATCCGATGTTGGCCTAAGAATCTTGGTTTAATGAATTAACCACCATTGATTCTGTTAGCATTTTGATGAGATGATACTAAGTAAAAGTTTAAGTTGAAAAACACTTTTATTGTGTATAGCATTATGTGAGTAAAGTCTAATATCTCAGACTTAGTGGGGAATTGTTGGAAAGTCTTTATATTAGACTAATAATTATTTAATTTTTTAATTTTCCACAAGGATTAGAAGAGGGATTTATGTATTTCAGTTTTTGGAATTATGTGGTGTGGACAGATGGCAGAGGGGGAGTTACTCATCTGTGTGGTTACTAATCTGTGGATCAGATTTGTCAGTTGGTTACTTTCCCGCCAACTGCCATAACTACATTAACTGCATGTTAACTGCAGTTTAGTAGTTATTTCCCTCTCTTATAAATACACTAACTCGGTCCCTTTTACAGACAACTTGAAGAAAACAATTCAGATTTGCTGTCTGATTGTTTTAGGGTTTTGTTGTATCCTTAGGAGTGAATTTGTCCGTAACCCAACAACAACTAGTGGGGACAAATATCGCTTAAAAGAAAGTGATCTTTATCACGCCTCAAAGCACTAAAAACCCCAATGTACCAACAGTAATCAGCTGTGAATAGACTACAAACCCATTGATAGCTCTTCAAGGAACTCCCCACAACTCCACTCCATCATGGGCACCAAACAAATGCCCAAATGGCGAACAAACCCTGCAAGCCAGTGCCCTTCTCTATCTCGAACCAGTCCCACTGCAGAATATATTCACACGAGAAATAAGGACTTAAGCCAATGAACTTCATATAGGAATTATTCATATCATTTTTTTATTATCTAATTTATCAATTTAATATACAAATACACAGTTTACTGATATTTACAGTCTAGTCACTAGTGGCAAATTATTAAACTGAATCCTGAGAGGTAAAAAAAGAGTGAGTTAAGCATACCAAGGAGTTGTATTCTGCAGGCACACATCAAGTTGGTCTCTCAATTATTTGTTCATCAATCTTGACATAAGAAATGTGCTCAATCTTATGCCACTCTTTCCCTTCATCGCTGTTGCATCTCTCGCTCAGAAATGGACATCCAGATATTTCCAGTTTCCCCAATTGAGCAAGGTTTTGCATGGCACCAAATTGCGGCAAATACTTCAATTTTCGGCATCCGTGAATAGATAATTCCTTTAGAGAGGAGAGTTTGCCCAGCCAGTTTGGAAGGCTCACTATTTCGCCGAATTCTTCAATGCACAGGGATTCAAGTTGATTGAAGAACTGAAGCTCGCGTGGCAGAAAAATAGCCTTCGGCCACTTGTATAAGCTCAACCTTTTTAAGCCCTTGGGAATGTGTTTAAAACCATCAAGTTCCTTGATCTCCTCACTGAAAGCTCCTATCTCCAAATACCGAAGGTTGATGAGGTGACTTAGGCATCCTGGAATCCACATTTGCCGCGAGAAATGTGTTACTATTAACAGTTTCAGACGGATCAAATCCGTCAAATCAGGGATTGAATCTAACTTGGTGTTTAGTAACACCAATGTCTCGATGGACACACAACTCTCCAAGCCGTGAAGTATGCTTAGACTCTTGCACTGTGTAATTCTCAAAGTACGCAGCAACGAGAGTCCATAAATGTTTGGAAAAGATGTTAGGCTATCACAACACATTACATGAAGATTCTCAAGAGAGCCCACGCCTTGCAAAGTCGGTGCAGTAATGAGTAAAGGACAATTGCTGATCTCCAATTCCTTGAGGCATGGGAATACCACATATGTTAACCCTGAAGGTTGAAACCAATCTCTCAGCTTTGGCATATCTCTCAAACGAAGACACTTCAATCGGGGAAAGAGGATTCGTCTGCTCCTGTCATTTGCTTTTCTATCATTTTTGTGATAGAAATCAATTCCAATTTCCTCAAGGCTTTCCATTTTATGAATCCTGATCTCTTCAAGAGAACCAAGTTGCCCAAGTGCTGGAAGCTGAACACACTGGTAGCAAGAGACTAAATGCACTGCCTTCAAGTTGTTCATATTAGGTAGCCAAGAGGAGAACCCAGTGCCACCAAAGTTACACACCGAAATCCTTGTCAAATTAGAGTGAGGATGTAACGCTTCCATTATCTCTTGATCGTGACTACTAACCATAGAGGCGTTCGGTTCATTCCGCCACCATAGCTTGAGATCCGCAATTCCTGCTTTTGTTTTCAGACTAGCTTTCATAGCATCTTCTTTGCAGCTTATGTGTTCAAGCCCTCTGATTTCTATCTTACCACTGAGCTGCTGCAAACTCTTCAACTCTTGTATCTCCAATCCTTTCTTTTCTTCGAGTGCAATCCCAGGAAGTGTCCTAAGACAAGCCAGTTCTCCCATCCCCTTTGGCATTTGCACTGGCTTTGTTGTAAGAATATGCCTCAAATTTATTAACCAAGTAAATGTTTCTGGCAATTCAACAAGGTGGTCACATTCTTCAAGATCTATGGTTTGTAGATTAAACAATGTCCCTATGGACTCAGGCAAGTGTGTGATCGGATTCTTACGAACACTTAAGTATCTGAGATGCTTCAAACTCCCAACAAAACCCGGAACCTCTTCTAGGCCACAATCTGTCAACTGTAGATCACGCAACAGTGTTGATTGAGTGAGCAAATCTGTAGATAAGGTAGCTCGGTTACAGATTAGAGTTCGTAGATTAGTCAGTGTATTATTGCCTTGTAGAAGGTCCCCAGTATTCCCACCGCATATTCGTAGATGTTCAACTTCAGACGCATTGTGCAGATGATCATAAGCGCCCTCAGAAATCAAGCACGTATCCTTATAAATGAAGTGTGCGAGATCATGTACAAGATCATGCATCCACAAGTAACAACCATCGTGGCGATTATCCATTTTTAAAAGACGATTGGCCACCAAAGCTGTTACATAAGCTTCACCAATGCCCTCCATGGTCCTGTGATTTTCATCTGCTGCCTGGATGAATCCCTGAGCCATCCAAGCTTGGATCAATCTTGATTGAAGAAGGTAAGTGCCTTTCTTTATGGCGATGGAGCAATGAATAAAACATTGTTTCATTTTAGGATCAGGTAGATGATGGAAGCTTAATAGTAGCCAAGGCATGATATTGGACTGATCTAATTGCCATATCTTACTTCCTTCAACTGATTGCCATTCGCTCTCGGTATTCATAGAACCCAACAATGATCCCAATGTTATGATCGCCAAAGGGAGGCCATCACACTTAGTCAAGATTCTTCTCCCAATACCCTCCAAATCCGACATCTGCCCTGGAGACTTGTTGGCCATTGCAATTTCCGCAAATAGTCTCCAAGCATCATCGTCACCTAGGTCCTTGAGTTCATGAACCAAAGAAGCACGCATTACCGATGCAACTTTCGAGCTTTGAGTTGTTACCAGCAGCCTGCTTCGTGTTGAACGCGTCACTCTGACCAGTGAACTTTCCACAGATTTCCATCGCTGCTCGTCTGTATTCCATACGTCGTCAAGAACAAGCAAATATCCTCTCTTTTCTTTTTGTAGATATTGTTGGAGCTTCTCTTCCATTGCACCATTGTTATCTAGATTCTGTCTCCTTCCAGTTACAGATTGAAGCATCTCGTCTAAAAACCTGTCAAGCTTAAAATTATCCGAAACCGAGATCCATGTTCGCTTTCCGAAATTCTCTCTCACAATTTCACTGTCATAAACCTTCCTCGCTAGAGTTGTCTTCCCCGCACCTATCAACAACACGCACATCAATTGTGTATACATGGGAGTAGCCTGCCAACCTTATATAGGTTGTTCAAGCAATCTCAATATTTCCGAGTTGGGACAACACATTCCAACAACATATAAATTACTAATCCACAAAGTGATTACTTAATTAAGCAATGTGAAAGGAAACATAGGTACCTGATCTTCCAACGATGACAATGGCAGGTAAATCATGACCGTCGTTTGGACTACATAGCTTGCTGACAATCAGCTCCTCATCATCCCGTCTTCCTATAACAACTGAGGTATCGGGATTCTCTCTTAGACCTCTTATATGTGCGGAGAGATCAGTTGTTTGCTGCAGGTAACTTGGAGCCTTTCCCACGAGTTTCGCCAGCATAAGTGTCTGTTCTGCATCTTTATAAATCTTACCCGTCATAGACATAAACTCTGCCACCTTACAAGCAATGTTAATCTGCATAGATTCCCAAGAGACCAGTTTAGTTGCTACCACTAACTTCCCCGATCGCAACATTTTGTGCTTCAATTGTTTTCGGGTTCTGTCGTAGGCTAGCTCATCGATCAAATTGTCAGCAAAGATGGCAGCTTTGCTGACAAGTCGCAGCCAGCGAAGCACGAGATGATTCTTGTCACATTGCAAAGGATCAATGCATTCGACATCGCTTAGAACAGCTTGTAACTTGGAGAGTTCCTTTTGAAGGGAGCTCAAGTCTCCAAAGATGGCGAATTTGAGGCCCTCAATTCGAGAGGTTTTGGACACAGTATCAATAATTTTATCGTATACCCGATCCACAAGTCTTTTTGTCAAGGGTGTAGTTACGCTTACCAGAATGGATTCCAGAATCATCATTTTGTTTTTCCTGTGGACAAATATCGAGTGAGGAAGTCAGTTAGTCAGGCAGTGTGAATTTAGGGTCATGCCCTCATCCGGACACTTGTTTTGGTTCAATTTGTAGACACACGTGACTCGTACGACACATGAGATTTATAAACTTATTTTGTTAGAGTTAAGCAATATAAACTAAATTGATTAACATCTAAAAGTGTTACATGTATACCAAATGAAATTAAAGGTGTCATCATTTGTGCAAAGAAATTCTTATTTGGATGATTTCTAACAATACAGGATGCACATAAGGGATAGATGTTAAAAAAATACTAAAATGCATGAAAACACAGGGATAGAGGTTAACCTATAATGTTAGAATACAAATAAAACATTAGTTATTAAAAACTATACATTATGGAAAATATTAAATTATGGACTGATCTAAATTATGGTTTTCAATATAATTTATATTTATTCTTTTGCAATATATCAATGTTTGAAAAAAAAAACTTTGGATTATTACCAATTTATTATTTGTGACAGAAGTTTTTAATAAAAATATGCCTATATTGTGTAATGACAAACTTTAATTGCTAAAGTATTATAATCTGTTCTATTAGTGTATTATATTTTTTCATAAAATATAGTACATAGATGGTTGACTAATCGTATTTTGCTTGTTCATGTTTCTTATGACTTTTTAGTTTTAAAATGACATTTATGTAAATTTATATGATTTCTATACAACCACGTGATATGATATGTATTTTGGAATATGAAACTAATGAACATAATCAGTTATTGGTTAAACAAAAACAACAACCCAGTTAATCCGCGTTTAAGCGGGGTCTGGAGGGTCAGGATGTACGCACTCTTTTTTCGAACAAGTCGAGAGAGTGTTTCCAATAGACCCAGAACAATAGGGCAGTAGAACCACATAGTTGATAATAACCAAGATATTATTTTATTAGATAAACTAGCGTATGTTTCAAAACGTGCATGGAAAGTGTTTATACAATGTAAAAATTATATATGGAGTATTGTTTATATAAAAAAAATTATTAAAAATAGGAAAATTTCTTGTTTAGTCCTCAACATTTCACATTCGTATCAAATGAGTTTCTAACCTATCAAATGAATCAGCCATGTACGTCCCTAACGTTTCTACTCGAGTTTATTGTCAATCCTACCATTAAATATGAAGCGATGTTGGAGGAACTAGTGTTCTCCGTGATCTCGGATTGTCAAGGACAAACCTCCTAAATGCTTCATTTGCGATAAGTGTTTGTACAGGGAAAAGGTCAAGCTATCATGAGATTATGGATCAACAATATCAAGGTTATGTCCCTAACGGACAGTCCTAGTGAAGAAAGGGAAGAGGAAAATCAAGACATAACCACACGTGCTGCTCTAAATGACAAACCGATTAATATTTAATGGAATGATTACTCTTGAACTTGGATAGAAACATGCATGAAGTGAATGAGTCGTTTGATAGATTAGGAGACTTTGAGATCTTTTATATGAACTTGTACTTGCTAATTGGATATAGATTAATAACAATTATAATACTCCATCCGTCCGAAAATATATGTCCTTTGATATTTTAAGGAGATCTTTTAAAAAGTTTGTAATCACTAAAAAAATTATTAAATTTTTTTTGATAATTTAGATAGTTTTTAATTTTTTTTTTTTAAAATGTGCTAAAAAGTAAAACGGCATATATTTCCAAGCGGATGTAGTATAATTAAACTAATTTATGGGTAGACACATTTTTGGTAAAAAAAATATCATCAAGACTATAGACAAGATATAAAAAACGTCAATTGTCAAGATAAATATTGTTAAATTACAATCAAATCATTTTTTACTTATCAAAATATTTACAAAATAGACAGAGACCTGATGAAAACCCTAATCAAACTCAAAATACGCTTTTACTGAGTAAGGATCTCCTACACCCTACAATAAGACTCTTGGTGTAAGACAAAAATATTTGAGGTACTTTCTAATGATAAAAAAATATAAAAATTATATTTATATTGTACATGTCAAATAACATATATTTATAAACTTTTGTAATAAAAATGATATTTAAAAAATATTAAAATTAAAAGAGCCGTTATTTTAGAATATTAATTGTAATACTTATTAAAAATATCATTTTGAAAGAAAAAATATACAAATATATATTATTGGGCATGTACAATGTAAATATAATTTTTTTTTATCATTCAAAAATACCTTAAATATTTTTGTGTTACACCAATGGTTTCATTCATTGTAGGGTGTAGAAGATCCTTACTCGCTTAAACTCGAATGCAATTCAATGAATCAATGAACTGCAAATAGATCCAATTAATCTTCAACCATATACTAATTAATAGATCCAATTAATCTTCAAAATCTCCATCAAAGCCATTTCTTCATCACCGACGGCTCCACTGGCGTCTCTCATGGTATCCGTCGTCCTCATCTCCATCCTCGGCTTCAACCCTCCAAGTTCAACGAGGCCAAGGACTCCAACCGCCTCGTCTCCGACATCGAAGTCGTAGTCTTTAGCGTCGATGTTAGGGATTCCAATTTCCAATTCCCCGCTTGAATGCGATGTGGAAGTCGCGGTCTCCAACCGTCTCACCTACTACGTACCTTCCGAGTTCGACGAGGCCAAGGACTCCAACCCTCCAATAGATGCTTTCATAAATTGAATTACTTGAATGCTATGTGGAAGTTAATTAAAGAAATACCAAAGCATAAGATTTGAGATCTTCAATTAATCTCTTTTGCGATGTGTGTTTGTTTCGATTGATTGCTTTGGCCTTGATTATGTTTATTTATCCTATTGATGTTTTGGTTATCTGTTTGATGTTAATTCATGGTATTCATGTTTTGATTGATCTTCAATCGCTTAATTGTAAATTGATTTGCCAACATGATATATTTGAGAATTGAGGTTAAAAGGATGTTTCGATAAAATCACCCTTTAAATAGGGTGTTTTATTGGAAATCCCCCTTAAAATTAAAATTGCAGTAAAGCACCTGTTAAACCCTTTTTTTTTTTCAAATTCACACCCATCACCAAATTTTCATTAATTGAATGTTAAAACATATAAAAAGTCAATTATTTCCCTTGTTTTTATTATTATTTTACTTTATCCAATCGGTATTAATTAATTTTTACTTTTTTTAACTTTTCAAAAGTAAAAAACTCTATAAAATATCATTTTTTATATAATTTCATACTTATTAGTAAAAACATTCTATAAAAAAGTAGATGTAATTGATGTTTTATATATTTTAAAAGGTGTATATTACTATAAAGGGCTACATGAAGAAAATAAATTTTTAAAAAATGATATTCATATAGTTTTTATTATTCTAAATATATGTTCGATCACTATTCCACACACATTTTTATAATAATGAAAATTAAATGAATCATTTTTTTAATTTTTATTTTCTTCAAATATCCCTTTAGCAATACACATTTTTTTTAAACATATAAAAAAAAAATTACACGTCATTTTTTATAGAGTTGTTTTGTAAGTATGAAATTATTTTTAAAAAAATAATATTTTTTGATATTTTATAGAGTTTTTTACTTCTAAAAAATATGTCAAAAAGTTAAATATCAACTAATACCAATTGAATGGAGTAAACTAATAATAAAGCTAAGGGTTATAATTGAATTTTCATACACTTTAACATTCAGTTAACGAAAATCGAGTGATGGGTGTGACTTTGCAAAGAAAATGGTTTTAACGGGTGGTTTTCTACGATTTGAGTTTTAAGGGGTGGTTTTTCACAAACATCCTATTTAATAGATTGATTAATGAAAATTGTTATTGAAAATTATATTTGTTGACTACTTTTTCTTTCAAACTCTCCACTAATTGGTTGAAAAAGTTGGTAAACATTTAATAAATGAGTAAGATTTAGAAAAAAAAAATGTATACAACCAATGATAATTAATATTTTACTTAAAACTTGTATCAAAACCTAAAACGACACTTATTTTGGATCGTATGGAGTAATATGTTATAATCAAGTAAAACTAATTAAAGCTCGAAAAAAGCTCGGGTCGAGCTCGTTCATTCCGAAACAAGCCAAGCATGATCAAAAAATAAAGCTCATTTAAAAATTGGGCTTGGCTCGAGCTCGTTTAACAAATGAACCAAGCTTGAACATGGAAAGTTCGACTCGTTCGGCTCGAATAATACCCTTACTCTCAGATCTCCAACAAGTAGATCTAAGTGAGGAGTTAATGTTTCTGCTCGATCTATACACCGGAAACAGGTGATATATGCACTTCAACGGACGGATCCAGGATCCGTTTGTGATTACAGTGTGACATCTATCCAACAATTATTGCAAGTTGTAAAAAAATACACGAACAGATCCTATATTTGTCCGTTGCAAAAAAAAATTATATAAGATGGATCAAGAATCCATCCTAATAATATTAAAAAAAAAAAGAGAGAGAGTTTGTGCTGTTGGGAGTCCGTTACCAAAAAAAGCAACAACAACAAGGGTGGATCCATACCTTTGTAAAAAAAAAAAAAAGGAAAAATACAAGAACAGATCAATGATTCGTCCTACATAAGGTACCCCAAATCACGGACGGATCCTAAATCCGTTTATTTTTTTTATAACTTGTAATGATTGATGGACAATGTTATCATGTGGATGAAACGGATTCTATATCCGTCCAACTGGAGTGCATATACTATCTGTAATGGGTGCATATAGTCACGGTATCCTCTGGAAAACCGGAAAGATGATCCAAGTAAACCAAACCACTCTCAAAGGCACTTACCTGAAAAATGAATATATAGGTGGTTCGGTGCTGCAAAGTCTAGCTAGCTAGCTTCTTCACTGAATCTTGGTTCAGGTGGCCGGTGGGCGGCTGGCTGAAAGTGGTGGTTCGCTATTGGATAAGAGAGCTTGGTTAGGATCGATAAATTGCTCAGTCAATGGGCACTGATTGTTTTGTGGAAGACATATTTGGGTTTGTGTGTTAGCAATATATATACAGGAAAATGGAATTTTCATTGGTCGCCAGATCCACTATGCAAGTTGGTGATAGTGATGCAGTAACTGGTCGAAAAGATATCGTATAGACCGTAGACGACTAAAAAACATGCAACAAATAAGTCAAAAAAAAGGGCAAAATTGAATAAACCACCTAGCAAATTACCCTTTAAATATAGGAGTTTGCGAAAAACCACCCTTTAAAATAAATTCATTTAAAAACGCTTCGGATATATACACCGCAAATCCACACGTTTCAAATGACGTGCAAGCACGTCGTAATTAACGTGCAAGGTGGATAGACCTCAAAGCGTGCCTACGTGCACGCACGTAATTTTTTTTAAAAAAAAAACGTATTTGCATGTCAAAATAGACGTGCAATATTGCACGTCATTTTTGAGAGGGAGACCTCGGGGGTCGAGAAATGCCTACAGAACCAACCCGTTGCCATACGAGGAGTTAAGGGAAAGATTTGAGAGAGAAGAAGCACGTGCTGCTCGACATCGTCCACAAGCGACATCAGCTCGACGTGGACGTGATGATGTGTTCGGAGGGTTCAACTGGGGTCGAAACAACGTTGATCCCTTCATGCTCGGTTTGACAGATTTCGAGCCTTACGTGTCGAGTCTGGTCGCCCTTTACACTTTTCCTAGATTTTATTCCACCAGTTTATTACAATTATGGATGTAAACCTTTTTTTCCATTCCTTGTAACATTATTCGCATATTATTCGAATGAAAACCTTAACAATTATTGCTTGCCATTTAATTATCACTTGAAATGAAACTCACAAATACTCGGAATGACTAAGACTCTAAATCATAAACCTCCACTAGCTAAACCCATCAATTTCTTCAATTAACCCTAAAAAACCATCCGTAAACCCTAAACCCTAAACCCTAACTAGGGTTTGCACGTCCTTAACAACGTGCAAATACCCTAACTAGGGTTTGCACGTTGTTAACGACGTGCAATATTTGCACATTGTTAAGGACGTGCAATATTTGCACGTCGTTAACAACGTGCAAACCCAATTTTGCTATCGACGTGCACAGTCCCACACCTGCACGTTGTTAAGGACGTGCAAGCACGTTAATAAATACGTGCAAATCCTTAATCACCATTTGTGGTGTATCCAACAAGACCCTTTAAAAAACACTACCCATAATCACTTTTCATTAAAATTTTATTAAGTAAATCGAAATTACCCTTTTACCCCTTATATATATATATTATTTTAAGGTTGTTAGAAAGAAAATTTTGTTATATTTTTACGTTATCAATATAGCGATTGTAATCTTATTTTAAAGATTTAACTAAATATAATTTTATATCAATCCAAGGAGATAATAAAATATGGGTTTTTACACTTAATCACATGTTAAATACAAAATTACAAATTACAGAAAAACACCGATTAAATATTTTTTGTTAACAAATTACCACTCACCACATATTTTCATTAGAATTCTCTTAAATATAGTATATTTTAATATTTTATACTTAAATTTTAAAGTTTAAATTTGAATATATTTAAATTATATTTATAGTAGAGATGAAAAAAATTATATTAATATATTAAGGATAAAAAAATGTGTAAAATTTTTACATTCTATATTTATATTTATTTGGAGGGAGGATATTGTTGGTCATCAATCATCATGCTCCAGAGCTCTTCAGACCATCTTTAATGGTGGTACTTGAACTATCACAACCCTATTTTTAAATAAAAAATAAAAATAAATGCAAGAGTTGAGGTGAGAATCAAGACAATCATTATAAGTGAGTACCATTAAAATGATACTCAATCTTACACAATATTGTATCTTAGTTTTATCCAATGAACAATAACATATGAGAACCGCTTTTTTTTCTACACCCACAAAGATTTAAAAATAAAATGAAATATATGTTAAGATATTTTTATGAGTATCATGGTTGTACGTTTAAATATCTTAAAATAATATGACAATAAAAAATATAAAATATGATACTTAAATTGGATATCATGGCTAAAGATACCGTTTATATCTCCTTGGTTCGCGGATGGGTTGGATCTTCAACAAGAAATGTGTGGACGTCACTTTCCTTCATTATTATTGTCACTTTCTCTTTTTTCACGTCACTTTCCAGCTCATCCCGGGACCCGCCCTCTTTTTTCACCTCACTTTTCTGGGCTCTTTTTTGGACAAAGCTAGTTTTTGATAATTCATAGTTTCATACACCTCCAATTAAAATGCAGACACTTGTTTGTAGAATTTTTTTTATTAAAAAAAACTTAAATTAAGAAAATTAAAATTAATCTAATTTATAACGGTTAGTGGTGAAATTTAAAATTATTCACCATCCAATTTTTTTTTTAAAAAAAAATGTATGTTTAATATTATTTTTCTAATTTCTAATTTATACCTTTAGAATATAGCTAGGTTAATTATTCAAATTCTATAAAGATTCTCTTAAATATACTGATTTATCCATTTTAAAAACTTTTATATAGTATTTGGACATTGTTATTTAGGCCAACATATTCTTTTTTTTTTATAACACAGGCCAACATATTCTAATCAAAGTCAAAACCTTGTGATTTGTTTTATGATGTTCCTATATATATACACCGCAAATCACGACGATAATTAACGTCAAAAAGGACGTTGTACAAAACGTTAGATTGGATGGTGTTAGTAGAGAAGTTGTTGATGTTGCTCGATGTGAAGTGAAGGATTGGGTCAGACCGAATTGGGCTAGTAACGTCGGATTGGATGTTGCTAAGTAAAATATTACACAATCTCTCTCTCTCACACATACACACACAAAAAAACGTCATTTTGGACGTTGTGAATCAATTTTTTAAAAATATTTTGTATTAGGTCCGATCTGATCCGTATTATCAACGTTCAATCCGACGTTGTTGCCCATCCCGACCCAATCTTTCACTGACCATTGAGCAACGTCGACAACTTCTCTACTCAACAACATCGTCGCCAAATGATTAGGCAATCTAAAGTTGTACAACGTCGACAATCTAAAGTTGTATATCGCTTCCTGGGCCGCGAACATTATTATAATGAAAAGACCAATCTATCCCTCTTCCTATCCCCTAGGCTCATCGAGGCAATTCGAAGAAATAAGAACTGAAATCTACTAAAACCCCATTAAGACATCCCACGTCCCACATTCATTACCTGTCACCTTTAATCGATTCTGGTTAAGTTAAAAAGTATACGTTGTTCTTGTTGAGAGGTTTGGTATGGGAGTGTCCTCCCACATTGATTATAAAAGATAAAAAATGATGGGTTATAAGGAAGGGTGAAACTCTAAACAATAGCTTAAGCTTTTGTGTTTGTTTTTTGGAGAACATTGAGGTGGTTTTTGGTCCAAGAGCTTCCCAATTATAATCTTCAAAATAGAGAATGGTGAGAACATATGAAGATCATTCCCTAAATTTGGAGAAAACTCTATATATTTTGGGGCGAACTCTATAATGGGAAATCTGTTGGAATGGGGCAAATAAAAATTTAAAATACCTGATTTACAATTCTCTATTTTGGAGATTGTTTTAGAGAAGCTGTTGGACATGCTCTGACTTCATAACGCGGATGGGGTTATCCCTCATAACGCGGATGCCACCTCACGCTTCTTGTGTACCGTAAGTTTTATCCGTGGATAGGTTTGTTGTATCTGTTCGTGTGCGAAAGGTATTTATTCCTCGAAAAAGGGGGTATCATCAGACATTCAGACACCTCGCCGGATGAACTGAAACTTGTAACGCTAGATTTGGATAGAGGGTCGGCCAACTGGACAAGTGTTTGAATGGAGGAGATTAAACTTGGAGGGAAAGGCCGAATTGGACGTTTCAAGGAAATTAGACGTTGTGTAGTGTAGTCATCTGTCCATTTGGGCTTAATTGCATCCCTGATAAATACGGCCCATTAAGAATGGGCAGCCCACAAACTTGGGGATAAGGCCCATTAAGGCTTAAATAAGGTAACCAATTAAACATCAACAAATTAATTAACTAGTGATCTGAAAAAACAACTGAATTGAATAGCATGCTAATTGCTAATCATAGAGCATAGGATAATAGCACTGATTTATAAATGTTTTTTAAATTAGATTTTTAAGGTTGCTTATATTTTTAGTAGAGAATTTTTCTCAATTTAGGGTCTTATCTGGGCATATGATAGAAAGACCGATATAAATTTATATATTATAATTTTATTTAATTTTTATGTAGGTTTGGGTAAGCAGTTTTTACCCCCATTTACAATATAGTAGTTGAATGAAGCAATGTAACTATTAATAGCAGTGAGATTGCTAGAATTAGAGGGGTTCCAAAATATCACAGGGATTGTGTGATAGGATATATAAAGTTTTGTCAAGTAAGGATTCTAAACCTGTGGAGTGGAGCAAAACTTGATTCTTGATCGATCGATGAGCGACAACCTTATTCTTAGATATATTGATCGATTTCGATGACACGTATGCGCTTTAGTGTCAAATGATCGCGCCAAGAAGAGGTAGAGAGAGAGAGACTGCGTTCGTCGAAGCATATATGGGGAATTAAAGAGAGTGTCTACCGGAGTTTACGTTCCTATCTACCAACTGTTTTTAAGACTTCTTTCTCACTATATTTTGCCATTTTTCAGTTATTGTCGTTGTTGTTGTCGTCATCATCGTTGCTTCCTTTCAACCACGTCCATCCTTTTTCCCTTACTCTCCTTCACTAGTTTTTGTCAAACAGAAAAAAAACACATAAATTTTCCCACATCTTTACTGCATTTCCTCCCATTTGACTCCCCACCACTCCGTTTTCGTTCTTCGTTCTCTCATCGACGTGATCATGGAATCTCCGGAGCCAATAGTTGTACATGAAGAAGTAGCCACAAGCTCAAATGTCGAACCTATTAACGACAAAAGCACAAGCGTCATCAAGGGCAAAAGGACCAAAAGACATCGACCACAATCTCCGATTTCTTTTTGTTTGAATCTCAATGACAACAACAACAACAACACACCGGAATCTGAAGGGTCAAGAAATGATATTCGTATCAACACCAACACCAACACCGAAACCTTGTTAAGTGATGATTGTGATGCATACAAAACCAAAGAAGGTGAAGATGAAGATGAAGAAGAAATTGCCAATTGTCTAATCCTTTTAGCTCAAGGCCAACCGCGCTATCTTGGCAAGAACTCATCGTATAACGACGATTATTACAAGCAACCGGTTGAGCAAAAGAAATTCACAAGCAAGAAGTTCTTGGAAACACCATATGGTGATAAAGCCGGTTATTATGTATACGAATGCAAGACTTGCTTCAAGACATTCCCTTCGTTCCAAGCGCTAGGAGGGCACCGAGCAAGCCACGTAAAACCTAAGAAGGAAGACAACAATCCAACGTCGATAGTCGACCAAGGCAAAACTCACTCCTCTCCACCTAAGACCAACCTAAATGGCTATGATGATGACCACAATTACCCCATGTACAATAGTAGTAACAACAAGAAGCCACGGATTCATCAATGCTCGACTTGTGGGGCCGAGTTTTTATCAGGGCAAGCTCTTGGCGGCCATATGAGGAGGCATCGAACACCGGGTAGTGCTCGTGTCAACAATGCCAATGCTGGATCTCGCCATGATCATGATGATAACTACTTCCCTCAACTAGCATCTTCGTTGTTACCGTCTACATTGTCATTCATGACCTCAATGAACCACAATGGCAGGCCTCCATCGACGTCGGAGGAGGCTAACAAACTATGCTTGAATTTGGATCTTAACTTGGCTGCACCGGTAGAGGATGAATCTAGTAAGATTCACTCTACAACTACAAGTCTACAACAATAGATCAGTAAAAACTAATCACCCTCGTCGCTAGAACAACAAGAACTAATTAATTATGATGCTTTCATTTCCTCGCCAATTGGATTGTTATTACTGTAAAAGAATTAGAGATCAATACTATCTTTGTAGAAAGTATGAATCTGAAAATTGTAGAGCAATGTGTTCAAGTTTTCCCACAATTATATATATAAATATTTCTTTTGTTTTATTTTTACAATGTCTTTAGCTTTAGCAAGGCAGATCTAGAGTTCTTCCTGGCTAAATTTTACGTATACACATCATTTTCATTAACAAAACCCTTATTTTAATAAATAAATATATAAATTTGTGTTATGCGAACATAGTAGCTCGAAATATTTGACTCGTACTCACTCGATAAAAACTCGGCTCGAGCTCGTTCATTTTCTAAACGAGCCGAGTATGAGCACATTTTTAAGCTTGGTCCAAAATTTGATTCGTTCGAATTAAGCTCGAATAGCTCGGATTTTATGGAATTTCTAAATTTTCCTTTAAGTTATTGTATAATGAGCAAGTAGAACTGTTTAAACCTCGAAAAAAGCTCGGCTCGAGCTCGTTCATTTCTTAAACGAGTCGAGTATGAGCACATTTTTAAACTCGAGTCAAAATTTATGCTTGGCTCGAGATCGTTCATATCCTAAATGAACTGAATATGAACAAACAATACTCGGCTCGTTCGACTCAAATAACAATCATAACTTTTATTATTTTTTCCCTTTTTAGATTTTTTTAAAATCTTTTTAAAAATAGGGTGGATTGGAGTGGACTCCAATCTAGTCCTACATCAATGTCGGGCCCATCTTGTGAGTGATGTGAAAATTGGACTTAATCAAGTTGATGAAATGTGACATAGGTATTGTATAAGTTATATATATAGAGAGAGGATTGGGTTCAAGTGAGAAGTGTTGGGTCCATTGAGAAGAAAAGAAGTGATCTGATTGGTTGATTAAAAAATAGCACAGGCGCTTCTTTTTTGTTTTTAACATCACGCGTTCTCAATTTCTTCCTCACTGCTTCACGCCTTCACCATAGCTTCTACCTCTCTCCTCCCTCCCATCAATCGACGGCAACGATGGTGCTGGCAGCGGCGTTGGACAGTGGTGGTGGCGACGTGGACACGCCACCATTGAAGACCGCTCGACTCCTCCTTCTTCTCTTTCAGATCTGAACAGGTCGACTTCTTCCCCCTCCTTCTATCTCTCTCGCGCTGATTCCGCGCTGATTCCGCCACCATTGAAGGCCGCACACCTCGCCTCCAATCTGTGTTGTGGACCGTCAAGCGGAAGACTCCGACCTTCCTCTCTCGCCGAAGAACGCTCGGAGAGAGTTCGAGGAGGCGAGGTTCGAGAAGGATCCGGAGGTCATTACTCGGTTGTTGATCGACGGCCGGGACGAGGTTAATCAGGCACTTGAGAATCTCATCGAGAAGCAGAGGCAGCAGATTGAGAATGATCGAGGGCCTAGCAACTTAAACTCCTGCAAAATCTGCGGTAAAATCTTCTATCAAACATATTTGTAAATTGAATGCGGTGTGTAGGATGATGTGGTAGCTTTTGAGTGACACGGTTGAATAATATTTGTTTTGGTTTTCGATTCATGCTTGATTTTCCATTGAAGTGCAATTTTTTATCCGTGGCCCATGATTATTTACTCTCAATTGATCGGGTTGAATGATTCAAGCTTGAACTTTGCAAGATTGTTGCTTTGGGATGATTCCTGCAGTTGAATGCACTTCAGACCTCATTTTGGAGCAACTCAGTTAGTTGATCCCCATTGTCCTCATAATTCAATTCTCTGCTTGGTTAATAATTTAACTCAGTGGTTCATGAATATATTGTATTGGTTAATGAAATAAATAGAAGTGGTTCATGAAATTAAGAGTAGTGGTTCAAGGTTTTAATACCAAGTGGTTCAGAGTTCTTATACCAAGTGGTTCAAGGGTTTTATACCAAGTGGTTCAGGGTTTTGAACCAAGTGGTTCAGGGGTTTTATACCAAGTGGTTCAGGGTTTTAATACCAAATGGTTCAGGGTTTTAAACCAAGTGGTTCAGGGGTTTTATACCAAGTGGTTCAGGGGTTTAATAACAAGTGGTTCAGAGTTTTAAACCAAGTGGTTCAAGGGTTTTATACCAATTGGTTCAGGGTTTTTAATACTATTGGTTCATCAAATAAAGAGTAGTGGTTCATCAAAATAAGAGTAGTGGTTCAGCACATGTATAGAGAGTGGTTCAATGACTAAATATATATTGGTTCAGTAACTAAATAGAGATTGGTTCAGTGATTAAATAGAGATTGGTTCGGTACTAAATAAAGAGTGGTTCAGTGACTAAATAGAGATTGGTTCAGTGACTAAATAGAGAGTGGTTCAGTGATTAAATAGAGATTGGTTCAGTGACTAAATAGAGAGTGGTTCAGTGACAAAATAGAGATTGGTTCATTAACTAAATAGAGAGTGGTTCAGTGACTAAAAAGAGAGTGGTTCAGTGACTAAATAGAGAATGGTTCAGTGACTAAATAGAGAGTGGTTCAGAGACTAAATATAGAGTGGTTCAAGGTTATTATACCAAGTGGTTCATCAAATAAATAGAGACTAGTGGTTCATCAAATAAAGAGTAGTGGTTTATCAAATAAAAAATATATTGTTCGTATAGTTAATATAATTTTATTTTTTTAAAAGATAATTTGCAATTATAAAAATACTCAATTTTTTATAATGAAATATATATTTTTTGTAATGTATAATTAATAAAATTTAATGATGATGTTTTAATTAATTTTCAAAAAAAATATAAGTAAACGAAGTTGAATTGAATTTTGAGAAGAAAGATTTTAACGGGTCAAAATCAATTACAATGTAAATTGAACATTGAAGTCATATTGTTATAGTGGTACGCTGTGACTTTCGTGCTTGCTGCCAGCAGGCCCGTTTTTAAATGCAGCGCGCGTGGATGGAACGCACAAGAGAAAGCTAGGCGCGTGGGTTGAGCAGACGCGCACGCTTGAGGACGTAGACGGACCAATAAGATTACTTCTTTCCTTCTCACCGGTTCAGCGCTTCTCACCTGACCCTATATATATATATATATATAATGTAAACACACCGGACCCTAATTGAAAAGGGTCCGATCATATATATCGAAGCTAGCTTGGACCCGACTCAGACTCCGAACATCTACCTAGAGATGAGTGTTATTATTATTATTTTTTTAACAAAGTCTAATTTGTGGATAGTTTTGGCATTTTCAAATTTTATGGGGGATTTTGTGAAATTGTGTGGATAGTTTTGGCATTTTCAAATTTTATGGGGGATTTTGTGAAATTGTCCATTTTCTTCCAGGAGATCGAGTTGGCCGGATAAGATTGGTCAACAATTCTCATTAACACTAATAGAGTAATTGATTAAAATAAAAACGACTTATCAATTATCACAAAGGTGTTTACATTCAAATGGAAAACGAATTCCCCAAACCAAGTGGAAGTGGAAATCCACTAATGTCAATTTTTTAGTGAAAGCGGCACCTAATTAGTAATTATAGTGATTATATCAATCACAAGTTGGACCGTGGTTGTGAGACTAATCTCATGTCAAGAGGTTCGAAGATCGAATCCCTTAATTGAAAATATAGAGTCGCTTGTGAATGGGAAGATCAACCCCTTAAATAGATCACATAGTACCCAATTCAAATATAGAACAACTGAGTCGATCAAACTGGATTAAAAAATTTAAAATAAAATTATAGTGAGTATAATATAAAATAAGTCCACGATCATCCTAAGTGGACTGTTTTGTATGAGACTTCACAATGACACCTCCAAAATCGCACCCAAACCAACTTCCAATTTGCTTAATTTCACATTCATGTTATACTCCCTCGGTTCTAAAATATAAGTCGTTTACTATTTCCGCTCGTTTTCTTAGGATGACAAAAATTATATAAAATATTAATTTTTATTAATTTTTTTAATAATCTCATACTTCTTACTAATAAATATGAGATTATTTTAAAAAATATTATTTTATACTCCGTATATACCATGTGTTGCGTTACGGTATAATATTTTGAGAATCAATCTTTTTTCTTTGAACAAAAATTGAAATCTATTTTTTATTTTGGGTGGAGACGAAAATTGAAATCTATAATCTATTTCAAAAAAAAATTGCAATCTATATATTTATGCTATGGATGTTAAAAATTAATACTACGTAGTATACTTTATTTAATTTTGCACGTTAATTAATTTCTTTTAACTATGAAAATGACATTGGTAGACTTTTTAAGTAGAGCAAAACAAGAATTCAGGATATGTTTGGCAATCTACAAAGGGAGTTAATCCGATAAGGTGATTGAGTTGACAATAAATCCATTTATTTAATAAATACTCCTAGTTTAGATATGTCATCTATTTTGACGTAAAATAGGTAATGAAAACGAAATATATAGAGAAAGGTTGGATTCCGTATAAGTAGTTCTTATGGTGTAATCCGTAAGCAGTGAAATTATTTGTAGGTATCAAGCAATTATTCGTACATAATAATTTAATTTTTCGTATATACCAACAAGTGTAATTATCCGTAAGTACCAAATGATTATTCGTATATATGTACATACGAATTTCCAGGGGTTCGGACAGTTCTCCGTGTTAGAACCAAATTTTAGTGATCTTTGTTTAGGTTTCCTGTGTTGTTGGATTAACTTCAATAACACTAAAACATACTCCCTCCGTTCGTGAATTTATACACGTTTTTTTACGAGATAAAAACTATATAAAATATCGAGTTTTTTAATAATTTTTTTAACAATTTCATAGTTATTATTAATAAGTACAAAATTGTTAAAAATAATTTATAAAAAAATAAATATTTTATATAGTTTTTATCATTCTAAAAAAGCGTGCGTGAATAGTAAACGACGTGTTTTGCCGAACGGAGGGAGTATTAGATGTGTAGTTCTTGTTGTTGATCGTTCTTTGATGATGCTGATATATGTTTTTGAAGTTTTTTTAGTTGAATGTTGATAGCAAGTTTAGATAAAATTGCATTTTTCGATTATTTTTGCTTTGATTATGTGAACAAGTATTCTTATAGGCCAGATGCTACTTGTATAGTTCAGAAACAAGGAGTGGATGTTATACTTAGTTTATACCCTGACAAGAACTTCCTTCTGCAAATTCGCACATCGAAGACGATGTCAATTTGGAAGAGTTTGTGATTTGTCACCGGTGTGGCTTTGATTCTTAATTAATTTCCTCTTTTAGAAATCTAGGGTTTCACTTTCATCGCTTGCTTAGATTTGCTTAATTGAAGTTATTGTGCAGTAAGTGATGTTTGATTGAGTCCATTTGTGTTCATAAAAACTGGTTGCATCTTAAACCATGGCTATCAAAATGATACAAAAGTGGTGGTACTTACAGTTACTGTGAAAGGAAGCCCGATGACTAGAAATTTAGATTAATAGAGGGATTGTTTACAGATGTAAGGAAGCCCGAGGCCTAGAAATCAGAGCTTGGAAGTGATCTTGTTTTTGGCTTTAGGCAACTCCGATTTTTGTTTAATTTGTCTATTTTTCATCAAGATTCTTTAATTAGTGTGAGTTTGTTCAGGCGCAAATGGATCGATCGAGTAAATTGTGTCGGAGCATTTGGATGTTCAATGTCTCAAAGGGGAGGATTGGAGTACATTTTTAGCTTGTTTTAAGAAGATCTGATGGATTTCGATGAGTTGCATGCTTAGCATGGGATCTGATTTTAGAGTATAGATGAAAACAGATTGAATTCACTTCGTCTATTAGTGCGATTTGTCTTATTTTATAGCAAATTAGGGTTTAATATATAGTTTGCTTCCATGTTCCTTTTCTCGTCTATGTGCTTATATATCTCTATATGGAGCAATTAGCAGCGTAGGTAAATACTATTGAAGCTGAAAATGATGATCTCTGTAACGAAATTGAGTAGGTTAAACAAACTCTTGTGGAAAGTAAGTTAGAGCATCTCCAACAGTTTCCCCATTTTGGGAATTTTGGAGTTTTTGGAGAATTTTAAGGTATTTTTTAGTCCAATAGATTCCCCATCATATTCCCCAAAATGGAGATCCAACACAAAAAAATAGAGATGATTCCCTAAATCTGCAGCATTCTCCAAACTAAATAATTCTCCAAATCTTCAAAATGGGGAAGCTGTTGGAGTTAAAACAAAAATAATTTGAAGAATATGTATTTAGTTTCTCCATTTTGGGCAAATTTTAGGGAAACCGTTGGAGATGGTCTTAGAGCATCCCCAAGAGCATCCCCAAATTTTCTCCAAAATGGAGAATGAAAATTCATCTTCCCTAAAAAATTTTTGTGTCAATTCCAACAGTTTCTCCATTTTGAAGAATTGTAAATTAATTTTTAATTGTAAATTAAATTTAAATTGAAATTTGATTTACCACTAGCTAAGCCTAACCGTCACTTTGTTTGGACAAAGAAACCTTTGTAGGAGTTTGGCCTTGTTGTGGCCATTCTAATTGCCAAAGGTACTGAATTATTTTCATGTATCAACATCAAAGCACAGACAAAGCCTACACTAGAACTGCAGCTGTGTGAATTCATCAGGGCCAAGTTGAAATGCAGCTCCCATTTTATTTTTAAAACAGTAGACAAAGCCTTCGGTGTAGCAGCTCATTTTCATCACTCTGCAGCAGCTCATTGTCATCTTTGCTTGGATCTTTGCCCGTTTTTACTGGTATGTGTTGAACACTCTGCAGCAGCTCCAGGAGGACCATTTGTCCATTTGTTATAGCTTTCAGTGTATCAGCAAGTTCATCCATCTTCCTTAAAATCTGATTTTTCAAAAGCCTTGGCAACAACACACTCATTCAAACATGTTAGAGTTAAAATTTGCAGTTAAGGAGAAAGAGACCATGTAGTTGAGCAGCAGCAGAACCTAGAACCAGAAACCATCTTACCATTACTCCTAACTCCATACATAATCAGTCATTCAAACATGTTAGAGTTAAAATTTGCAGTTAAAGAGACTAAAAAAAATTGCCTTCATTAGAACACTAGAATCAAGTGTTTGATGTTATCACCTGGAAGGACACAAAGGAGCTTTACATGTACTTATCAACTATGAACAAAAAGCTCGGAAGATTATCTGGATGCTAAGAAGAACATACCAAAAGAGGAATGATAACGATAGCTGCAGAGTTTTGATTAGAGGAACAGTTGCAAGCAGCTTCAAAGAGCAACAAAATTCTATTGACATTGTAGAATCGAGAGAAAAGTGCCTGCATCATGTAACTGGTAGTTGGGTCATCAGCTTCCATTTGAGACCCTTGCAATGACATGAGCACTTCCAAAACCTTGAATGCAATTACATTTACAAATTAGTTTTAGGACAACTATCATGACTTCAAATTAAAGGAATGATCATTTAATAGGTACAAGAAGAATAGACAAAAAATACAGATTAGTTTTACATTTACAAATTATTTTTACCAAGAAACAGGTTCCAGACGACTGACATTCCTAAAAATACAGAGATTGAAGCTGCCTGGTCCTAGGTAGGGAAGCTGCCTGCTTAATGTTTATGACAGCTAGAGCCAAATCTCAGTTTGAACCTAAAAAAAAACTCCTGGAAATGTCATTCAGCTCAGCTAGCAAAAGAAAAACAAATGACCAAAGATTGAGCTTCAGTTAGCAATAAAAACAAAGGACCAAATATGTGTTTGTGACAAACAGCAAATGCTCATAAAAAAATAAACTGGATCAATGTAATAACCATGCCAAGAATACAAAGATAGAGTCAAGTGCAATGACAATAACAAAGAGGAAATAAAGAAACCATACAAGGACTTCAAGTTTTAAAAACAACATACCATGTACCTAAAGTCGAAACCATAAAATCTATCCAAATGAAAAACCATGAAAGGAATGTAGGCGAAACCATAATGACAAAATTCCTTTTCTGGCAAAGGCAAAATACTGTTTCCAATCTCTTCATATTTCAATGCTTAAAAGTGACTAGCACGAGAAACATCGATTTAGTCTTATTTTATAATTGACTCCTGGTAGAAGAGGGTAAAGGTTAGTCAGCTTTCCTTCTTAACCCTTCACTCAATGTGGCTTTCTTTTAGAGCTAATGATAGGTAATTAATTAAGCTTTGATATTTGCTCCTATTTATTTTGTTCTGAACACTAGAGGTAACCACAACCTAAAATGAATGACATAAATGCATTCATTTCAATGAAAAGAATGAAATGCCACTGTTCTGATTTCCAATACATTGTATGATTTAACTATTTAAGCATCAAGAAGATCTTGTAATATTTTGCAACAAGAAAACTAATGAAGCATGCTAATCAGGAGTTGAGGAATCAAAGGAGAAAACAACATACAGAGTCAAAATGGCATTGTCAAAATGGCATGATAATTCTAAACAACAGAGGCCTTATCTCCCCCCATAACTAATTGAAACTTGAAGGATTGTTTGCCGATTTGTGTTGCTTTCCAATTTCCCTCTTTCTTTGAAGGTTCAAGGTATGATTTGTTTTGATAAATATCTTAATGCAGGGTTTTGTTATGATTTCTTTCAATTAGAGTACTGCCTTCCTTAGAAATATAGTGGCTTATCACTGCTTCTTTCAGTAATATAGCAAAGCCTTTACAAGCAGTAATTTTTTAATTCAATGTGGCATGGGAATAAGGACAAGTACACAATAAAACCCAGCTTACAAAGTAGACTAGGAAATCCTCGCAATGTTTAACGGAAGATAACAATCAGATCTCTCCCTAGATAAGCTTCAACTAACGCATCCCGAAATATCAGTCCCACCAAACACAGAAACTACCGAAGCTCGCCAGATCGATGGTCAAATTTAGCAAATGAGAAACGCACAATCGAAGCAGGAGATCGCAATTGAGAAAGCTGAATTCGAGAACAGTGGAAACTGAATCAAAACAATCAAGCAAGTGGAATGGAAATTGCGCAGAGTTCGTAGAAATCTAACCTGAACGAGCGTCGTTAAGATCGAGAAAAGGTAATGCGAATCCAAATCCAGAAGCAAACAACTCTTTCCTCCAAAATCAGACCTGAACTCACCAAAACTTCGGCCGGAGGTGAAGCGAGGACACCAAAATCAGACCTCTGGTGTGAAAGATTGCAGTTTTTTTCTACAGAACGTGGGAAAAGTAGAAATACAGAGCCGCCAAATAAATTTGGGGTTGCTGCAAATATGGGGAAAGCCCTTGTATTTCCTTGCCAGATCTCTATTTTAGAGATTGGATTGGGGAAACTGTTGGGCCAAATTTAAGCCCAATATTCCCCAATTATTCAATTTTCTCCAAAATAGAGCATCTGTTGGGAATGCTCTTACTACTTGTTCAGTTAGCTCAAATACTAGTAGTCTAGCATACTGATTTTGACCTTGGCACTTTGTATACTTTTTTTGTTTGATGGCCCAAGTGATGCCTTGTTTCCTCATTTATGCTTCCACTCATGTATTTCAATTAATTGATGATACTTCCATCATGTGCTTTCATGCTTTAGAGATTCTAGTTAGCTCTTTTCCATGGATTGCTGATGATACTTCCATCATGTAACATTGCCCACTATTAGAGTGCTTGCATGATGTTTACCTTTGATCATGATAATGTTTATTACATGACATACTTCATCTTATTACAACAATTAAGAATTTTCATAGAACCTCATCTGCCCTTTGCAACTTCTACCTATATATCCCTCCTTATCAGATTATATTTGAGATTTATCAAATGCTTGTTGAGGGGAAAATGCATGTGTTTGGGTGTATGTACATCTTGGATGGATTGGGATCATTGCAGGAACGTACACTTCTACCATGAGCATTAACTGAAGAAGAAAGAGTTGAGCTCTGTCAGTATTTGTTACATTTGCAAGTGCATCAACTTAAGAGCTATACAAGTATATGATGTACTGGTTAGCTTATGGTGTGATAAGATCTCTAAAATTATTCAACTGTGATCATTGACTTCATATTTGGATTGACTTGCTCAATATCTACAGGAGCTATTTTACAGGGGCTTATAGACAAGGATCAAATTAATAATTGCAACAAGTAACATTAAGTAAGAATTCAAAATGTTGGCTTAGGGTAGTAAATTTGTCAAAGAGGTTGGATGATATGCTGCAAGGATTTTAAATTAAGGCATCTTTGGAAGCATGTTGTAATTGGGATTTTCAATTGTGCTTTGGCCACATTAAAATGACCGACTTTATTACTAATTTAAAGCCTATTAGCTCAAATGGTAGATCAGTAATTTGCTAAAGTACAAAGATGCGGGTTCAAATCCCGCATAGGCTATTTTTGTAAATTTGTTTCATATTTATTTCTTATTTTTCTTTTAAATAAATTCCAACCTCTAATTATTTTAGCAATGGAAGCTTGTTAGGGCAAAGCAAGAGAAGACGGGAATTTTCGGTGGGAATATAATTGGTGGCAATAAAAATGTCATCACCAAACAATGTCATCACAAATGATTGAGATCAATGAAGTGTAATAACAAATGTTATCAATGAATAAAAGTCATCATTAAAAGATGTCATCAATGAAGTTAAATCACATTTTATGCGCTTGTGTCATCAATTGTATAAAAATGTTATCATAAATGATTGCATCAATGAAATGTAATCACAAATGTGTCATCAGTGAATAAAAGTAGAATCAATGAAAATATATCGATATACAATTGACTAGTTCAGCACCCGCACTGTGTGCGGTTTTTTTAATTTAAATAAATTTAATAATAAAACCCGTTTATTCAATTACTAAATTTCTTCCATACTTCTGATTCTCAAATCTGAATGAATTTATACTTAATTAGTATAAATGCTAATTTCTCGTTACTCCGGTCTTACTCCTTAATCCTTGCTAGTTAGTGCATATTAGTGGAAACAACATATGAAAAGCTACAATTTCTCAAATCTGAATGAATTTATACTTTATTGACAATATATGAAACAACATGTGAAAAGCTAGTAAATATTAGCAGAAACAACAAAATAACATACCTTGTAACCAATCATCACATTTTTTCGAAAAACTTACAAAGGAAATCGTAAACAAAGTCGTAAATAACCTGCAATAACAACACCAAAAAGAAGGGAAAAGACATCAACGTTTGTGAAATAACATTAACAATCTAAACTATATATAGGTTAAAATCTAAAAATCTATCCATAATTATATATGTATAAAATCCAAAAATATATCTCATAAATATATCAATACCTTCAAGATATATAGGAAAAATTTATTTCTTATTGAATTCCATCAGTTGATAACTTTTACATGGCTAAGTATTATTTTTTCAATTTACCCAAAACCTTTTATCTTCTTCATATTGATAAAGATATTGATAAATTTATTTAATTATTATGACCATACTAAGTATTATTTCAATTTCGTCAAAACTTTTTATCTACTAAAAATATTTTCATATTGATGAAGTTATTGATAAAATTATTTAATTATTATGTCCATGTAATATATTGATAAACTCATTATCTTCTAAAAATATGTTCATATATAGTGAAAATAGGTATAATCTTATCTTATATAATAGTCTTTAAAATTAGTCAATACAGAGTATCATCTAAAAATATATCTATATCTAATCAAATTGGGTCAAATTTTATCTTATGCATACATAGATATATTTTAAAATTAGTTAATATCTTCTAAAAATATATCCAAATTTAATCAAATTGGGTCAAATTTTATCTTTAGTATATATAGATATATTGATTAAATACAATGAGAATAAAATTTTATCTTATGCATATATTGATTAATTCAAAATTTTGTTAATATATTCTAAAAATATATCCATATTTAATCAAATTGGGTCAAATTTTATCTTTAGTATATATAGATATATTGATTAAATAGAGTAAGAATAAAATTTTATCTTATGCATATATTGATTAATTCAAAAATTTGTGATTGGTTCATACTACTACGATTAAGGAGAAGCTGTCATGTGTCTCAGGCGACTTCTCCTTTATTATATATAATTGATTAAATTAAAAAGGCTAAACTAATTAAAATAACCCAACCTTTAAGGGGGTGTTAAAAATATATCCCTACCTTTCAAATGTAAGATAAATATCCCGACCTTTTTAAGGGATGGTAATATTGTAAAGACCGGAATTTAATCAATATTTATAAAATATCCTTAGGATAATCCGAATATTATCCTCCCCTATGATTATGAAAAATCGGAAAATTTAAAATTTTTATGCACGGCTTTACATTGATTTAATGATAGAAACACATTCCCGAGCCACCTTTTCTCGGCTTTTATGAACTTAACGGATTTTAACGCATCTCGGGCTCGGGATTTACGTCTTTGATTTACAAGGCCAGTCGTCCATACTTAACTTGACCAACATTGATCACCACCCACTCCTTGACTTGACTTGACTTGTGGCTTGCTTGTGATGATAGGTGTCCAACCACTCCCATCCCTTCCATTTAATCACTCCCCATCTTTAACACATGAACCACTCCTTTCTCTCCTTTATAACTGACCCAAGCTCAGTTTAGAACTCATTCACAAAGAGCCCCACCGTCACTTTGAGAGAAAACCAAAGAGAGAAGAAGCCTTCACCATTTTAGGTCCATTTTGGTGACCTTGCACAAGAAAAGCCATATCTCCCTCAATACTACTCCGAATTGAGCAAACTCGGTGGCCTTAGAACCGTATTGAAACCACCCTTTCCAACCATACATTATAATCCAAAATCCAAGCTCGTTTTCCCATCAAAAATCGTCCATCATTGAGGCTGCAGAAACTGTCTTTTGAAGGATCTTGAGGTTTTGCGTTGTTTTCTTGGTAAGATCCATTATTTCTTTCCAAAACTGAGTTTAAACCTTTTATATGACTTCTTTGCTTCATTTCTAAACAAAGTCCTGACCCTTTTGCTTGGGGTTTTGGAAAATATATTGTAAGGTGTTTGGAGGTGTCCCCAAGGTCCCCGAAGTGAGAATTTTTGAGCCATTTGTGTTCCATTTGCCTAGGTAATCTCTCTTCCACCTTCCTCTCTCTAGGATAGCTTGAGTTGATGTGAAAAGTCTTAGGATAGTGGATCCTATAATGTGTTTAAATCGGTTTTAGCTAGCAAAACGTGTAAAAGACACAAAACAGAATACCTTAATCTCAGCATTTAAATTATCGAATATTGTTTTACCTATAACTCTCGGTCCCCTGCTTGGATTTTTCATGGAGATGTTATCTAATTGCCCTCCAAAAATGAGGACGATCCAACGGTTGGATCAAGAGTTATGATAATTTTAGTAAACAATGTTTATAATGACTCGATTAAAAACTTGGTTAAGGGAATGCTACAAATATGGTTAAATATATGATGGCATAACCGAACCTTAGAGCATGTAAAATACAGAAATGAAGTATACCCATAACTTGGCTTATGATCCGATAAGAATAAACTTGGATTTTGAAACGGGTTGGGAACTAACCGGAAAATTCTACTTGTTCGGTGAATAACTAGCATGATAATTTGATCGTTTGATTAACGGTATGATTGAATTGACTAATAGCATGGTATTGTGGTGATTATTAGACGAGATTAAATATCAGACTTTGATGATATATATATATATATATATATATATATATATATATATGATAAGAGATAATTATCATGATGAACTTTTAAGATATACGATCATGCGAATATATGAGTATTATTGCGGATATATGGAAGTGGTTGAATGAAATGATAAGAAGGATATAGTCTTATGGAATGTGGTGAAATGATGACTGATTGAGTAGATGGAATGATGATTATGATGCGGTTGATTCTATTAAATGATATATGCTTGTATGATTGAGTGGTTAGATGTAGACTTATATGAATGTTCTGATATGAATTTAGGCGATATCGTCTGACTGCTCGTGTTACTAGCTGGGATTCTATTTTGCTGTTCTGCTTACTAGGTAAGTCTCTTCGGAGCTTACTCAGATTGATAGAGAGATATTCCCTGCTTTATGTGCATGATATACTAGGTGCTTGCATTCATGATCAGCATGCCATGTAGTATCATGCTAGGTTGCATTGACCGTTGAGCATTCTATTTCTTTATTCGTATGTAAACAGAACGGTCGTTATCTGTGAAGTAATTAGAGTCTTTGCTAGGTTCATAGGATGGCCCAGTCCATCGGGTTCCGTCCTGAGTCGATCGAGTCATGGAACTTCCTTTACTTATATTATGAGCTGCCTACGGGCTTTATTTATTGTGGATACGGGTTGGGTCTGCGGATCGCCCGATGATAAAGGAATGCATTCATGAACTGGCCAGTCTCCGCCCTATCGGAAGGGAGTGGAGGTAGGAGAGGGACATACCATTTGGTATTCTTTGCTGGTGCCCTATCTATTAATAAGCACTTGATCTAGGGACATGCTAGTGTGTTAATATTATGTCTTGCATCTAGAAGCATCTTTATAAGGTATAGCGTATATGTGTGCTTAGAGCCGGGATGCAGCAGGTGGGCATCATTCTGATCCCGCTCATCATTACCATTTTTAGGTATTATTTATGTTCATCCCATTGGTGCTGTTTGCATATTGCGCGGGTCATTTTGTTCGGCGGAGAGCGAGCGCTGGAGTTATCTACTTCACCAAACTCTGACCATGGTTTTGGATTTATACTTTTAGACTCCGTTTTGACCCGGCTCTGCCGTGGCACCCTATTGTATTACACTTGATTTCGCTATTTGCATGACTACTGGTTTTCCACGCATAGACTTACGATAGGTACAGGGGACTTCCCCGGGGATTTCAACGATACGTTTCGAATTTGGGTATGAAATCCCACTTTGGAAACATTAGATTAGGCTTTCAAACCTTCAACCTATACTCGGGGCGCACGATCCCAACGAGGGTTTTCATCCCTCGAAACGTAACCCAGGAATTATAATCCCGGGCCGTTACAAATATAATATCCCAAAATTTTCTCCCCCACAAAAATGCTTACATGGCACATATGTGGCAAAAAATAATGATCATATTCACAAGCGTGCCCTTGGATCTTAATGCTCGAATTATACAATGTATAGTCTAGATTGTCATGATAATTTTTTTAAAAAATTTCAATATCTTGGTTGTGTAAAATATCATTCAAGTTTATTAGATTAAATTAGATTGGTTTTTAAGTTTATCTTAATTTTTTTTTATTTTGGATTTAAGAAAAAATAAAAAAATTACATTCTTTTATATATTTTTTAATAATAATAATTTACTTCTTATATATAAATGAACAGCATTGAATAATCTAAATAATTAAATTTTCATTTCAATTTCGTAGTAACATAAAGTTAATAATTGGCAAAATATTCTTCAGTTTTGATAAGTTAAATCACTAGCTAATCATTTACTAATTGAAAATATGTTATTTTGCTTTACATTTTTTTTTATTTGGCTTGTTAGTTGTTATAGATATTGATTTAAAAAAAATATAAAAAGTTAGGTACAAATTAAATCTAAAACTACGAAAGTTTATTAAATAAACTTTTAAACTCATCTAATTTAATTTTATACAGTATGTTTTATTTGAATTGAAAATACATGAGTAATACAATACAAAAAATAAGAATTTTATTGGAGAGAAATCATTGGGATATTATATTAACATCACTTATAAAGGTCGGGATATTTATCTTACATTTGAAAGATTGAGATATATTTTTAACGCCCCCTTAAAGGTTGGGTTATTTTAATTAGTTTCGCCAATTAAAAAAGTGGCATCAAACGATTTGATTAAAAGGTGGCATCAAATAATTACATTAGAACAATAGCATCAAAACACTATTTTGAAAAAGTGGCATCACATTGAACAAAAAATAGCATCAAAACACTATTTTGAAAAAATGGCATCACACTAAAAAAAGACATAAAAAAAGGCCTAAAAAATGGCATAAGTGGTCAATGCTAAAAAAAATGGCATCACAAAAAAGTGGTATCAATGGTTGTGAGAGGAATGAAGGGAAGAAAGGGGAGAAAGTGGGAGGAAGGAAAGGAAAGAAGGGAAGTAGGAAAGAAGGGGAGAAGGAAGGGAAGGAAAGGAAATGGGGCATTGGGTCCTAATTATTTTCAGTACAATTAGTTAATTAGGTTTTCTCAAAAGTACAATTAGCTAAATCACCCAAACTATTCCTAATATTTTTTTAATCAAAACTTTTCTAATATTTTCTACGTTCAACTAATAAATGAATGGGAAAAGTTCTAAAATTATGTAACCTAACATAGGTGATTCCTTAAACTAACCATGCACATAATTTTATTAGTTTGGTTGATAATGCATTGTTTACTATTGTAAAAATTGTGCCCCTCCCCCCTCTTAAATGTAAATATAAAAGTTTAAGGGAGAAACGGTGGTTAGGGAGACTTATACGAAGATACTAATTTGAGGGTAGAGCGGATATAGTAGTTAACTAGTTAAAGTATTGGACTCTCATCCATCGCAACAACTTTTTGTATAAGGTGAAACTCGGCCCGTGAGGCCATTTTGGGTTGGACTAGCTGTCTTAACTCCTTGTACTTTGATCGTTTTTTATCTCTATAAATTTACCAATTTAAGACATAAGATAAGTCTCACATAATATTTGGTCTAACATTACTCGTGTACACCAACACTTCTTTGTCAACACTAAGGATTTTCTGTATTTTTGTTTTGCTGTTGTTTTTCGTTTGCTTATGTGTTTGTTTGCATGACAGTTTCTCCATATACCATTTTTCCAACCTCTCTATCCATATATATTTTAGTGTTTAGAATCTCATTAATTTTTAAAAAAATATTTATAAAAAAATTGTCTAACAAGCCATTCTTTTTAGAAATAGAAAATGAATTCGATGTATTGAGCAAAATCTTATAGGTCAAGAGGTTAAAAAATCGATAATAGAAAAATTGTTACGAAAACAAAACCTTAAGAAGGGTGATAAAGTGACGTTAGCTAGTAGACAATGTCATAAAAAAAAGTGTGTGACTTATCTCTTAATTGTTTGTATAAGCAAAGAATCCTTAAGAAAGTATTATGAAAATTTGAATTATATCGTTACCATCAGATCGCGATTATATTCACAAAAAGTTATAATATTTAAAACAATAACTCCAGAACAAAGGAAAAAATCGATGACTACATGATGTCTTTGGACATTCAGAAATAAGAAAATTTTTGACAATGAAAACATCGTGACAATCCAACATGTGGAAAATATGACAAGACAAACAATCATAAATTGGGTAAAAAATGAAACATTTGGATAAACCAAACATTAATGCTATCACAAAAAAAAAGAACTTAACGACACTTGCGATGGAATATACCATCTGAATTGAAGGAACATTCAAAATAAATTTCGACGGTAGTAAGTAGTAACTAGTAACACTCTAGTACTTCTGGTGCAGGTTTCATCATTCGCGATCACACGAGTTCGTTGATTGGCTGCAGAGGCAGATAACTTACACTTAAGTCGCCACTCATGACTAAGGCTATGAGACTTCTATTGGGCATAACACTCTAGTACATCTGGTGCAGGTTTTATCATTCGCGATCACACGGGTTCGTTGATTGGCTGCAGAGGCAGACAACTTACACACTTAGGTCGCCACTCATGACTAAGGCTATGAGACTTCTATTGGGCATCCGGATTGCGAAGGAATTGGGTTTGTTCGGTATCTACATTGAAGGCGATACCCTAACTAGTAACTATAATCAATGCAATCAAGAGATGTTGGTCCTGGCAATGGGGAATTGAGATGCTCATGACGTACGTTCTCCTGCTGCTTCGATTGTTAGCCTCTCGCATTGTTTTCGAGAGATTAACAGATGCGCCGGCCACATCTCTCACCTCTTCAAACTAATGTCTCATCAAGATGCTCGACTGAATAGACATCTATATTTTTATCTATAAGAATATTATTGAGTGATGATCTAGTAGAACAGTCCTATCCAAATCCTTACTTATACTACAATAAAAAAAATTCCACAAAAAGTTATAATTTACATTTTTTGGAAAAAGTTGTGTTTTTGAATAAAGCTATAGTACTGTAGTAATTTGAAGGAAAAAAGCCGAAAGTTTGCAAATGGGGCTGACACAATTTCTTGAATTTTCCCAGATCACGAAATTATTAAAATATTAGTTTAATGGACGGTTGGGATGAAAACGATGAATTCAGGCATATCTGAACAAGCAAATCGAAGAAGAAGATGCAGCCGCTTAACTTCAATGGCACGCCTCCCTGCCCTTTTCTTGACCCATACTCAAACCCACCCACCTATCTCTTTCCCACCCCCAAAGTTTTGATTTCTTTTCTTCCACAAAAGTGATTCATCAACAATCACTCACGCTTTCAATTCCTCTCAATCTCTGAACAATTCCTCGCTTGCTTTCTCCGAAAGAGAAATCGATTTCTGGAGATGGGGTTTGAGCCACTGTCCACGGCTTTGCAGCCGCAGGAGATGTCGCTTGCCCCGCCGTCACCGGCCCCGGTGGCAACCGCTGCAACATCCCTGGCTCCCGGGTTCAGATTCCACCCAACTGATCAGGAACTGGTGAGTTACTACCTTAAGAGAAAGGTGTGTGGCAAACCCATTCGCTTTGACGCCATTTCTGAGACTGATATCTACAAGTGTGAGCCCTGGGACCTTCCAGGTTAGCGAATCTGAGACCTTTTTCCCCCTTTCTGTGCTTCACTGTGTTCGGCTTTCGGAATGAAGGGCTTTTTTCGAGCACTTTTGGGATGTAGGTTTTCCATCAGTTTGTGAAATTTTTGTTCTCATGTGGGTATTTTGCAGGTAAATTTTGGTAAAAAGGTTTGATTTTTTCTCTTGATTTGTAATGGGTGGAGGCCTGAGTTGGTCTGTTGACTTGATAGTAGGTTTCCTGTTGGAGCTCCTCTAAATGAGTTAAGTTGGGTGTTAAACTGGTTAGCACACCCCTCAATTGGAAAATTGACAGAGAAATAGTTGTGAATTTGGTTTATTTTGACTGGTCCGGGTGTTAATTGGATTTAACTGACCATCAGAAGCACAAAAATGACAGAATGTGGTATGAGTTTAGTACAATTGACTAGTTTCAGGTGACCTGAGGCTGCTGAAGCGATTGGATATGTGTTTTGAATTTTTCCAACTTGAGAGTGGATTAAGGACCATATGGTTTGATTTCTGTTGAATTCAACTGAATGAATTGCAAACAGGAGAAATCACTTTTCAGTTAATTCAGATTGGGGTCCCTAATCTGATTGTGTATTTGTTAACGATGTCAATTTTTTGCAGTTTTGTCAAGGCTGAAGAGTAGGGACAATGAGTGGTACTTCTTTGGTATGCAAGATAGGAAATATGTGAATGGTTCGAGGGTGAATCGCGCAACTGGAAAAGGATATTGGAAAGCAACTGGAAATGATCGTCCAATAATACATAATACGAGAACAGTTGGTATGAAAAAAACACTCGTCTTTTATAGCGGTAGAGCACCCTGTGGAACGAGAACAAATTGGGTCATGCATGAGTACCGATTGACAGATGATGACCTTGCAAAAGACGGTATTTCTTTGGTAAGGGTAGAAAAAACGGCCATTTTAGAAGTTTGAATCATCCTGTTTCTCTTCTCTTCTCCTTTTTGACATTTTTTCCCCTTCCTGTATTTGTGTCTAGGATTCATATTTGTTGTGTAAAATTTTGAAGAAGCGTGGGCCTGGGTTTAAACCTGGAGAGCAGTATGGGCCTTTTGTCGAGGAGGAATGGGAAGGAGGTCAACAGGATTCTGTCTTGGTTCCTGGAGAAGAAGCTGAGGATGACACGGTTGGAAATGTTGATTCCCGTGTTGATGTAAGTGTTGCATAATTCTGCTCTTTACTCCGTTAGACTCTTTCCCTTGAAATATGGTATCTGAGACGTGCTTAGTTTTTGCAAAAGGTTTCACTGTTTCAGTGTACTGAATTTCCTTGGTGTTCTGACTTTCACTATGTCTGTCGCTTGTTGCTTGTGTTCTTGTATTAGCTCAACATGGTTTTATAGGTGGACACTCACATATTCTAGAACTCTTCTTGTATAGCTCTTTCTAATAGCTGTCTGAAAGAAATTTATTACATATATTATAAAGAGAAATTGATTCTTTGTTTGCTTTTGAATTTCTCAAGTCTTTATGCTTAATAAGTGATCCTGTGGAATCATAGTCCATGTATGTTATGAGCTGGTATAGGTTCTGTTTGGCACAAGAAGTAGCTTTTCGAAGCTTGTGGGTTTGATATTATATAGTTTAAATGAAATAAATATAAGATTTTAGTTTAATTAGCTTTTGAAATCATAGTTTTTCATGAGCTACTCACCCAAGCTTTTTGGAGCTTATGATTTTTTATTCACAAGTTTCCATTAACTACCCTAATAGCTAAGTTTCCCAAACACCATACTAGCTTATTAATCTATATTTAACACAAATAAAATAATCCATCAGCTTATTGCCTATTCGTGGAGATACAGGAAAGAGAGGTAGTGACTTTGTATGTTGTGTTGTTTGAAGTTGTCTTGAGCTTTAGAGGTTTATTCTTTTGTTTATCATTAACCGAAAAGGTATACGAGTAAGATGCCTCCCTTGAAGTTGATTTTTATTTTTAAATCAAGTGATCAACAAACTGAGTTCTGAGATACTCTAAAATATCTTGAGACTCCTGTTTAGCTCGAGCCACAGCATTGGTGTTTAAATAGGTCTAACCCTTGAATGCCTTTAGTGAGCTTTGATTCGGACGGATGAGATTAGCTTCATGTATAATGTTTCTTCTTGGTATATGTGACACTTATTGCTGGTAATTAGCGGTCATTTGAGTTGTATGTCTATTTACACAAGCAGATTATTGACTGAAAGTTGCCATGTTAAATGTCTTGGTTTTTCTATGCACCTTTATTATAGAATGTTTTGTCCACATCTGTACTAGTACTATCCCATTGCAATGTTTTGAACAAATATTTTTCTTTTACTGTTTGATTAAACTGCACAAGGCTATATGTGGTGGTACTTCTAAAGACGACCATTAAGAAATTTGGTATGGAGAAGACGCATATTTTCGTATGTCCTAAAGACCACTTCCTGTGTTATTGTGAATTTTATGTGCATCTGGTTTCTACAAGTTTGGATATTTGGTTCATTTGGCGTGATTTGTTGATTGCTCCTTTGTGTTGATAAGTAGGTTATAATCTGTACCAACATCTGATAATCTGTAATTTTCATTCTTCTGTTTTGAAAAAGTTTTTATTGCCTCTATTTGCTTTCATATATAATTTGAAATATTCGACTTCTTGATCATTGTAGGACTCTGTACTCTCTATTAATACCTCTGGAGGGCCAGCTGCGCCCGCTCCCCCTCCTCCTAGCGAGATTGCTCGAGATATGTTATCTCTAAGGTGCAAGGTCGAAAAAGTGTCGGATGATTACAGTTGCCCTCCTTGCAATGGAAGCGGCCCAGAGCCATTTCCACTTGCCCCAAACAAGAGGCTGAGATGCGAGCCCAATTCATCGCATTCCAATGCCTCAGAGATCTCTACCATGAGAACGAACGGAGCTAGCTCATCCTCAACCGGGACCACAACAAACTTCTCGTCAGCGCTGTTGGAGCTGCCGCTTTTGGAACCTCTCGAGTGCAAAGACAGCCCCGCTGTACCTGCTGCTGCTTCACCTTCCCCAATCAACATAATCGACATCAACGTGCCTCCTAGCTACTTGAAGCTCTTTGAGGACTTGAGGAACGAGATCTACAAGATCTCAATCGAGAAGGAGTCCCTGAAGATCGAGGTGATGAGTGCAAGGACGATGATCAATATCCTCCAGTCGAAAGTAGATCACCTCACGAAGGAGAACGAAGACCTCAGCAGGATCAATAAAAATCGAGAAGCTTAGGCGTAACTGTTATCAGTACTATGTGTCACCGGCGGTGGGTTGTGCCCCCTCCATACTAGAACTCTAGGGAGGGTAATAAGCTCTCAGTGTCGACTCTGGTTTCGCAGTTTGCATCAACATCCTTGCCGGAACCTCTTTTTTCCGAGTAGTCGCTAGCTGGTACTAGGAGTTCGTCTATTATTGATGGTTTGTTAATGATCGAATCCGAAATTTTGTGTTCAGCTTGGGATCGGCTCGAAAAAAGCTTGACTCAAGCTCGTTCACTTACTAAAACAAGTCGAGCTTGAACAACATTTTAAGCTCGGTTGAAAGCTCAGCTCGTTCGATTTAGGCTCAAACAGCTCAAATTTTATAGAATTTCTGAAATTTCATTTAAATTAATACTCCCTCCGATTTTTAATATAAGACATTTGACTTTCCTGGACGTAGTTTAAGGAGGTAAAAACTATATAAAATATTATTTTTTTTAATTAATTTTTTTTACATTATAATACTTACTATTAATAAGTATTATAATGTAAAAAAAATAATTAAAAAAATTAATATTGTATATAGTTTTTAGCTCCTTAAACCACGTGTACAAAAGTCAAATGCCTTATATTAAAAATCGGAGGGAGTATGTTATAACCAAGTAAAACGATTTAAAACTCGAAAAGCGTTTGACTCGAGCTCGTTTATTTACTAAAACAAGCCAAGCTTGAACAAAAAAAAATGCTCGTTTAAAAATTGGGCTTGGCTCGAGCTCATTTAACAAATGAACCAAGCTTGAACATGTCAAGCTCGGCTCGTTCGGCTCAAGTAACACCCCTACTCTAATGTATTGCCTCTACCTGTTACACGAGCCGAGTAATACAAGCTCGGCTCAGAGTCGACTCGAAAAAACTCCACTCGAGCTCGTTCATTTTCTAAATGAGCTGAGTATGAGCACATTTTTAAGTTCGAGTCTAAAATTAGGCTCAAATTGTGTTCATCTGTTTCTAAACGAGCTGAATATGAACAAGCAATATTAGGTTCAAATAACAACCCTACCTCTACCAATTGACATAAGAGTAGGCTCGTATAATACTTGGTCTAACATCGCTCATCTACACCAGTACTTCTTCGTCAACACTAAGGATTTTCTGTCTTTTTTTGCTTTGTTGTTTTCCGTTTGCTTATGTGTTTGTTTCCATGACGGTTTATTCGTATACCGATTTTCCAACTTCTTTATTAATTTATACACTAGTGTTTCGAATCTTTTTAATTTTAGAAAAATGAATATCATTTTAATAAAAAAAATTATGTAAAAGACCGTGCTTTTAAGGCATGAGAACTATACTAGTAAGCTCTTAAAACAAAAGAGTTTTTGCTTATGTGTCATTTTTAGCTTATTTATAGGTATTGCAACAAATGACTAATTTTAATTCTTTTCCATTTTTTATTAATTTCTTTTATTGTTCAATTAACCATTAACCATTGGGATTAATTTAAAATAGAATTCAAAAATACTTTTTTTTTGAAGCCATTGAGATTAATTTAAACGATTTTTCTATCCTGTGGGGCATAGGATAAGAGTCCAAATTTAGAATTATTTTTTAAATTTTAATTACTTTAGCTCTTCTTTTAATTAGATTCTTAGGGTCGATAATTTTTTTTATTAGGAAATCTTTCCTAATTTAGTTTTTTATCATATGCCCTTAGAGCATAAGATATAAAGACCGTAATTTAAGATATAATTTTTTAAGCAAAGTTAAGAAACATATTATTTTTTCTACCAACCAATTAGAGTAATTCAAAACATAATTTTTAACAAAAGTTATAGAGATATTAATTTTTTTTAGTGATCAATAAGATTTCTTCAAAACATAATTTTTTAAATGTTACAAAGATATTAATTTTCTTTAACAACTAATTAGTGTAATTCAAAAAATAATATTAATAAGTAACGAGCTTTACTTACATTTTTATTTAAGTAGTTTACTCTAATTGTATTAAAGTTGAAACAATGTATATATACAATTAATTATATTATATTATATTTTTTTTAAATAAAAATGTTTCAACTAAATAAAAAAATCATCTCATAGAATGTAAATCTACATCTATATCTATATTTATATACTATCTTAAAACAGAAAAGTTTTTGTTAACATGTCATTCTTACCTTAATTTTAGGTATTTTAACAAATCATAATTTTTCTCTTTTATTTTTTTTCACTTCCTTCATTTGTCAATAACAATTTTTCCCTTTTTATTTTTTTTCCTATCATTATTTTTCAATTTTTCATCTAATCACAAATCCACTTTTGAAAAAAAATATGACCCATAAGCATTTTCATAAAAAATATATTTGATATTTTGGTATTCGTGGCTCGCCTTGGATCTTCTTTGACTCTCCCGCTGGCTGACGACTTTTATGAGTTGTTTGAGTTTTCTTTCATCTTTGATTATTTGTGTTATTTAGTTTATTGTATGTTCAACGGTTTGCCACTTGTCGACTTGTCAGTCATTCGAGGTGTCAAACTTGTTTGACACTCGAATTCTTACCTATTTTAAAAAAAATTGATATTTTGTTTTTTTTATCAATGAAAATTAATAATGTTATAATTATTGATCATTTATACTTTTCATTATATTTTACCATAATAATAACAATTAACCACATATATATAGTATACTTTAATTAAGATACTAGTATTAATTTATCAAATCTACGTTTCTTTTTTATACTGAAATTTGCTAATCTTTTATTTAAATTTTAATATTAAATTATCATGATTTTTTTTTCAAAAATTGTGATATGACACGAGAACGGAGAACGGTACTAATATAAAGATACTAGTATGATTTTCGCATCATTTCATACTTATTTTATGAATATATTTCTTATATTTATTATAATAATGTATTACGGAGTATATTATTAGTTTTAAAATATGTATAAAATGACGCGAAAATCATACTAGTTTCCGGTTAAAAAACGTACATTATTATTGTATGTTTTCGCTTGCTTGAAGGAAAAAAGCCGAAAGTTGGCGAATGGGGCTAACACAATTTCTGGAATTTTCCCAGATCACGAAATTATTAAAATATTACTTAAATGGACGGTTGAGATGAAGACGATGAATTCAGGCATATCTGAACAAGCAAATCGAAGAAGAAGATGCAGCAGCTTAACTTCAATGGCACGCCTCCTTGCCCTTTTCTTGACCCATACTCAAATCCACCCACCTGTCTCTTTCCCACCCCCAAAAATTTGATTTCTTTTTTTCCACAAAAGTGATTCATCAACAATCCCTCACGCTTTCAATTCCTCTCAATCTCTGAACAATTCCTCGCTTGCTTTCTCCGAAAGAGAAATTGATTTCAGGAGATGGGGTTTGAGCCACTGTCCACGGCTTTGCAGCCGCAGGAGATGTCGCTTGCTCCGCCGTCGCCGGCCCCGGTTGCAACCGCTGCAACATCCCTGGCTCCCGGGTTCAGATTCCACCCAACTGATCAGGAACTGGTGAGTTACTACCTTAAGCGAAAGGTGTGTGGCAAACCCATTCGCTTTGACGCCATTTCTGAGACTGATATCTACAAGTGTGAGCCCTGGGACCTTCCAGGTTAGCGAATCTGAGACCTTTTTCCCCCTTTCTGTGCTTCACTGTGTTCGGCTTTCTGAATGAAGGGCTTTTTTCGAGCACTTTTGGGATGTAGGTTTTCTATCAGTTTGTGAAATTTTTGTTCTCATGTGGTTATTTTGCAGGTAAATTTTGGTAAAAAGGCTTGATTTTTATTCCTCTTGATTTGTAATGGGTGGAGGCCTGAGTTGGTCTATTGACTTGATAGTAGGTTTCCTGTTGGAGCTCCTCTAAATGAGTTAAGTTGGGTGTTAAACTGGTTAGCACACCTCTCAATTGGAAAATTGACAGAGAAATAGTTGTGAAATTGGTTTATTTTGACTGGTCCGGGTGTTAATTGGATTTAACTGACCATCAGAAGCACAAAAATGATAGAATGTGGTATGAGTTACAATTAACTAGTTTCAAGTGACCTGAGGCTGCTGAAGTGATTGGATGCATGTTTTGAATTTTCCAACTTGGGAATGGATTAGGGACCATATGGTTTGATTTCTGTTGAATTCAACTGATTGAATTGCAAACAGGGAGAAAACACTTATCAGTTAATTGAGATTAGGGTCCCTAATCTGATTGTGTATTTGTTAACGATGTCAATTTATTGCAGTTTTGTCAAGGCTGAAGAGCAGGGACAATGAGTGGTACTTCTTCGGTATGCAAGATAGGAAATATGTGAATGGTTCGAGGGTGAATCGTGCAACTGGAAAAGGATATTGGAAAGCAACTGGAAATGATCGTCCAATAATACATAATACGAGGACAGTTGGTATGAAAAAAACACTTGTCTTTTATAGCGGTAGAGCACCCTGTGGAACAAGAACAAATTGGGTCATGCATGAATACCGGTTGACAGATGATGACCTTGCAAAAGATGGTATTTCTCTGGTAAGGGTAGAAAAAAAGGCCATTTTAGAAGTTTGAATCATCCTGTTTCTCTCCTCTTCTCCGTTTTGACATTTTTTTCCCTTCCTGTATATGTGTCTAGGATTCATATTTGTTGTGTAAAATTTTGAAGAAGCGTGGGCCTGGGTTTAAACCTGGAGAGCAGTATGGGCCTTTTGTCGAGGAGGAATGGGAATGGGGTCAACAGGATTCTGTCTTGGTTCCTGGAGAAGAAGCCGAGGATGACACGGTTGGAAATGTTGATTCCCGTGTTGATGTAAGTGTTGCATAATTCTGTTCTGTACTCCCTTAGACTATCTTTCCCTTGAAATATGGTATCTGAGATGTGCTTAGTTTTGCAAAAGGTTTCAGTGTACTGAATTTCCTTGGTGTTCTGACTTTCACTATGTCTGTCGCTTGTTGCTTGGTGTTCTTGTGTACGCTCAACATGGTTGATAGGTGTACACTCACATATTCTAGAACTCTTGTTGTATAGTTCTTTCTAATAGCTGTCTGAAAGAAATTTATTACATATATTATAAAGAAAATCGATTCTTTGTTTGCTTTTTAATTTCTCAAGTCTTTATGCTTAACAAGTGATCCTGTGGAATCATAGTCCATTTATGTTATCAGCTGGTATAATCTGATTATTTTAGGTTCTATGTTGTCACGAAATATACAAATCATGTTTGAAATACTGTATATGTGCATATTTGAGCATGGTATGATTTGTGTATTTGTGTTTGTTTGCTTTTCCCTCTCACTTTGCCTGTGCGTGAAGATACAGTAAAGAGTGGTAGTGGCTTTGTATGTTGTGTTGTTTGAAGTTGACTCGAGCTTTAGAGGTTTCTTCTTTTGTTTATCATTAACCGAAAAGTTACGAGTAAGATGAAATGCAAAACTTAGTGTTGAGGTTATGCCTCCCTTGAAGTTGATATTTTTTTTTTAAATCAAGTGGTCAATTCAATCTAATACCAGTTGCAAGTTCGACGGGGAGACTTTTTGGCTATTCTGTGCAAGATAGTTAAATAAATCAAGTTGTTTCAGAGGACTCTTATGAGTTGTTCAACAATTACATTTTAGATTTAGTTTGTCTCTGAGCCTCCAACAAACTGAGTTATGAGATGCTCCCAAATATCTTGAGACTCCTGTTTGCAGAGCTTGTGAAGGAGAATAGATCAGGATGCATATAGATGTTTAGCTTTCTTATTATAACGAGAAATCGATTCTTTGTTTGCTTTTGAATTTCTTAGTCTTTATGCTTAATAAGTGATCTTGTGGAATCATAGTCCATGTATGTTATCAGCTGGTACACCTGATTATTTTAGGTTCTATGTTGTCATTAAATATACAAATCATGTTTCAAATACTGTATGTGTGCATATTTGAGCATGGTATCATTTGTGTATTTGTGTTTGTTTGCTTTCCTCTCTCCCTTTGCCTGTGTGTGGAGATACAGGAAAGAGAGGTAGTGGCTTTGTATGTTCTGTTGTTTGAAGTTGTCTTGAGCTTTAGAGGTTTCTTCTTTTGTTATATGAGTAAGATGCCTCCCTTGAAGTTGATTTTTTTTTAAATCAAGTGGTCAGTTCAATCTAATACCAGTTGCAAGTTCGATGGGGAGACTTTTTGGCTATTCTGTGCAAGATAGTTAAATCAAGTTGTTTTAGAGGATTTTTACAAGTTGTTCAACAAATACATTTTTGTCTCTGAGCCTCCAACAAACTGAGTTATGAGATACTCTCAAATATCTTGAGACTCCTGTTTGCAGAGCTTGTGAAGGAGAATGTATCAGGACGCATGTAGATGTTTAGCTCGAGCTACAGCGTTGGTGTTTAAATAGTTCTAACCCTTGAATGCCTTTAGTGAGCTTTGATTCTGTCGGATGAGGTTAGCTTCATGTATAATGTTTTTTGCTTGGTTTGTGTGACACTTATTGCTGGTAATTATGTGCACCTGCTTGCTAGAAGTTTGGATATCGGGTTCATTTGGTGTGATTTTTTTATTGCTTCTTTGTGTTGATAAGTAGGTTATAATGTTATATTATGTCTGTGCCAACACCCGAAAATCTGTAAATTTTCATTCTTCTGTTTTTAAAAAGGTTTTTGTTGCCTCCATTTGCTTTCATATATAATTTGAAATATTCGGCTTATTGATTATTGTAGGATTCTGTACTCTCTATAAATACCTCTGGAGGGCCTGCTGCGCCTGCTCCACCTCCTCCTAGCGAGATTGCTCGAGATATGTTATCTCTAAGGTGCAAGACCGAGAAAGTGTCAGATGATTACAGTTGCCCGCCTTGCAATGGAAGCGGCCCAGAGCCATTTCCACTTGCCCCAAACAAGAGGCTGAGATGCGAGCCCAATTCGTCTCATTCCAATGCCTCAGAGATCTCTACCATGAGAACAAATGGCGCTAGCTCATCCTCAACCGGGACTACCACGAACTTCTCGTCAGCGTTGTTGGAGCTGCCGCTTTTGGAACCTCCCGAGTGCAAAGACGGCCCCACTGTACATGCTGCTGCTTCACCTACCCCAATCAACATCATCGACATCAACGTGCCTCCTAGCTACTTGAAGCTCTTTGAGGACTTGAGGAAGGAGATCTACAAGATCTCAATCGAGAAGGAGTCCCTGAAGATCGAAGTGATGAGCGCAAGGACAATGATCAATATCCTCCAGTCGAAAGTAGACCACCTCACGAAGGAGAACGAAGACCTCAGCAGGATCAATAAAAAACGAGAAGCTTAGGCATTACTGTTATCAGTACCATGTGTCAGCGGTGGTGGGTTGTGCCTCCTCCTCCATACTAGAAGTCTAGAACTCTAGGGAGGGTAATAAGCTCAGTGTCGACTCTGGTTTCGCAGTTGTGCATCAACATCCTCGCCGGAACCTCTTTTTTCCGAGTAGTCGCTAGCTGGTACTAGGGAGTTCGTTGCATGTTTTTCTCGTCGTAGTAGCAAGACTTCCTCCATCGGAACATAACGTTTGAATGTGGTTAATCGTAGTGTACTGTATCTGTCAACAATTTGGTAGGTTATGTTTGTACATGTCGGTGCTTATCTGATAGTCCTCAGCTGTTCCTGATTTTTGTTCGACAAATTCGATTCCAACAAAGGAATGAAAAGAATGAAAAACATCATTCAAATTACAAACACAAAAAAAACGTATCACAAATTCACAACGAATCTTATGACTACAAAATGAAATCAAGCAAAGATCACGACAGCAACCTTTGCCTAGTTTCTCTGAAGAAGCATTTGACCTGTGTAACTCGGCTGTCAGAATAATTTATACTAATGCAGTTTTTCTGTGTCCTTTCACCAAGATCCAGTTTCTAGTGCAGTGTATCACAGTGGGATAAATCCAGATGAAGCTCAAAAATTATCTCAGAATGCAGAACGGGAATGGAAGTTCAATCAACTTTTAACATTTTCTTGACTTGTGTAAGAGTAAACACTCGCACTTGTGCATCAATAATTAACTCTCGGAAACAGAAGCCACTTTCTGCTTAATCATGTCCTCTGCAGCTCGAATTGACCTTGATGATCCAGTGATTGTCACTTTCCTGAGCAAGAAATTGGAGCAAAGATGAGTATATATGATACTTGTCTGCGCGGTGCTTCAACTACACTGTGACGAGTTAAACTTTACCTATCAGACGTGCCAAACATGAAATCGCCCTTATCTGAAATCTTAATCCTAGCTCCACTAACCTGCAATTCCAAAACCAACAGGTAAATAATCAAGCGTGTAAAAGGAATCAATAAGAATTCAACAGAACCATACCTGACTAATTTCGTTTATATTCCTTCCACCACGTCCAAGTACCAAACCAATATGCTCATCCGAAACTCCAATGGTCACCGAGTTGTGCTCTTCCTGTAGGATATCATTGCAGCTTTTAAAATTATAAACTGAACATGTATTACTTGAAGATAAAAGAGGAATAAGAAAATCAACTTAACTTCAGAAACAGAATTTCTAACCAGAAATTCATTTGAGAAAGCAGATGCAAGGGTAAAGACGCAATCAAGATAACACGTCAACATGAATAAATAAATGTTTAGGCAAGGAAACTAAGGAATAAAACTCAAGGGAAAAGAAGTTGCTTTCATTGTCTTGGATGTAACAAGTGAGAAGAGGAAGGAACGATTCGAGGAAGGACAAATCTCTGTACAACATCTTTTTCCCTTGTCTTTTTCAAAATTTCAATTTTTTCTGTTCTAAACAAATTGGATTCCAAGATCCCTTTCCTTCTTATTCTCCTCCGGTATATACCTAACTTCTCTTCTCAACACTCACAGAACTAACAGAAGTCATCAGTAATATGTGCAAACATGATCATGAAGTGAATTCCATACACCAACCAGCCTAGCAATTAAATGGAATGCCGAATTACAATATTTGAACAGGTCAATTGAATTATATAGATCTTGTAGCAGAAAAATAGATGACTGTAAATTTTACTGTGTTGGCAAAAAAAAAAATGTAGCTAATCATACAGCAAGGAACAAAATGCAGCACAATCATCCTCTCCTTTTCTTCTTTTAATATTTTTCTGTCACTGGGAAATAAAATGGTCCTCATAAATTGTGGATATAATACACCTGACATATATTATTGGACGCACATAAACTTTAACCCATATGGAAAGGAACAACACAAGTATTTACAAAGGTTCATAATATGTAAATGCAAAATAAACCCATCTCAAAGGTTATCTAATAGGTCTCATACTATTAGATCAGAATACGTCCATGAGGTACAACACCCACGGGTCTTAAATTCTTCAAGCAAAAAAAAAAGGAATAACAGGAGAAAAACAGGTAAAAGGTAAATATGATATAGAGACAAGCCAATAGCTGGACACGCACATTGGTATTTGTGATTTTTTGCATTGTAAGTTCCGGCATGCCAAACAAAAACTTCCTTGAAAAAATAAGTAAAACATAATCTCAAATGGTAAATGCTCGCTGGAATATGGCAAGGGCACGCATGCATTTTTCCTCCCACATTAAACCTTGATTAACACATTTTGAGCGTTTTATCAGTGAAAGGTAATCTTTCATTTTTCACAATTTTTCTGCAATTCTCTTGATTTTGTCCAGTGACCGCATATTTATTAGTTGCCAATGCCATGTTAATTTTTTTTGGTATTTTCTTCTTTGGATTATTAAGAAATGATATTTGTCCGAGGATAATATTTGCTTCCTTATAGTAATAATAAAAGATTGAAGCAGATGTAGAACTCCAATAAGAACCATTTGTCAAGTCTCAGAAAAGAAGGTGATTAACCTTGTTTGGCAATTTCCCTCCAACACCATTTGATGGGCCATACTGAGCTGGGTGGTATGGTGAATTCCCAACTGGAAGTACATAGGAATATGAAACGCGGTGAGAATCCTATAAATAAATAACTATAATTTCAAACTGAGTAACTTTTCCTCAATTCGTCTAGACTTGCAAAATAGAACACATAAGTTATAGTATAATCATGAAAAAAGCCACAAACTCCAAGGAAAGAAACACTCCAAGGCAATGTGACATACATGAAATTAAAACATACTATCAACACACAAAAAGGGAAACTTCTAAACTGAAAACAGATGAGATTTTGAAACATCTTGTAAAATCGATGAGCAAGCAATACGTATGTACAAGGGAGTAGACAGCCAAAACTATCATGCATATATAGTCTCGTGGTCCTAAAGAATTAAAGATTATGTGGTTTGCAAAGAAAATCGCTGGGTTCAATATACTCAGCTTAGAAGAAAATTCAGGAAACATACAGCAAGATCTAGATCAAAAAGGTCAAAAAAGAAATAAGGACAGCAGAGATTGGGCTCTTTTGGGCACAAGGCATAAATCCTACACCTCAGTAGAAGGCATGCCTGTATGAAGGTTCAATTTTAATTTCCTCTAAGACACTATACTGTAAATCTGAAAATAAGAAATTTATCATCGTCATACTCCCAAGAACCAGCACATCTTTCCAGACCAATGAGTTCAATAATCATGCTGATTTGTCCACCTCAAAAATAGAATATCTTCATTAAGAATCTTGTCCCATCCCTCGGTGAAAAAAAGCTGTCTCTTGAACAAGAAAATAGGCATTTTAACAGCTTAACCCGTAGCTACCCTCCTGTCTGAATGTGCTATTAATACTTTCAAACCAACAAAGCACAAAAGCTGATCAAGAAGAATGCGACAAAACAAAAGATTTGTTGCAAACCAAATAATGAAGCTCTTTCTCTCCTCTAATCAATATATATGATTTATTCCTTGCCTCAGGATTGACAAATCAAAAGGACAATAATAATACAACGTGAACCAGAAAATGTATGATAATCTGAAATCAAGGTAATTGGTTCTCTTATTCATATATTCGCATACTTCCTAGTTCCTACAGCACACCACAACAGAATAAACATTATATGGCATAAACAGAGAACCTAATGCTCGCAACCAGGATATAGCATCAAGAAATCAACATGCCAAGTATTTCGCAGTTGGCACCCCAACTAGTATCATAGGAAAGTGTACCAGATTGAACCACAATACTAAGAGCCAGGAAATCAGATGTTATGTATGAATAATTTAAGTAAAATATATCATATATGTCACTAGGATGACCTCATAAAAAAGGAAGGGATCCACACCTGGATATGACAAGGGGGTATTCATAGATTGCAAATAACGAGGATCTTCAGTCAGCTTGGACAAAATCAATTCAGCAGCAAGCATTTGTTCTCCTAAAGAACCTGATAGAGTCACAAGCCGGTCATTCAACCCAACATATCCATTATCCTGAGGAGATATCTTAATGCCAGCTTGAGAATCTTCAATAAATGACCTGCCCAGGATAATAATATCAACATTATCCTCTAGGTTAAAAAGACCAAACTATAAAATATGATTAGCTAAGAGTTTGTGAGAGTGCAATTACAACAGAGCAACAACTTAACAAGTGCAAATGGTATGTTCCAAAATAAAATTTTAAGTTCAACTAAAACATGTCATGAGAGGGAATAAAAAAAGAAGTTTTTTTTTCTCCGTTGGAATAGTAAGGATCTACACACACACACAAAAAAAAAAAAAAAAAAAACTGATGCCAACTTGTAGGGAATAAAAAAAGAAGTTTTTTTTCTCCGTTGGAATAGTAAGGATTGGCGTATTTATTTCCACTGTTCTTTCGTCGTATATCATATAGCTAAACTTGTTATCAATTGAATAATGTTCGCCCACCAAAAATTTTTACAAGAAAAAGATCATTTGAACAAGAAAAATGGTAGGAGTTTTGAATGATTCCATTATCCAAAGAGGTAAATAAAGTAAGCACTAATCACATAGAGGTCCCCTTTCTCCATGGATCACTGCCAAGTGCTAAGAATTATAATCACATCTTCACATTTGATATTCATGAGTGGAAAATGCTCAATTTTGTAATGACAAACATATACTTCTGTAGCACTGCAGGCCTATGGCTCCCTGACATGATTGATGAATCCATTTCTACCATAATAAACAACTCCCAACAAGATTAAAGGAAGATGAAAAAAAGATATGGATTTTCAGTCACTTTATGAAAATTTGATTCAAAAGTAACAGGCTGACACATAAAACACATCCCAATAAAACATTTAGATAAATATTATTAAGCTTAATTAACTTATACATTGTATTTATGGTATGTAAAAGAAAATATAGATGGCATCCAGGAGCATCTGATCTGACCAGGGAACTTATCTTATCTTCCGCCCCAGAGACAAAGCACTCTGAAAAATTTAGCCTAAAAAGCTTCATAATCTACTCACCAAACATAGCCTAATGCTTCTTCATACAGTCATGATCTGTCTAGAAAACATACATAGCCAGAGTAGCTCAGACTGTTTGCACATTCACTGTGAAGTACAAAAAGCAACACTAAACCTAGACAATTATATGTATATTGACTGCCACAGCACAACTCCAGGGACATTTCTAGGAATCATCCCAAAGAAGCAAAATAGTAAGACTCATTCAAACATTCAACTCACTCCATAGCTTAATATCAGGATGCATCATTTACACATCCTACTAGGCTACTACGACTCATTCTACATAGAAGGCGGATTAAGCCACTTAAAGTTTCCAATCCCGATATTAAGATGGCGAAATATTTTTAAAAAATCAAAATCTTACTTTTACATCCTTCTTTTCACTCTCAGTTGCAGCCTATCCTTTTAGTCCCCTTTAAATAGAATAAATGGTGCTGCCCATTTTAACGATCTTGTCCAAATGCAGTAAATCATAAACAGACAGCTTTTTTGTGCAATTAACATGAAAAGAGAGTAGCAACTCCAAAAAAAACATATTTTAGAGAAAATAAGAAGAAATTTAGTACTTGATAGTAGCTCCTCCCTTTCCAATTATAGCACCACAACAGCTATTTGGAACAACTAGCCTCACTTTTGATCTCATATCAACATCATCAGCGTTCTCATATTGTATCTGGCAGACATAAGAGTTTATCAAATGAAGGATTTGTAAACCTTTAAGAATTTCAAACAGTATGACATGTACCTCAGACAGCAACTTATTTTGGATAAGGTCTAATGCTTTCAGTACGTCATCAATCTTCCCAGATACCATGATTATCCTATCAGATGTTCCTGGGAAATATTCTTGATTACGAGACAGCTGAATCCTTGCCCCAGACTGTGTCTGGAAATCAGTAATTGTTGTTCCACCCTTGCCAATAACAGAACCAGCTTCAGCATTTGACACAAGAAACTTGACATATGTAGGCTTCTCCATGTCCTCTGATAAAAACATATCATCAAACAGATTAAATTTTACCAACCATGATAGAAATAAAGATAGGTGTTGTGTATTTAAACAAATAAGGTGGTCTGGTTGGTCCAGGGACATGTTAACTAATTGCTAGAAACTGGACGCCTATCCTACGGAGAATGAGCAAATGAATGTCTTTTTCATATTTCTGTGTTTGATCACTCAGGAGGATCGCCCATTCCCCTTAATTAACTGTTTCCTTTCTCTTCTCAATAACTATTGAAGAAAAGAAAAGGTGCAAGAAGGAGAAAACATAAATCAACTGAATGTTTTATCCACCACGCAGACAAAGAAGCTGAAGATAAAACAAGCAGATGAAATATATACAATTATGAATTAAGTCAGGCTAACAGCCACAGGGGATGTAAACAAAATTCAACTCGCATATAGTCATATGTAAGCACTAGAAGATAGGTTACATTACATTCACACTCCTAGCATAATCAATTCCTTGTGCAAATCAAAAAGGAGTTTCCATGGGACCATTTCCAATTGACAAGTAAAGAGCAACTTCAAGATGCCAACTCCCTTTCTTTTGTGACAGGAGCACCCCACCGTCAAATGATTCGTAATGAGCAAATTCAATACAGCAATCCAATCCAAACCATGGAGCGAATTCAAAGAAACAAAACCTAACGATAAGGAAACAAATCCACGACAGACAATTACGGCAGCAAGAGAGTCAAACAACCACACACAGAGAAAGATTGAGCGAAATCAGACGAAAAGCACAGATCCTTGATTCATGAGCTAGCAAATAACATAATTGAGTAGGAAAAGCGGAAAACCTGAATCGATTCCATCGATGGGGAGGTGGTCAACCCCAGATCGCTTGGGATGAGCCTCAGGAGATGACATGTAACCAGGGGAATCCATCAAATCAAATCAATAGAGAAACACAACAACAACTGAAGCAAACAACGGGAACCGAGGGTGATAGAGAGTGGGTAATGGATTGGAGCGTTTCACGAAGAGGAGGTGATAAGCGTGAAGCTTCGCTGAAGCTTTTCAGAGAGAGAGAGAGAGGGCGGGGGGCGAATCTGGAAACGGCGCGTTGAGAGTTGGGAGAGAACGTGCAGTGAAGGGGGATAACCCGATTTTTCTTTTTCCTTTTTCCTTTTTTTGTTTTTGAAGAAATCAATCTATCCTCTAATCTCTTGCTCGCCGTAGCCGGCTGGGCGGTGGGTAACGGATTCGGATGGATCAGAAAAATCAGCTCAGCTCAGGTCAGTCTCTCACCTAGGGTTTGGAATTCAGAGCCATTCGAGCTTAGCTGTACGAAATCGGGCATTTAATTTAGCGATAATTGCATAAAATCGCACGTTTAAATGTCTCATTTGCAGAAAATCATCCGATTTAGTATAAAACATGCAATCAGCCAACCACTTCTTTTTTCTTTTTCTTTTTTTTAAATTGTATTTAGACGGAATCTTTTAAGATTGGCAAAATTGGTTGTGATGATTAAGGGCTCGTTTGGTTCAACGTGGGAATCAAAATTCTCGAGAAGTCACTTCATAGGAATTGAATTCTCGGGAGGTCTAATTGATGAGAATCGTAAAAATGTGTTTGGTTGAATTTTTTTATTTCAGGTGATTACAAAGGGTAACTTAAAATTTACAAATACAAAAGGGTGGAAGTTGAACTTACCTAGGGGACTAGGTAGGTGAACTTCCTCCAAATTGTATAAATTTAACTTCCTGAGAAGTTGAATCCCTGGGTTTTCATCTTTCAAACAGATTAACCAAACACATATATTTCTTCGACTTTTTGGGAATTTCTACTTCATGAGTTTTTGAGTTATCAACCAAACACGCTCTAAGAATTCGCAAGAAAATTGAGTGTTTTATTGATCTTTTTTTCTAAGCAAGATAAAAAAAAAAATAGGAAGCTAGGTCGACTTGCAGTAGTCTTCCTTCTTAGAGCACTCTTGCAGATGAGAACCCGAAGTTCTGTATCAGTCTCGAGACTAGCAGTAGTCTTCCTTCTTAGAGCACTCTTGCGGATGAGAACCTGAAGTTCTGTATCAGTCTCGAGACTATCATCGATAGGAAAACTGTATGCAAGATGAGCGATTATATCTGCAACAACATTCGACTCCCTGAAAACATGACGAATAACAACATTACGGGTGTCTTGTTTTATTGATCAATGAATCTTCACAATTCAAATAATTTTTTTAAAATTAGTGTGCCTTTCTTTTTTGTTTGTAGAAGTGTTTAATTGAGTTCAAAAACTAATTTTATTTCAATATATATATGAGTGTTTATCAACAGTTGATAGATTTCTTCCTAAAAAGTTCATGTAAATTAATAGGGACAAAATTATGGCATTTGCAAACTATTTAATTGGCAGGACTTTAATTGGTAGTGTTTTGCATATTTTACGTTAATGGGTGATTTATTGCCAATTGTGTGTTTAATAAGATCGTCCATCTCTTATGGTAGGCTTAGAGCAACCCCAAGAGATGTGCTATAATAGAGAAAAGATGGAATTTAGAGAAAAAATCCTATTTTTTGTCCCCAACAGATTATGCAAACCAATCTGCAAAATAGAGAAAGAGATGAAAAATGTAAAAAAATCTGTAAATTTGTGGGAAGAAGTTTCATCTCTATAATTGAATGTTTGCACTTCTCCCCATGGACAATTTATTGCATCCACTACAGTAGGGTTGTTTCCAGGCAAATATATTGCCGCCACTGCTGTAGGGTTCTTCTCAACTGATGACGTTGGTGAATCCTCTTCGCCTCTTCGGTGAATCCTCTTCTCTCCTGTAGTGATTGATTCCAGGTATGTGATTTCAATTTCAATCCTCTTCTCCACTTCTTCTTCGTCTGATTCAATTTCTGTCCTCTTCTCTACTTCTTCTTCATCTGATTCAATTTCTAATTTCGCTTTCCAAAATACTAGTACTGTAATCCGATTTCTAATTTAGATTTCGTTTTGCTGTTCGATTTCCAAATTACTAGTACTGTAATCCTCTCCAGTTGCTGTTCGATTTGCTGTTCGATTGCTGTTGCTTGATGTTTTTGATTTCTCTTGATGTTTCTAATTTAGATTTCGTTCTAATTTTGTAGTTGCTGTTCGATTTTGCTTTCCAAGTTTCGAATTTTTTAGTTGTTGTTCGATTTTTTAGTTGCTGTTCGATTTCTCTTGATGTATCGATTTATTTAGTTGCTGTTCGATTTAGTTTTTGATTTCTAGGGAGGTTATTGCTATCGATTTAGTTTCTGATTTTTTGTTGTTCGATTTAGTTCGAATTTGTGATTGCTATCGAATTTGTGATTTGTTGTTCGATTTGCTGTCATTCGAATATGATTTTTTGATGTCTGATTTCTTTATTGCTATCAAATCTGATTTTAGGGCTTCCAAACCAATCTGATTTTTTATTGCTATCGAATCTGATTCGAATCTTTTGCTGTCTGATTATTTGATTGCTATCGAATCTGAATTTTCGAGTGCCCTTTCTTACTAGTTTTTTCATTTGTAGATGAATTTCATGGAGCTCCTAAATAGTGGATCACCCATTGATGACCTCAATGATTCTCCTTCCCAGTTTAATATTTCATCGAGTCAATATCATGCTAGTGGTTCCACCTTTGAAGAAACTGATGTCGAAGTTGATGAAGCAACAAATATTGCCTCTGCAAGCCAAAGACCTAAAAAACAATCTACAAGATCGTCCAACTTTACAATCGACGAAGACAAGTTACTTGTATCCGCTTGGCTAAATGTGAGCTTGGACCCGGCAAACCAAGTCGCCCAGCAGCATTCCGCTTTTGAACAAAATAAGAATCGTGGGCAACAATAGCATCATGGATGCGAAGGAAAAGATGTTGCTTCATTCGGAACCTCCTTCTAAAATACTGAGGCCCGTATTTTGGAGGATCGGCAAAATAGTCTTGATAAAGTCGTTCATGACCACCAATAAGATCACGATCAATAGTAGCATGACCCATAATAGAACCACGTTGACGTCCTGATTGGTTGTTGGGAAGACATTCTTCTTCTATTTGAAGAAGTAATAGGTTTTCTTCATAATCGTTATCTATATCGTCATCATCGTTCATATATGTATCAACTAAATAGCGGCTACCCAATGAACGACGATCCATATGAAATTAGATTTTTAAGGGAGGGAGAAAATTAGGAAGCAATAAGATGTTAGAAATGTTAGGTTGGTATTTATAACAAGTGAAAAAAAATGTTAGAAGTTTTAAAAATTTTAATTGTTAGAAATAAGTAAAAAAAATGTTCTAATAAATGTTAGAAGTTTTAAAAACGTGAGAAATAAGTAAATAAATGTTAGAAGTTTTAAAAACGTTTTTAAAAACTTTAATTGTTAGAAATAAGTAACAAAAAATGTTAAAAACTTTAATTGTTAGAAATAAGTAAAAAAGATGTTAGAAATGTTTGAAGTTTTAAAAACGTAAATTAGTAATATATAATGTTATAAATAAGTAAAAAAATGTTAGAAATGTTAGAAATTATGTTTAAAATGTTGTTAGAAATGTGAGGCTAAATATTATAATTAAGATTAAAATAATATTTTATAAATGTAGAATTAAATATCCTTAATAAATGCATTTATTTATTATATTGTGCAATAAATGTAAAAATCTGTAAAATAGAGAAGATGTTGGAGTTTGAGTGAATTTTTTTTAGAGATTTTGACATTTTTATCTGTATTTTAGAGATTTTTTAGAGAAGCTGTTGGACTTGCTCTTAAAAATTAAATTGAAAAATTTTGCATTAGAGGCCATTTTTAAGGGCTTTTTTAGGTGATGGTCCACCAAGACTGTTTAATTTGGAAAAAGGTCATTACCCAAATCTCATTCTATCTCTCAATCGCCAACCCGGGGCACCCATTCCCTCGCATCTGCAGCCATGGCTGCTACTCCGGAGTCCCTCTGCAAATTCACAAGCACCGATCTCCGGAGTCCCTCTGCAAATTCACCGATCTCCCTCGCTCGGCTATGCGCCTCGACGGTCGCAATTCACAAGCAAGATCGCACCGGATCTCAACCGATTTCGTTACTCCGGAGTTACTCTGTCGTCGGAAAAGCAAGTCTGAGAAATCCAGGCAGAATCTCGAATCTCGAATCCAATCTCGAATCGGATTTGCAAGAATCGCCTCTTCGGCTTCTTCGCTCGTGCCTCTCTCTCGCTGTCTCGCATCAGTAGAAGGACAACGATGAGGATGTCGGACTACGAATCCGCACCATACACCTCAGACAACGATGATCTGGAAATCGCCGAGGGAGATTTGCGTTGTTCACCTTCCGATTTGAGATCGAGAGAGGGGATTCGGAGGATGCGGCAGCGTCGGCATCGGCAGCCGGGGCTGAGCGTCGAGGAGACTGAATAGATCAGGGGATCCTGCCAAGAACCTTGGTGGTAAGCCTCAAGCATGGAGCCTCAAGGATGCTGACAAGGTTGGTTCTTCGGCAATATTTTGCAGGGAGCCTCAAGGATGCTGCCAAGAACCTTGGTGGTAAGCCCTGTCATTATCTTTAGAAGTGCATTTTGATTTTTGTAGTATCTTAATTAATGAATTTGTATATGTTTTATCACGAATTTGTATACTATGACATCAAACTCCCAAATTGGGGAAAATTGAATCCATCTATTTATAACCATTCACACGGTAAGCACAAAGACCATTTTGAATTAGAAATTTGCCCTTTATCTACTGTATAACACTTGTTGCATGTAAAGTTAAAGATGTCAACTTATATGGGTTTGTTTAACTCAATCCTCAAAAAAACATTATCTAATGGCATTAAAAATACAAACAGTGAATTTGTTTTAAGCATTTTCTACATCATATTGCATTATATTAAAAATACAATTTGTTTTAAGCATTTTTGTTGGTAGCAAACAAAGAATTTGTGGTTAATTTGTTATTGTGATTGAGTTTGCTTTGTTGAGAGTTTAGATATTGAAAATTTCAGCAATTTTTTTTGCCTTGCTGAAACTTTTGGATAGCTTATTAGCTTTTTTATTTTTGTGTGTTCTGAAATGCTGAAATTAATTCTTATTAGCAAAATTCATTATATTTTGTCGAAATCTGACAAAAAAAAAAGAAAAGTTGTGGAAATATATATATATATATATATATATATATATATATATATATATATATATATTTCTATTTAAGAATGCATATATACTACTTGAATGGAAAAAGTTTGCATTTTTTAACCAACATTTGTTATGACAATTTTTCTGTCAATAATCGTTATATTTTGTCTTAATATCTTAATTTTAATTTCATAATTTTTTTTATGTCCGCAATTTTTTAGTAATATTACATTCCGTTTTCAGCACTTTTAATCGTGTCAATACTTTCAGCAACACGGTTTCAGCAACTCCGATGTCGAAGCGCTGACGCAAAAAAAAATAAAAAACTAATTTCAGCAATTGCAACAACAATTTAAGCAACTCCGGTTTCAGCAACCCTGGTTTCAGCAACTCCGATTTCAGCAACTTAGGTTTCAGCAACGCGCGAAAAAAAAAAGAAAAAAAATTAATTTCAACAATTTCAGCAACTTCGGTTTCAGCAACGCGAAAAAAAACATTGAAATAGGGCTTGCTGAAACCAAATGTGCTGAAACAGGAGGGGGCACAGGGGGCGCGCGTGGGGGGCAAAGGGGGCAAGGGAAGGAAGTTGGACATTTTGCCAATTTGGAAGGGAAGGGTGGACATTTTCCTAATAAAGGCTCTAATTATGGCCTATAGCACAATTCCCCCAATTAAATTTTGTTCTAATTTTGCTCCCATTTTATGCTGAAACTCAATTTAGTTAGTCTTTTTTATTTTTGACCTATTTTCAAAAGAAATGTCAAATTTGACTTATTCTTTTGGAATGTCAAATGCTATTTTTTATTTGTTTCTTTTTAATTATTTAATATTTATATAAATCTATAAATAGTACAATCATAAATCTATATATTATATAATCATGTTTTTCAATTAAAAATCAAAGTTGTAGTAGTGTAAACAATATTATCCAAGAGTTCTTCGATATGTGACTATAATATTTAACATATTTTAATTATCATTGCATAAATAATGTTTTTAGATAATGACATTAATCTTTTTTTATTATATATTCATCAAATCATTATTGATATATCCCGTCATGAGTAGATTGTTATTGACATATAGACGAAATAACACATTTTGATTCTATTCAAATGAATAAAAATATTTAGAATTTGAAATCTCAATAGTTTCATGTGAAGAGTGATATGATGATGATATTGAAGATAAATTCATTATTGATTCAAATTGAAAGGATAAAGATAGGAATAATCGAGCGAAGGAAATGAGATGTGAAAGTTCATTATTACATTAGTATTTAAAGAAAGTTTAGCCTGTCAAAATTGATATACGGGGGGACAAAATCGTACAATAGGTCAAAAGATAATATTTTATACAAAAGGACAATCATATAATAGGCCAAAATCGTAAAGAATATTATTTTTTGATAGACTATTCCCCATTTATTATGGGGGAAGATGCCTAAGATGGTTTTATGCAATTTTCCTACTTATTTATTGCCAACTAGGAATAATTTTCAAGTCAGAATATGAATTTGATCTATACTCCAAATTTGTGAAACTTTTCGTATTCGATCAAAAAAATTGGAGGTTTTGCTACCTAAAAGACGTGCGTGAATAGTAAAACGACATATTTTGTCGAACGAAATGAGTATATATTACTTTATTTATTTGGTACACCATAAAATTATTTATTTTTTAAAAATAAATCTTTTAAAAAAAGTTTTTAAAATTTTATTTGCATTCCAAACAACTATTCTTATATATGTTAATAAACTTTTATTTTTTAAAAAATTTATTTTAAATTGAACTATGATTTTTCAAAATAAAAGTGTACAAATTTATATGAATAATTGTTTCAAGTGTGAATATAATGTTTTTTAAAAATAATTTTTAAAAATATTCATTTAAGAGTGAAATAATTTTATGGTGTATCAGTTGATAGAGGATCTTGATTGGAAACCCTCGTGTGGTGGTCGGTGTGTGTTGTAGTAAAAAAAAAATGTGTTGTCTGAGGGCTGCCATCCAACATACATGCAATTTTTGAAAATGATGTATTAAGATTCTTTGAATAAAAGAAGAACATTAATTCATTCAATCTAGCCCTTAACCATCAAATCTCTTTGTTCGGGGCTTATATATACTATTAACGTACGCTTTTTTAAAATTTTCAAAAATACAATAAAAAACATCTAATTTTTTTTAACGATTTCATAAATTTTAATATTGTATATAACTTTTATCATCCTAAAAAAGCGTATGTGAATAGTAAATGATATATTTTTTCGAACGGAATATTTGTTTTTTTTTATGGTTAAGGTACTACATCTAATGTCAATAGATTTGAAGTTTGAATACTTTATGGAGTCGTTTGTGAGTAAAATAGATCATCTCTTAAATAGATCATATAGAAGTTAGAAGTACTCAATTCAGAGGTAGAGAGGGTGTGCCAAATTGTATCCAAGAAACATGTCTGAAAGCCATTGGGGAAAAAAAATCTATTGGTGTGAAATGGGGCATAAAGGAAAATGGAAAACCACTCATCTTAGGCCAAAAATGATATGCAATAATAAAACAATTCAAGGCCTATTGCTTTCCAATCGTGAGATCTTGAGATTAGAGGTTTTAGGATGTTTGGTGTCTGCAATCAAAGAACAACAGAGTTTGGAACAACAGAGAAACACATCATCTGATTGAATTGCCAGAAACATCAGCATAACTAGTAACAATATGATGAGTTGCTTCACTATCTATGCTCCAAGATTGCATATTACCATGAACAAGAAAGCAGAAAGTACTGTCGGACTTGGATTGATCGGGCTTCTTGCATGTCAATCCACTCACAAGAAGGTCAGTAACAGGCTATGTGGTACTCCATGGTGACAATCCAATCTTGAGATCTCACTATATTTGAAAATCACCCCTCAAACAATGAAACAATAACCATATACATAGACGGTGGCCACCGTCTCACCATCTATGGTAAGTCATAGACGGTGGCCACCGCCTATGTAAGACTTACATAGGCGCATCATTACCGTGCCACCGTCTGTGGTAATGATGCGCCTATGTAAGTCATACACATTCTACATCATAGGCAATGAGGGTTAAAACTCCACTTCCTGGTTGAATTTCCTATATCTTGATCATCATATATGTATATATCTAGCTATATAGATTTCAAGTTGCTCCAATTTTTTAACCGCTGTCTTAATTATCTCTAATCGTTAAATATATGGTTATTTCTAATTATTCATATACTCCATTAAAAAAAAGTGTATATATAGCATTCACAAAAAGCCCATCAAACTGGTTTTCAATTTGAAAATGTTCACCACTCACACCGGGAGAAAAGAAGCTTTTTGTAAAAGCCTTTGTAACGAGATCGAAAACAAGGTTTTGGAGCGAAAGCGAAAGAATCAAAGCAAGAGATCGAAGAACCAGATAGAACATGCAAGCAAGAACCAGATAGAACATGCAAGCAAGAGAACGAACACAAGCGATTTTACGTGGTTCGGCTATGCCTACATCCAAGGGGTCTCAGGAGTTGCCCAAATCCACTAGAAAGAGTTCGTACAGGGACAATCAAGTAACAGATACAAGATAAACCCTACATCTAAACATGCATGTGATCAGGAAGCAAAAGGAGAAGGAAATCCCCCTGTGTGGGAACCAGAAGATCGAAGATGGCTTCGATCTTCAACCCTAGACAACCTGGAAGGAAGAACGGCAACCCAAACGTGAGCTATGGCAGCCTCTAATCCTCCAGAGAAGCGCCGTCAACAATCCTCTTCAAGATCTCCCTTGAAATCTCAGGTCAAGGAGATGGAAACCCAAACCCTAGAAAACCTAGCCAAGAGAGTGTTTGGAATCTGAAGAGACGGTGAGTCGAGGTACAGTTCACGGGTAAGCAGCTCTTTGCCTTATATAGCTAGGTCATCTGAAGGAGCCAGCAAACGAAGACAAAACGCCGCGTTCCACCAAGTGAGAAGCTGGATCCAAGGCTCAACAGGTTTGGGCTACCAGGTACCTTTCGGTTGTCATGGGCTTCATCTCTTGTATGAGCCAGAGCCCAAACTGAGAAAATCCGAAGACTACTTGATACATCTTATACATATAACAAGATATATATTAACTATGTATTATCACTCCATATATACCCTAAAATCTTTGTTAGAGGATCAAGCTTATAGCTCAATACTACTCAGTCAAAGATTAGGACATATATACATCTATACATAGTATATTTACCTATTATATGTTATATATATGATCATTATATGCACATACATGTTACAAATATACACACAATATTACATGTAACAAACAAGCATAAAAGACTTACACTTTTGAATCCATCTGATAAAAAAAACAATGTTTGTAATTATACGAACTAAAAAAGCGTGTATAATTGTAATTAATCATTCAGCAGTCAATATATCGTCCAAATAGGGTGGTGGACTTATTTATATTCCATATTTCAAACATGTTGTATTTTATAAATAATAATACCTTATGTTATGTATCATGATATTCTTATCCTTTAAATATAAAAGTCCACCCAGCTGGTTCCACCTCACTCAATATATGCTCGATCAATTAACTCTTTTCTACTTATTTTATCACAATTCAAACAACAAATGTTTAATTAACGTTTTTCATTTAATATGCGATGATGATGATCGATCATGATTGGAGTCATTATTTTCTGGTGGGTACGTGAAAAGGAATTTCTACAGCCCTTAACTAACCCTTCATAATAATACTCCGTATTTAATTAATCACTTATATTATATTCGTATTTTATCATGTAAAAATTTACATCAAATAATCATAAAAATTAACAATATATCTTATTTTTACCATAATAATCCATTCAAGATAAACGTACAATATTGATATCATACAAACTGTCGATCCTAGCTAAAACAGGCCAATTGGTGATAAAAAGAGTGATCCACTAACTTATATATTAAAACTTGTTCTTTTATATGGAACTCTTTAGTTTCTTCACATCTCTCCTCAGTCACAATTAAGATGATCTAAACTCTTCTCATTATTTATTTTTTCGATTTTACATGATCACTCAGTCACTATTAAGATGATCTAAACTCTTCTCATTATTTATTTTTTCGATTTTACATGATCACGCAACTCGTCTCAAACTATGAGCTTTTATAAGTCAGTAATCAGATTTTCATTTTTTTTAAAGTCTGTCAAAAACTTACTACAAAAACAATATTTTCATATTGGTCCAATTTAAAATTGTTTATTTTGGTCAGATCTAATTTAAAAGTGTACATAGTATTATTGCATATATATCCATTCAAGAAACCATGCTAATCTAATATATGCAGTTTCCTACCTAATTGTAATTGAATCAACAATCATTCCTGCACTTCTGCCTACCATTCTTCTTATATGTATTATTCAACCTTGCACTGATCTTCTTATATGCATTATTTCAAAGGTCCCATTTTTTCCTAATTTAAATATAAATATTAATTACACTATTCAACCTTTATACTCTATCTATTTGGCAAAAACATGTTAATTTTATGGTGTTAGTTTCATTTTAAAAAATATGTCATTATACATAGGTCTTTAAGGTCATACTTTACAAAAATGTCCTTATAATGAGTACGGGATTGTTAGTTGTAGTATTTGATAAAGTAAAAAAACAATGTATAATAAATAAGCGTAAAATAGTATATATATTTGTTAATTTTATTAAAAATGTGCACGGATGTAGAATAACATATGTTTTGACGAACGAATGGACTATATGACAACTCTTCATAACTTTTACCACTATCGATGATAATTTACCCATAATACATAAAATATGGTACATACACTTGTACTCCATCCGTTAATTAAAGTTTATTATTATTTTATTATTTATGTATGATTTTTTATGAGCTAAAAACTATATAAAATATTTATTTCTATACTTTCATATCTATTAATTACTAATAAGTACATAAATTATATATAATTAATAAAATATTGATATTATATATATATTTATTATCATAAAAAATGTACATAAATGTAAACGACATGTTTTTGTTTATGGATGGTGTGGTTTTTAGTCAAACCAGTTATGATATATTTTATGCTGATAAAATTAATAGGGCGATTTACATTATTCATCTACTATACTCTCTCAGTTAAAAAGGAAAAGTCATTTTATTTTTAATTATATTTTTTATGAGTTAAAAACTATATAAAATATCAAAATTTTAAAATAATATTATAATTATTAGTATAAGTATGAAATTATTGTAAAAATTATATACAAAATTTTAATATTTTATATTATAATTTTTCCCTCATTAAAATACGTGTGTAAAAGTAAAAAGAAAAACTATATTTTTGCAAAGGGGGTATTATTTAGAATTTTTTTTCAAAAAATTCACAAAAAAATATTTATTTACGAAAATATTCACAAGTTTAAAATATTTACACAAATATTCATTTTTTGCAGAATTATCAGAAAAACGCGGTTTGAAACCGCGTTTCTAGCACTAATAAGCAATTTAAATTTGGAGGCGGATTGGAAATTATATTTTATTATAGAAACGCGGTTTCAAACCGCGTTTTATTCAGACTTTTGAATAAAACGCGGGTTAAAACTGCGTTTGTATATATGTTGTAATTAAAAAAAATTAAAAGTATAAACGCGGCACTAAGCCGCGTTTTATGTTAATTATGCAAATGGAGCTATGGAGCTATGTAGGCCCCACCACCATCATCGGCTTCCCCCCTAAGAGAAGATTCATTTTTGCAACAAATATAAAACGCGGCCTAGTGCCGCGTTTGTACTTTTATTTTTTTTTTGTTTTTTAATTGCAACATGTATATACAAACGCGGTTTTAACCCTCGTTTTATTCAAAAGTCTGAATCAAACGCGGTTTGAAACCGCGTTTTTATAATAAAATATAATTTTCCCTCCGCCTCCAGATTTAAATTGCTTATTAGTACTAAAAACGCGGTTTGAAACCGCGTTTTTCTGATAATTCTGCAAAAAAATGAATATTTGTGTAAATATTTTAAATCTGTGAATATTTTCGTAAATAAATATTTTTTTGTGAATATTTTGAAAAAAAATTATATTATTTAGTCTTACTTTAATTAGCCGACCACTTTAAAAATTTGAAACTAATAAATAACCATCCTTTATTACCATTTTTGAAATTATAAAACTTTGGCTAAACGTCCAACCAAAAGGCACAAGTTGTATGGACATAAATAAAGGGCGAATTTAGGGACGTAATTTGTCATGCTAATCTCATACACCGATAGTAGGATCATTTCACCACTATCAATTACTATCAACTATACATATTTGGCAAAATTGAGATTACAAGTGGTGTGTTTGTAGGTTAATCCGATGGTAGTAAATTAGTAATGTATAAGAGTAGACCTGTCAAAACACAACCCGACCCGGTCGACCCGACCCGAACGCCCGAAAAAATTTCGATCCGAACCTGAAAATCCGAAAATTTTATGGGTAATCTGGGTTTCGACCCGGTGACCCGATTGACCCGGTAATTTTGACCCGATTTACCCATTTGACCCGGTGACCCGATTTACCCGGTTGATTTATAATTATATATGATTAAATTTTTTTATGGAGATTCTAATTTATTAAATTTTATAATTACAATCACTTGATATTTCATTTTCAAATCAACTTTTATATTTATTTGTATTGTGTAATACTCCGTCCGATCGATAGTATTTGATTTTTTTATTTTTCAACGGACTTTTTTAAGAAGATAAAAATTCTAAAAAATATTAAAACATTAAAACAATTCTATGCTTATTACTAATTGTATGAAATTATTTTTAAAAAATTATATGAAAATTTGATATTTTATATATTATTACATTTTATTAAAAATTACGAGAAATAATAAAAATCAAATATTTTAGATCAAATATAGTATATAATTACAAGCACCAGAACTTATGAACAACGTCTTTAACTTTAGAATTTTAAATTTATCGCAAAATTATCAAATCATGATTTTTTTAAATTTAAAAAAGAAAAAATTGACCACCCGAAATCGACCCGAAATGACCCGAAAACCCGGTCAAACCCGTATTACCCGGGACCCAAAAATACCCGAAACCCGTATTACCCAAGACCCGAAGTGACCCGAACCGAACCCGACCCGAATGACCCGTTTGACAGGTCTACATAAGAGTGATTAAAATGTAAATAAGGTAATTAAGATAAGGTTTGCTAATTAGATGTAAGTTGCCCAAATTAAATTAGGTTGATGACCTATTTTAAAAAACCTGCGTTTACCGGCCAATCTCGGCGGGCGGATCTACCCGTCGGAGGATAGCCACTTGCCAGGTTCCCGCCACTTTACATCTGTAAACTTACAACTTGCCGCTACCAAACAATACAACTTCTAACTATATTCCATTTAATACAACTAGTACCATATATATTTTTTAGAAAATAAATTGGTAAATTAATTGATTATTTTTTTATATGTATAGGTCACCAAAAATGTTTTGATTATATATATAATTAATTAATTGATGGCTAACTTTTTATATTTTTTGTAAAGGAAAAACGTTAATTCAAAATTGTGGTATATATTACATAAATTAATAAAATAATATCATAGGGTAAATATAAAGATTAATCCCATTTCAATTTGGTGAGTCCCATTAGCTAAAAATTGATACGGAGTATGAGTTTGGTTTAAAAAATTTCAAATTAAAGTAGTGAGGACATTTAAATAAAAATGACTTTAATTTAAAAGGTTAGATATAAATGTAGTCTTGTAGATCGAAGTTGTTACTTGATTTATACGATATTTGACGCAATTTCACAAATCCTTTTCAAATAACAACCTTGTGGGCTTTTCTTTCTTTATTATTCATTTCCTGTTTTGAGAATCACTTATTGGCGCTCTCATTATAAACGTCGTCAACCTTTGGCACCTCTGAACTTTCCTACGTGCTTCATCCCATCATCTCTTCCCGGTCAAAGCTCATTCCGACCAAAATATTTTTCCTGCAAATCTCTGATCTTGCCCTCAAATTCTTGGTCAGAAGCCCTTTTCCGTACTTGTTGAAAAGATTCTCTCTTTATAAGCATGTGTGTTCCCCATTTGCTTCTTTAGGTATGCACACAATCTGTTTGATGAAATGCCCCACTGAAATGATTCCCAATTAGGAACTTTTCTTGTCATTTGATTTTCCAGGCAAAATTGATTCTAGATTCTTCAATGGATGTTGCTGCTGCCACCACTGATATCATTGTGTCAATCACAGCTGCTGAACAAGTACTGAGTGCAACTGCAAATGCAAAAGCCACAAGTTCAGCACCTGATACCTCAAATTCCCAAGAGGCTTTTGGGATTAAGCCCTCCAGCCCACAAAAGAGTATCACAATTGATACTAAACTTACACCTGATCTCACCAAGCTGAGCCCTGCATCCACCCCTAACAAGCCTCCTAAGATCCCCTCCATTCATTACCCATCTAGGAAGGGATCACTCTCAAGGTCTTCCTTTTCCAAGCCCAAATCAAGATTGGTTGAGCCATCATATCCAGCTAATTTCTCTTCTTTGGATGAGGATCTTCCAAATTTAGGAACCAGCTCACCAGCAGTAGCTTCACCTAAGGTTAATGTCAGTACTCCTAAGGCCTCTCAAACCCCCAAAACCCCAAAAACACCAGCTCAAGGAGGGGATGAGGAGGAGGAAAAGGAGGATGAAATCTACAAAGCTTTTGATATTCAAGCAAGCAAGAAATCAGGTAGGAAGATCAAGGTCTCTAGCTTGATTGAATGGTTTGCATTTCTTGCCCTGATGTGCTTCTTGATTGCTAGCTTAACTGCTTACCCACTTAGAACTGTTAAGTTATGGAGCTTAAGGCTGTGGAAATGGTGTGTGCTTGTTATAGTGGTCTTTTGCGGTAGGCTTGTTACCGAGTGGTTTATCAATTCTATTGTGTTTGTGATTGAGAGGAACTTCTGGTTCAAGAAAAAAGTTCTGTATTTTGTTTATGGGTTGAGGATGAGTGTCCGGATTTTCCTGTGGTTGGGTTTCATTCTCCTGTCTTGGGAATTGCTTTTCAACCGCGGAGTTGAGAGATCGAGGCATACGAGCAAGGTCTTACAGCAAATCACCATGGCTATAGCTGGGTGTCTGGTGGGTGCTGGCTTATGGTTGATTAAGACTCTGCTGATTAAGATTCTAGCTATTTCTTTCCATGTCAACCGATTTTTCGACCGTATACAAGAATCACTATTTCATCAGTACATTCTTCAGACCCTTTCTGGACCTCCACTGATGGTGATGCCTGAGGAGGTTCAGAGTATGAAGAATAACGGTAGATTAAGCTTTCGACGTGTGGAGCAAGGGGTGACTGGAGCCAAGGAGGAGGTAATTGATGTAGAGAAGCTTCATAGAATGGTCCAAGGAAAGGTCTCTGCCTGGACCATGAAGGGTTTGATTCAAGTGGTCAGAAGCTCAGGGCTCACAACTATATCCAATACCCTTGATGACGACAATAATGAGGATGAGGGGAATCCAAGTAATGAGGAGATCACGAACGAGTGGGAGGCGAAAATGGCAGCTTATAAAATCTTCAAGAATGTCGCAAAGCCTGAACACAAGTAAAGATCCCTATCCTTTTCAAATCATTCCTCAGATTTATGATATGATTGGTAGTTACTAACACATTTGGAATGTTTCTTTTGGTTAACATAGGTATATAGAAGAGGCAGATCTTTTACGGTTCATGAAAAAGGAGGAAGTCGATAATGTATTCCCTCTATTCGAGGGAGCAACTGAAACTGGAAAGATAAAGAGATCAGCCTTAACCAAATGGGTGGTAAGAGTTCGATCTCAAACAATTTTTCTGATGATGTTCGGTTTGTTTCAGCATTCATGTTTGTCTTAACTCTTTTTTTTTCGATTTTATTTCTTATTGCAGGTTAATGCATATCTAGAGCGCAAATCTCTTTCTCATTCTCTTCATGATACAAAGACAGCAGTGGAGGAATTGAACAAGATGGCCTCTGTGTTTGCTGCTATGGTGATTGTCATCGTATGGAACCTCATGATGGGGTTCTTGACGACCAAAGTGCTTGTCCTCATCTCATCTCAGCTATTGCTCGTCGTGTTCATGTTTGGCAACACTGCTAAGACTGTCTTCGAAGCCATCATCTTTGTATTTATAATGCACCCATTTGATGTAGGAGACCGTTGCGTTATTGATGGAGTTCAGGTAAAAATCCATTCCAAGGATCTAAGTTACTCATTAATCATGCTAAAAAAAAGAATGAAGAGTTTAACAGATTGATTTATTAACTGTGCAATCAGATGGTAGTTGAAGAGATGAACATCTTGACCACAATATTCTTGAGATACGACAACGAGAAGATCAGCTATCCAAACTCGGTTCTCGCAACCAAGCCCATCAGCAATTTCTACAGAAGCCCAGAGATGAGTGACTCAGTGGAATTTTCCGTCGATTTCACTACTACAATGGAGACCATCAGTGCTCTCAAGGCCAGAATTAAGGCGTAAGACCAACTCCTATTTCGTTATCGTTCTTCCTGATCTTTGTATCTGTTTTGATTTGCATATTTGTAATCTTAAAACTGAGTATCCATATTGGGTGTGTGCTCATACTGACATATAACTCGCGTGTTCAGGTACATCGACAGCAAACCACAGCACTGGAAACCAAGCCACAGCTTGCAAGTGAAAGAGATAGAGAACATGGACAAGATGAAGCTGGCTCTCTATGTTAACCACACCATCAACTTCCAGAACGCCGGGGAGAAGGGTAACAGAAGATGTGACCTAGTCTGGGAATTGAAGAAAATATTCGAAGATCTTGAGGTCAACTATCACCTTCCACCTCAGGAAGTTCATGTCCACAGTCACACAGCATAACATTCTTCAGTATGTATCCTTCCACGACTAAAAATCTCGATCACTTGTAGCCTTCCGTTACCTATACACTTCCATATACCGAATGGCATTTAAAAGCTCGCGAATTTTGGATGTCGCAGGGCAGGGGTTGATGATCAAACGGCGGATGTGAAACCTCAGTTTAAGAATTGAGTTGGTGCAGCTAAACAAAGACGTTACTGCCAGACAAGTTTCAGTCCAAATTCCAGCAATGTTTTTTGGTTTTATTGAGTAATTATATGCATCAGTTTTGAGATGTCCATTTAGTTTGCAATTGTATGTAATGTAATATGTGGTGGGTGTGGGTGATTTGTGCAGTTCTTATATGAATTTTGTTCTGTTTATAGTTCATGAAAGGCAACTAAATTTCGGGTTGTCTTTCGTTTGTAACCTCCCAGATGTATTATACCCGTATCAAAAAACCATTATCAAGATCATCACGTCTTCTAATGTGAACCAACCTGCAATGCAATCTTGAATAGAAAGAGTCTAGGATACATGTTACTCTCTCCTTTCTGTTTAAGTGATTTTTAGTTATGTATGTTTTTTTTCAAGATAATAAATACTATATAAAATATTAATTTTTTTAAATTAAATTATTTTAAATAAATTCATACATATTACACAAGTTTTAATAAGGCATTGAAGTAGTACTTACCTCCTCCCAAAAAATACGTTTTTTTCTCTCAACCACCTAACCTGTATGTTACCAAGACAGATGAGTGTAAATTTTAGGGGAAGGAGGGTTAGTTTTGCAAATAATTGAAGAGGGTGTTAGTGACGCAAAGTTTTTAGGGTAATAGGCTAGTTACTACCCTTCCCTCTTTCTTTAACAAACTTGCTCACCGTACAGTCAATTTCTCACAAAAAACATGGTGACTGCCACAATTTCGAAAACTGCGGGAATTTGGCCGGCCACAGTTCTCAAAATCGTGAGAAATACTATGGCCACGGTTCTGAAAACCGTCGCAATAGTCGCTGCCACAGTTGCTCAAATCTTCATTTGAAAATTTGAGGTACAAACCTCTATAAATAGGGGCACCGGGAAATTCCGCCACATATGTCACACCTCCCACGATTTTCAAAACTGTGACCGGGTGAAATTGAGCTAAAATTTTTGGGCTTTTTCTAGGCCTTTTTTTTGTTTACCAAACTGTGACCGGTTTGATTCTTACGGTTTTCAAAATTGTGACCGGTTTGATTCCTACGGTTTTCAAAACTAAAACCAACATATTTTCTACGGTTTTCATTTTCGTAGCTGTCACCGTGTGATTGGCGATATTTTGGCCGTGCGGATTGTCTCCCCTTTTTTAATAAAGGTGGTATGGTCAATAAAGGGTAATCTTGTAATGTTTTTTCTAGGAAAATTTAAATGTATTAATTAAGCAAGTGCATTTTGTTTATTGAAATAATATCACTAAAAATTGAATATTTGAGAGTAAAATAAAGGTATTTTTGTTTAAAAATATTTTAAAAAGATGGTTGAATAAAAGAAATCTATTACTACATCCGTTTGCCAACACATCATTTTAGCTTCTTTTACAAATTTTAAGAAAATCAACAAATATACTATTATATTATTATTTATTACACTATCTTTTTACTTTATTGAAAGTACAACTAACAATCTACTAATTATTATAGGGGCTTTTTCATAAGGTAATGACCAAAAATACTTATAATGACATTATTTTTTTGAATAAAATTAACACTCTCAAATATACTATTATACCCTCTTATGTGAGGATCTAGAATCCGTTTATTTCAGGGACTTTCTAAGTTCGAATTCTCTTGAAAACATGGAGTCACTTGTGAGTGGGAGGATCAACCCCTTGAATGAGCTACGCAGTATCCAATCCAGATGTAGAGCGGCTGAGCCGATCGAACTGGACTATGATAAAAAAAAATTTAAATAACACAAACAGGTTATGAATCCGCTCATGTTAAAATTTGAAAACAAAAAAAAAAGTTGAAACTTAAAAACAAAAAGAGTGGATAGCTCGAGCTGTGTAATTTTTTTATATACTTTTTTTTAAAAATCAGGTAAAAAAATCATAGATCTGTTACACATATTGAACGTTAGATTGTTAGCTTTTTTTTTAGAGTAATGATTATAAAATATGTGTCACTTAATGGGCAAAATGGACCTAAAATCCGCACATTTAAATGCATATAACAATTATGTTAGGTGTATATAGCCTTTCCCAAGTACAAAGACAAAAATTAATTAGATAAATATAACAATAATTCAAAATTTGTTATTTTAAAACAAAACAGAAGTATATATTATTAATATTTTATTTAAAAAAATGCGTCTCCAATCTTACTAGTTCTTATACTACGTTCTTATCAAAGCTCAGCAACTTCTGTGTATATGTTCGAAAGTCAGAGTTCAACAACTGATTACGTACTGTCCGTTTGACATTAAAGGGGGTTAAAGATTTTTAATTTTGAACCAAAACAATTACCCGTTACCCGGTTGATTTTTGCCAGTTTACAATTTTTTAAAGGGCTTAAAGTTTTATAATTTGTTTAAATATTTAGCGTCACAATTCATCATTTTTTTAAAACCTGTTAACAGTAAACTATTAACTGAAACTATTGACGTATAATTGTATTTTATTTTTGTCCGACGCGATAAACAACATCGATCATTCATCATTCAAATACCAGTATCGCTCATCGTTGACCCACAACCTTTTTTTCCAAACAGTTTTTGACTTTCCTCAACCTTAATTTCAATTAATTAACCTCAAATGGCTCCAACAATCAATTCAAAGAAATTCCCAAATCAAACTCTCCGGCCAAGATGGAAGCTTGGTCAGCACTCCTCCTCCTCCTCATCACCGCCTCCGCCGCAACCACCACAGCTCAGGTCACCAACTTCTACTGCCTCAGCACCACCACCTACACCGCCAACTCCACATTCGCCACCAACCTCCAAACCGCCCTCTCAGCCCTCTCCGCCGCCTCCTCCACCGCCAAATTCTCCAACACCACCGTGTCCTCCGCCGTCTACGCCCTCTACTTCTGCCGCTATGACCTCCCCCTCTCCGCCTGCCACGAATGCGTCTCTAACGCTACACAGTACATCGTCTCCTTCTGCCCCGCCCAAACGGAGGCTATAATCTGGTACGAGCACTGCACCCTGCGCTACAGTACGGCCCCGCTCAACCGCCTCGAATCCTCTTCTTACTTCTGGTCATGGGGCGGCGGCAACGTATTCCTCCAAGTCGCCGACTTTAACACGACGCTTGAGTCCACGCTCCAGGAGACAGTCGATCGGGCCGTCAACGGCTCGGCGTCGCCGGCGATGAGGTATTTCGCGACGGGGGAGGGGGTTTATGGTCGGTATCAGAAGGTGAGGTGTTTGGTGCAGTGTCAGCCGGACATTAGCGCCGCCGATTGTGGGGTCTGCTTGTCGGAGGCGCTGAATATGACGGAGACGTATTGCCTCGGGGCCGCTTGGGGGATGGTTTTCAAGTCGAACTGTATGATGAGGTTTGGGGTGGCCCCGTTTTATTCGATCGGAAACAGCAGTGACGGAACTGCCTCGTCTCCGACGGCGTCGATTTCTACTGGTTCGGGTTCTTCTCCGGGGGCTTCCGTTTCCTCTGCGTCGTCGTCGGTGGCCAGAAGTCAACGATACGGTCAGCTCGATCCGCCCCGTTGACTCATCTTTCAAGTTATTTAATTTTATATTTTTTAAAAATATGAGTTATGATTGATCCTTAAAATTCAATGAGTAAATTAATTAACTAAATGATAGTAGTAAGATTTTATTAAATTATTAGTAGGTATTAGTTGTTGCTAGTTGATATAAGTGGAGATTTACTAGTCCACTCCATACAACATAAAAATATTTTAATATTTATTTAATCTTAAAAAATAATAAAAATTTATATTATTAACACCTATTTTTATATATTTATAAAATTTAATTTTTAAAAATCATGATTTACAATTTTAAAAATTAAGAAGGCAATATTCAACAAATTATAATTATTAAAAATTTCGAAACGTGATTTTTTAAAATAAAATTTTATGAATATATACAAATAGATGTTAGTATCATGTTAGTAGTATAAATATAATTTTTATATTTAAAAAAATGTCAAAAAAAATTTGTTGTAGGTGTTGGAGAGTAGGAGATCGATCTCCACTGAATTCATATATACTGTGTTGCATATTGAATTAGGAATGTTAAATTATCTTTTGATATACATATACTTAGTATAACATAAGGGAGATGTGATTAATAATTGGTATATGTTTTTTTTTAAAAATAAAATCAGATGGATTTTTTGATGAAATGCAGATCGATTTATGTTTGAATTATTGTGATTTGCAGGTGTAGTTGTAGTTGCCATGAGGAGGGTGATCTCAGGAGCGTTACTTCTGTTGTTCATCATTTAATCCTAATGTAATAATAGTAATGTATAATAAACTAAGGTTGATAAATAGCGCTGTTGTTGCATGCTGTTTAATTAATCTTTTGTACGAAGTTTTACTATGGAGACTCGGGTATATTGTGTTGTTTGAGACATGTGTTTTAATACGAAATGTGAAAATAAATAATGTAAAAAAATAACATGTTTATAAGAGTAAGGTGATGATAAGATTCTTAATATAATCCGGATCGGAGTTTAATTTTTTTCCTAGTGCAGGAAATGATTTTTCTTTAATTGGTTTATTTTTTCCATTATGTACGAGGAAAAAATGTTATCATCCACTCTTCTAAACGCCCATTATTGAATAACAAAAGGAAAAGAGAGCATTTTGACAGTAGACTAAACTAATGGAATTAAATGGAGAGTTCATTTGGTATGTTGAAAATGAAAAATCTATAAGATTTTGGATGAACCGTTAGATAGGTGATTTCAAGCTTCTTGGCTAGCTACTTGAACCCAAACTGCCATTGACAAAAATAAAAAAAAAAAGTTTATGAATTCATAATACCTGAAAAATTGTGGAGAACACAAAAGTTATGAGGGATAATAACGGACAACATCATCACAACTATAGAATCAATAAAAATGATATGTATGATATTAAAGATAGGTTATAGTGAAGTCGAATAAGAATGAGTGGTTTTCCACTTCTAGTGCTCTGACGCTTGTGACTGAACCAACAACGATCGATCGCTAATGAGAACGCATGAGCTAGTTTAGAACATTGAGACACTCCCAAAAGTTAAAAATTTCTTACAAAAGCTAATGACAAATGGTCTTTTGACAAAGAAGCGATTATCACAAATGGTCTTCAAACCTTGTCAAAAAAAATAAATGTGTAGTAATCAGACAAAGGATAGATGAACCTTTAACAATGTCGGATATATATAATATAATACATCGATCCGGAGGGCTAGAAAATACATGATAAATAACCAAGAAAAAAAAAGTTAAAAGCTAAACTAGCTAACTAGATAGTAAAACTCAAGTAGCCTACGTAAGTAAGCTTATATATAAACAAAAAAATAAATGCAAGATAAAAAAAAAAAAAGTTTCACATAATGAACTAAACTTGAGTAGTCTATCCTAAGTAATTTTAGGATGAAACCTTACGACACTTTAAACTATTAATGTGTTCACACGGCCACACGTCCTCGGTCATGAGTCGTAACAAACTTTTTAAGTAGTTTTTCACCAGGCGGCATCAAAGATCACTAAATTAAAACAACGAGGTTCAAATCTCATCAAGATCGTCTTTCAAATTATAGCTTCAATTTGAGAATCAAATTAACATCAAATTAAAGATTTCTAAATTTAGTTAATTAACCAAGCACCTTCCACTTTCTCCTCGATCAATAATAATGCAAGCTAGGATAATGAACTTTTGAATATCAACCTACCTTGATGTAGTGAGTGGGTAGTTTTCAATATAATTCATATATTATGTAATAAATAAATAAATAATGGAAGTGGCAGGGAGGGGGCCGGGGACCAGGCCGGGGGGAAACAAGCTAGGGACCAAACTAGCTAGTCCGGCCACAATAATGCAATAATGCAATTGCATGCCCTCATATCGGTTCTGAAAAATCACTGAATGAGATGCGTGCAACCGCAGATGAGCCACAGACACAGACCCACCCCCGGCCCACCACCACCTCTCCTATCCCTCTCCGCTGCTTTTAATTCCATCATTTCATTTCTCATCTGCACAAATTATGCCCCAACAGGATTGACTTTTAGTGGACGGACGGACGGATGACCTCTTTAGCTTCTACTTTCCTTTACTAGACTTGTACGTAGTAGACTGTAGATATGGATGGGGATGGATGGGGCCACCGTGCGTGGTGGGCCCCCACCGCGCCGCAGCGGCCTGTTATGATTGCTCAGAGGACACGCGCGCGCGACGTTGCCCGTTGTACTAGTAGCTAGCTGTTGGATGATCACGTCGTCATCACCTTTGTCGTCGTCATCAGGCCGGGGCCCAATATATATATATGTTATGCGCGCATCTCTCCAAAACCGATCACTATATATCGGATCCCATTTGCACTGTATAGGTACGTTGAGACGATCAGGTGGCATGGCATGGCATGGGATGGCATGGCGGTACGTTTATGGCCGGTGTGCGTAGGGTTTTAATTTAGAGTCAGTTGGTCACGTGGCAGTTGAACTGCGATTGGCGGACGTATGGTAGCAATCCACAACCGGCCAGGCCAACATCATATATATATATATGGCTGGCTACCCAGCTGCAGTAGTCACAAGTGGGCTCAACCACAAGTTGTTACGAGCCATCACATCCGTCGTCAGCACTCTCGCACCCCTACTTGGCTACTTGTACGTACGTGCTTGGATCGCATAGCTACGTACCTCCATGAGTCCGTTTCGATCATGATCACAATCTGGTATCCCAACAAAAAAATTATAGACATTGAACAATTGATGCAAAAGTATTCACATATCAGATTTTTCGAAATTATAGACATGTTGGGCTAAAATAAGTTTAATTTTTTTTTAAAAAAAAAAAATTAAAATTTCTAAATTAAAATATAGAAACTGTTAGAGAGATGCTAATAATGACGCCATTATTGTGAAGAGTCGATACCGTATTCCTTTATATTGAGGACAGAGTTGATGGATGGAGTTGGATGACACAATGGAACACGTACGGGTATTCTAGTCTTCTAAAACAATTTGCTCAACCCATTCATGGAGTCTTTAAAGGAGGTTCTCTACTTTTTAGTTTCCAGCAAACAGAGGTGGTATGTAACCTAAGTTGTATATTTTTTTAAAAAGAAAATAATTCAAAATCCCAGAAATCTGAAAAAACTAGAGGTTGAGAGAATATATGGTAGACTGACTAACCGTCATGATACAACCAAGAAAATCAAAATACAAATGAAAAAAAAACACGAATACAAATTGATCTCAACAAATAAAGACTATCATAGAGACGATCGTAGGACACCAGGTCTCGAAGAACACCTAAGATATATATAATAAACAAGAAAATAAAGAAATTCATGGATGTTATGTATATATTTACCTCTAGCTCTTTTGTTTGTTTAACTAAGGAAAAATAGTGGTTAACTTTATAAATGTAGTCAATTTTTAAGTTAATATTAATTGATTAATATTCTACCCATTGTCTTCTTTCTCTCATCTATACAAAATTTATTTTTTTCCTCTTAATTTGATAGTGAGATCCTCTACAAACTTTCCTACCTCACTCCTTACTCCACTTATTTATTTTAACATTTATTTAATTTAAAAAATAAAAAATATTTATATTTATATTCCTAATCTCTACTTTTATATATTTATAAAGTTTTAGTTTTAAAAATCACATTTTAATTTTTTTTAAGATTAAATAAATGTTAAAATAAATAAATGGAGTACAAAATGTGATGTAAAGGATATTATTTGCTAATTTGAGCCCAAGTAACCATATTCTCTAGGAAGCTCTAATTATTTTTCTTCCTACTTCTCTAGACTCACTTTTTAATCATACAAATTTTACACATAAAATTTAATTCTTTCCCTTCTATTGCTCGCTATTCAACCAAACAAGACCTTAACATATATATTTATCATATAAGTGCCATAAACTCAATATATTTGTATTACAATATTACATTCCTCAACAAAACCTTGTCATTTTTTAAAAGAAAAAACTCAATCGGCAAGGCTTTATTTATAGGGAAATCATGAAAAATAATTTGATTCCCTTCCAAAATGCATATATGATAGGAAAAATTAAGTTCTACAAGGCGAATTTGGCACAAAATTTGTGATCGATCACTAAATAACCGCTCTTTGATCTTCTTATCATCGACCCCTGCCAATGTCATACCTTCGGTAACTAGTACAACCATTCTTCATCCAGTCCTTCAATATCTTCGATCTTCATACTACACAACATAATAACAAGTTTTATGTTATTAGTCCGATCCATTTTCTTACGTAAAAACTTTAAGTTATTGGACGAATGGACGATACGTGGAGTTAAAAGAGGTTAATCTTACCAAGGAAGTTCAAAATTAGCATCAAGAGAGGAGATAGGATCCCTTCCACCTTCCCACGACAACGGAAATTCGACGGCATGCTCGATGAACTGATGAGGATCGATGCACGGCGAGGTGTCGAATTCGTCTTCGGATTCCGTCTTGTGGAGGAAATTGAACCACCAAGCAGAGGTAGCCAAATTCACAGTGTCATTCCACTCCATTTCATGCATCTCCCCAATCGACTTGATCTCCTCCATTTCTTGATCCCCCACCGCCCTTGACCCCTCCGACCCCAACCCCTGCTGATCACGATCATCCACCACCACTGTCATGATCTCCCCATGATCGGGAAGTACTGACAATGGCGATGGCAAGGGAGACCTCGCCACGTTGTTGTTGTTGCTGTTGTTGTTGTTGGTGGTGTATAGGCAAGCGGCGTCTAGATTGAGGTTGAGGCCTAGAGTTTGATTGGGGAGTAGCAATGCAGGTGGCGGTGGAGCAACGTAGAAAGAAGGTAATTCCGCCTTCGCCCCTACCTGAAGAGGTGGGGGCGAAGGCGGACCCAATTGCAGTTGTTGTTGTTGTTGTTGGTGCTGTTGGTGTTTCATGGAGGCGCGGTGGAACTTGAGGGCGGTGACGATCTCCTTCCGGGCCTCGGCCATGTTGAGGAGCCTCTCCTGGTAAGGCCGGGTCGTATGGAGCCGCCGCCTCACTTGCTTCTTATGCGGGGCGACGGCTTTGGTTCGGGACTTTTGGCTATTTTTTGGAGGCGTAGGAGGAGGAGATGACGAAGACGAAGACGACGAAGCAACAGAAGATGATGATGATGAGGAAGTTGTTAGTTGCTTGACAAGGTTGCGGATGTACGCACCGGACATGTAGGTATCCCGATCACCTACATCGGGATCGGCGTGGCCGGCTTCGATCATCTCCATCGCGGCCGATTCTTGGATTTGACTCAGCTTCATCTAGTCTAGGGAGAAAAAAATGAGTAGCTTAAGTTTGTAAATATTGGTGGGATTTTGAAGTTGTGTGCGACATAAAATGTTGCTTAAATGTGTATATATATATATATATATATATATATATATATATATATATATATATATATATATATATAGTTGGGTGTTTTTTTGGTACGGGAAGGACAAGTGTTGGAATATGATGTAAAATAATTATTAATTAAATAAAATCAGAAATGAATGGGATGATTGGAGAAATAGATAGATAAAATTAACCAGTATACTCAGAATACTAATGTTACAGCTCACTCACGGTCAATAATTCGGCAGAAAAATGTTAAATGGAAAAAACCACCGATTTGCACGTTTAAAATAAACTTCGACGGATCCACACTCAATAATAAAGATAGCTCAATCGGCTACATAATTCGTGACTGGGAAGGGAGAACGATTCACATTGGCTATGACAGAATTGGCAACCAGACCCCGTTGAAAACAGAGGCATTGGCACTAAGACACGGTTTAATTCAAATCTGCACACTGGGTATAAATAGGTTACAAATAGAAGGAGACTCCCTAATAATCATTAATCATTTAAAAACAAATTCTAAATGTCCATGGGAAATTGAATTGGTGATGTCCGATATTAAAACATTATTGTCGAGTGTGAGAGAAATTTCCTTCACTCACGTGCCCCGTACTGGCAACAGAGTGGCTGATAAGGTTGCACACCTTTGCCGCTAAACCAGGGGCCTCGATATTTATTCTGATTCAGGTCTTCAAGACCTCATCCGTAAGGATGCTCTCGGGTACGTAGGATTATTCCTCCCGAATTATTACCTGTTCCAAAAAAAAAAAAAGATAAAATTAAAATTAAAATTAAAAAGGAGGGGGATGGGGGACGTACGGGCGGGTGGGGGAAAGATGGAGGGTGGGGCTAAAGTTATAAATACTCCGTAAGAGAGTAAATGGAAGGTTGCAGGCGAAAGGGAAAGGTGGGAAGGAGGGGTTTTGCGGCGCCGCATGCGACGGCCAACCAGCACTCTCCCGACTGCATTTATGACTGAAGGTGACCGCAACGCCCAGCAAATATATGCAGCTATCACCCCCCGGCCGCCCCACCACTTTTTTTTTAAAACATTAATTAATTAATTATGTTATAAAATGATTTTTCTTTTAAAAATTTGATACTGTATAGTAGTATAATACTCTCTCCGTTCGGAAAAACTTGTCATTTTAGCTTATTTAACAAGTTTTAAGGCAAACAACAAATGTACTAATTTACCCTCAATTATTACCCTCCTTTTTTACTTTATCGAAAACTACAACTAACAAACCATCAATTATATCAAGGGCGTTTTTGTAAAGTGAAGGGCAAAATACCTACAATGACAAGTTTTCTTGAACAATGACAAGTTTTCTTGAACAAAAATAACACACTAAAATGACAAGTTTTGCTGAACGGAGTAAAAGTTTATGAATCACTCTAAGTTGATTTTTAAAAAAAATTAATGTAAATTTATATACAAAATAATTATGATGCAGTACAGTAAAAGTTACGCCTGTAATTTAATTACATTCTACAAATTTATTTTGGTTTGGTCAATTGAACTGGAGTAAGAAGTTGAACCTTTCCCTGCCAAGTGATCCGTAATTTTGATGATTCAAAATTAGAATTATATAAATAAATAAAAGTATTAGAATAATAAAAAAATAATTATTAATCATATGTGGGTGTGATGGTTATATTGTTAATTATACCCTATGCTAAAATATTTAAGCTTATTTTTTTTAAAGTATGTTGTTGTTTATGAGTGCGAAGTAAACCTTTTAAAATGGACTATATAATATCAAGTTTTACTAGTTTAGCTAAGTTGGTAAGATTCGATTGACATTTAGTAAACAGTATCCTATGAATTTGAATTCCATATATATATATATATATATATATATATATATATATATATATATATATATATATATATATGAAGTATAAAATAATTGATCAGATTAAATTGGAGTTGATTTTTGTTATTTTCTAATAAAATATACATTTCTTTTTAGGTATGCTAATAACAAGACACACTATATATTTTCTTTTATATATCGGCACACATATATTCCGTATTTTTTAATATAACTTTTTTTTTTAACGAAGAGTTTGAGAGTAAGCATTACATAATCATATACCATTTTTTTTATAGGTACGAGTTTTGTAGAATAATTTTAGAAACAACTACAAAATACTAAGTAAAGATGAAGGGAGGTCGAGTGGGAATTAGGGTCCATTGCGTAGGTGATAAGAAAGTGGGCCCACGCTCTCAGGCCCACACTGCTGCTGCAACCCACCATTGCTGCCTCTCTTTTTCATTTATCTCATATCAATCCTCATTTATCCCTCATTTGCATTACATTTTTTTTTAATTATCTATTTTATTCTTTTTTTTTTTTGTTTAAGCATTGTGAAAACGGTGTGTTGTGTTCTGGAGTGATTCACTGGTAAGGGGTAACTATTGGATTTTGGGTAGTTTTTGAGTTCGATCTCTACCTCTGTGGGTGAAAAACCAAGTCGACTCAGCGCAAATATGTTTACTTGATTCATCATCAAAAAGATTATCCTCTCATTGAAAAAAACGGTGTATTATGTCCTCGCTTATCACACTTTTTTTAAAATTTGTATTTATCAAGTGACTCTTGTTTTAATTAAGTGACCAACCTTTCCTTTTAGATTAGGGGACACTTCACTTGAACATTTGCAGTTCGGTTGAGTATAAACTATAAACTCAACCACTCTCCGGGAAAAAGTTATATACATTAATCCATCTAAGTTTTATGACTTCAATTCCGGCATTTTATTAAAATATACTCCATCCGTTCAGTAAAACATGTCACTTTACTATTCGCGCACGTTTTTTTATGGGATAAAAACTATATAAAATATCTAATTTTTTTTACCAATTTCGTAGTTATTATTAATAAGTACAAACTTTTTTAAAAAATTTATAAAAAGTTAAATATTTTATATAGTTTTTATCATTTTAAAAAAAACGTGCGTGAATAGTAAACGACATATTTTGCCGAACGAAGGGAGTATAATATTAGTTGTATGATTTTTAGATTTTTTTGATAATTTCAGGCAAATTTTGGGTGTTGATGGTTCGAAAATGGATTAATGGTGTCGGATTTATGCTTATTTGATATGAATATAAAATTAGGAGTGAAATGTATGTGATTTTGAACGCTTTTCAAACTTCTCTCAAAATTTTCACGAGGTTCTACACTTCTACATATCATATATTCAGATCCAACAGCTTCCCTAAAATAATATGTAAAATGAAAAATTATAAGTCAAATATTCTGAAAAATTTTTAGCATCATTCCAACGGCTTCTCCATTATAAAAATTACTCCAAAATATATAGTTTTATTCAAATTTAGGGAAGGATATCCATATTTTCTCTCTATTCTCTATTTTGGAGAATGTAATAGGAAGATTTTGGATCAAAAATCATTCCAATATTCTTAAAAAAAATGAAGAATCTCTTAGGCTTGCTCTCATTAACTATTTAAAAAAAGTTCATTTATACCCAATTTTGAGGGAATTTTTTAACTAGCCCAAAAGATTTTAGGCCCATAGCTCACATGTACAAATAGCGGATATGGGCCTGTGCTCAATCACCAGTTTTGGTATAGCTACAACGAGTTTATTTTTAGTTTTTATTCTACATAAAATGTACAAAGAGTAACAAATGCAATTATATATGAGAGTAAATTTGTTGATTTTCATAAAAATTGTGGAGGTGTGACAATGGGTCCACCTAGATATCCAATTAGATTATAGCCTTCCAAAGTAAGTTGTATCCGGTTGCTCCACGTAATGTTTTTTTTATAAGGTAATAATTCGATATCAGACATACCTGAATCTCGATGGCCGACAAGTCGGCAGACAGAAACCCGTCAAAACATACAAACGAAAATAAAAAGCGGTGCAATACAAAAAGTATAAACGCACTCTACAAGAAACGAGTCAAGGCAAAACTAAGTCTAACACGATGGGGACGTAGACTACTGACGAAAACCAAGCACCGTCCTAAAACAGCACTGCTGATCGGCGATACAACAGGAATCCTGTGGGTGGTGAAGACGAACCTCCAGAAAGCTCCTTTCCATACACGGAGTCGCCCCTCCCAGCCAGACTCGACTCCGACTGTCAGAACCCCAACATAGAAGAAGAACACCCAAGCCGCACCAAAGCAGAGACGCACACCACCCGAACAAACCACACCACGAAGGACTGATCACAACGGACCGGTCAAGCTCGAATGGGGTTTAGTCCAAGCTCTTACGAGCGTTTTTTCGGATTTAAATTAAGCCATTTTGAGCGTTTTTAATTGATGTTATATACATACCCCAAAACTAGATATATATAAAACGATTACTGCTCCGAATAAACCTAAAAATAAATATATAAATTTATAATTAGATAAATCCGATATTATTTATTTATTTTCATTAATTAATTTTTATTTATTTATTTACTTTTGTTTCGGGCCAGCTTTGGGCCCAAGATTTGGCCTTGAGCCCACAGTAACAACAAAAGGGCCCGAAACGATCAACAATCAGGCCACCAACCGGCACATCACACCCGAAACCAAGGGGATAGACAACAGGGAATCCGGGCAAGACGATGAAGACCGAAAAGGGACTGGGGAGGGCGAGCGAAGGACGGCCGAAGGAGCACCACCAAGAATCCACCATGCCACAGTGACGTAATGTAGTTTGTAGTAGTAAGTTTCTTGTTGGAGATTTTTGTTAGCCATAAACCAAGCTACCCTATCAGCTATAAAAAAAAAAAACTTCCTTCCATCCGAAACATATTGAAACTATTGCAAAAATAATAAACAAAATATTGATTGATAGGTTAATACCAGTTTCTCAAACTCTCTCTCAACTCTGTTTCTCTGGTTTGTTGTGGCAGTCCCGCAAATTTAGTACCTAATATTTAATATTTACAAAAAAAAATAAAACATTTGATCCACGACCTGGATCACTTTATAAGCGCTTGTTGATTAGTTTATTTGGTCAAATAATTAATAACATAGAGAAAATCAGAAATAAATTAATAGAGGTTGAAGAGAGTAAATGAGAATGAATGTCACATTCCAATTGCAAGTAAATTTAAGACAATTTAGAAAGATTGAACAACAAAAACTACTACTACGTACCATTGCTACCCTAAATTAGTTGAGATCCAACTGGATGTACATACAAATCAATCAATTAAGAAAACACTAATTGGGAAAAAAAATTGATCAAACTGAACAACTACAACAGATTAGCAAATTACGGTCAACCACGTACTGAATCCTGATCATCATCATCGATCAATTAACCGCTCTGAGCAGAAACCGACTGCATAAGCTGCTTCAGATCTCCCGAAATCGAACCCTGGCTCTGAAGATCTCCATCCGCGGCTAATTGCTCGATCAAGTCTATGGGAACTAAGCACTTGTCTTTCATGTAAAGCTTCTCCTGCACTGCACTCGATGCCACAATTTGAAGATTCTCTTTCTTGATCTTCTCCTCCTGTTTCTGTTTAATGATCAACAAAGGATCATTAATTAATTAACTGTTCTAGGGTTTAATAATTTAATCAATTGATTAAATTGATTGATACCTGATCGATGAGCTGGAGAAGGGAGATTTGAGACTGCATAAACTTGACATACTTGAAGGCGTGTTGCAGCATCTCCGCGGTGTTCATCTTTCCAGATTCAGCCCCCGGAATGAGCTTCCCGAGCTCCATAGTCTTGTTACTGATCTTCTTCCTCCGATCCCTAGCCGCTATGCTCTGTGGAGTTGCAGGGGCCCCACCTGATTCCTTCCTCTTGTGAAAATTGTTGTTACTATGGAGTGTACAAGAACAAGACTGTACTTTTTCTGGCGGCGGTGGAGGTGGAGGTGGAGGTAAAATGTAGTTAGGAGGAGGAGCGTAGAAATCGGCAGCGACGGAGAAATCAGTGAAGTTAGGAGAGGGAAAGCATTTCTTGCGCTTGGGAGGGGGCTGCAGATCATCCATCAAGTAGTAATCATCATAGTAATGGAGCTGGAAATTAGGAGGGATGAACTGCTCATGAAAGAGGTAGTTATCAGCTGGAGTAAGGAAGTTAGTACTAGTAGTACTGTGTAGAGGAGGAGAAGGAGGAGGATCAGTATATAGATTGGCGGTGTCGAGGAGGAGATTTGGATCAGAGAGGAAGCCATGGAGATCGGCGAGGAGCTGCTCCTCGTCGTCTTCGGGCAAGTAGGCCGGAAAACCATGATGATCATCAGTCGGAGGAGGAGGAGGAAGCCATAACGGAGTTGGAAGGCCGGGGAAGTAGTCGATACCTCCCAACGCCATCGAATTCGAGTAGAAGGCGTCGAATTCCTGCATCTTCTTTGTTAGCTAGTGTGTAATTTTAGAATGAACAAGCTAATTAATAAGCTAAAATTAGGGTTTTTGGAAGTCGTTAGGTATGTATCAATGTATGTGGACTCGTGGAGGGTTTACTGTCTATATATACAGTTAGTGTTAGTGTATAAGCAGGTAGAAGAAGCAGGAGGAGGATTAATTTTTATTTATTTGATTAATTGGAGACCTTAAATTTAGGAGAGAGGGGAGTCAATTAAGTAACTGCTTTAAACCGCTACCTATAACAAAAAAAAAAAAAAAGATTGGGAGAGGGAGAGTAACTGCTCGGAAATTTTTTTTTTTTTTTTTTGGTAAAAATGCGGAAATTAATTAAACTTAATTCCGGGTCTAATTAATTTGTGGCTGGTGTGTTCACGAAAGTGTTTGTGGGCCAATTAGTGTTTCTAGGGTTTCTGTTTTAATTCTGTTTGCATTTGCAACTATATACTCCATCTTAATCAACTGTTCGTACATTAGGATGAGTTTTATTTTATTTTTGTTTACAAGGAAACACTAAAATTGAATTCTCTTTGACCTATTTTTGTGCGAAGAACCACAAATTCTATGGAATCCAAACCCATTTAATTTTAATTGATTGAAGTTTAGCAAGAGACATTGGCTGATTGATAGTTATTCAAAACATTCATTTTAGTTTTTTTTTAATATAATTTTTAATAAAACCAACAAATATAATAATTACATCATTTATTACAGAAAATACCAAAATATAGATAATAATATGTTTTACAAAACGGATAGAATAATAATATTTGAGTTATTATATGCATGGTCAATTTCTCATCAAATGGAAACTAACGCCTAACCAAATTCAATAAAGTTATAAGACCCGCTCAAATGGGGTCCAGGGGTGGAAATGGGTCGGGTGATGGGTGGGTGGATCCATTTTTCCACCCGACCCGTCACAAAAAAAATTTCACCCGACCCATCACCAGACCCGTCGGGTGAATCGGGTGGGTCAGGTGGGTAATCGTGTGAAGTAAATTAAAAGAAAATGAATTTTAGTCTATTGCTGGACTCATAGTTAAAAAAAAAACAATTTGGCTAAATCATCCCTTAACACAATAAATGCTAACCAAGTCGCTGAAACAAGCGAAATTGCTAACACTCTACTAGCGTATGCAAAACAAATAAAATATTTTTTTAAAAAAAAGATGTGATGTGGGGTTAAATAAAATAAGTTTATATTCTTTTAGATTTTTTTGCACAAAAACAATTAAAGAATAGAGAAACTAGAATTAGAAAAAGGATAAATATGTAGTTATGTTATAATTAGACTATATTTTTTTTTATAAACTAGGATTTTTTTTAAATAATCGGGTGAGTTAACAGGTGGTTAAGCGGGTCGAGTAACGAGTCGGGTGATGGTTCGGGTTATGGGTGAAAAACATATCATCCATCACCCGACCCATCACCCGATTTTTTTCGGGTTTTCACCCGCATAATCGGGTCGGGTGAGTTGGTCACCCATGGGTGATTTCCAGCCCTAAATGGGGAGAAGTGGAGAACCTTGGTTCCAAATCCATGTCCTAATTTTTTCTCAATTCTTTTTCCTCACAAAGACCAATTAAAAAAAAAAGTAGATTAAAATAAATATTTAAAATAGATTAACAGAATAAAAAATATATATATTTTTTTTTGTTAGTGAAGACGGGAGAAAAAAAGAAGACCGGAGAGAAATGATTCAGAGACCCGGATAACCTCATATTCAATTTGTACCCCATTCACAACATCATCATTCGAAATATCTAGTCCATCCGATCTAAAACAAGTGAAGTTTTAGCTCTTTTTTATACAATTTTTATAGCGAGCCCCTTAATCTCATTGTGATCGATTACTCTCCATAGGAAAAAGAGGACCAAACTTCAACAAAGCTTTATTGATGAAAATGGTGAATACATATATGATATATCTATGTCACAACCCAATTTTCCTTGTTTGCAAGCTCAAGGTGAACCTGTTTACAAGCTCAACGAGAAACGAGGGGAGGAGAAAAGAATCTGGATTAACCGAAACCAAAACCGAGCCTGTTTTGGTTTACACGGCAACAGGTGTGGCTTCGTCGAGGGCGAGAACTCCAGGCAACTCTTTCCCTTCCAACAGCTCCAAAGAAGCACCACCACCGGTTGAAATGTGGCTCATTGCCTCAGCGACTCCCACTTTCTCCACAGCTGCAACCGAGTCACCGCCTCCAATGATCGTGGTTACACCCTTCTTGCTTATCTCTTCTAGCTTCTTAGCAATGGCCTGCACGGAGAGGAAACTAGTCAGCTTAGCCCGCAGTAAGAAAAGAAACCAACGGAGGATGTGAGGAACAATTCGTATGATGGTTTTACCTCTGTGCCCACAGCAAACTTGTCGAATTCGAACACACCCATGGGACCGTTCCAGATAACAGTCTGGGTAGTGTCCAACGCTGCATTGAAGGTCTTTATGGAGTCTGGTCCGATGTCCAAGCCCATCCAGCCGTCAGGGATTTCAGATGCTGGCACTATCTGTGAATCATAGAGTTTGAGAATCCTGATATGTCAGTATCAGTCACTTGGAGCAAGTTCAAGCGACGAGAAGAGTGAAAGAATAATTTGCACGAAGAAAGCGACCTTGCTGTTTGCATCAGGAGCGAACTTGTCAGCAATAACTACATCAGTTGGCAACAAAAGAGATACTCCTTTTGCCTTGGCCTTGGCTAGGAGTGAGGTTGCAAGATCAAGCTTGTCGGCTTCCACCAGAGAGGATCCAACTGAAAGACCTTGGGCCTTGTAGAATGTGAAGATCATTCCTCCACCAAGAAGTAGGATATCACACTTCTCCAAAAGTGACTCAATGACTCCGATTTTGGATGAAACCTTTGATCCTCCCACAATGGCAGCAAAGGGTCTCTTAGGGGTAGAGACCGCTCCAACAAGGTAGTCCAACTCCTGTTGAATACAGAAATAAAATGTAAAGCAAAAATGAATAGCATAATCACCTCCTATTGTGTTCAATCTATTTCTTCCAGCAAATATAAGACAGAGCATTTATTCATCAACCATGCATTCCTAATAAATACAGTCTATCCTTTTTTCCTATTCGTGCAGCTGGAAATGTGTTAAAGGGAAAGTTCAGAAGAAGAAGAATGACAACTGACCTTCTGCAGAAGGAAACCGGCAACAGATGGCTTCAAAAATTTGGTGACACCTTCGGTTGATGCATGAGCCCTGTGAGCAGTACCGAAGGCATCGTTCACAAATAAATCAGCAAGAGAAGCAAGCTTCTTTGCAAATTCTGGCTCATTCTTTTCCTCTTCCTTGTAAAACCTCACATTCTCAAGAAGTAGCACTCCACCATCAGGAAGAGAAGCAACCAACTTCTCAACCTCTGGGCCTATGCAGTCATCAGCCTTGACAACCTTTCAATAAGCATAAGAGGAAAGATTAGCAATCATGCTAGTGTGGCAGAGAGCGGAATCATGAAGAAAAATCTTTTTAGCAGCAGAAGTATTTTTGGCCAGACAGTATCTATTTTAATCAACAAAGGTTGATTTATAATACCTGAAAGCCAAGAAGTTCAGAGAGCCTCGGAACAAGAGGTGCCAAACTGTATTTTGGGGTGACACCTTTTGGACGTCCCTAAACAAAAGAGGAGAAATGTAAGCTCAAATGTGAAATGCCATTAAGAAAGATAATTGACTAGACAAATAGGCGTTATGCAACATCAATTTAGTTCTTCCAGTTTATTTTTTGACAAGAAATCAACCGGAGATAAATAGAAAAAGATGCAGTTTCCCCTACAGAAAACTGAAAAGCAAACCACATCATAGTGACAAACAAGCAAGTCAGAAACTGGAAACACCTATAGAAAACTCAAATCATCCAAGAAAAAATTGCATTTGGTAGCACTAGACAACAAAATCATCAAGAAGAAGACGTGGCATTTAGAACAAAATTACTCAAATCCTCAAGGCAATCAAGTATAGTGAACGATCTTTGATTTGAATATCTTCCCACTTTAAATAACTTGTACTGTGACTCTGTGAGTGATCAAATCATACCAAGCACCTGTGATTCCATGTCCTGGTGCAGGCAATTGGAAGATCCACTAGTTTGAATCCTATGTTTGTGTTGTACCAATTTCAACTTTCAGTTTCCTTTTCCCCCTTTTTAGAACTAAAACAAGATTCCTGGAAATATATATGGGCTATTCAAAATAGTGAGTTGATTAGTAGTGGAATTGGAGAACAAACTAATCACAACAGCTCAGATACAAGCAGAAACTAGATGCCAAAGCCCCAATTTTCAGAAATCCAAATGGTCAACAGCATTTAATCCACATTGTCATACAATTACCACAAAATTGAAAGAACTCATCATACCAATGCCAACAAATACAATTGAATAAAAACTGTCCAGCTGAGAACTACCAAACCCTAAACAGAACAATGAAGATGAAAAGGAAGGAGGAAAGAGGACAATACCAAATGACTGGAGAGGATGACCTTAGCCCCATTGTCGGTCAAGTACTTGATAGTGGGGATAGCAGCGCGGATTCGAGTGTCATCGGTGATGCTCTGGTTGTCGTCCAAGGGGACATTCAAATCGGCTCTGACGAACACCTTCTTCCCCTTCAAGTCAGCGCCGGTGAGGTCACCAACGCTCTTCTTGGCCATCGACACCACTCCCCTCACGGGCTTGCCGGAGGCCCTTAGGGATTGGATCCTGGAGGAGGAGAAAAGGAGATCTCCAGCGGCTCCGGCGAATCCAAGAAGTCGGTGAGGCGGACGGAAGGTGGAGCCCAAGCGGACGACGGAGGGAGAGCGAGCGGCGGAGGAAGAGGAAGAAGAGGAACCCCTGGTTGGGCGGAGCGAGAGAGAGGACGATGCAGCTGCTGCCGAAGCCATATCGGAGACGGGGAGAGAGAGAAAGTGAGAGTGGGTGGTGGGAATTCAAAAGAGAGAGGGAGTGGGAGAGGATTAAAATGAGGGAAAACCAGAGGCTGGGAGGAGATTTCGTTTATCTATGAGGTGAGGTTCTACTTTGTAGTTGAAGACGATCCACCACATACCAAGCCAACTCAGATTGTAATTGTATGGTTGGATTTTCCCCACTGCAACATAGGGTTATTCGAGTCGAACAAGTCAAGTAAAGTCAAATTTGAGTCAAACTTAAATTTGGATTCGGACTTGAAAATGTGTTTATACTTGTCTCGTTTAGTAAATGAATGAGCTCGAGTTCGAGCTGAGCTTTTTTTCGAGCATTAAGTAGCTCCATTTGCTCACAACATAGTAATTTAACGGAAAATTTAGAAATTTCACAAAATTCGAAGTATGAATCGAGCGAACTGATATTTGAAACGAGCTTAAAAATGTGTTCATACTCGACTTGTTTAGAAAATGAACAAGCTTTGGACGAGCTTCTATCGAGTCGAGCCGAACACGAACTATTCGACTCATATAACACCCCTACTTTTTGGTCCCAATAATTTGACTATCCTATATACGAGTCAAGTAGTTCGAGTTTGGTAAAGGCTCTACTAAAAAATGTTTGAATCGACTTGTTTACTTTAACTTAATAAGTCGTTGATTCAAATTGAAGCTTAAATCAACGCTATCTCAAATTGTTTACTTTACTAAACAAGCCGAAATAATGCATGCTTTTAAATTCAAGTCCAATTTAGGTTTCAGCTCGACTCGTTTCTAATCAAACTGAACATGAGTAATTAATGCTTGATTCATTCATCTCGTATAAATTTCGGGGTTTAGTATCGCATGACTCGAACTTGATTTTTTTTAAAAATTTACACAAATGAATAAAACAATGCAATTTTGCATAAATTGATTCCAATACTCGTATTATTTGCAATTATCAACCCATTCAATGATTTATCAGTTTTTGAAAGTGATGGAAAGCCACTCACTCATGTTATAGCAGCATCACAATTCACAAGAAATGGAAGCTGAAGTCAGAAACTCGGTAATACGAAGGGAAATGAATATAAATGTTTCATTAAAAATTGCAATTTTAGACAGATGAACAACAACTACAACAAAAAAAGGTTAATTGGTTTCTAATTAGCAAATCAAGTCATCTAGAAATGAAACAAATGGAGAAATTAGCTAGTAACAACAACAGATTAATTAAGGTCAAATGCTGAACAATGATCATCAACAGTTGTTCTGAGGAGAAATTGAATGCATAAGCTGCTTCAGATCCGTCGAAATCGAACCCTGGCTATGAAGATCTCCATCCGCGGCTAACTGTTGGAGCAAGTCTACGGGAACTAAGCACTTGTCTTTCATGTAAAGCTTCTCCTGCACTGCACTTGATGCCACAATTTGTAGGCTCTCTCTCTTGATTTGCTCCTGTTCATGTTAAAAAATACCTCATTGAATCATTTGATAGTATGAATCATTAGAAAAAATATCCAAATGTGAAACTGTAGAATCATACCTGAGGGATGAGCTGAAGAAGGGAGAGTTGAGACTGCATGAACTTGACATACTTGAAGGCATGTTGGAGCATCTCCGCAGTGTTCATCTTGCCGGATTCAGCCCCTGGAACGAGCTTCCCGAGCTCCAGAGTCTTCTTACTGATCTTCTTCCTCCGATCCCTAGCCGCTATGCTCTGTGGCGTTGCCTCTGCACGGGGCATCTCTTCATTCCGGCCCTTGTCTCCTTCTCCACTGACAACCTGTGGTGTGCAAGAACAGAATTTCTGTGGTGGTGGAGGTGGAAATGCGGTCATCATCGGAGAAGGAGGAGTCAAAATATGAGAGTAATTGTCGAAGGAGTAAGAGGTGAAAGGCGGGTGAAAGCGTTTCTGGCGCTTTGGGGGCGGCTCATGATCTCCAAGCTTGTGTCGAGGGAAGAAGCTGCTGCAATGGTCATCATAATCAAGAAGAAAAGGCGGATATTCCTGTAGATGGTAGTTGTTATGATACAGGTAAGAGGAATCAGCAGGAAGAACTACGGTGCTACTGTGATCAACTAGAGGGAAGCCCTGATACAGGTAAGAGGAGTCAGGGTGTATGTTGGCGGTGTTGGAGTCAGGGAGGACACAGCTCGGAGGAGGAATCAGGTCAAAATCAGAAAGGAAGCCTTGGAGGTGGAGGAGGAGCTGCTGATCTTCTTCGGCCGAGTAGGGCAAATCATGGTCAGTGGTGCTTGGAAACATGGAAGCTGCAGCTGTGGCAGCAGCAGCAGCAGTAGTAGTTGCAGGCGGAAGAAGGAAGTAGTCCATGGCACCGAGCATCGAGTCACGGTTGTCGTCCCAAGAGGGGTAGTAGTAGGCGTCCAATGCCATGTTAGTACTGTGTTTTGAGCTTGGTAAGAACTAAGAAGAGTAAGGAGTATAGTTAGTAATGACAGCAAAAAGCTTCAGCACAAGCAGCTTATTTATCTTAGTTGCAGAAGAAGAGAAGGGAGAGAATAATCAGTAACTGCTTTTTTTTCTCTCTCTTTTTTTTTTGGTCAGAAAAATCAGTAACTGCTATTAACCGCCTGAATTAGTGGCTTAGCTGCAAATTCGGAATTGGCTTTAACAGATTCCTACAAACTAGTGATTAGTGTTAAACTGTTAATTGGTTAATCAAGTGTTGGTTGTGGCCTGTAGCCTGTGGGTCAAATACTGTCTAGGGTTTCCACTAACTGCCTTAATTGATTTAATTAAAAGTATGGATTTAAACAACTAATTTTTACATTTATTTATTTATTTATGATGCCGAGTAACAAACTTTTTGAGTGGGTTTAACAGTACTTTATTGATACAAATTGTGAATACATTGTATATATGTCACGGCTCAATTTTTTGGTTCTTCTTGATTAATTTCAAGCCAAGGTAGAAAGAGGCGACTGAACATGAATAAAAAGGAAAAAACAAGAATCTTGATACAGGTGTAGCTTCATCGAGAGCGAGAACTCCAGGCAACTCTTTGCCTTCCAAGAGCTCCAAAGAAGCACCACGTACCGCGGGTTGATATGTGGCTCATAGCCTCAGCGACTCCTACTTTCTCGACAGATGCAACGGAGTTTGGATCATTATTGGGGGATTGGGTCATTGAGCAAATACTGGTTAGAGTTTGGATCGTGCAAACATTAGTCGAAAAATTGATCGTGCAATAACAATCACAGAAAATATTTGAACGAGTCGAGAGAGTACAGTGCATTTGATGAAAAATTGATCGTGCAAATATTAGTTGAAAAATCATTCACCTTTAGTTTAGAGTTTGGATCATTATTGGATTGGGTCATTGAGCAAATACTGGTTAGAAAGTCCAGTCAATTTCGAGTCTGTGTTATTATCCGGTCCATTATGATCGAGATCTTGTTTAGTTTCATCTTCAAATATGTTTTTTTGAGCTTAAAAGTTGTTGGTCAAGAACCGAAAAAGGCGATGGAGACAAGGGAGGAGGAGGAGAAGCAGCAACGATGAGGCTTCTTCGGATTTCTACCTGTGTCGATAAGTAAAGGAACATAGCTGCACAGTGATCGGAAAAAGGCAGCAACGACAAGACCACTTTGGAGTTCAAGTCAGCCAACGACAAGTCGACGACTGTGTTGATTTGTTTCTGGGAAAGAACTGAAATGAGATGGAGCTGAAGAGCGTAGGAAGTTGCAACATGTAAAACTTCCCACTCAAGACAACCATTTACAGAGGTGTGACGACGAATATGAAAAATTGAAATGTACACATCAAAGAATATACACTAACAAAAAGATAGGTACACAAATAGCAACTACATTTTAACTGGATTGGAGTACTATTCAGCTTCATGGTTATTTGCCCAGATCACAAAATGGTACAACCGTCGTCCCTGTAAACATACAAGATCGTGTCGAATATTTTTAATGTCAAGATAAAAGTTTAGTATTTCTTACCACAAAATGCATAATATGGAGTGGAACAGATAGCTTACCTTCTCATGGCTTCATAATCATTGAGCACTGCCTTGTACTTGCAGTAGCCAGGACCCATATTATCATCGAGTTTCACATTCTCCGGCCCAGAAAGATAAGCCTGAATCATAAACCTGGGAGATCTTTCCCTGGATACGGATAACCATTAATCGAATAAGTGAAAAATGAGATTCTTAGAACTCACGGTCCCAAACAACATTAAGGTTACTACTTCCTACCTATCTTCGTACTCAGATAACCAACACAGATGAGCTGCTGCGAAGTACATTGATGCAAAAGGATTCTTTAGGTCCATTTCAGATTGTACCTTGTATGCTGTGTAGCCTGATTTACTGTGTTGTCATAACCACATGAAAACCAAAAGATGAAATTTTCGTAGAAGACACACAGCATTCGACGAAGTCAGATAATCTTTGAGTAAAGAGACATTATGGAGGAAATCTGGCAACTTGAAAGTTACATGGAAAGAAGTTGAACATACCTCTGAAGCATTTGAGCTGTTTCATAGTCAATTCCCATCAATCCAGTTTTGGATCCAAGACCATCCACATAACGTATGCTCACCACTTCAGCTAGTGCACATAAAACCACCTATATAGCAAGGAAACAGCCAAACGTTAAGTTAACAAAACATACATATCAACGACAAATGGAACTGTAAGTGTAGCGAGGATGGAGATCTGGAATTTGCATCCTGGTTTTGACATAATATTGTCCATTAACATAACTTAAGATCACGTTGAAGCAATAGTGAAAACCAAGATTAAAATGATTCACTCACAGGTGTGAACATTTTAGTACTACTAAAATGCTTCGCAACAATGATTTCAGCAACTGCCTGCAGTATGACAAAAAAGATGGAAAAATATAAGTACTTGATATAGAGGTCGAGTTCAGGGAGAAAAAATAAAGCATGCACATCAGAAGATAAGAGGAAATCAAAGTTCTCGGTTCATGAGCCTTCTCTATTGTCTTAAATTTCTTTTATAGAGTAATTAAGCATGCACATCAGATAGCACTTCATAACACTCCTAATAAATCAAGATGAAAAACACAGTTTATAAGTCAACTATGTCAGAATTAGACATAGCCCATCCATGTATCACCAGGCTTCTTAAGGTTTTCACTTTTAACTAGAAATATATTCCATATATACTAGCAGAGACTTGGATCACCAAAGGTGAGATATGTAAAAGAGAGAAGCACACGACACGAAAAATTATATGAAAATACTTAAGTAGTTTGTCTTGCAAAAATCTACTCCTTGATCCAAGGAGTAGAGAGAAAGTTCAATTGAATTGTACCAGTAGTTCTATCTCAGAAAGATACGGTCTCTGCCTTTCATCATGACAAAAGCGTACACTCCCCTTCTTCTGTTGAGAATTCAGCCATGCTCTATAGATTTCACGGCGACTCCATAAGTCTTGCATATCTTCAGGGGATGATCGAGAATCCCAGTACCTTTGGCTGTCATCTTTTTCCCATACATTACAGAAGTAATTCAGATTCAAAAAAATTACAGAAGTAATTCAGTACATGATATAGCTACCTAGTTTAAATGATAATATGAGGAACTTCCTTTATTACAACTAATTAAAAAATAAAGAAAATGATAAACTTAGATGAATGCCCTAAAGAGAACATGTGAAAGATACTATTACCTTGTGTGCTTGAGGGGTGTGTAGGTGGATCATATGCTTGATCTGTTACAGAACTTTCATTCCTTAAAGGAGCATCACCAGCGTTGTTTCTGTTGAATCATTCTCAGTATTAGTAAGCTAATATGGTCCATTAAGAAAATGACAGGCTTATGAAAGAACTGGTCATTCAATACTGAAAAATACAACTGGCGCAGAGAGTTTTAAAATAAATATGGCATGACCTGATGACCATATCATATTTTTCTTTCGGTGTTTTGACCTTTTTTTTTGTTCGAACGTAAGGACAATTGTGCTCCACAAAGAACTCAAATGTATGATGTGGATGACAGAAAGAAAGATAAACACCTTGATGGGAGGCTTTCTTTGACAGATAAATAGCGCTTCCAGTATGGCAAAGTGGACTTGTGTGCGGCCTTCTTTGCTCCACCTTTGAAAGCTCTAACAACAAACTCTTCATCTCTATTTCTGCATAAAGGAAATCAAATTAAATGTTATCTCCGGTTCAACAGGAAATACATAGTAAATCATGATATCCATCTGTGAAATTTTCTTTTAAATAAATATAAATATATTGAAACCGTTTTTCAGTAATTAAGTTTTACTTACGTGTTTTCATAGGTTGATAGCCACTTGAGATATGCAGCTCCAAGATATATATTTACAAAAGGCTTGTAGAGAAAAGACGGATCACCGTCAATTTCATAATCTTGGAATCCCCAGTCTCTGAGTAGGTAAAACATTCAACCATGTTACAGCTCAGACATTCACATAATATGAATATGGGATATATAAACATCCTACTAAGGCAATTGGCATGCAGTGTTATATCTTTTGGAGAGGTTGCAAGTTCAATTTCCCCTCCTCGATGTATAAATCAAAGTTATCAAACACCTTATTATTTATATATATGCAAATAACAGAGAGAGAAAAAAAAAACACCTAAATAGCCATTCAGCAGTTTTCGGTAGAAGTTGCATTATCCCGTAGCTAATGTCGATATCCTTACTGTTCTTAGGAGTGGTAGTAGCAAAGGGATGTCTAGCACTTTCAAGCTCTGCGATTGCACAAATCATGTCCTGCATTACACACGGGTAAAGAACAGATTACCTTGTTAATGGAGTATTCATTTCGATTTATAGAACACAAAATAATCAAGTCTTTGGTTACTCATCAATATCTGCTATATAAAAGTTCTACACTTTCAGAATGCAGATGTATCACTGAATAAACGGAATCAGACCATACCAGATCTATCACAGAATGAAAATGCCTACGAACAACAATGGCAGCAACAGCCTGAAGGTTCAAAGATATCACCATAAAAAGATAATCAGAAGCAATATTTTCAAGATCATACGGAGTATTAAAGAGGACATTATCAATATCATGTATGTGAAATTAAAATCTTATTTCTCGTACCCTCATCTCCGTCTGAGTAAGATAAGGCTGTCCATAAGGATCCCTGGATAAATGAACCTGTTCCCCTTTGATTTCCCCCGCATCTAGCCATTCAGCAGCAACTGCTGCGTCTGACCACAATGCATCCATGTCCACGGGATCGGTACATTCTTGCCAGAATTTGAACGTACTCATTTATAGCCTATAATGTTGGAAACAATATGCATTTATTAACAAGCATTTGCACGTACCAAAATCTATCATCCAAATCTTGAGTTTCTGACTACAAAGCAATGCAAAAGTAGAAATTTGTTTGCCTTTATTAATTCATCCAATGATAATATCTGTATGAAATCGGGGAGAGAGAATTTGCTTCTCTGCAGGAGAAGGAAATACAACTGATCTAAAACTGTAAGAAAATAGAATTTTGCGTTTCTGTGAGCAAAAAATTGATGAAATCGAAGCTTGAACGAAATCAATATGCGTAATGCAGGAAGCTATATGAACGGAATTCCTGTCGAATTTGAGCAACCAATGAGCGATCCGGACTTAGTTAAACGAGGATTTTTGGAATCAATTGCTCTCTTGACCTTGGATTTGTCCCAAAACGAAACGAAAACCAACAATTGTGGAAATCGAAGATCACACTAAGCTACTCGGTCCTCAAATCTTGAAACAAACAATATGAAATTGAAAAAGATAGGGAATGAAAGCGACAGAAGTTACCTGGGATGAGAAAGAGAGACGCGGGAATGGAGATTGTTGCTTCGATTGAAACAGGAGAAAGGGAGAAGAAGCGCAGAGAAAGAAGAGGAGTTACATTTCTGATTGCATCAATTTTATTGGTATTGCCATTTTTCCCGGGGATTTCGAGCTAAATTTTAGCCATTTTATGAATCTAAATATTTGGCATCTCTTGTGATTCAGAGATGGTGGTGCACCGTGCACACGAGGCTTGTTGATCCTTTGGTTAGGGAGGAGAATATTTGGCATTATAAAACGGTTCCGCTATATACACTCCAAACCCTGCACGTCAATTCCGACGTGCAGGGTTTGGGGAAAGGGTTGCGCGTTGAAAAGAACGTGTATTTCTGATGAAAGATTTGCGGTGTATCTAAAAACACTCTTATAAAAAATATGACATGGGGAGTGCTTATATCATATGTATATGGAGTTGCCTCGTTCATAGTTAAGGGCAACTAGGATTCAAGCTATGGAGAAGATCGAATTTCCCAATGCAGAGGGGCTGCTATGGGGTGATGAATATGAGTGCTCAGTCTCGTGTTTCTCAAGAGGCGGTCGCTTAGGGCCCCTGTTGAGTAGGGCCCAGGAAAAAAAATTATGTTTTATATATAATTAAGGTATTGTGTATTATTATATTTACACGTAATAAAATATTTATGAAAATTTATACGTCAAAAAAAACTCATTTGTGATGTGACTTTAGATATTTCAACTCAACGATAAAGAGTGTAAGGTCTTCGTCTTTCAATTTTTGTTATAAATGCAAAAACGTGTAGTTTTTAAATAAGAACTTATGCTACTTTAATAAATTTATTTTAATGATTATAGTATTTTATTTGGAAAATTTTGCAAAGTAATAATATGTTTTAAAGTGTTTAACTATACACGTTTTCTGTTTAGCGCAAGGTAATTTTGCCGTTTAGTGCATGATATGGTCGCAACGACCACAAGACCAATTGGTCGCAACGACCACTAGAACAACGGGTCGCAATGACCATGGTCGCACCGACCATCTCCTGTACTGGTCGCACCGACCAAACCTGGTACTGGTCGCACCGACCAAACCATGAACATCCTTCGATCACTAAACAAATCGAGGTATGTGATAGGTTTATGAAAACTCTGAAGAAATCAATCAAAGTTACCTTGAAAGAAAGCACAAATCAATTTTAATATCAAATGATTAATTGAAGTTAATTAGATATATGCTTAACTGGGTACTGCAGGTAGACCATTAGAAATCCTCCGGCGTGAACGTCGGATGGAAAACACAAAGAAGAAGAGCACAGAGAGCTCCGAGGACAATTGGAATGGCCATCATTGGACCCCATACGTGTGAGGCTCTAGACAAGACGTCAAAACGTCTATTGACAAGATAAATTGGGGTAAATTGCATATAGTCCTTTTTAAAATTTTGTTCAAGACCCACCAAATCATCACCGTCGCACTCCTTTTTCAATCGAACCTCTAGCTCTTACCTTGTAATTGTCTACTACAGTTTAAAATTAATGATGAAATTAATTGAAATCCGTAAATTAATTTGATTAATTGATTACTGTGGCATTAGCATAATTTGATTTGAATTATAAAAATCTTGTAATGGCTATTGTTAATGGCAATAGTAAAATTACTCTAATTTGATTTTAAACTCCGGTGATGCAATATGCAAAGTTTAAACTGCAGGGGAGGGGGGCTGACCTCCTCGGTTCCTAGTTGATCCCCCGGTATTGTTGGTTCTTACGGGGGTTTCCGGTGATGCAATCAGATGGAAAGTTGAAACTGTAAGAGGAGGGGGGTTGACCTCCTCTGGTCCTGGTCGATCCACTGGCGCTGTTGGTTCTTGCGGTGGTTTCACCTTGTTGGGTTTTGCGCGGTTCTCCTCCACCAGGAATTAGTGGCTTCTTTATTGTTAGCGTAGGGCAGCCATTAGATAGGCTTGAGAGAATGGATTCAAGGGAAGAACGAGATAGAGAGAGAAGAGAAGGGAGGAGGGATAGAATGTAAAATTATTTTGGACCTTTGTGCAAATTAGTGAATTTCATTTTGCCATTAGTCGTTTTGTCATCTTGTCAGTAGCCCTTATGTTGTCGTTTCTACATATTGCAGACATAACATTGTTTTGTCCTAATTTACGGTTAAAAAAATGAGTCTGCATACTTTATTATAACATATCCAAACATTAAATTATTTTTCTAATAGTTGAAAGTAAAGATATTTTCTTTAAATATCTTACAATTAGTTTTGGAGAAAAAAAAAGAAGCCATTAATTAATTTAAGCAAACAGCCGAATTATGTAGTTAAATATCTCTCTGACCTTTCTCGCGGATAGCCGTTGGGGGAGCGTTCAAAATATGAACGTTCGCCAATCTCCAACGGCTATCTGAAATTCTCAAAGGCTTTATCAGTCCGACTCTCTACTGCTTCTTTTGTATTCCTCCACTCTCCCTTCTTCTTCGCCAATTTCTCTCTCACTCGCCATCAAAACCCTTCAGTAGATACCAATCTGACAAGATGAACGATCTGATGACAAAGTCGTTTATGAGCTATGTAGATCTGAAGAAAGCGGCCCAAAAGGATATCGATCTAGAAATGGGCGCCGCCGGAGATGGAGCTCCGGTCGCCGATCCGTACATGGAGGCTTTCCTGGAAGAAGCCGAGAAGGTGAAATCCGAGATCGCTTCCATCAAGGATGCGCTCTCGGGGCTCGAAGCCTCCCACGAGGAGAGCAAGTCGCTCCACAAGCCCGACGCCCTCAAGTCCCTCCGGGCTAAGATGAACTCCGACGTCGTCTCCGTCTTGAAGAGGGCTCGAGCCATCAAGTCCCGGCTCGCCGAGATGGACCGCTCCAACGCCGAGAACCGCCGTTTGTCTGCGAAGCTAGGCGAGCCCATCGATCGCACCAGGTCTGCCGTCACCAATGGGCTCCGGATCAAACTCAAGGAGCTTATGGTGGAATTTCAGGTACTTTTCAGATCCCAGATTCCTCTTTTTTTTCTTATTCGACTTCTGATTCAATTCCAGTCGGAGTTTAGTTGATTAGGGTTTGCAATTATCGAAATTGAGATCCGAATTTGGTTAATTTGAACTCCAATTGTGGAATCAACGGTGCAATTGCACAACCGATGGATCTGATTTGTGGGAATTGAGCCCCTAATTGAATTGATGGGATTGAATTTATCAGGAACTCAGGCAGCGGATGATGTCCGAGTACAAGGAGACCATAGGGAGATGCTTCTACACGGTGACAGGGGACTACCCGGACGAGGAGGCAGTCGAAAAGATCATATCCAGTGGGATGGGAGAAGGCGAGATCCTTTCAAGGGCGATCCAGGAGCACGGGAGAGGAAAGGTCCTGGAGACAGTGGTGGAGATACAAGGGAGGCATGATGCAGCTAGGGAGATAGAGCAGAGCTTGATGGAGCTCCACCAGGTGTTTCTCGACATGGCGGTGATGGTGGAGGCGCAGGGCGAGCAGATGGATAACATAGAGCACCATGTGCTCAATGCATCTCACTATGTCAAGGATGGGGCTAAAGAGCTCAAGATCGCAAAGGACCATCAGAAGAGCAGTAGGAAGTGGTTGTGCTTGGGGATCATGCTCATCTTGATCATTGTTCTTCTTATCATAGTTCCTATTGCTTCTAGCTTTTCGTAAACCTGGTTTAGTTTTCAATCTTGTTTGTTCATGTGGTTTGCAAAGAGGGGCTGAGCTCGAAGCCCTTGTTTGTTGCTGGTTTATGGATGTGTATTGATCCTGGTTGAATTTGATGTGATTGAGTGGAATCTCAGATATTGGACGCTTGTTATGTTTCAAAAGAATACAAAGTATATGAAACTTGAGAGTTTTTTCTCCCTGTATCACAATTCGAATCTGTGGCGATGTTATGGAATCAGACGGACTTGTATTTTGGCACTTGATAATGTTTTCAATCACTTATCAACATTGAGCATCCCAAAATGTATGCCAAAATGCGACAAGACATCGCTTTTTAACCAAAAAAAAATTACAAGAAAATACAGATTTTTACAAAGAAAACACAGATTTCAGTCTTTGACATCAGTGATGCCTTCTCCACAAATCTGGAACCGCGCTTCTGCTTCAGGCAAACAAGGAGAGCATATCACCTTGCATACACGCTCTTCCCCTCTTCCCTTCCGAAGAGCAAGCCTTTACCACATAGAAACAGATTTCATTCAGACACAAGAACAGTAAATGTAAAAAATGATGTTGTGGTCATATGATCACATAACAGAATGGAAAACACACAAACCTTGTCGTGGAAGCGTGTGCCATGATGTTACCACCAATAGGCTTGATTTGGGGACCAGCAAACATCGCAGAACCATCTACTTGGGCTACAACTTGGTTGGTGATAACAACAGCCACACCAAACTGGAATAGGCAAAATGAAACATGGACAAACAGCGCTTAAACTTCCATATATGATACAGTTATCTTAATGTGTACTCTGAAATTCATTATCAGATAATAAAAATCCCCAAACATATGAATATGATAATCTAAAGGTGCCTCTTTCCTTTCAAGTTTTGATGTTGCTCCTAGGGATTTATGACTTCTCTGATGTAAAAATATTACATTGGTATAGTGAAAAGGAAAATTAAGTCTTCTTGGAAACAAAAAGTATATAAACCATTTGTTATTTTGCATAATAGATTAAGCTTCTCATAAGATGTTTATAGTTCTTTATTGATTATTGATTGGAGATTTTACCTCAGATTTTAGAGGATTTCAGTTATTATGTTTAGGAATCTAACCTCATCTGCCAACTTATTTTAGAGGATTTCAGTTATTATGTTTAGGAATCTAACCTCATCTGCCAACTTTTGAAGGCTTCTCAAGAATTTAGCGAGATGCATTTGTCTAGCAGATAACTCTCCTCTCCCAGAGAAATCAGTTCTGTAAAGTGCAGTAGCACTATCTACAATCATAAGAGCAAACCTGCAAATCAAAACACAATCACAAAGTAAACAATGAGTATTGTCTTTGGCTGAAGTGCTGAACAAACAATTCTTACTTTTTCTAATGAAGCATATATATCAGCCAAAATGCTAATTCTTTGAGCTATTAACTACATCATAGCTATGCCTACTGCTACAAAGCAAGGAACTGTTTATTTTACAGAAGGTCCTAAAACACATCTGTGAGTGACTATTAGCTAGTTAACAGTGAAAATTTAGACATCATATGCTCAACTCTGGCACAAGCATGCAAGTTTTTATATCGATCCCCAAATTTCAAGCAATGTATGTCACATTGATTAACATCTTCAATGTAGGTATAGCAAACAGATAGTCTTACTGCATTAGAAAGTAGATTTTTTCAGACTTGAGTCTGAAAAAAACAGATAATCTCTACATTGAAGTCTTTTGACTCATCCCTACATCCTTCATTGATGCTTAACAACTTCAAACATGAATCTGTAGAACAATACCTTGTCTCCACCATCATTGAAGCTGCTTCAAGCAAAAGCCTAGACTGATGATCAGTGTTATAGGCTCTTGCGTATGCCACATTTTCTAGGACATCATCAGGATTTAGTCCTAACCTGCCAAGCACACATTAGTAGGTTTAGTAGCTAGTGAAAGTTCTTACATAAAACACAAGCTTTGGTAGGATTGTCAAACCTCTCGGCTATTTGCAAGAGTCTTTGAGGTCTAAAAGTTCCCTCAGCATCAATGTACATAGCCTTTCCCTCACCACCTCCTTGATCTAGAGGAAGCTGCAAAGTCATTGCATCAAAATGTGTAAGGCTTGCAAATTGGACTGTAAATTAAGAGATTTCTTGACGTGCCCTTAAGACAGACTAGATTTATAAGGATGACAGCACACTAAATTTTTGCACTTCCTAGGGCACAGGATACACATTAGATTAAAATGGGATAATCACCTGACCACTACAGCATAAAAATTGCATAAAGCTTTGTTCTCTAGAAAGACAAGCAAATTAATTTTAAAAAAACTGCAATGGTTCTTTCAAACAGAGCCAAAAAATATACAGATTATTCAGATACACTTCCCTTTTAAATCATCAATTTTCATAGATTAGATAAAAGTCAGATATGAATGAGATGATGATGCCATACAAGAGGGATCTTACTTGGCAAGTGACACATAGTGTATGACACAGTTGAGTCTTTCCCGAACGAAATTCACCATATATCTCAGTTATTGAACCAGTTTCAATACCTCCTGTTCACTCAAGAAATATGACATTAGAATGATAATTTATTTGATTTTTTAAGATGAATAGTAGTAGTTACTTTAGGACCAAAATGGGAAGAAATTTAACTAACCTTCTAAAACTTTATCAAGCTCTCTAGAACCAGTTGTTATCTGGATAATCTGCTCCCTCTGTTCATGAATGTGTCGTGCACTAGTAAAGCCCAACGGTACCAATTTAGAAGCTGCCATTAAGCAAGAGAAAAATCAGTTGCTGCATTATATCTAAAATGAGGCCAGATGACAGTGGATTAAAAGAAAAAAGCACAACAATGCACTTAAGATGGATGGCTGATCCTTTTCACCTGCTTCAATTATTTTGTCAACTTTAGCTTCACTGATCCCTTTGATCTGAAGAAGATCTTTTCTTGGAGAGTAGACAACAGCTTCAACAGTGCACAGACCAGCATCCTTTAGCTTCTTAACATCCATAGCAGCGATTCCAGAAGCCTATTATAATAAATTTGAACAACAGAAATTTAGAATTGTTTTCCACAGCTGAGATTAAAAATTCACCCTTGACAGCATGTAATTTGAAACTTGCATAGCATTTGAGGTATATAGTTATTTTTTTTTCTTCTAAGGGAAATAAATCTCTTCTGTTGAATATAGAAACTAAAGAGTAAAAACCGATAAACAATCAACATTAAAATCTTGCTATAAAATGCTTCAAAGTGGCAAAGCACGCCCATTTTTATTTTCAAGTCTTTCGTTAGTACTGAATGATCGTCATCTGAATCAAGATTGTCCCGAGTTTCAAGAACGACAACTGTGTATCTATTCGTCCTCAATTTGCGCACAACATAAATGGGGCAAAAATCAACAAATCCCATCTCAAACACAAATCAGCAGCCATTTTCTGTAGACGAGAAATTGACTCAGATAATTAAGGGGGTAATCGACATAAGAGAACTGCTGGAGCAAAGAAATAGATAGAAAGGCAAATTGGAAAAAGACCCAACTGTTAGATAGGGTTAATTTTGATTGAAGATGCGAAATTGAGGGAAAGAAACAGAAAATCCCTAAATCCCAACTTATACCCATGTAGCAATTGAATGTTAGGTATGCTAAATCAATCAACCCGCATGAAGATTCAAAGCGATGATGGGGTAAAGATTCGACCTGGAGTTGTTCAATAGGGAAAGGGCCATGTTGCATATCCTCCGGGGCCTCTCCATCTTGGACGATTGTCTTCTGCTGACGCTGCTGCTCCATTAACCTCCGATTGAAATCACAAGAACCCGTAGAAGCTGTGTTCAGGCGCCGAGTGGGAGGCGGAGATGAGATTGAGACTTTGGGTTTCAGAGAAGAGAGAGATCTGCCGTATCTGAAAGATTTCAAAAGTTGGGTTGAGGCGCCAAGGAAGTGGGAACCTGTGAGGGGAGGAGGGAGAGAGCCTTTTTAAACGCTTAGGTTAATTCAGTCATTTGCAGAATGGAACTTCCTCTGGAAGCTTTGGCTTTAGGGCGGCCAAAAGCCCATTGGGCCACCTACTTAGTTTTATACTCCATAATTTTGCTAGTATTTTTCGTTAAGTAAAAGTTTGAGTTCAAACAAGTCTAGGGCTCGAGATGTCGATAAGTCGGCGGATGGCAAACTGTTGTATAAACAACATAAATACATAAAAATAAAAGAGTGCAAAGGATCAAACGATACAAACAACGAGCAAGCAGAGTTAAAGAATCAAACATAATTTTGCTACTATGATATAACTTGTAAATTTTAGAAAAAGAAAAGGTTAAAATCCACCCACGAGTGAGGCCATGATCGCTAAACTTTTAAAAATATTCAAAAAGGTCTCTACACTTTTTTATTATTATTATTGAAGTTTCTAAACTTTGAGATTCTGTACGCATTTGGTCTTTTTATTTGTAAATTTGTTAAATATGCGTTAAATAACGTCATAACATCAAAGTGGTGGGCGATTTGTACTATAGAAAAAATTACTTTTATAAAACTTCCAGTGCCAAGGGTTGCTGAGATTAACAGTTTTTTTGGAAACAACTCTGGGAGGAAAACATGCTCAGCATAGGAAGTTAGTGGACATGTACATACAACAAAGACATCCGCTAGGAAGAAGAAGGCAAAGAAAGTGAAATGGAGGAAACCAAAGTTTGGACATATGAAGCTACATTTTGATGGTTCTGCTTTGCTAAATGGAGAGTGTAATATTGGATACATAATTAGAGATTGGTCAAGAAATCCTGTCACAATAGGCTAAAAGATATTTGGAAAACAATCTGCAATAAAGGCAGAGGCACTAGTTTTATGTGAAGGAAGGCAAAGAAACTTCGGATAAGAAAACTGGAGATTGAAGGTGATTCTCATATCACCATCAACCACCTAAGGGGTGTCAGAAAAATGTCATTGGGAAGTGGAACTCATTATGGGAGACATTCTTTCATTGACAAAACAATTCTAAGACTAACTCCAATGGTATGGTGCAAATGCTTAAATATGCACATTTTGTTACAAATTGTGCTCCAATTGTTACTTTTGAGTGTTCAAAATGTGCAGATTTGCACACAAAGGGTTCATATGGGACGAAGTTAATAAACTGACTAAAATTATAAACATGGTAAAATTTATAAACTGTTGGTAAAAGTAGTTAAAAATTTATGAAAAAATATAAACTCCGTATGGGGCGAAAAACAGTTTATTTGTAAAAAGTGGAGTTTATTTGGTTTTTATTAGGGGTATTGTGGTACTTTCAAACCAAATAAGATAAAAGAGAAGGGGTAAAATAGTAATTATGGAAAAAAACCTCCAAAATAAGCTGCAATCTCCGGCTTTTTTTTAAACCAATTTTTTTAACCTATTTGTGACTTATTTTGGTGCCCATACACGATTTAAACCAAATTAATTTTTTAACAGCTCAAAAGCTAATAATTTTAAAGACAATGTTATTTACACCACAAAATTTACTATTTACACCACATATCTCACTTTTTATATATTTTTTTTAAAGTACACCCTGCTCCTCTTGAGTCACACACCTGCCCCTCAAGAGGCGCAGGGTATTTTACATTAAAATACCTTGCGCTTCTTGAGGGGCAGGTGTGTGACGCAAGAGGAGCAGGGGTGTGATTCAAGAGGCGTAGGTGTGGTGCATATAGTAAAATTTATGGGTGTAAATATTATCACCCAATTTTAACTATTAATATTGGGTGCCATACACACCCAAAGTGTTCAAATATAAGCACTTCACCTCCCCCATGTGCAAAAACTTTAATCACTTTTTAATAAAGTATGGTTCATTTCTATTGGTTGTTTTAACTTTTTCTTTTTCCTTTTAAATTTAATCATATTTATTTAGAGATGGGTGTGTATAAAATACACATTTAACTATTGGAGTAAAATATCATAAAGTGATGTGCATTTTTGAACAACTTGTGCAAATATACACATTTGCACACTTAACCATTGGAGTTAGTCTAAAGCGTCTCTTTCTCATATGTGCCCCGCACTGGTAATAGAGTGGCAGATAAGGTTGCACACCTTAGCAGCTCTGTGCGGAGACATGCGCTTTTTTCACATGCAGGTCTTTTGGACCTTGTCTGAGAGGATGTCATCAGCTAGGATTTATCTAGCTGAAATTTTTCCTTATAAAAAAATGACATGAGTTAGGTTATACACATGTAGTCGCTCGTTATTTGTTTTACAAAAGGAAAACTTTGTAGTTTTTTTTTCTTACATCTTATATAATAGAGTTTTTTTTTAACAAAACATTTTTCTATTTTTTTAAAAAGCACCTTATATAATACATTTCATTTAATTAAAGCATCAACATTTTAATTTTTTTTTCCGGTTACATTTTATGTTTATAACTAAAATGCTTTTTCTAACTAACATTTTATAAGGAATTTTATATAATAGAGTTTTTTTTTAACAAAACACCTTTTATATATTTTTTAAAGGCATTGTATATAATATTTGTTCTATAATCATTTTATTTTTGGTTGAAAAATAAAAATTTGTTAAAAAAATGACATGGCATTGTATATAATATTTTTTCGGTCATTAAAATATGTTAAAATAAAATATCATTGGAAAATTATAACATTTGATTGGAAAATAGAAAGTGGTAGTTCAATTGAATGAATTATATCATATAAAGTGCTTTTGATAAAAAAAAAAATAGCTTTTAAAATGTGTTTTTTTTAATCTATTATATATGATGTCTTTTGAGAGAAAAAAAAACTCAATTTTTTACTTTTGTAAAACAAATACCGAGCAATTACATGTATATAACATATCACATGCAATTAATACGAAATTACATTAATGCCATGTCATTATTTAACGTCTATTTGACGAATTTACTTACAGACCAAATGTACACAAACTTTCAAAGTTCACTGACTTTAACGAATAAAATTAAAGTTTAGAGGCCCATTTGAACATTTTGTCAAAGTTGAGAGAGTATATATGGATTGTACCCTTTTTTAAATAACTAAAACCTCTTATTTATTTATTTTCCAAATAAAAACACCTTATATAGTTATATAGTAGTATAATAATTCATTTAGACTATTTGGTTGAAACACCAACCTCTATTTAACGCTCAAATGTTTCAATTTTTTGATGACATTTTATTTAGTAACCCAAATGCCTTGGTTTAACTAACATTTTAAAAAAATACCATACACGAGTAGAGTTTTTATACAAAAAAAAACTTTAAAATTTATTTTTTAACAAAAACACTACTCCATCCGTCTTAAAATACATGTCTTTTTAGGATGGAGCACGGGAATTTAGAAGTATGTTAAATGTAATGATTAGATGTAAAAAGTAGGTTAAGTGTAATGATTAGACTTGTATTTGTTTATTTATTTTTTTAATTTGTGAGGAGGAGAGTAAGGGTGATGTAAAAATTAGAGTAATGATTAGATGTAAAAGTAGGTTAAGTGTAATGATTAAATATAAAAAGACATGTATTTTTGACAAAATTTTATGGGCTAAAAAGACATGTATTTTGAGACAGAGGGAATACTATATAACATAGTTCAATTGAACCACCCACCTACATTGCGTTATTTGATAGTACTTTTGACACACAACATTGGATTCATCCGTGATGACTTTGTGAAGCTACATTCTGTAGTATAGATTAATGGCATAAATTATTATCAGCTGCAGGTCTGCAAATGGTACCAAATAAATGATCTCAAATTCAGATGTTTTAACTTTAAAGCTTGCTCTTTGGAACTCCAACTGGCGCCTCTCTAGACCTTTTCTCGACTGCTCGAGAAATCTGCTTCACGGTATCCTTTGGAATAAAACGGGGACGGCTCAGCCAGAGCCCTCCATCCACAGCCATTGTCATTCCATTGATGAATTTACCTAACAATACCATGCAACAAAGTTAGATACTCTCTTGTATTCTGAGAACACTTGACAAAATGCAATCCACAAACCTGCATCTGATGCAAGGTACACGGACGCCATAGCAATATCCCATTTCTCTCCAAGCTTATATAGAGGCATGAGATCTCTAGCTATGCCATCAACATCCTCAGGTGCGAGTTTACTCATTCCAGGTGTGTCACCAATTGGGCCAGGAGCGATTCCATTTACTCTGATGTCATAATCAGTTCCCCACTCCAATGCTAAGCTTCTGGTCGTGGCATCAACAGCTGCCTGTTAGAATACGACAAAGGTATTAGAACGACAAAATTTAAAAAAATCATGAACCCACTAATATGCAAACATGTTAAGCAACCTTGGCAGCTGAGACGTGGATTTGATACCAAGCTGCTCCGTAATGCAAGGTAGCACTTATGTTTACTATTAGACCACCACCTTCGGATGGATGCTTTCCAGCCGCACCCTTTTTCAGATATTTCAGTGCTTCATGGCACATTGTAAATGTCCCAACAGAATCAATATCAATCACTGCACAGGATAGTTGAGGAAAGAGTTGGGTTAAACAAAGTAGATGCAAAGCATATTGCATATGTTTACTTGTATCATCATAGGCCTTTTTTCTTCTTTCATGAGACAATGCAATCAGAATTCAGAAGGGACACAGTATTAGGAAATAGGAATAGATATGTCAAAACTTCACCCGACCTGAGGACCCAACCTGACCCGGGAATAATGGGTTTTGGCATAATTTATTTTATTTTAACTGAACCCAATTGACCCACAAATTTCGTAAAGGAAATGGGTTGGGCTTGGTTCAACACGATGGATCAAATATTACATAACAAATTCAAAATTTTACTACATATCTAGGGGGGGGGGGGGGGGGGAAGGATATACTAAAATGGCATGTAAACTAATTCTTACTGGTCTACTATATTTTCAAGATTGGAGGCATAAATTACTTAGGTTACACAAAGAAAGAACATTTACTGAGTGTCTCAAAAGTAACAGTAGACCCACCTGTACGAAAGCCATTGGGTGTCAAATCTTCTGCAGGAACGAGAAAATTTCCAGCTGCAGCATTGACAAGAATGTCTAGCCTACCAAAATGGTTGAAGGTTGACTCCACAACTCTCTTTGCATCAGCCTGCTTTCTCACATCTCCCTCAAATCCAACAGCCTGGGATTAAGAAAGGAATGAAAAATTGGCATATCAGGAACAACTGCTCATAAGTCATAAGTATCCAAATGCACTAGGGCACTACAATCATCAAAACATTTCAAAAGTCAGCTCTTTCAACATTTCCGTATCTAGTCATATAAAATGCTTGCAAAGGACCATAAAACTACCAGACCTGATGTGAGTTTCAGAGTGATATAAAAAGAGAACATAGTGTCTGCAACTGGACCATTCACATAATATGACAGGACATTGTGCTGAACAGTGAACACCTATGTTACATGGAAACCTCCAAAACATGAAACACACATTCTTATGGAAATTCCAAAAAGAAATGATATTTCTCTATTTCCTGTAACGTATCCATTCCCATTGCCGTGTAACATAGTTGACAACTAAGATACCACAATCGTTAATAGACTTGTGAATTGCGGCACATTGACCAGTTCAACCCAGAGCATACAGGAGTAGGAATGTCGAACCACCTAACTAGCTGAACCTGAAACTCTTGACAGATTGTATTTCATACCAGAAGAATCTTATATACTAGATTAATTTAGGTTGCCTGTTAAGTTTCTCGTGATGGATTGCATTCCATTTTCCATCCCAACCTGATACTGCTCGTGACAGATAGCAGTCCATCCCAATTGACAGATCTAGCACAACATTTCATCATCCGCCGTGAACACATGACAGATCACATTCCATTCCAACCTGAACCCGACTTACCCGAACCAATTGACAGGTCTAGATACAGGTTTAAAAGTGGTTTACTATCTTGGTCTAGGAATTTATCTTGTTTGATTTGAATATTTTAAAGGGATTCACCTCTTTTCGTTCAAATGTTTGCTGAATGAATAAATAAAATCAAGCAAGAAGTGATTAATGATTCTCTCTTTTATTCCCTTTCCTAAAAATTTTACCAATCTCCAAAATACTAAAACCTACCACGCTTACTCGTTGGTATCATGATCATAATCACGGTAACAGCTTATCATAGCAGATTCATTACCATTACTGCAAAAAATGCTCCTTGCAAGACCAGAGCAAGTGGAGTGACCGCAGAAGAAGTCCCCGACACACGAAAACGAATTAGGGTTACAGTTTTCAATTAGATTTCAATTGAATCAAATACAAAATTGAGAAAAATAAACAAATTAACTTTGAGAGAGAGGAGGAGGAGGTTACAGGGATGCCGAGAGATTGCAAGGCGGAGACGGCAGCGTCGAGGACGGCTTTACGGCGGCCCATGATGGCAATAGAGGCGCCATGTTTGCCTAATTGAGTAGAAATCTCAAAGCCAATACCAGAACCACCGCCGGTCAAGAGTGCGACTTTACCCCTGAGAATGTTGGACTTGAACGGAGACTCCATGATCACTCACGGCCACAACCAGAGCCAGAGGTGAGAGCTTCTCTCTTCCAGTTGTATGTAGTTAGGTGAGCTGGTGAGGGAGACTCCACGAATAAGACTGTACGGCAGCACCACTCTTTTTCTTTTCTTTTTTGACAAATAATACTCCCTCCGTTCGGCAAAACTTGTCATTTTAGCTTATTTCACAAGTTTTAAGGCAATTAACAAATATACTAATTTACTCTCAATTATTACCCTCTTTTTTTACTTTATCGAAAACTACAACTAACAAACCATCAATCGAAATACCTAAAGTGAAGAGCAAAATACCTAAAATGACAAGTTTTGCCGAACGGATGGAGTAATTTTTTTTTTTAAATCGTAGTCAAGTTCAATCGACTCAGCCACTCTAATTGGATACTGTGTGACCCATTTATGAGATTGACCCTATAAATAACAATTCCTAATACTAGACCGGATACACAAGTCTGTAAATCGAGAGGGCACAAGAAACGCTTTTGTAGATCGTTTATAAGTCTTGCATGACTCATTTTTGTATTTTACAATAGTTTCTTGATATAGACTACTCTTTTGTAAGTTTCTCGATATATATGAATTAACCCATTCTAAAATACAACATATAGTAACAATGACACTTGATTGATGCTATTTTTGGTGTGAACAAGTACTTATTACAATAGTTATCAAAATATAAAAGTGTTAACAATACATATAAACATGTAAAGTGTCACTCACATACAAAATATCATCAACATGTACAAGTGTAGCTTTTATATATTTAATGACATTTTTAAACAAGGAATAACTGAGATGCCATCTTTGAAGGACTTCAAAATGGATTGGACTATTCAAGCTTGATAACACTACCTTTTACATGTTAACTAATGGCATCAATTATAATCAGCTGCAGGTCTGCAAATGATATCAAAGCCTGCTCTTAGGAATCCCAACTGGCGACTCTCTAGACCTTTTCTCAACTGCTCGAGAAATCTGCTTCACGGTATCCTTCGAAATAAAACGGGGTTGGCTCAGCCAGAGCCCTCCATCCACAACCATTGTCATTCCATTGACGAATTTACCTAACAATATCATGCAACAAAGTTAGACACTCAACAGAATGAAATCAAGCTTCCAGTTTCAACGCAGTGTTAGCTGCGATTGCTCAGATAGATAAGATACGTGGAATCTGGAATTCTGATCTAATAGAAAGCCAAAGATTTTGAACATACACCAACCAAAATAAGATTCAACAATTGCAGTATCAGAGCTGAACAAGACTTCAGATCTTGGTTCCAAGGACAAGAGGTTTGTTTCAGATAAACTGTCGTATTTAAGGAGGTTAGGCAAGATAGAGAAGAATCAAGTGACACCTATTCCTCTCGTTTTACAAATAGATTCTCACTAACCTTAGTCTCTGCCAAAGGCGGCAAAGGGCAACCACCAAATAATTTCAATCGCAATGCATGTACGTACCACTCATTAACAATTTCAGCCAGTGTTTTTAATTTTATGATTCTGGGCTTCTTGTTAAAACTTCTAGCCTTTACTAGTCAGGGAAAAGAAAAGGTGAGAACATCAGCTAACAGTCTAACACCTTGCAACCCCTTCTCTTAAAAAACTGAACATAACTCACATGTAGCTATTTTAATAGGTCATCCTATATTAGTTAAACTATATAATGTTATTTTTCATTACAATGTTCTGTGGGACTTATCCTGTCACTTTACTCATTAGTTTGACGACATTAGTTTGGCAATACATATAGCAGCACAACACAAGTGACAGAGACGTCTAAAGCAAAAGAATAATGCCCACACTGTCAGAATCATGAAAACATTTAGTGTAGGAGCCCAAAAGAACAAACCTGCATCTGATGCAAGGTACACAGAAGCCATAGCAATATCCCATTTATCTCCAATCTTAAAAAGAGGCACGTGCTCCTTTGATTTGCTAGCAATATCCCCAGGTGCGAGTTTACTCATTCCAGGTGTGCCACCAATTGGGCCGGGAGCAATGCCATTGACTCTGATGTCATAATCAGTTCCCCACTCCAGTGCTAGGTTTCTAGTCGTGGCATCAACAGCTGCCTGTCAGAGCACAACAAAAGTATTAGAATGAAAAAACAAGTAAATTATGAACCCACAAATAAGCAAACATGTTAAGCAACCTTGGCAGCTGAGACGTGGATTTGATACCAAGATGCTCCGTAATGCAAGGTAGCACTTATGTTTACTATTAGACCACCACCTTCGGATGAATGCTTTCCAGCCCCACCCTTTTTCAGATATTTCAATGCTTCATGGCACATTGTAAATGTCCCAACAGAATCAATATCCATCACTGTGCAAGATAGTTGAGAAAGAGCTATTAGTTTAAGCAATTTTAAGTTATCGAGTTGAACAAAGTATGGTTACCTAGATGGAAAGCATATTGCAACTGTTTACTTGTATCATTCTCAGACATTTATTCTTAATTCGGGAGAAAATGCAATCAGAAGAGACATGGGATTAGGAATAGAGATGTCAAAACTTCACCCAGCCCGATGATCCAACCCAACTAAAAAATAATTGGTTTTGGCATAATTTATTAATTCTAGCCAACACAATTGACCCACGAATTTCTTAAATGAAATGGGTTGAGCTTGATTCTACAAGTTGGGTCAAATATTTCAGAAGCAATTCAAAATTTTACTACATATCTCCCAAAAAAGATATATAAACTTAGAAATCTAATTTTTGACATTGAAGGCATAATCACTTAGCTAACACAAAGAAAGAACATTTACCGAATGTATCAAGAATATCAGCATGGAGTAAAGACCCACCTGTACGAAAGCCGTTGGGTGTCAAATCTTCTGCAGGGACAAGAAAATTTCCAGCTGCAGCATTGACAAGAATGTCAAGTCTACCAAAATGTTTGAAGGTTGACTCTACAACTCTCTGTGCATCAGCCTGCTTCCGCACATCTCCCTCAAATCCAATGGCCTGTGATTAACAAGGGAATGAGAACAACAGACACGGGAACAATCACTCATAAATATCCAGTTCATTATTCAGTCTTATAAAATGCACCATAAAACTACCAGACCTGATGCAAGTATCATAATCATAGAAAAAGAACACTTTTTTCATATAGTATTACAGGCTATTGTTCTGACAACTAAGACCATTTCAAAACGGTAAGTAGATTTGTGGCGCATTAACCAATTCAGCCCACAAGATACAGGAACAGGAACTTTGAACAATGTAACTAGCTGAAGCCGGAATTGCTCACGACAGTTTGCATTCCAGAACCAGTAGAATCTTACATACTAGATTAAGTTTCTTATGACGGATTGCATATTCACATTCCATTCCAACATGAAGCTGCTCAGTACCGTGTATTCATCCCAATTGATAGATGTGGCACAACTTTTCATCATCTATCATCAAGGGATTCGCCTCTTTTCGTTCAATTGTTTGTTATGTAAATAAACAAAGCAAGCAAGACATGGTCAATGGTTCTCCATTTTTTTTCTCTTTCCTCTAATTTATACTTACCCCTCCAACCAACCAAGCTTACTCGTTAGTACCGTCATTACTCATCATAAAACATATCACGGTAACAGCTTATCATAACAGATTCATTACCAATTACTGCATAAAAAACAAAGCAAATGGAGTTAACGTAGAAGAAGTCCCAATATGCGCAAACAAATTAGGGTTACGAATTTCAATTAGCTCAGCACAGGAAAGCCATCGAGAATTGAATTGAATCAGATACAAAGTTGAGAGGAATAAACAAAGAAATTAGTGTTGAGACAGAGAGAGAGAGGGGAGGTTACAGGGATTCCGAGAGATTGCAAGGCGGAGACGGCGGCGTCGAGGACGGCTTTGCGGCGGCCCATGATGGCAATAGAGGCGCCATGTTTGCCCAATTGAGTAGAAATCTCAAAGCCAATGCCAGAACCACCTCCGGTCAGGAGTGCTACTTTACCCCTGAGAATGGTGGGCTTGAACGGAGACTCCATGATCACTGACAGCTACAACCAGAGGTGAGAGGTTCTCTCTTCCAGGGCCAGAAGTATGGAGGAATGGGAGAGAGACTCCCCTAGAAAGACTGTTAACGAGCATCCTTAGTTTGACCAAATACAAAAGGGCATAGCGGGCGAAACTAATTAAAATAACCCAACCTTTAAGGGGTGTTAAAAATATATCCCTACCTTTCAAATGTAAGATAAATATCTCGACCTTTTTAGGGATGGTAATATAATATCCCAAAATTTTATCCCCACAAAAATGCTTACATGACACATATGTGGCAAAAAAATAATGATTCACAAGCGTATCCTTGGATCTTAATGTCCGAATTATACAAAGTATAGTCTAGATTGTCATGATAATTTTTAAAAAAATAAAAGTCTCTTTTGTAACTAAAAAAATCATTCAATTTAATACGTTTTTATAGATTCTAATTAAATTTAATCAAAACAAATATAATAAAACAAGTAAATATTTAAAATATAATTTTCAATATCTTGATTGTGTAAAATATCATTCAAGTATATTAGATTAAATTAGATTGGTTTTTAAGTTTATCTTACTTTTTTTTTATTTTGAATTTAAGAAAAAATAAAAAATTACATTCTTTTATATATTATTTAATAATAATAATTTACTTCTTATATATAAATGAACACCATTGAATAATCTAAATAATTAAATTTTCATTTCAATTTCGTAGTAACATAAAGTTTATAATTGACAAAATATTCTTCAGTTTTGATAAGTTAAATCACTAGCTAATCATTTACTGATTGAAAATATGTTATTTTGCTTTACATTTTTTTTATTTGGCTTGTTATAGATATTGATTTAAAAAAAGATATAAAAAGTTAGGTACAAATTAAATCTAATACTACGAAAGTTTATTAAATAAACTTTTAACCTCATCTATTTTAATTTTATATGTTTTATTTGAATTGAAAATACATGAGTAATACAATACAAAAAATAAGACTTTTATTGGAGAGAAATCATTAGGATATTATATTACCATCACTTATAAAGGTCGGGATATTTATCTTACATTTAAAAGATTGAGATATATTTTTAACACCCCCTTAAAGGTTGGGTTATTTTAATTAGTTAATTTTTATTTATTTTTTTGATTAAGTAAAAATTCGACGCACCAGACAGGCCCGGTGGCTCGAGAGGCCGTAGCAACGGCGACGGAAACCCGTCATACAAACAGATACAAATAAAGTAAAGCAACCCTGCAAAACCGAGAAACAAAGATGCAACAAAGGCAAACACTAGCACTATCGAACCATGAACGAGCATGCAATGAAACCACTCCAACGCCAGAAAGTAGAGGCAACTCAGGAACACCTGGGGAACTTGTGGAAACCTCAGATATGGACCCGAGCGATGGCGAGCCTTCAGGTTTCGATCACGTCCACGACCTCTCGCAGACGGCAACGGAGAAAAACATTGCACAAAAGCCGCTAGTCTTCAAACCCAATAGAAAGCACCGTCGGACTCGATCAAAGGATTTTATTGAAACCCTTTCGGGATTTAATAGGGCCCATATAGGGTGGGATTATAAACTTTTTCCCCCTTTTTTTTTTGGGTTGCCTTCGGGCCCAAGGACAAACCTTGGGCCCGAAACACAAGTTTTGGACATTCTCGGGCCCAAGAAAGGTCATTTGGGCCTAAAGAAAGGGCATATGGGCAAGCAGGGCACAGGGAGGGAACTAGACGGAGGAACACCGAAGCCGGCGGCCACCGGTAAGCACCACCTCGGGGCATATTGAGAAGGAAGGTGACAAATCCAAACCAAAACCTCAAGAAGGAGGAGATGGAGGAGGTGAGATGGGGCGGAGGATGCTGCCGAGCCCCCAAGGAGGAGGTCGGAATCCACTAAGGCGACGCCGAGTTGACCAGACCCAATCCACCATGATCGGAAACCAAACGGGCTCCAAAGAGGGAGGAAGAGGAAGATTTGAGGCGGGATGATGCAGAGGATCCGAAGGGGGAGGCCGGAATCACCTCCGACAACCACCCTGGAGCAGGCAAAAGAGGAAGACTCAGATCCACGAATTAGGACAAAAAATAGATAGATGCAGCGATTCCGAGGTCCGGATCGAAATCGCTGCCGCCAAGGAGTATCCATTGGGGACTAGGATGAAGAGAAGAGGATAAACAAGGCCACCGGTGAAGCCAAATCGAACACCGGAGGCAGAGGTTTGACAAAGAAGGAAAAAATCCTTTGTAGCTGGAGGTGCGTGGGGAAGCATCCCCAGCGCGTACTTTTTCACAAAATGGTTGGGTTCTCGATTTAGGGCGTAGCGTAAATAATCTACGGATCTTCTATTTACCCCACAAATTTTATTATATACACCACGTATTTTTAAAAAAATACATCCTGTCTTGACAGACGTGTAACTCAAGAGTCACAATATGAGTGCAAATATTATCTCCCATAACTTATTTTGAAAATTGAAAGTTAGGGAGTCTATGATTTTTTTATTAAGTAAAAATTCGTGTTCAGGCAAACATCAAACTCGAGAGACCAACAAGTCAGCAGACGGTATACCGTCAAACATACAACAAATACATAGACGGTGCAAAAGAACAGGCTATATAACAACGAAAGATGAAACACATCAAACCTAAAGCTATCAAGTCGGGAATGTAGACTACGAACGAAGTCAAACACCATCGTGAAATGACACCGTTGGCCAGCGATACATCATGCACCCCTGTGGGCAATGAAGATGAACCTCTAAGGAATCTTTCTATACACGGAGTCGCCCGTACACACCACCACGATCTCAGCCAATCCCGACTCCGACTGTCAGAACTCCAACAAAGCCGAAAACCGTCGTGTCAAACTAAACGAAGCCGAAAACAGCCCGAACAAAACGCACCTATAAATTATTAGTAATCTAATAATATTGTTTACTCAACCCCTATTGGGAATAATGAAATAAAGGAGTTTGCTCAGCCCTAAACAGAAAATAGGATAACCGAATAGGGATAAAATAAGACCCTTTCTGGAATTTATTGAAACCCTTTCAGGATTTTTGCCGAACCTTTAGGGAGTCTATGATTCATTTTCCGTAACTAATACGTTTTTTTTTATTTTACTACGAAGTATTAAAGAGATTTGAATAGTTTGACAAAATTGAATTGATTATCACGTTAGTCTTCGCTCACTTGATTAGAATATATTATATATCGTTTTAAAATACGATTCTTAGAAAAATAGTATCTTTGTGCATATTTTAATCTTTATTTTATAAAAAATAAATTTATAATTATCATTGAATTGTTGATTATAGAGTAAAAAAAATCATGTTCCTCAAGTCTCGTCTTCAGGGTATGAAATCGAGTCCTGTTATATTTACTTTTCAACTATGTTACTCTCAGAGCAACTGCAACGGCAGTTTTTAAGAGGGTTTTTTGAGTGATTTATTAATTTAATAATATGATTGATAGAGAAACAAGAAGAAATGATGGGGACTAATTCTACCGAAGAAATTGAACAAGAAATGTAAAAAATGGCACTATTCAATTTTTTCTACCAATTTGTGGGCCCAAGCTGAAGAAAGTGTTGGGAAATCATGTGAGTTGTGGGTGGGACCACATGAAAGATGGCAAACATGTGAATGATAATTTATGTATAAATAATGTAAAAATAATGTATATTATATTAATTTCGTAAAAATAATGTAAAAATAATATTATTATAACTAGTATTATTTAGAGTCTATTTGTACTTTGCGTGATATTATATTAATTTCGTAAAAAAAATTATTAAACAAATTCTTAATTATTTATCATTATTATATTATTTTCTGCAAATGATAATTTATGTATAAATAATGTAAAAATAATATTATTATAACTATTTTAATATATAATAGATGGTGAAAGTAAAGTTAAGAAATTGAGATGGGTTGTATGAATGTGAGTAAAAAAGTAAGTTTGGTTTTTTAAGGAAAGAGAAAGTGATAAAGTTGAGTTAAGAAACCCTATAGGGTTTTATTGATGCGGATGGTCTCATAATGCTTGGTTTGTTGTGTGGTTTCTTACCAACTTCGTTTTCATCGTCTTTTATGACTTTTTTCTCATCACAATTCATATAACAACACCATTGCACTTTGTAAATGTAGTGTCCTTTTTATATACGTAATGACTACGATTCTACGAACTAAAAATTCTTAATTGGTTTCCAATGACATACGATTAATCCAAACCCAAACTAGGGGCAATAGATCCGATGAACTGGTAAGTCTCAAATGTATCTTTGAAAGACTTCACAATGGAATGGACTATTCGGGCTTCCACTTGGGCTTGGTGTTGGGGTTATTGGATTGACTTGGGCCTTGTGGTATATTCTAGTAAATATGGCCCATATTTCATCTTTTTATGCATGATGCATTTTGAGCCAGGGTTGTTCGAGCTCGGCTCGGGATCGACCCAAAAAAATTTCGGCTCGATCTCATTTACTTACCTAAACAAGCTGAGACCGAACATGATTTGAAGCTCGGTTGAAAGTTCGACTCATTCGATTTAAGCTTAAATAGCTCAAATTTTATGTAATTTCTAAAATTTCCTTTAAGCAATATGTTACGACCACGTAAAACTGCTTAAAACTCGATAAAACTCGGCTTGAGCTCGTTTAAAAATTGGGCTCGACTCAACTCGAACTCGTTTAACAAATGAACCAAGCTTGAACATGTCAAACTTGACTCGTTTGACTCGAATAACACCTCTGTTTTGAGCCTTAATAAATGTGGCTAGTTGGGAATCGCCCGTGCCAAATGCACAAGGTTTAATGATTTGTTTGCGGTGTGAATAGTATCTCATTTGATGATTTGGCTCTTGATACAGACAATCATCCTAAATAGCTCCCTTCAATGTCATAAAGCAAAGATCCTTGATTTTTTTCGATTCACCCATTTCGTGTATCTGGAAATGATTTGTTTTATACAAATAAAAATTTGAAAGTGACTAGTTCCGGCTAGACTATTGTCCAATGGCATCCATACAGATGTAAAGACCAAACTCTTTGTCTTCAAGGGGATCCGGTGTGGAGGAAGTCTGGAAGAGACCGACAATACGATCAACACACATGTTGACTTCCCCAAAGATATGAAAAAACTCCACCACTTCGAACTGTCGCAAAATGAGAAAAATCTCGGCAATTAGGTTCTTGATCTCCCAAGTACAAGACCAACAATCTTTTAGGACATTAACGATGGTAAGATTGTCACACTCAATCGGTAATCGTTGAAGTCTTAGGTCCCGAGTCGTTAGAAGACCCATATTAAGCCCCCACGCTTTCGAAATCAGATCCATCTGAAGATGTTTGAATACGAGCAATTTTTTTTTTCTCTTTTTTTTGGTAAACACGAGCATTATTGATTATTGAACGGAAGGCATTATTTGACCAACCCATATCATCCCATGGGCCATGGCCGGCCTTTCTTGATTCCAGATGCTCTTTCACCTGACTCTCGTGTGGAACTTCTACTAGTCCGCCACGCAAAAGAAAATTACAGTAAGAAGATGACGACCCAACACTTTATAAATAACCCACTCAGCGTGCGTTGTGACGTAAGCGCGGTGGCTGCCTGCAACAACAGAAAGGGCAAACGAAGACAAACCCCACCTACACACACTTGCAGGGGCATTCTGGTAATTTCCCCCACGTACCTTTTTTTGGGAAAACAAAATGTGCAAAATCAGAACATCTCTTTGCTGTTGCAGATGGCCCCACAGCCACTGCCAAAGGCCAAGACAGGGAGGGTTCTTTTCCTTTTTAAATACTCCGTAGAGGGCAAGGAGGGAGAGAGAGAGGAAGGGAGTGCTAAATAGAATACCAAACCCCCCAAACGGAACGCCACCAACCTAGCACTCCTACCTCTGGATTACCGACCAGCCCCCCATCTCCTAGGGTTTTTCTTCGCTTCCTCTGCGGCCGGCGGAACGACTGCCTGATTCATCCAAAAATGGCGCTCTCCTCCATCGTCAGATCTACTGCTTCCTCCTCTTCCGTGGTCCACGCCTCTCGTTCTGACCTCCCGCGTCCGTCCTTCTCTTCCAAGGTTTTCGCCTTTGTTGTTTTTCTTCTTCTTCTTAATCTGGAATGTGTTGTGCGATTTTTCTGTTTTCAGTACTTCGCTTTCAATGGAATTTTGGTTTTGTTGCGGGAGATGGTCGTCTGGTCATTTCACGGGCCTACGTTGACATGATTGGTTTGTTTTTTTTTACAGATCGTTTGATTTGTTTTTATTTACGGTGTTTGATTTCAGGTGTCTTGTATTGGTTTGAACCGGGCTGCGAGTTTGAAGGATCGGAGCAGCGTTTTTGGTACCACTCTTCAGGCCGCCTCCTATTCGTCCTTACAGTTCAGGATCTCTCTATTTCTCTATTACATTTTCTTTATCTCTGTTTCTTTATGTCTATTCAAACTTGTCTCTATCAAAATCTGTCGACTATCCATTTATTCAATGTCACTGTTCGTATTGATTCAGAGATTTGGTTGAAAGGAGGTGCCACTGAAGTGCTTGTCCTTTTTCCATTGCCTTTAATCTCATTTCTTTCATTCAAATATTAGTTGAATACCTTGAACGAACATACCATGTCATTTGCATTAAAGGAATTTTCTGGCAGCCAATCAATCAACATGTGTACTTCTGTTGATTTTTCTATCCATATGATGAAAATTTGGTTTGTGTTTGTGTGGGCCATGTACATACATATAAATAGCTTCTTGTTTTTGCCTGTGTTAGTGTTGGTGTTTTGCTTAGCTTAACTGAGTTTCCTTATAAGTTGTTTTTAATTGAACAGGAGATGTAATGCCAGGAATGTGCAGCCCATCAAAGCAACAGCCACTGAAGCTCCTCCAACAACTCAAAGTAAGTGATTTTATTTTTCATTTTGATTATTGTGTAACTGGTTATTTGTCTTAACTATTACTAATATGCTTCATTGTTGGATTTTGTTTAGAATCAAGGAGTGGAGGCAAGACAAGGATTGGGATCAATGGTATGTGACCTATTTAATGTCGATTAGTTTTTTCTGGTCATCCTGTATGGGATTTGTCATTGAGATTTTCTTTTTGTGCAGCTTGATGCAAGTAGTATCTTTTGGATGAGAGCAAGAAAATGTTAATATTATGAAGGATTAACAAATCTTGGGTTTTTTTTCCTGCCATAAAAGAGAACATGATAGGTGTGAACACCCACTAACACAACTTCTAGGAACTTTATCAAAATTTGTTCAAAGCTTTTATGTTAGATTATGGTTAAGAAGATGTTAGATTATGATTGAGGTTTACTGAATTATAGTGTCATTGTCATAAACTGCGGTTTTGAACTGATTTGGGTTGTGGAAGCTATTATAAAATGTAAGTTTGGGAAAATGAGTTTAACATGCAAGCTAGTACCATTGTAACAACCAAACTTTCGAATAAATGTTGACTTGAAAAGTTCATCAAAAAAAGAGGACTTTCACAAGAAGAAAAAGTTGGCAGATAAGTAGGATAGAACCTTGTATTCATGATTTCTTCGCATTACTAGAAGTGTGGTTACAGAATCTGGGTAGCATTATACCCATACTACATGGTTCGTACTGTTGGATCTGAATCCTTCAGAGCTCATTGAAATGTAGTTCAAATGCAACGCGGTGGTTGATACTGGTTAGGGCGTTGACTTTTTTGGTTAGACTTAGAGGTGGCTTAAGCATTGAATATTGAACATCTGTTAATAATTCACAAGGAAGTACCATCTTGGACTCTTGGTAGTTAGAAGGGCAATAGAAGTGTAAAAGATCAAGCCTTACAATGAATAATAAATCCTGCCCTTCCATTTTGGGGTTGTCTTGCGTACGTTGTGCCTCTTTGCTGCAGACACCAATTGATTCCCAATCTGGTTTTCACTTGCTAAATACATGATTTTTGCACAATCAGGTTTTGGTCGGATTGGAAGGTTGGTGCTAAGAATAGCCACCTTCAGGGACGATGTGGAAGTGGTGGCAGTCAATGATCCTTTCATTGATGCCAAATACATGGTAAGAAGTACTAGTTTGCTGCACTTTTCAACAAAGTGAAAGTTTGTAGGGAGAATATCTGTTATGTATTGGTTTTGATATGTTTGCACTTTGGTTGGCAACACACTTTAGGCCTATATGTTCAAGTATGATTCTACTCATGGAGTTTTCAGCGGAACCATCAAGGTTGTGGATGATTCAACCCTTGAAATTGATGGAAAGCAAGTAAAAATTACAAACAAAAGGTAATATGCTGTTGACTTTTGCTTTATTTTGTTTAGACAGTCCTTTAATAAGTATGTTAGTATTTGAGCACTGGAGATTATTGCCCACTCAAGTGAACCTCTTTCTTTGTAGGGATCCTGCTGAGATCCCGTGGGGTGAGAATGGTGTTGACTATGTTGTGGAATCGTCTGGGGTCTTCACGAATTTGGAGAAGGCATCTGCACACAAGAAGGTTGGTCAATTCTTGTGCGATTTCTACATGCTTATGATCTCCTTGTCATGCCATATATGGCATCTGGACTCATCATTTTGCATGGCTCTGCAGGGAGGTGCTAAAAAGGTTGTGATATCAGCTCCATCAGCTGATGCACCAATGTTTGTGGTTGGAGTAAATGAGAGAACATACAAGCCAAACATGGATATTGTCTCTAATGCAAGCTGCACCACAAACTGTCTCGCTCCTCTTGCAAAGGTTCAGTTTTATGTCGCACTTTATGTCTACAAGTGGATAAACTTGGGTTACTTTTATTTGGTCAGTTATGCAAGATGGATGATGTGCTTGTTTATTAATTTTTTGGATGGGTTTTGTTGATCTATTGGTGTCAAGGGAAGTCTAGTCCTTTTCAACAGTTCTGATTATTCATATCAATAATTGTAATGTTGTTCAGGTCTGATGTGCTAGGAAAACGGGAATATAATTTTCTATTTATCATGTCTAAGATTAGTTTAAAGATTATTTTAAGGGGAAAATTATTTTATTTAAGGTTTAGGTTTGAACCCACTGCATTTGTGGTACACTTAAGAGTTACCACCGCATTTGTGCTGCTAGGGTGAGGTTTAACTGTCAAAACTTAGGGTTGGTATATTATTTGTGATTTCATTATTTTTAGCAAGTAGTAGCCATTCTGGAGTAACACTGTCGCTGAAAATCCAAGGTATGATGAAGTTATTTGTAATTTAATTTCATTATCTATTGGTCATTGTAGGTGGTTCATGAGGAGTTTGGTATTCTTGAAGGTCTAATGACAACTGTGCATGCTACCACAGGTTTTCTTTCACTCTGTTTCTGTTTAACTTGCTAACTTGTATCAATGTGTGCTTTTCTAGGAGGTGTATTCAATTCATACTAGTTAGTAGTTATATCATTTTGAAATTTTATAAATATCGCTTTTAAAAAGTTACAAGCCAGCATGGATATACTCAAGCACACTTTTTATTCTCTACCGGACAGTGACATCATATGGTGGCCTTTTTTACCCTTTTATTTTCAGCAACACAGAAACCAGTCGATGGGCCATCTATGAAGGATTGGCGTGGAGGTCGTGGAGCTGCACAGAATATCATCCCTAGTTCAACTGGTGCCGCCAAGGTGAGGTTTAAGAATTTTGAACAAGGGAAATTTGTTGGTATGTTTTTTGGTTCAATTATTTAAATGAGATATTTGCTTGTAATTCATAGGCCGTTGGGAAAGTTCTTCCTGAACTCAATGGAAAACTCACTGGAATGGCCTTCCGAGTCCCTACACCCAATGTTTCTGTCGTGGACTTGACTTGTCGGCTTCAAAAAAGTGCTTCATATGAAGATGTCAAAGCAGCGATCAAGTATGCTATCATTTCAAATTTGTTAATATTATTGATCACTTCAAGCCCTTCCCCCCTTAGTTTCCTTGTTTTAGTTTCAGTAAACAGCCCGTCAACTTAAAATCTGTTTGATATGTTTTTTGTCCTGAAACGAAATGTTTGAATTACATTCCTAATAATTGGTTGCTAGGTATGCTTCTGAGGGGCCCTTGAATGGAATTCTTGGATATACAGATGAGGATGTTGTCTCAAATGACTTTGTTGGGGACTCAAGGTAAGACAGCAGTATACGAGCATTTCACCTGGCCTAGCTGTCATGTTTGTTTGTTTCTCTTTATCGATGCTTTGCATCCACTTGTTTTTATCTGTCTGCCCATTGTATAAATAAATTTTTTCCCCTAGGGGTTGTGCCTTAGCCACTAACCGTCATCCATCCTGACCACCTTGGAATTTACTTATTTGGGGTGGTTGCAAGGGGTAGCTATGCAAAATAGGATAATGTGAAGCTTTATTTTTCTTATAATCTGGCTAGCTTATCTTTAGCTAATATGTGAGTTTGCAAGTTTGTTGGACAGAGAACAGAAGTTCTCCCAACTGCTGGGAGTTTGGGACATGATCTGATTTGGAGGAATCATATACTTAATGGATTCTCTTGTTCTTGAATCATTGCTCTGATTTGACTTTGAAGCTCCGGGCAGTTTGATATAATTATAATAATTCTCAATGCTTCACCTAATTCCTGTTCATCTTGATCCTTCCAGGTCAAGCATATTCGATGCCAAGGCCGGGATTGCTCTGAGCAGCAATTTCATGAAGTTTGTGTCGTGGTATGACAACGAGTGGGGATACAGGTAAAAATCACCCCCTCTCTCTCTCTCTAGTGACAGACTCGCTACCTCAACGCTCTGGATAATCTGTTTTTAAGTATGGGGTAGATACGGGAGTGGGATTTGATTCAATGCGTGCTTTTTAACAAGGGGAAAAAAGTTTAGAATGTTGGAAAACATGGGTTATATAGGTAGCAAAGATTTCGAAATCAATTTCCATTTCACTATTATAGTTATAGTGGTGATACATGACAAGAAAGCTCTTCCATTTTTATGTCCATAGTTCCATACCCATTGTAGGTGCTTGTTTAAAAATGCGTAAATTGATGATTTTTTTCAAAACATGTGCAGCAACCGAGTTTTGGACCTGATCGAGCACATGGCACTAGTTGCATCCAGCTGAACTCTGCGTAGCGGGAGGGCTGTTGAACTGCTGAGAAAATTTTAGTTCACAGCCAAGTGCTGTTGCCTCTCCACACAATACAGAAGCGGGTAGAAGCTAAATTACCATTTATTAGCACAATGAATTTTTAGGGCTTGAAATTTGTCATCTGGGTCTCCGATGGATGAGACAGTGGAAATAAAAAGACGTGACCTGATTTATATGTCACACAAGTGTTAAATGGTCGATGATGCATTTCTTTCATTTTCTATGATACCAGCAACTTGGCATTGATAAGCCAACGGGGAAACCCACGGAAGTTATCTGCATTATTTGTTTTTTTTTATTCTTCTTATATTTAGTTCTTTACCTTCATTTCAGACATGAAATGAATGAAAAAAATAATCAAATGCTCCAAAACAAAGGGTGTTGCTTATAAAACATCTAAAGTTTTCCAAACGGGGTGGTTATTAGGGCTATTATATGAACTGAACAGCTCGGCTCGGGATCGTCTCAAAAAAAGCTCAACTCGAGCTCGCTCACTTATTTAAACAAGTCGAGCTTGAACAAAATTTTAAGCTTGGCTCGTTCGAATAAAGCTAGAATAGCTCGAATTCTTTGAAATTTCTAAAATTTCCTTTAAGTTAACATGTTATAACCAAGTAGAATTACTTAAAGCTCGAAAAAAACTCGGCTCGAGCTCATTTATTTTCTAAAAAAGCCAAACTTGAACAAAATAAAAAGTTCGTTTAAAAATTAGGCTCAGCTCGACTCGACTCGAGTTCGTTTGACAAACGAACCAAGCTTGAACATGCCAAGCTCGGCTCGCTCGACTCGAATAACACCCCTAGTGGCTATATATGCACTCGGTGCATATGCTTGTCCTTTTGCTTTTCTATGAGTTTATATTTGTTGATGTCTGGGCCACTAGGAAACACTCTCTCGACGACGTCGGGAAAAGAGTGTACAATTTGGTCCCCAGACCCTGCTCCGGCGGGACATACTGGGAATGTTGTTGTTGTATCTTCCTGTAGAAATTCCGGTAATTTCTCAAATTGTTAAATATTACTGTGAGATCAAAGGTGTTGGCTAGTAATTTCTCAAATTGTTAAATACCAATCAAAGGTTGGTTTAGCCAATTGCACATCAAATTGACTAAAATCGTGTCAACACACTACAAACCAATAATCAAGTTAAAGGGTCAACAACTTCCATCAAACTCTTGATGGATACACTACACTACGCAGCAGCTGCTGCTGCTAACAACATCCAGCCAAATCCAAACTTAAACATACCTAAATGAAGTGAATCACTGCATTGAAAGCTAGTAGCTACTCCTAAAAGAGACAGACAAAAAGCTTTGTCACACCCAGCAGCTAATCAAGGAGAAACACAATCTGCTTTCGGATCCTGCTCGAGCACCTAACACTGGAGTCTCACATATTCTTTCGGATCCTGCTCGAGCGCCTGACTGGAGTCACATATTCTTCATCTCCCTTCATCAATCAAAACCACAACTTAAAGTCAACCATTGAACTTGTATAAGAAGAAAAAAGAACATGACAATTGAACTAGGACTTACATTCTTGGTAGGCAATATGCTGTAAGTAGTGAAGCTTCCATATGATGTTGATCCCATTGTGTACTCCGACGAAGAAGAAGCAAGCGACTCTCGCTTGTTGTTCCTCCTTGACTGCTGCTGCTGCTTCCTCTCCTTGCTTTGAGCTTCACTCTCGGAGCCCCTTGCTACTGGCTTGTCGTAGAACGAATATGAGCTCATTTCTGACTGGTCGTATGTCTCGGCGTCCATGTCTTCAGCTTCCATTTGGCTGCCGTGACAAGGGTTTCCGTTGAAAGAATCAGCCTTCATACTAGGCATTTTGACTTGCCTGGCGGCGGTGGATGTGGGTGACTTATCGACCTTCTTTGACTTCGCGATCATGGCAACGCTGAAGGCTGTGGCTACACATAGAGATGCAACAACAAATGCAACTACACCTTGGGCACCCATGACCTGTTGCTTCCCAGCTGAACCTTCAATTGTAAGGCTTTCCAACATTGCAGCCTCTGCTTGCCCAGGTTGAACAACATTGTCATCGGAACTCGGCTCTTCTAAAGCATCTTCTCTCACTGGTTGCTCATCTACATCCTCAATCACTGGTGCCTCGGGAGCTACATCCTCAATCACAGGTTGCTCGAAAAAGACATCCTCAATCACTAGTTGCTCAGAAGCTACATCCTCGACCACAGGTTGCTCGGAAACGACATCCTCAATCACCAGTTGCTCGGGAGCTACATCCTCGATCACTGCCTGTGATTGATCACCCGGATTGGGAAGTTCAGCTTCTTCAAATTGTGGGCTACTTTGTACTTCGACCTCTTCAAGGCTAGGTTCCGGATGAGACTCGACCTCTGGATGCAAAGGAAATCCCAATGCTTTATGCTCAACAAAGTGATCATTAGCATCACACACCATCTCTGAGAAATTGTGAAACTGTGAGGGAGTGATCATCTCTGATTCCCTCAAACTGGACATCATCAGAGGCAGATAAGTGGCAGACCATTTCCTCATACTCTGCAGTGAGCCACTGAAATCTGCTTTCACAAACTCGTAGATAGGAGGATGATTGGGCAGATAAGTGGCAGACCATTTCCTCATACTCTGCATTGAACCACTGAAATCTGCTTTCACAAACTCGTAGATAGGATGATTGGTCTGATAGATCTTAGACAGTACACTCTCTGCAGAATCATTGCTAGCAACCATGCTTGCGAAGAAAGCGACCGCTCCAAAGAGCGCAAGCCAAGTGATTGCTCTCCATATCGTAAAGGACCGAGGTTTCAAGGCAGTTTCACTCACAACAGAAGTAGTTTCCTCCTGCTGATGGGCTAGAATTTCACTCTCAACAGCAATTTCTTCCTCATCAGTGGAATCATCCGAAGACTCGATCTTTACTTCTTCCACCACAGATGAAGAAGAACCTACAAATTCTTCTTCTTGAACAGGAACTTCTTCTGACTGGACTTCTTCTGCAGTACTACTTTCCATATCATTGTCAGAGAATGTTTCCGAGCTGAGCGTATCCTCGAGGTTCTTAGGTTGATCTGTGTCAAGGTAAAGGGTGTCTTTCCGACTAGGGTTATAGCGCAGAAACTGGGGTCTTGGTGATAGGAAGTTGGTATTAGGATCATACGATGGGACAGAAGGATCAGCATCAAGAGGAGCAATAGGAGAGGGTGGTGATGAAACAAAGTCAATAGGTTTGTTGATATTGAAGCATGGCTCTTTTTGCTCGATTTCGGAAAACTCATTTGGTTTCATCATCTCAGAAACAAACAATGACTCAAAAGGCTCATCAGCATCAGAACCAGCATGTATCTCAGGGCTAAGCACTACAACATCATCATCAAATGTTACCCTTTTCTTGGCTCCACAAGTGGAAACATGGGGGTTCTCCTCTTTCTTGAGAATTTCCTTTCGGAATTCACAGTTTTCGGTCTCCCCCTTGAGATCACCTTCTAATGCAGCTGCAAAGAAGAGGAATTTGCCATCCGAAAGGGAGGCTGAAGTGCGAACGGCCTCGTTCCTCTCAGCTAAAGCTTTCTTCCTAGGGGAAGGAGTGGCCTTAGAGACAGCTGAGATTGTGGGGGACATGAAGTTCTTGGATCCTCTGAGCGCCTTTGAATTGGGATTGTGATTGGGATTTGGCTTCTTGTTCTCCTTGTGCTCATTCATATCCCGTGATAAACCCATTGTTGCGGCTTCTTTGGAAAAGGAGCTTCTTCTCGCATTATCTGGAACAAGAAACTGACTTTTATCAATCAAATTGAAGATTAGGGTTGTTAGGGTTAGTGAAATCAAGGTACAGTTCAAGCGATAATTACTTTTCACCACCGCATTAGACAGAAGATTTTAAACAGTATATCAAAATCGATCGGTAAGTTCAAGAACCAAATGGTATACTACAGAGAGAGTGAGAGACCTGCAGGGGCGGGGCTGTTTGCAGAGGTGGTCTTGGAGCTGAAGGACCAAGGGATGGGGTGGGCAACGACGGCAGGCTTTGGGAAGGGGCTTCCATTAGCACTCCTTCGGACACCGCCATCTCCTCTTTTCTCCGCCTGATTTCTCGAATTGGCGAAACTGGGGTTAGGGTTAGGGTTTTGCCGTACGGACATGGGAGATGGAGATCTATTTGATGATTCAATTGCCATCGATTCGTTGGACTAACAGCTGAAACAGATGAGCTTGGGGAAGATCGACAAGAAATTGGATTCAAAATGTGCGAAAATTGAGATCTATAGATGGGTAATCTTTTATCAGAGCGAGGGAGGGGAATCAGTAATAAATGCGTTGTGTTTGTTGATTGAGAGCTCGGGAGATTCGGGTAGAGAGGATTCAAATTAGAAAGTAGTAACGGCTAGTTTATGACGAAAGCGTCAATATCGCCTGTGTATTTGAATTGTTGATTTGTGACCGTTGGGTTTGAACTTTGAACTTTTAGAAAGTGAGGAATTGTCAACTTTTACCTGTTTAGTTTAATACAGTACTCCGTAAAGGGTTAACGGCACAAAACCATAAGATAAAATTCATAACTCTTTACTTAAAAAAATATACTGTATTTAATCGTTTTTTTTAATAGCCACTGGTTACTGGCGATATTTTTTCTAGGTTAGAGCAAACCCAACAACTTCTCTAAATTGAAATCACATATAACAAAAAATCGAAATCACATACATTTGGTGGGAGAAATCAGAAATCGTAGGGGATATTTGGACTTTGGAGTGTCGACAACCTGGAAACAAACCCTACAATAGAGAAGAAGAAGTGGCGACAATAAATTCACCAGGGGGAGAAGTGCACACATTCAATTATACAAATGAAATTTCTTCCCACAAATTTACAGATTTTTTCTCACTTTTCATCCCTTTCTCTATTTTGCAGATGTCTTTGCAAAATTTGTTGGGGAGAAAAAAAATTTTTTTCTCTAAAATCCTTATTTTCTCTATTTTAACACACCTGTTGGGGTTGCTTTTAAACCCCTAATTTTTTAGGTTAAACGCTTGTATTGAGTATAACCCATCATTGTGGTAAATTCAAGCATGCAACCCAATTAGGTAAATCCAAGTAAAGGGGCAACAACAAGTCAACAACCATCGAACCCAGGACCTCTCATTAACCCTCTCACTCTGAGTTCGAATCCTCTGGCCCTGGTCCATTCTGGTGGTCCCTCCGGTGTATCACAAAATTATTTCCAGTTTAAATAAATATTGAAACAAAATTTAATTTTTTTAGATTATATACCCTTATATTGCTATGCTTATAAAATTTTATTATGAAAATTCATGTTTTAAAACATAATAAAAGTTATTTTCTATTACCTTTTTTAAAACATGAATTTTCATAATAAAATTTTATAAACCTATCAATATAAGGGTATAAAATCTAATTATTTTTTGAAAAAAATTCAATGTTTATTTATACCCAAAATAATTTATGTTGCATCGAATGGCTCGGACTGCCTCACTTCTTATTAGAGATGAGCAGTTAATTAATTAATTGAAACATAATTGAACATCTCACCCCTTGTTATTTTACTATCTTGGTATCTACTATCCCATAACTTGAAATGAATTTTCCTACATTGAAATAGAATGTCCACCCAATCATTTACCACCGGTGGTATCAACGATGAACAAAAAATAATACAACTTTAAAAACTACAAATTCATATACAAAATTTAAGCTATTAAACCAATATTGTTACAATAATTAATTGACAAATGAAAAAATAATTTGGACTAAAAATGTAATTAACAAAAAGTTTGAGAAACATTGTAAAATTAGGGGGAAACTCGTATATTTTTTAATGTTCATCCTCCACCTCTTGGAGCAAGCAGGTGCTCACAGTCATGCCTGTGCAAATTGACATAGACTTCATTTACAACCCGACTTGAAAACTAAAAAGTGATGGGACGAAGAGGATGAGGATGGAGGGATTGAGATCAAAATGACACAAAGATCGTCAATAAGCCTATACAGTTCAAAGTTGAGCCCAACTGCCATTGTAGAGAGTTCAAGCTTCATTACCTTTCTCTTCTACTCATGAATCAATTGGCCTCGCCATATATAAGTGATTTAGGTTGTGGTTCCACCACTTGCAAGTGCTCTAACAGAGGAATTCAAAATTTTGGCAACATTCGTTTGTAGGTTGAGGTTAAATTAGTGAATAACAACAACAAAAATTTCTACACGGTAAACTCCTTAGAGCACAAGTTATGTCAAGTTAAGAAATGACTCTTGTAGATTCTATGATAGAATTTCAAATTTGTCCACCTTCATGTCCAGTTCAAATTAACCTCAAACCTTCTATTTTAAAAAATTTCTGATTATGGCAAACGAATAATCATTGAGTCCTCCTCTTTTCGGACACGATATTAGGGCTCAACATCTATAAAGAAGGAGAACCTTGAACCCTTGAGCTTTGAGAACTTTGAACTTTGTCCATATTGATCAAAAGCAAAAAAAAAAAAAAAAAATAGGCACTGATATAGACGTGGCCACGGGTCCGACCCACCGGGTCGACGGGTCGGACCCGCCGGGTCGAGAACCCGAGGGGTAGGACCCGAACCCTAACCCGGGAGTAGCACGGGTCTACGGGTTCGGGTCACCCGACGGGTCGACGCCACGTGGCAGGCAAGGGTGGAAACAGTATGACCCGCCGGGTCAGGCCCGGGTTGAACGTTTTTCGACTTTGCGATGAACGGTTATGTGATGTTCGAGTTGGGGAAAAAAAAAGGAGGGACGAAGGGCTTGAATCGGTTTTCCAATTACCTACGTATCCTCCCGGGGGAGAGGAATCAAAGCCCACGTAGTTCTTTTACCTGTTGTCTGAACCCCGCTTACCTATTCGGCTATTCGTCGACGTCGGACTGTCGTTCAGCATCGATGAATCCACTATCCACGGATGTCTCGACCGATTCCGAGTCTGCTCCATCATCAGGGTCTGTGTCGGTGGATAAGAGGTTTCTCTTAACTTTCATCTCTGCCCTCTTCCAATCAACGAGGCATACTTGTGCTTCGAGGTTTTCGGGGAGCAATCTAGATCTCTTCTCGGTTAGAATTTGTCCACCTCGGCTGAATAATTGCTCCACAATGATGGTGGAGCAAGGGGCTCCAAGTATTTGTCGGGCGATCACCTGCAAGGTTGGAAAGCGTTGTCTTTCCACTCGGCCCCACCATTCTAAAATATCGAAATCTTCATCTTCATCACTGCGAAATTCAAAGTTAGTTGACAAATATTCGTCGAGCTCCGAGTGCGGGCTCAACGAAGACCTCGACCTCTTTGAGCCAAAAATATCTCTGGCAAGGGCCTTAATTCAAGCGATAATGCTAGTGCGAGAAGAGCCGCTCGAGCTGGAAGGCGCGGGAGGAGGGTGGTTAGGCGCTCTAGCGCCTGTAGAGAAATGAGTGTATAAATCTTCAAGTAATCCCCTAACTCTAGCAACGATAATTGAAACATTGCATTCAGGATCATTTTTCGACGTTGAGCGTGTAACGGCCCGGATATAAATATCCGGGATACGTTTCGAAGGTCGGATACCTTCGTTCGGATGTTGCAATTCAGGTACGGGTCGAGGTTTCAAACCTCTAATCAGTCGAAGTTTCAGAAATACGATTTAAACGAAAGTAAAGCGGAAGCATGACTTAGATACAAAAGCCGCGGCAGAGCCGGGTCAAAACCAAAACAAAGTGGGTGATTGTCATTTGTCAAGTTAGAATATATTAGCCGGATTCTTCGATTCGCCAAAAGATTTCCCCGTCACAGAAGCATGGAGCAACAAGAGCGGTACCTAACACTATCCACGAAGTCAGGCCTGGTGATCGCCTGCGGGTCCTCTGACCGCGCTGAGGCCACATAACATGCCTATGCCTAAATAAAAGATGACTAATGCGGTACAAGATTTAAATCACACTATCATGCCCCTAGTATATATATAATATGCAGAAAGAACTGTAAAAGGCCCCAGACAATGCCAAGTGGCATATCCCTCTCCTACCTCTGCACCCTTTCCCGTTAGTGCAGAGACTGGCCAGTTCGGGCTATAGCATAGCACTCTCTTCGTGGTGGTGCACTCACCACGGTATCATCATATCATATCATATCTCATCATCATATCATATCTCATCATCATATCATAAAATAAATAAAACATGCCCGATGGTGCTGGTCTAATCGTATCATATCAAATCATCTCATCTCTTACCCGATGGTGCTGGGCTATCATATCCTGCTCATATCGACTCGATAGACTCAGGGCACCCGATGGGGCTGGGCTACCCTATGACCCTAGCAAAGACTCTAGGACTATCACAGATAACGGCCGTTCTGTATTCAAACACACAAAGTAAACACATGCTCAATTCAATGCAATCCTAACATGATACTACATGGCATGCTTTAATATGCAACAAACTACACATTACATGACACATCAGGCAGGAGGTCCAGGTTACTGAGTAAGTCCCGTAGGATACTTACCTGTTGGTGCAGAACAGCAAGATAACGCAAGTAAGGGCCCAAATGCAAGTCCAAAGTAATCCACAAGCAATACACACCTATCATCAAGTCATTTCCATAAGCTACCGGTTCACATTCGTACATACAGAATCCAAGTTCTCAACATTCTCAAAACCGACCAATAGTAAAACCGTTTTCCAAAATCTTAAATCCAAATTAAGTCAACTCATATTCCAAATAATTCTCAAATCATACTTGGCCAAATTCCGACGTTAAACAATGTAAACCTTAAAACCAATTTCCAAAAATCATATTATAAAACAATTCCGGCATGTTTCTTACTTACTCAAAAGTCGTCATCTAAAAATCACTTAATAAACATTTATTAATAACACTTCTCCACTACTATTAATTTCAAAACCATATATATATACTATTTAATAACACACTCCCAATAATATTTACATAAGAAGTCACCAAAATCAATCTATTTTAATAACCCACATTTATAAACAACAATACTAATATATTTTAAAATTTCTAAAACATATATTAAACACCATATTATATCAATGTAAGATATATCGATTAATACCACTTTTGAACACTTTTAAAGTATATACATTTTTCAGAAATATATATATTTATTATCCCAAAATAATAACAATATTTAATTAATTTAACCCTTACTAATCATATCATCTCAAAACAATACCCATAATATATGTATAACCCAAGATAAAATAATATCACTTTTAAAACCTTTTAAACATATTAAAATTTCAGAATATATATATATATATATATATATTCCCAATGTCCAAAATAACAATTTATATAACATATCATATATATATATATATATATATATATATATATACAACCCAAAACAATAGGCCAATACAGAATTAAAACCCAGCCCAAACGAAAGAAAAGGGAAAGAAGAAGTCCAAACCTTCAGCCCAAGCTGCACAAGCCCAACCCGAATCAGAATTAGAAGAAAGAGGGGGCCCCACGCGCTGACTCAGCGCCAAAGTGTCAAGGTGGGGGCCCGCCTACTACGTCTTCTTCCCCCGTTAGGAAGAACAGGGCCTTTGCCCAGAACCGAGGGAAGCGAGAGGAAACGAGGGCCGATGGCGGCGCTCCCGGCTCCGACCTTGACTCCGGAACCGCACGGGGAGGGAAAGGAAGGAAGAGAGAGGGAAAGGGGCTCACCGCGGTTGTGACCGGAAACAGGGGAGAAGAGGAGATGCGGCGACATCGGCCTGTCCCGGAGCTCCGCTAGCTGCTGCTGCAGTTCCTGGCGGCTCCAGGAGGAAGAAGCTGTCGAGGTGCTCGGCTAGTCTCGGCCCGGTCGGACAGCTCCCTCTTCTTCTTCTCTCCTTGCGGCAAAACAGGGGAAGTGGGGATGTGGTTCCTCGGCAAAACAGAGGAGATGGAGGTGGAGCTTGCAGCCGGGGAGTGTGGTGGTGGCTAGCTGGTGAGGTGGTGGCGGCGACGACGAGGAGCTGGTGAGGTGGTGGAGGTGGTTCGGCGAACAAAGGACAAGGAGGGGATGGGCAAGGGAGTGTGGTGAGCCTTCTGTCGGCTGCAGCTAAAAGAGGAGAAGAGGAGCTGCTGGTGCTGGGGCTGCAGAACGGAAGAGGGAGAGAGAGAGAGAGAGAGAGGTGAAGGATGTGGATGCAGAGGGAAATTGAGAGGAGAGGAGAGAGGTGCAGAGAGCAATTGGGTGAAAAAGGGTATGCAGTAAGGCAAGTGAAAGGGAGAGGGAGGAGGGAGGGGGACCATTGCAATTTCAAGCTGTGTGTGTGCAGGCAAGCTGCCGAGAGAGAGAGAGAGAAAGGAAAAAGGTAAAATAAAATAGGGAATAAAAGAGGTCCCCACAAGATATTTTGAACACGAAAAAATATCCCGAAACCCGCTCGCCCGAACGAATCCCGACTAAATCGAATTTAATTAAAATTTCCGGATCCGTAATAAAATAATGGACCTTAATTAAATTGCAAATCTCGAAGTAAGAAGGCGGAAATAGAATCTGTCGGAATCAAATTTTAAAACGATGTCGGAATCATTCAGAATGATTTTAACTCGGAAAATTGCTCGAGGACAAGTTCTTCCCCAATTTTTATATCTCATATATAAAATAATACACTTTTAATTAATTTAATATTAAAATAATATCTCGGCCTTTACAAAGCGTAGGAAAATAGTTTTCTAAAAACTTTTGAAGCCTAGTTAATTTGTATCTCGGGTCGAAACATCAAGCTACGAGGAAAATATCAGGTATAATTTTGTAATAAGACAACCATTTCCCCCGCATGGTGGAAACAGTGTCATGAATGCATTGCACTTGAAGCCCGTCTTGAATGGATATGGCAATGTTCATAGCGACAAAACATAAAACACTAGACGTAGGAATGTAAGCATGACTAAAAGTTTCTGTTGCGTCATGGAAAACTTTGAAAACCTCAATCACATCTCGAGCAGTCACCCACACATCCCCAAAAACGTTTGAACCTTTGATGTGTTGGGTGGCAAAAGAAGAAAGTAGTTCCATGTATTGATAAGAATCATAAATCATTTTGTACGTCGAGTTCCACCGAGTGCTAACATCCTGGGGGAAGTTCTTCGGGCGCACGTTGTTTCCTTGGCAAAACTGGTGCCATTGGTGGCGAAGCTGTTTGCTTCGCCACAGTGCCCGCAAAACATATCGAATAGGTCCAATAAAGGATTGTAAAAAATCTAAAGCATCTTGAACACATAAGTTTAAAATATGAGGTGCACAACGAATATGGAGGCGGTGTTGGCGGATGCGTTGTCAAAACCGATTGAAAAAACTCTTTGAGTCAATTTATACTCTTGTAAAATGTTTAAAAGGACCCGTGCTATGTTACGAGCCGTGTGTGGGTCGTCAAAAACTCGAAAACCCAAAACTCGTTTGTGTAAAATGAACCGTTCATCCACCCAATGGCATGTGATACCCATATATGAGTGGTGTTGCCAATGGTCGGTCCAAATATCACTACAAATCGAAACATGTAAATCGCTAAATTTTTCAAAATATTCAATTAATTCAGCTTTACGGGTGTTATACCTTTTGATCATTTTCCTCTTGAGCGTGTTTCGACTCACAGATTGCCAAGCGGGTTGAACATTTTCCGTAATAAAGTTGTTAAAACATAAACGTTGTGTAAAGTTATAAGTTAAACCTTCAGCCGCTATCATTTGAGTAAAGTTATCACTACAACTAGCGTAATCATAACTCCATAGACCAGGGGGTTGAGAGGAAGTAGTTGCGTACCCGAAAAGTTGAGTTTGACCTTTCGCCAAGCCGAGTTTCTCCGGATACTTTGATTCTATATGGCATCCGTAGTTGCCATATCCGTTCCCCTTCTTGTGCTTGTACATCATCGAGCAGAAGTTGCATTTGACATAGTAATAATTGTCACCCCATTCCGGAGCAGGCGGGCCTTTCTTGAACCAGTATTTCATCGTTGCGGCCTTACATATGATTGGTTGCCCATCGTCGGGAGTATCTTCGACATCGGGCGCCAAACCGGACTCCTGAGTCGGGATGGTGGAGGAGGGAGTTCCTAGAACTGCAACTTCCTCCTCCTCTATGCCCGGCTGCGGATCGAGTAGCGTCTGATCCTGACGTCGTCGGGATCCGCTCGTTCCAGCTCCGGAAACGGAGGCGCTACGTCGAAGGATAGGCTCCGGTTGGCTACCCGATCCCGATCCGCTCCCCTTGCTTGAGAATGGGGCTCCGCTAACACTCCTTCGACCTCTGGTAAACATTTTCAATAAAAGTTGATTAGATATTTGTTAAAAATAATAGGAATATGTAATTAAGATAAAAGACGGAATAATGAAGAAATTAAGAAGGAGATGAAATAAGTAGGATTTGGTGATGCGAAGCGCCGAATTCTCGGAATTCTTGACTCGTTAACCACCGACTTCCGACTTCCTCGATTATCGAGCGATTAGAGAGTGATTAGAGAGCGATTAGAGAGTGTGAGATGAGATTAGAAGAGATGATGAGATGGTGTGATGAAAATGGGAGGGAAGGCCCTCTATTTATAGTGAAGTTGGAGCCGGGTCCAACGGTCGACCCGCCGGGTCCAACGGTCGACCCGTCGGGTCCAACGGTCGACCCGACGGATCCAACGGTCGACCCGGCGGGTTGGCCTTTGGGATTTGAAATCCGACCGTTGGATCTTTCCTTTTTTTTTCTTTTCAAATCCGACCGTTGGTGGCCGGGTATATTTGTATAATTGTATAATTGTATATTTGTGTAATTGTATTAGGTTGTTTTCTTTTTTTTTTTTCAAAATTTGTTATTTTCTTATGTAAATTGTGCGTTTATTTATTTATTTTTTATTTTGTTGGTGAAAAATATTTATTTAGGTTTATTAGTTTACTAGTTAAAAAATCAATTAATACACACATAAAACACAAGTTTATTACAAACCGAACAACGATTACAAACCCATACCGGATTCATTGCCTCGGTCGAGATCGCGCTCGGTGCTTCATGCCTTCATGCATGGCATTACAACATAAAACACTAACTTACTTCCTAGTTCCTACTTTATTACCCGACGGGGCCGAGTCGGCCGACGATCCCGATGTTTCGTCGACTTTTTCCGGATGCTTCTTCGCTAGATGATTCTTCAAATTGCCATAACCCAAATTGTTCGTTATCTTGTACTTATGACCACAATAACGACACTTCGCTTCGATCTTCCCCGGGGTTGGACAACCTTGTTGAAATGATTGAACAACGAGGAGCTCGAGGATCCGCTACGGTCGGCCATTACGAGTTTACGACGATTGACGAGAATGAATCAATGAAATGTAATTTGAGTGATGGGACGTTTAAGTAAAATAAATTGGAGAGGAGGGGATGCCTATATATAGGCTCGGACCTATGTTTAAGCTGACCAACGGCTACATTTTTTTTAAAAAAAATTACCGTTCAAGTGGGGCCCACATCCAACGGCTACAATTTCAAATGTCGACCCGTGTGACCCGCCGGGTCACGGGTTATATTTTTTCCGACCCTAACCCTGACCCTCAACCCGAGCCAACCCTTCGACCCTTTGACCCTGACTCGGTGGGTCACGGGTCGACCCGCCCGACCCGTGACCCGTGGCCATGCCTACACTGATACACTGGTAAAACTTCGAGCTAGATTGAAGACAAAGCCCCACTTTGACCTGGTAAGGCTCCACAAGCCAACGTCTCCTTGCTGTAGGAGAAGGTAGATGATGAAAAGTGCATTTCTACGTAAATTTACAAAATTTTCCACACTTGTTGTTAATTATATTTTGAATACAAATTTGTAATAAAAAATTTGTAATTTTCCACACTTCTTGTTAATTATCAATATTGGTTTAGTAGATTATAGTTCGTATATAAATTTACAATTTTATAGTTCGTATTATTTTTGGTTCACTATTGATATTCGTATTATTTTCAATCATTTTTCCTTATTTTAATCTTATAAAGAATAATAGTCTTGTACTATCTCCTTTTTTTGGTATTTCTCTTATTAATAGTTCGTATATCCTTAGGTTCTCACTACTTTAAAAGGCCGAACTTGTGTCCCTCCTTCACCGATCATGGCCGTCACTAATAGTGCTATACTGCTATCTATAATTGTCGTTTATTATCGTCTCTCCTGCTTGTCCCATCGCAATCCTCTCCTACTTGTCCATCATCTATTGATTTATTTCGCTTCCTAATTGATCTTCATCATTGTCTTTTCAACTCTTACTTTATACAGAGTAATTCTTTTTAATGGTAACTTTACATTTGGACCCTCGTACTCAAGTACAAAATTGCCTAAGATGTACTTTTTACATTAATTTTTTTATTTGTTTAAAGAAAAATACTACTATGATTATTAAGAGCAACAATGTCAATTGAGTTTTTAGAGTGAAAATAACCGGTCTAAATCATCGAACCTGAATACATTTTTCTACAAACCCAAACTTTCATTGGTCCATGTGAAATGTTAGTTTATATACATTTTAGATATTTTTATTTTAGTTTGCTTCTCACGTGCTCATACAAACTCATAGTTTCTCTTATAATTAGACCATCTATACATAGTGAGGATTGGAAATTTGAATCCACAACGATGAGGATTGTGTGGACGGGTGATAATTTATAGAGAAGGAAAAAAAAAGTCAGATGTGACAGGTGCAACCATGCTAAGAGTTACACCACGCTACAACTTTGCAAATTGGATACGTAACTACAAAACTTTGCAAATTGGTGGACATGTCTTGGTTTCTACAAATACATTTTTGTGTGAGGCAAAAGAGATGGAGCCATGCGATATCCAATTGACCATGCGTGTGTTGAATTTAATCTAGTTTTGAGTGTTTTATAATAACAAAATTAGGTAGATGTGTGTGTTGAATTTTATGCTCCATGACCTTCACCTTTGACAATATACTTTATTTGCTTCAAAAAGAGTGATAAAATAGAGGGATGAGATACAATAGGGTATTGTCAAAAACATTTTTTCAAGCTACCTTCACCTTTGACATTTTTTTTCCCTTTGACAATATACAATTATTAACCAAAAAAATTCAAGAACAAGGTGTTAATATATCTCATCCAAATCAATCGGATCTCCATATTCAAAGTCATTAATCAAATTAATCTCAGTGGTTCATGGAAACCGCTAACCCTAGGGGTTTCGAAACAAGTTGTCGTGGAGGATTCAGTCAATTGGACGATCCTGATTCGTTATTGAATCGTCAGGGCTCTAAACTCCCTTGATTGCGAAGGTTAACGTGATGGGAGTTCTGATCTACAGGAGCCAAACGGTTGTTCTTGTGCTGATCAAATGATGTTGAAGAAATGTATTTGGGTCTACTCTCGTGATTACTCTATAAAAATAAAAAGGGTTGATGTGTAATTTTTTTATAATTATCTTGCCAGTAGAGAAAATGCATATTGTCAATAGATTTTATGTTGCGTAATGTATGGGGAACGCACCAAACACGACCTCATAGGAAGTTGAAGAGACTCCGCAATATATTGTATAATTGGGTCCACAATAGGTTGTAGAATCCGTCTTTTTCTACAAGAAGCTTCACAGGAAAAAAAATCTGCAACAATTTGTGGAATAGAAAAAGGCATAGGAACTCTACAACATGTTGCAGAGTTTCCATATTTAATTTTTTGTCCTTCGAATTTTTGATGTTTATAACAAGGTATTCCGTAACGAGTTACGAAGTAAGTCCATAATATAATACGGACATTTTGTTTGTCGCCCTTTGAATTCCGTTTAGTTATATATTAAACCTATTTCGCAACATGTTACAAAACCCATTCTGTAACATAAACATATTGCGAAGAGGAGCGGTGTACTTATGAAGCATTATTTTTTTGGGTAACTCTATGGCATGTTTATCGGTAGCGGACACTAGTCAGTGCCAAACGCGTCCTTAGATGCGAACGCAAAGGGACTGAAACCAAAAGACACGGCGGCAGCGGCACCACAGGTCCACAGTGGAGAGTGGAATTAGGGCCTCAAGAAACTGCAGTGGCAGAACATATAACCTCCGATCTCCCTCCCTCCCTCCCCCAAAGAGAGAGACTGAAATTGAGAGAGTAAAGAACGCGGAGTCACTCAGGGATGTCACGAGGATCATCGCTTTTCATGGCTTTCCGCTGCAGCACGAAGCTGCTTCTGTCGTCACCTTCCCACGTTTCTTCCATGCGCTCGCCCTTTCGTGTTCTCTCTCGCCAGGTATTTTCAGTTTCGCAACAGTATCGCTCTAATTGCCTTTTCAGATTCCTTTACCAATGTAATATCTCCCTTTAATTGGGATGGATTCCTGGTTGTTGCTATTGTTTCATCAATGATCGCAGGTCTTTAGCAACTGAATGATTTTTTTGGGACTATTTTTTCAAGTTGATTATGATGAGCTTTCACAGTTGTAGATGATATGATTACTTATTTTGGTCGAGCTCCTTGATTAGTTTTCAGTTTTATTTAATCGGATGAAATCTCAAATTGGAGCTTAATTTGGTACGACTTCTAGAATAGATTACTCTGCCAAAGTAATGCTGCTTACCTTCAAGTCTTGGTTAGGCCTAACTTGCACTCTAGCCTCCAAATCCGATTTATTGGCCAGTCCAGTTGCAGTTGCTGAAAATGCAGTCACCATAGTTGAATTTGTGGTGGTGTTGGCAGCTGATTTTGAGTTTGCCTAGATGAAGTTGGTTAGGAGTAATTTACCTAAATGGGAGAGGTGGTTGGTTAATCAATCAACTAGCCTTCAAATGAATATAATATATGTTTTTGTATGTGAATTGAAAGGTCTAACACTTTATATCCTGGTTTTGAATTTGCCTAGATGAGGTTGGTTAGGACTTGGGAGTAATTTACCTGTTGGTTAATCAATCAACTAGCCTTCAACTGATTATAGTATATGTTTTTGTATGTGAATTGAAAGGTCTAACACTTTATATCCTGGTCAACATTTTCTTGCTTCGTTGCCTGCTTTATATTTTTCAATGTCTGAAGGGCATGAATGTTAAATAGATGGAGTCTCCAAATAAGAAAGTTTTTGCCAAGATTGTCTTACTCTTAATCCTGGCTGGCTTAATTTAGTGCAGAAAGCAAGTATCCACTTTCCGTGTTGTTTGCTGTTTGTGGTGTGTTTGCAAGTTTGTAGAAAGACAATTAATACATATTAATGCTGCTATGTTGTTTTGACATTTTTTTTTTAAAATTTTGATGGCTCTTTTCTATTACGCCAGCAAGATAAGCTTTTCAAAGCAAAAATATTGTCTTCTTACATTCAGGATGTGCGGAATAGAATCTATTAATCACTGTTAGCTTTCACTCAAGTGCCTGTCTTTTGGGATGTATCTAGTTTTGTAGTAAAAATCACTAGAAACAAGTTAGCTTCAGATGATAGCACTTTCCCTCCTCGAGGAGTGTGTACACTGTACAGATTGTATATAATTATCCTTTTCGATGCATTTTTTTTCCTGCTTATTTGTTATAGAAAAAGGGCTTATTTGCGAGATGACTAGGATCACTGTGATACTTGGGCAATATACCACTTGATTTAGTTTGTATATGCTTTCACTAATTTTTCAACTTGTGCCGTACTTGAGATATTATACATATTGTTCAACTTGCATGTTTTTACTAATATTGGCAAAGTGCCACTTGATTTAGGCAACTTATCACTTGATTTAGTTTGTATCTGTCTCTTCTAATTTGTCAACTTGTACCTTACTTGAGGTTTTTTAATTATTTTTGGGGCTTTATTAGATGAGTATTGATTCCCGAAGTGTTTTGGATCGGCTACGTAATTCTGGTCTACTGCAAACACAAGCACTTATTGGAGGAAAATGGATGGATGCATACAATGGGAAGACTATACAGGTATCATCTATTTATAAAGGCTATATTTCCTCTAAAATGTAGTGTTTTTGCTGTCATGGATGCTGAATGCCATGTTTATTATTCTTGCTCCCTCCGTTTTCTCTTTGTGCATGAAGTTCTGCATACAAACTAGTGCATCCAGATTCCCTGTGTCATTTCAACCTTTTGAGTGAAGTATTTATTAGAGTGTAAATCCCACAAAAGCTCACTTGTTTAAAACAAATGAAAATTCAAAATGTAGCTGAAGTGGGGCTAGCACTATGTCTGCTCTTTGGGCAAGGAGAGAGTAAAGATAGGACTTATTAGGGAATGAATATTTGCCACTATACTAAGGAAAGGAGTGACAAATCTGTGTGGGACTTATCAGGGAATGAATATTTGCCACTATACTAAGGAGAGGAGTGAGTGAGTGACAAATCCGTGCGGTACCAGGAAATAGGGAAATCTGAATTCACCTATTATGTTAGTATATCTTGATATAATATTGTTTATGTATGTGCATAAGTAAAACTAACTTATTCCAGACACGATGAGCATTATTTCGGTAGTGGTATTACTGGTATCTGATTGAACAATATGTATAATATTCTTTACAGATTTGCTTAAAAATATTCTTTGGTGATGTTCTGACGGGTATCTGCTTTACACTGCCGTGGTTCACACCAAGAGCTTGATTATTTATTCTTCTTGTGTTTCCTTATATTTGGTTCTACAATTGATATAACTCATTCCAAACGCCAAGAGCTTGCCACGTGATCACAGGTTAACAATCCTGCTACTGATGAAGTCATAGCAGATGTTTCTTGTGTGGGTGCACGTGAGACAAATGATGCAATATCAGCAGCGTATGATGCCTTCAAGTGTAAGCTATTTAAAACTTTTTGCTGCATTTTTATGCTATTATGCCTTTTTCTTTCTCACTAATATCCATTTAAGTCAGATGCCACTTGAGTTTGAAGTTTAAACCATATTTTAGAGTTTTATAATAGAGAACTTGGTTGGGGTTGTCAATTTTTTGACAGAAAAAATGTTATGGTTATCTGATAAAGTGATAATGCTGTGATAGATTTACATGAGCTTTATCCTAAAGCTGGATTTAACTTACAGTTTGAATGGAAATTGTTTGATAGATTCTGCCAATTTGTTCCTTTTGTAGCTTGGAGCAAGCTGACAGCAGCCGAACGGAGCAAATGTCTGCGTAAATGGTATATAGATGCTCCTTGATGTACTTTAGTTACTGGATGATTCCACATATTGATGTGCAACATGTCTCGTGTGTTGTGAAAGGTCGTCAATAACTAGGGGCATGGCAATATTACAAGATACAGAAAAATCATGTGTAGTCCCCTAACCTTAGACAAACAAGCTCAATTTTGTGCACTGTGCAAGCTTTTTATTGGTTAAATGTCTATGCTGCATTCTAGCTGGCATCTAAGTAGGAGTGTAGGACGTATATTCATATTGGTGGATTGTAAGGTAGATCACAGTTATGATTATGGACTTGAAAATTGAAATGACAAAGTTCAAAATAATTTTACCAAAAAAAAAATTGTGTGTGGGTTATTGTTGTATTACAATTTTAATTTTGGGCTTAAAACTTGAAATAAAAATAAAATAGAATTTTGTACAATAAATATATGTATATATATTCCTTTATTTATTTTACAAAAAATCATTTTATATTTTCTTACCAAAAAATAAAAAAAGAATGTTATCACAAATAAACAAAAATACAAAGAATAATTTTTCCAAAAATAAGAAAGATTTTTCTAATGCACTATTTTGGTAAAATATTTTTAAAAGTTAGATATTTCAATGTTTTAAGTCTGATATCATCCAACTATCATCTACTTTTATACATTCCCACTTGATTGCCAACTAGGATGGCAACATATAGGCGGTTCACCAATGGAAAGTTTAATAAAAAAGACAGCATTTGCACCAAATCCTATAATATGATGAAAATAATTTAATTACTTAAATTGATTAAAAAAAGAGGTTCAAGGAGCATTTGGAAGTTGATTAAAAATATTTCCATTTATGCAATTTACATTTGATTAGTTTCATTTTATAATTTCTTGTCTGCCTTAAATATTGGTTAATCCCTATTGTTCTACAACTATGATCCAACTATGATTTACTTTTATACATTCCCACTTGATTTCTAACTAGGATGGCAACATATAGGCAGTTCACCAATGGAAAGTTTAATAAAAAAGACAGCATTTGCACCAAATCCCATAATATGATGAAAATAATTTAACTACTTAAATTGATTAAAAAAAGGTTCAAGGAGCATTTGGAAGTTGATTAAAAATATTTCCATTTATGCAATTTACATTTGATTTGTTTCATTTTATAATTTCTTGTATGCCTTAAATATTGGTTAATCCCTACTGTTCTACAACTGTGACCCATTGCAGTTGTATGGGTAAGTTAATTGCCTTGAACTTAATGGCAGTATGGCTCCTAGTAATGCATTAGCGGGTTTTATAGTATACCTAGAACTAGTGAGTATGTTGAGATTCAAGGCCTTGAATCAAGAAAATATGTTAACATCCTTCCTCCTAGTTCCTTCTATCAAATTGTACATTTTGCGGTTTGAGATTATTCATCTACAACTTAATGGTTTTGGGAACCGGGAGAACATTGATGCAGTGATGAAAACTCTGTTGCTTTTGATCCTCACGTTCAATTGTGTATGCATATCTCTTCTTACAAGTATTGGTGTGTTTTGTCTATGGTTGATAGCTGTTCTTCAATAAAAGCCACATACTCATTTCTGCATTGTTTGAGCCTTTATTCTTCTCGTGCTTTTTGAAGTCTTTTTGGCTAAATATATGTACTTCTGTTGGTTTTCTTATTGTTCTTCATGGATTGAACTTTCAGGTATGATTTAGTGATTGCCCACAAAGAGATACTTGGGCAGCTTATAACATTAGAGCAAGGGAAACCTTTAAAAGAAGCAATTGGGGAGGTTATTTCTATTTCCTGAATCCTACAGAAGAGAATAACATAACATTATATTCAGCAGTAATTAATTAAAGTTTGTAAGTACAGGTTACATACGGAGCTAGCTTTCTTGAGTTCTTTGCTGAAGAGGCAAAACGTGTTTACGGTGACATAATCCCGGCCACATTATCTGACCGCAGGCTGTTTGTTCTGAAACAGGTGAGGGGAATATTTGTTTCTACAACCACTAAAATATGTCACAAGGGAGCTTGTTACCATGCCTTGCAGCTTGGTTATGCAAGCACTTCTTTGAGAGTTGGATACTGGTGTGACAATTAGAGAATTTGTGTTAAGTTTCTTTTTGATAAATAGACGCTGGACACAGTTATCCCTCTACGCTCGGATGCTCCTTCTAGGAAAGACTTTCACACTGCAACTGGATTGACCATCTTTTCTTATCTATTGACTATGAACTTATAAATTGGACCACAGACTTGTGTTCATATAGAGTGGCGGGCATGACCGAAACGTTCTCTTTCAACTTTTCATTATGGATTAAAGAAGGAAATCCATCTCTTATTTTACCTGTTGTGAAAGGGGAAGGAAGGAATCATTTATTTGGGTGTCTATTCAGCTTTCTTATCCATTTGAGTCCTCTCTCTCATAGTCTAATACTCACACACACATGACGCAAATTATTCTTTCTCCTCTTCTTGTTTGCACTGAACTCTTCTCTCTGGTGACTCAAACTGGTCCAACAAAAGCTCTATTAAGGTATTGAAGTAATGCTTATATCATTGTCCAGATAACTCAACAATTTCCATGGAAGGATTTTTGCTGTATAAAGCCTTCATTTTCATTGTATACTCCTTTTGTGCTTTCTTCTCCTTATTTTTTCATGTGTATCTGTTTCATTTACTTAAATCAAATCTTGTTCTGTCCAGTGGTTGCATCAAGTATTAGATAAATATCCTATGTTCATTCATTGCATGCATGTCTTGTCTTGTTGAGGAAACATGACAAGACATAAAGACACTTGGAACATGGCGAGTCTTACCGATGGAGAAAATCTCTAGATATTGTTTAAAATATTTTGTTAATTGCTGACAATCGTTAATTGCTGACAATCATTAATTGCTGACAATTTTTTTTTTCGGCCAAAAAAAATTGCTGACAATCGTTGATGCTTGGGTATTTGTATACCCCGCTCTATGTGGAGAAACGACACAAGTAAATGAGAAATTAAGAGTTTTTAACCTTGAGATCACTCTATAAAGTCTTTATGTATGTGGAGTGATATTTTATCGTTTGTTATACTTGTCCCTTTGGTTTGTTATGTGTTGATGTTTGTGCTCGGGCTACCCGGAAACACTTTCTTGACGTAGTCGGGGAAAGAGTGCGTACAACTTGACCTCCTAAACCCTGCCTAGGCGAGATAAATTGGGAATGTTGTTGCTTTTATGTACTCTAAAAGAAAGTGTATCTGGTTATTCTTATCCACAAAAAAGAAACCCTTGAACATGGTAAATTGCACGTGTTCAGGTGAAAGAAATATTCCGTAGAAGAATTTATTTACTCCTATTGACGAAACGTCGCTTGTGCAAGTTCCTTATACACCCTATATGGATTTATATGCTATCTTTATGATTGCACCTATTAATACAAGTCCAGATTGTTACATTACTAAAAGAACAGTTGCAATTATTTCTTGTAGCCTGTAGGGGTTGTTGCTGCAATCACTCCATGGAACTTCCCGTTGGCAATGATTACCAGAAAGGTACGTGAAGCTGAGTTATATGATTAATGTTATGCCATGACTAAAGAATCCTTGATTCTGATGAATATTGTGGCTTATCCTTTCTAAAGGACCATTAGTGACCCTAAAACTTATACCATCTTTTCCTTTTACTTTCTATATCAGGTCGGTCCTGCTTTGGCAAGTGGTTGCACTGTAGTTATTAAACCATCGGAATTTACTCCCTTGACAGCTTTGGCAGCAGCTGAGCTAGCTCTTCAAGCTGGCATACCTCCGGTAAATGTTCTGCTTAAAAAAGTCCATGTGTAGTCAGTATAGGTTGTGTAACATAAAGTTATGATTCCCTTGGTGCTCTTTTTTAATACAGAGTATTATATTTTGATTTCGATGGAAGGATTCCCTTTGCCTTTCTTCTTCACATTATTAGAGGATTCTTTCTAATGTGGTTACAATAATTAGATTTCTTTGTAATACATAATAATTGGATTCTTTCTAATGTGGTTGCAATAATTGGATTTCTTCGTAATACATAATAATTAATACATGTTTCCCCATTTAGGGAGTTGTGAATGTTGTCATGGGAAATGCTTCAGAAATTGGTGATTCCTTGCTCAGCAGTACACAGGTATGTATTTTCAAAATACTTCTGTTATGCTATTTGAATAGGTGCTTGGTATTTGGGTTCTACATGTTTACATTGGTCGGGGCCAAAATCTGACCCGAACTTGAATTAGGGAAAACGCCTGGACCAAGTATGGCCTGTCCGGTTATATATATATTTCAGTTATTTGGTATCGCTTTTTTTTCCCTGCTAAGTAATTGAATGTCTAGCTAAATCTTGCACCTACATCTAATCAAACCACATAGAGGATTTTTTTTTCTTCGTGATCCTAACTATGTTTGTTTTTGGGCGAAAAAATGCCTCGAATCTGAAAGCCATTTTTGGACTGGACCTGAATAAAACACGAAAAAAAGGAATTTTCCCGGACTCAGGGTCCGAAGAATCAGCTGGTCCAGTCCCATCCAGGTTCAATCCCATGGTCCGGAAACTATGCAACCCTAATTTGCTATCCTGACCATGATATTGTGCTCAGAATGATATGGCTTATTTCCAAGTCACACTAAAGCGGCCTTCTTGTGTTGCATAATTGATTGTGATTAGACCAGTGTGATCTAGCACTATGAACGGATGGATGACTGCATTCTCAAATTTTCAGGTTAGGAAGCTTACATTTACTGGTTCAACGGCTGTTGGAAAGAAGTTGATGGCAGGATGTGCTGAGACTGTAAAAAAGGTATTGGTTGTTTGTTAAACATGTGTGACATTTGGGTGCCCAGTTATTGCTGACAGTGTCAATTATGTCATCAGGTGTCCTTGGAGCTTGGTGGCAATGCACCTACTATAGTTTTTGATGATGCAGACTTGGATGTAGCAGTGAAAGGAGCTGTAAGTCATTATGGCAATGTTCCTTGTATAGTGTTTTTTTTTTCCTCTTCTTTTTTTGGGGTCTGGTTTCATGAGTTCTCGTTTCCTGTTGGAATTCTTGTAGTTGATGCTAAATACTTCTGGGGTTTCTTATACTTGCAGTTGGCAGCCAAGTTCCGAAACAGTGGACAAACATGCGTCTGTGCAAACAGAATTATCGTTCAAGAAGGTATCAATGAAGATTAATTTGACAATGTGCTGTTTTTGCGACCACTTTGTGAATTTTGCCCTTCATATTTTGCACAATGACCGATCTTTTATGGAAATACATCCTACTGAATTATAGTGTGACATAATCCCCCAACCAAACTTTATATATTATAACATTTGATACAAATATGGGATCATTTTGATTTTGGTGCTATGAGTTTACTGTTTACACTACGGCTGTGGATGAGTTGTGGTTGTTTTGGGATAATTTTAATTTTGATTTTGGTGCTATGTTTTGTAACACTTGATATTCTTGAGGTTGTTTTGGGCTTTATGGATTGCATATGATATCAGATGATGCAGAAGAGAGAATTATTATGTCAAATTATCAAAGAGGGAAGATAAAGGGGTGTTATAATGAGAGCAAAAATATTTTCACTTGTAAAGCATAGTATTTTCCCGTCCCAAGTTGATTCTTGGTTAATCCATTATTGAACCCGGCTCTTTAAGTTTAACTGACCCAAATGATACAGTTTTATGTATCACTTCTCTTTCATACACTCAACTGCTTCCATGTCTTTAACTTTCATTTCTTAAGTAATGTTACGATTCCTTGCACTATTTTTAAAAAAGGTAGGATTAATAAATATCTTATATTTTCTTCATTGAGTTTATTTTACTCTGGACTAGTATAATTTTCTATTTGCCTTTTGCTTGCTAAAACCCGTCTGTTGGAGTTTTCTATTCAAATTTCCAAAAATACATTTATTAGATAATGTTTGAAAGTACAGGTATCTATGAAAAATTTGCTAGTGCCTTTTCAAATGCTGTCCAGAAGCTTCAAGTTGGTAATGGCTTCCTTGAAGGTGTTTCCCAGGTACTGTTCAATATGCTTTCTTGTGGACTGTGAAGTTAAGCTTTTCTTGGGCTATGGTCATAGGCTCATAGCCTTATTTCACTCTTTTTGCTTATGAACAATAATGGCATATAGTACCCTTTGAATCAAACAAGATGAGTTCTTTCAATGTCTCTTACATGTGCCATTTTGGGTGGCAATATTTTCCCATATTAACGCAGTTGCCTTTTTTTCGGTTACAGGGGCCACTTATAAATCAAGCTGCTCTTGAGAAGGTGCTTTAAAGTTTCCAGTAACGCTGGGTATGCTGTGAGATTTTCATGAATATTTCTCATTTGCATCATTATTGTTGACAGGTTGAGTCGTTTGTGGAAGATGCCACTTCCAAGGTTTGTTTTTCTGAGTGATCTTCATTTAGAAAATAGCATAACTGCATCCAAATGAAATTATCTTGCCTTTTTGGAAAATGTGTTGTAACTAAATCCTTCTTTCCCTTTTACTTTAAAGGGCAAAATAAGTCTCTACCAGTCATGTTTGAAACTGATGAGATTGTCGGCCTGATCCTCACTGCATAGACTCCTTAGGAGTGGGATAACGACCCAATGACAACGAGATATTGAGCTAAGGGTGTAAAACCCCAACCCACCACCAATGAGCCAAAGAACCATCTCAGATAGGAGTCTAGAACCAATTGACACACCTCACGGGACTTTCATCAATTAGGGTTTGAATCGGATTCGAAACAGCATATCTGCTCTGGAACTTACAAAGTCGAAAACCAAACCAAGAACAAGTCTACAAGAGGATAAAACTCTCACCAATTGGCAATGAAGCTATAGTTTTCTTCAAGAATAAATTCCCCCCTAAAGAAATCCTATGGTGAATATGTAAAACTATCCAAGCCTAGATGAGAGAAATTAACCCCCCAAAAGGAAAAATAAAATCCCAATTACACTAATTGGGTGAGACACGACTGCCCATATTTCACATGGCATGGAGGATGGGGCACTTGCTTCCAACTGTAGTTCACATTGCAAGAATGGCTTCTTAGAACCATGAAAACGACTAGGAGCGTAGCAGGGTGAATGATCATGCTTCTGCTTACCCAGGTGGGTCGTGTGTTCTCTTGATCTCCTTAGTAGCTTCTTGTTGATGTCCAAGCTTCCTTCCTTCCCTCGACACCAGCCCAATGATGTCCAACCTTCTCTCCTATAAGCATGTAGACTCTTGTTTTCCTTGCTCAGAGCTCCAATCTAAGGTTTGTAAGGGTTCCTCGAATCCTTCAGCATGTGACCTTGACCTTGACGACCCAGGATTTACAATATTTATTTGTTTCCTATTTTTACGTGAATAGTAGGTACTAGTTGGTTCAATAATTTACTAGGATAGGCCTTTTCTTCTCCGGATATTTAATACATATATATTAATTTTAATTTCTGAAGGGAGCAAAGGTAATTCTTGGGGGTAAAAGACACAGCCTTGGATTGACATTCTATGAGCCAACAATTGTCAGTGATGTCACCAAAGAAATGAATCTGTCAAGGTACTCTCCTTTCTAATGGTTTTAACTTTTGTCGTTTGGTCAGGTTGCCAGGTTGTATATGAGGGATTTTTTTTTGAGCGCCTTTGTATTTATTAATCAGCTATGATCATAGCGTGAAGCTTCATTCAATAGGGTATCCGATCCGTTCAAATTGTTCACAAGTTCTTGTCATGGGACTATTATTTTCAGTATAGGAGGGTCATTATCTGTTTAAGTACTGCCAAATTTCCGCTCTTGGTCAATGGCAGTTTGGAAGGTTCTCTTCAGGATAGTAGGAGATAGAGGCCAAGAGAGAGACCAAATAGAAGTAAGGTGGCCAATTTTCCTGGTATTTTTTAGGGAGATAAGTCATCTGGAATGAACTTGTTTCTGTTATAGATGATGAATTTAAAACCGCCTTTTGATTCATTTGCTGCTCAATAGCAGAATAGGCAAACGAATAGAAGAGAGTATGTCATGTGAAATTTGTCTTCATCTGGGATGAATTTGTAATTTCCAATGGTTCACATCCCTATATGCTAATCTTCTATTCTTCTGGATTGCTGAATGGAAGTAAGGCTGCCAATTTTCCTGGGTTGTTTTAGGGAGATATGTCATCTGGGATGACCTTGTTTCTGTTATAGATGATGAATTTAAAACCATCGTTTGATTTATTCGCTGCTCAATAGCAGAATAGGCAAACGAATAGAAGATAATCAAGTGAAATTCCTTTTCATCTGGGATGAATTTGTATTTTCCAATGTATGTCACATCCCTATATGCTAATTTATCTTCTATTCTTATGGATTGCTGAATGGAAGAGATTATGCCACATGAAATACTTGAGGGAAGGATTTAAGTGAACAGTATGTTGGGACTCGGGAGGAATAGCAAAAATATTCAAAGCCTGTTTCTTTATCGGCAACTTCTCTACGAAGGTAGTTGAGAAGTTATTATGTTTTTGTGGATTAAGTCACCTCCAAGGACATTGAAAGGTTGGGTCTCGTGGGTGAAGAATGGGAAAGAGAAATTATTTTCATGGGGAGAAAGTATCTTCATGATTTCTCCTTTGGTCCTGCTAGTCCAATAAATCACTATGTACTCGCACCTTCTGCATCTAATTTTAAAATCATTGTGCAGGGGTGAAGTTTTTGGACCTGTTGCACCCCTTATGCGATTCAAGACCGAGGAGGAAGCAATTGACATGGCAAATGACACTAATGCAGGTTCTTCCTATTGTCTGTTTTTTTTTATTAATGACAATGAAAGAATATTGCTCTAGCATATGGAATGTGTTCACCTTCGGAGGTATCATTGATCCAAGTGTCATAAAAACCTTCTTTTTCTTTTTCTTTCCAAGTGTCTTTTGGAGAGTTCTAGATAGTATCGTTGTGTCTGTACTTAAGGTTCCATTAGAACAACGCAGATTTTTTGGAATCCATCTGGGACCCTTAGATTTTGCAGAGTATATATGGAATGTGATTTACTGTTTACTTAATGGAGAATAGACATGCGTGAATGAGATTCCATTAAATCTTGTTTGTAAAAGATCACTTTCCCCTAGTGTATAGCTGTCTGTTTCAGTGATTTTGTCTTGGCTTAGTTAACAATGAATGACATCACCTACACTCTACAAAGTTTAGCGGCATCAAATGGGTTTTAAAACTGTTTACTTAATGGAGAATAGACATGCGCGAATGGGATTCCATTAAATCTTGTTTGTAAAAGATCACTTCCCCTAGTGTACAGTATACCTGTCTGTTTCAGTGATTTTGTCTTGGCTTAGTTAACAATGAATGACATCACCTACACTCTACAAAGTTTAGCGGCATCAAATGGGTTTTAAAATTGTCCACCTAGAAAACTCCCAGGGGCGTGATGTAAAATGTCCCTTTCTTATTTCTTTTATCTATTTCATCATCAACCAGCTGAACATGACAATTTATGGCGCATTCCTTTTTGAAACATTGAGGGTATTGTTCTTATATATATTTTTTTGAAATGATGCAACACAAAACGTTGAATCAACTGCTTCGATTCTGGAGATAATATCATAAATTAGATGCATTATCTTCTGTGACATAATGCAGTAATTGATAATTCTGTACTTGCGATCTCCTGTAATATAATTTGGCATGCATTTTGTGTTCTCTCGTTTTTTAAAGCTCATTCAGTAGAACAACAATCTGCTGTCATGTATATATTCCAAGGTTTTATGTTTATATATCTGATGTTAGTTAAATTTCCTGTTTGTAAGATCACATAAAGATCTGTCCATCAGTGTAAGCTGTGCATGTTGTGAAGTTAATAGAAGTACTTATCGAAATACTCTGGTTTGTAAATGCAGGGCTAGCGGCTTATGTTTTTACATCAAATATTCAGCGTTCTTGGAGAGTTACTGAAGCTCTTGAATATGGAATAGTTGGTATTAATGAGGGACTGGTCTCTACAGAGGTTTGTTTCCGATCTCATTTGTCTCAGTGTATTGAATAATGAGATGACAATAGGGAATTTGAGCAACAAATAATCTGTTGGGACAGGTGGCTCCCTTTGGTGGGTTCAAACAATCTGGTCTTGGGCGAGAAGGTTCCAAGTACGGGATGGATGAATATCTTGAAGTATGTCAAATACTTTCTTCTTCTTTTCCTTCTTTGCAATTAGTGTGAGATATAACCCTAGAATAAGAAATCCTTCCACCAATATGGCAGAAGGATTCGTTTCTTTTTGAGTTATCTTATTGATCCTCAAAATTCTATACATGATGCAGCATTTTTGTTATGTGGATTAGTTGTGTTATGAAACTATCCTTTTTTAATACATTACATGACTTCCATGGTTCCATCACTCTTTAACCGAGACATTCTCACTTTTTCTTTCTAGATGAAATATGTTTGCTTAGGAGACATGAATGCCTGAGTGGTGTTAGCGTTCACTTCCCAGCAACCGGCGAGCTCTCAAAACAATGTGCGTATCAGCCCTCTTTAGTATCATTATGCTGTGTCTAATCAGCTCATCTCAAACATAAATTCGTATATTTTGTCTGTGATTTTACATAAAGCAACAAAGATGATGACTACTATTCGAAGAGCGGCAGCTATTGCTTGGTCAGTGCTGTATGGAAAGTAGAAATAAGCAGTCATTGGAGGCTCATGCTGCCGATTGAATTGAATAAGTGGTAGGTCTTCTGTATTTATGCAGGTCAGTTACCATGTACATGTGTTGGTTCTCTTGCTTATTTTGTCTCCCCACAGGCATGTTTTTTCTCCTGCTTTGAGGATTTGTCGACTTGAAATGAAAGCTTATTTTCCTCAAGAGTCAAATCTGTACGTGGCGAGGGGTGTAACTGAGTAGAGATAGTGTTGCTTTTTTAAAAAAATAGGAAACAATGTCTGTTTGGTTTCAAATTAAAATGGTTTGCTACTTGCACATGGTAAGCAAATTTGGGTACTTCCAAATCTTCAAGTTGGGGTGGGATCTGCAGCATTAGCTTGAAACATAAATTTATTAAGACGTTATCAGAATAGGGCGCAAATCAGACTTGTGCCGAGCCCAACACGTTTGCAGTCCATATACATGAACAACGGGTTAGAATTTCATCATGTGGCTTGCAAGAAGGGAACGCCTCTCTACGAGACAACGTCTTAGACGAAGGGAGCTAACATTCCGGAATGGTGAGTGCTTTGTGAATTGGAAGAGGAGGATAGCTTTGCGGTGACAACGTCTTAGTTCAAATGTTCTTTTGTGGAGACAGTTTCGGATCGGGTGATGATGTGGACCAAGGTTATGCATCGCCCGCATCAGTAGTATTCTGTCCATGCGTGGCTCGATTGGTTTACCCTCAACCCAAAATCGAACTCGGCAGTGTTATGTTGTAGGTCAAGATCGCCTTTGGCGAGCTGCGTTTTCGGAGTTTCTTGGATTGTGGCCTGTGGGTGATCACCCAAAGCCGGCTTGGTTTTTACATGGTCAAGTTTGCTCCCTTTTACATAATTTTCCGATAGTAAACTATGGGTTAGAATTAGACTAAAGGGTTGTATATTGCTATAAAATTATTAAGGAATTTTCTAATGTGTCCATTAAGTAATTAAAAAAAAGGGATTTTTTCCCAGTTTTAATGCGTTAATCTCTATAGTCAATGCATTAAACCTAAGGTTTTCTTTTATAATTTATAATGTGTGTTCTATGGTGAGGATCTCTACAAAGTTAATTCAAATACTCCGTGATCCGTACAACTCATGTGGATTCCACTATTCGTGTGAATTGGTGTTTTCAGTGACATACTCCGTATATACGTGATACGTTACTCGTTGGTAAAAAGTAAAAGATACAACTCAAATAGTCCATAGGTAAAAAATCCTGAAAATGTTAATTTCGTTGAATATTCATTTCTATTGAAAAACGAGCTTCTAAGTTCTAATTGATTCCAACAGTTAACAAAGAAAAAGGTACAGTTTGTGTGTGTAAAACAACGTGGTTAGTGAAGAACAAAATGAACGAATATTCGTATTAATTAAGTGGAGAAGTGGGAAAGATACTGCTAATTCTGTAGTACGGAGTAACAATTAGGAGAGTATGATTGCCTTGAATTCAGCAACTGATGCGAAAGCTACTGTTAATTGTTACCGCCACCATCAAGTATATAACTGTACGGCCCTTGATATGCTCATTGACTCCCTATTAAGCAATCATTTGTTCATGCATAAAGCCCACATTATAAAATACCCCATCCCCTAGAATCTATGCATAATTTGCAGCCTTACTCAATTTAACCATTTGTTTGGTTGATGCGATATTATTAATTCATTTTGATATGATTTTGAATTAATAATTTCAAAGGGGGAAAGATATACTCCGTAGTGTATTTTCCTTCGTATTTTAAAATTGAGGTTTTTTTAAAATCACTTTATATAATACAGAGTACAGTTTTTTTTTTTCGGAATTTTCGCCAAATGCCCCTGAGGTTAAGTCTAATTCGCGTGGTATACAAAAGTTTGACATATTTTGCCAGGTGCCCCTGAAGTTTTTATTTTTTCGCCAAATACCTCTGAGGATTTCATTTTTTTCGCCAAATACCCTTTTGTCGAATTTGGTGGAAAACCAGTACAATCCTCGCACCATAGTGCGTAGTTTTCTTTTTGACAATAAAAATAAAATTTTATAAGTATAAAAAATTACTATGATAAATTTAAATAAAATATTATCAAACATTAACATAAAATAGAAAAAAATAGATAATTAAGTAAAAATAATTAAAATATTTATGAAAAATGTGTAAAAATTACATGAGTTTAAGATTTAAGTAGAATAGGTTGATTGGTTTAAAATTATAAAATAAATGTGGTTATAACACCTAATAAAAATATATGCTTATGATGTAATAGTTTGATATAGCTAGATTGATTAAAAAAACGTGTACAATTTCATTAGTTTGCTATTGTTTTCTAGATTTAGTTGATTGGGAGAAAATTGTAAAATTAAAATGATTATGTCATATAAGCAAAATATTTCTCATTTAGTAGTTACAATATGTAAATCTCATTGGTTAAAAAATATTTAAAAATTTTATTATTTGAAAATTTATGTAGATTAGGTTGATTGGGTGAAAATCCAAAAATTAAGATTATTATATATATAAAAAAATAGTTTTCATTATATATACACACATAGCTAGAGAGAGAGTGAGAGAGATTGGTTGCTTCGGAAAAAAAAAGAATTCGTATATTTGGAACTATGTATTTTTTTTAAAAAAAGTTTTGAATTAATCTCATGGTTTTAAAAAAAATAGCATGAAATGATATCATGTAATAATGCATAATGAAATAATATTGTATAGTTATTATTAACTTTATTACATAAAAGTTTTGAATTAATCCCATTGGTTAAAAAATGTAGTATAAAATGATATTGTTTAAATAAAATTAGATAATTTAGTTACTATAATTAAATGATATTGTGCAAATAATACCTTACAAAAATAATAATGAAATAATATTTTCTTTTCTTTTTATTTTCATCCAAAATGTTAACAATTCGACATAAGGGTATCTGGCGAAAAAAATGAAAACCCCAGGGGCATTTGGCGAAAATAATAAAAACCTCAGGGGCACCTGGCGAAATATATCAAACTTTTGTACACCACACGAATTAGCCTTAATCTCAGGGGTATTTGGTGAACATTCCATTTTTTTTAACAAAAGACTTTTTAAAAGTATTTTAAAACAAAAACACCTTATATAATATAATTAATTCAATTAAAGTACCTATTTCTATTTTTCAACCACATGTTTTAATTTTTCAATGACATTTTATATCTATAAAAAAGTGCTTTTGTTTAACTAATACTTTTTTATTTAATAAGCATTTTATCTAATATAGTTTTTTTTATAACAAAACACCTTTAAATTTATTTCAAAAATCAAAATATAATCTTATGTTATTTGTTCAGAAAAATCAAAGGTGACAGTTTATGTGTTTTAATTTATTTTAAATCCTAAATAATAAATCAAAAGATAAAAACTATTTGGATTGGGATAAAAAATAATATTATAATATTTGTTCTATAATCATTTTATTTTCAAACTAACTAATTAATTAAATAAGGGAATTTCGACTATTAAAATAAAATGTCATAAAAAATAATAAAATTTGGTTGAAAAAATAGAAGTAGGTGGTTCATTTGAATGAATTTTATTATATAAAAGGTTTTTATTAATTTTTTTTAAAAAAAAATTAAGGTGTTTTATTTTAAAATATATTATATAAGGTTTCTTTTTAAATAAAGTTCATTATTTCAACAAGCACATTTTAGTTATGGACATAAAATATAACCAAAAAATTAAAATATTTGGACGAAAAATAAAGGTTAGTGCTTCAAATGAATGGATTATACGTAGAAAGTATTATATAAGATGTTTTTTTTAATATTTTAAAAGGTGTTTTATTATATAAAAAAACTACTCTATCTATTATATAAGGTATGTGTTAGAAAAAAACCCCTAAAATCGACGATGTTTTAGCTTAATGGAATTGTTTTATAAAGCTTGATGTTTTTTTTACTATAATAAAAATTTATATTTTTTGTTGCTAGTCATGTTTGTGGTAGCGAAGATCGTAGAGTTATTTCTGTTTGTTTCATAGCGTCGTTTTCTGTTTTTATTGTATGTTTAGGCGGTTTTCGCCTGTCGATTCATCGGCCTCTCGAGAATCAGACATGCCTGATCTCGAATTCTTACTTAATAAATAAAATGTTTGTGGTAGCGAGAATAGTGTTGTCTATCTCTAGTTGTTAATTAGAACGGTATCACGGGATAACTTCTTTTTTTTTTTTTATGTTTGACCAGGAACTCAACCAGAAAATAAAATTTGGGCAGGCTGAATAGACTAAAATTTTCACATATTTATAATTTTCATTAACAGATGGAGCGGACGTCAGCCCGCCCCTAGGTACGTACCTGTGTTTGACATTGAGATTGAGGTTTCATATACTATACTCGAGTTTGCGGTTCTTGATGTTATTTAATTGAATAAAGTTCCTTCTAAAAAAACTGCTTGTATAGCCTATAGTTACTCGTTTTAGAAGTTTTAGCCTATAATAAAATTGCAAAAGAAGGTAGACTTTTTTTCAATAAGCCTAGCTAGGTGCATGCAAAAACATAATTTTTTTTTTCACGTAGGTGCTTCCTTTGAGGTTCGTCTTTACTTTTCACAGAGATTCCTGATATATCGTTGGCCAGCGGTGTCATGTTTATGGTGGTGCTTGACTTCGTTCTTAATCTACATCCTCAATGTGTTAGGCTTAGTTTTATTTAGATTCGTTGTTTGTTTCAGTGCGTTCTACCTGTCTATTGCACATTTTTCATTATTCTGTTGTATTTTTTACGGTCTTTTATCTGTCGGTTTGTCAACCTATTGAGTTTCAGGTCTGTCTGATCTCGAATTCTTACTTAATAAAAAAAATCAATTTATTTTTACATAAGGGGGAGGGAGTAGGTACATTTAGTCCATTCCTTTATAATTTCATAGTATGTTCTACATTGTAGTAAAACCAAATGTAAATAAACTGAAAAATAAAGTCAACATAATAATACATAAACTCTGTTGGAGTCGAAAGTGCTTTTCTTAGCTTCCTTGGCCGTGGAAAAAAGTAAACTAAAGGAGGAGCTACAAAACTCCAACAAAATCAAAGGGCTAACCAAACATGAAGAATATATCCTTATGGCATCTGATTCTGTTAGTTTTTGGTTCACAAATATTATTGAATTTATTTGGAGATAAATCGTATGATATATATATAATTTTCTTTCTACTCCGTATGATTTTTTTTAGTATGGTTTTCTTAGTAAGGTTGTCAAGCTAGGTAGGCATGAGTTGACTTGAGCTCCGGCCGGAGGAAAACGTAAAAAAAATATATGTATTTTTTTAATTTTTTTTAAAAATAATTTCAGGGTTAAAAAAAGTTAAAATAGTATTCCCTCCGTTCGGAAATATAAGTCTATTGACTTTTTGACATGTTTTTAATGAGTTAAAAACTATACAGTATAAAATAATATTTTTTATTAATTTTTTTACATAGTCGTGTATATATTACTAATAAGTATATAATTATGTAAAAAAATAATAAAAAAATTATTTTATATAGTTTTTAACTCCTTAAAAAACGTGCTAAAAAAGTCAACAGACTTATATTTCTGAACGGAGTGAGTATTAGCTTAGTTGGTATGGTGGTGGGAACTTGAATGATGAGGTTTTGAGTTCAAATCCCTATAGGTTAGTATTAGGAGGTAGGATTGGGGTGGCGGTTGGGGTACATGCTTCAATCTCTCCATGCTCCCTTTGGCTCCGCCTCTGTACGAATTTATGATAAACCTGGGAGAAATAGATAAATTAAACACTATACTAGTAGAATGATACTACATTGTTTTTGTTGTTGTTTGAGAATATATATTTCCAACCAGAAAAATAGATATAATATTTTATATCTCTATTGCTCTCGGGTTTATCATCGTTGCGTATACTCTTTTTTTTTTGTTAACTATCGAATCCAATAGAGAAATAAAATATTTTAACCCGAGAGCTATATAGCAATAAAATCACCGGTATAGTTAACAAGTTTTAGCTATAATGCTTTATTTTTAGTTTTGGGGGTGATTTTCGGAAAGTCCATAGTTAGTGGCATGGCTAATTTTATGTAATTTCCCTTGGGTTTTGAGTGTCTGGTTTCTATATTAGTTGAGTAATTTTATTTGTAATTTTATATGAGTAATTCGAACATGACTAAAAAAAAAATCTAGTTAGGCTCGTTCATTTTACTAAACTAGTATGAGCACTTCAAGTACGTTGAAGCTCAACTCGACATTTTAATTCAAATTTTTTTAGAATCTATGGACTAAACTTTTCCTATTTAAGATTACTATATAATGAACAAGTAGTGTTGTTCTATGAGTCATGTAGGTCGAACTCAGTTCAGACTCAACTCAAAAAGAGTTCAAATCGAGCTCATTTATCATACAAAACAATATATGAGCACGTACATTTTTAAACTCATTGATACTCAGTTCATTTCTATAAAAACTAAAAATAAGCCATCAATACTCGACTTCTTCTGCTCGAATGATATTATGGTAGCTAGTTTTAAATAAAAGCAATGGGCATGAGTGATCTAAAGATAAAATGGGGGTGAAAAAGGCTATTCTTTTTTTATGTAAAATAAATGAATAAAGATAAGATAGATTGAAGCATAGGGAGTGGAATATATTCAGTTGAGGAAGAATAAATTCCAAAGCAACAACATCCCTATACAAAGACGTACGTGTGTGGAACATGCTTCAAATCTAAGCTGACATTTATATATATAATTACACTTGCCCTACCTCCTCTTTCTTTTCTCCCCTTCAAATTTGCTTGGTTGGAAGGTTATAGTGAAACAGAAGCAACAATACAACGGTGAAACGAATGAATATTATGTCATATTTATATGAATATGAACATATGATCGAATATTATGTTGTGTGAATATGAATATGATGTAAATATGATATATAAATATGATATTATTTATATTTACATAACATAAAATGAATAACACCGTATTTATATCAATACACCATAATATTCAGTTATTCACATATATGCATACCCAAATAACTCGGTATTCATATTAATAGTAAACAATATTTATTTGTTAATAGTGAAACAAAAACTACGATGTGAAACGAATAATTCAGTATTCATATTAATAGTGAAGCAGAAACTACGATGTGAAATGAATGAATATTATGTCATATTCATATGAATATTATATTATATGAATATGAACTTATGAATATTATGTTGTGTGAATATGAATATTATGTAAATATGGTATATAAATATGATATTATTTATAATGAATAACACCATAATATAAATATATATATATATATATATATTCAATTATTCACATATGCATACCCACGTAACTCATTATTCATATTGATAATTGATAGTAAACAATATTTATTTGTTATACCGCACCGTATTCTCGATCCGTTTCAGTATAACTCTTGTCCATATATATAATATTATGAACTAAAAGTTAAAATCATTTATGAATTGCGATGGCTTTATTAATTTAATTGCCTATAGATATATAGCTAGCTTTTCGAACAACTATTTACCTACGTACTGCTATTAATATACATATATTGCACACACGAAATATAGACCCATTAATTATTCAAAAACTCAAATCTCTAATTAGATCTGTACTTGTCGATTAGGTAGAATATATTTTTTTTGGTGAAATTAGGTAGAAACTATTACTTTGTTTGGTCATTCCAGTTTCACATGCATGTTGATTCGTTGAGTCGTATATAAGTGTCTCATACCAGAAATACAGTGAAATCCAAACATAGTATAAGGGCGATGAGCTATTTTTTCTATTGTGTTGAGATATGGGTGTTTGAGACTTAAATCTCATATTTTTTTTTTTTAAAAAAAGTAGTGGTTTATAAAGGTAGGGTAAACTCTACATATAACCTCAAATAATGCACTTTTGTGAACGTGTGGATCTCTCACTAGCTAGATTTACACCTCAAGATGGAAAATATTTTACATTGACTATAACATTAATTAAAGAAAAGTGATATAAGTGAAGGTGAAACTCTCAATAACGGCGTAAACTTTTACAGAGTATATTGTAAGAATATGAATCTCGAACTTAATACACATTCATCTACTGGATAAATAAAACAAATCCAACATATTTTGTCTCAAAGTATAGTAGAGAATGGGAGGTCGAAGTATTCACAATTTTTTTTTCAATTACATTGAGAGGATATTTTTGAGTGATTCAAATTGCTATAACAATAAACAAAAACAAATAAAATAAGCTCAAAGACGAATTAAGAGGTCTAAGGAAGAATCTCTCACCGTATCCTTAATTATGTACCTAAGATCCAAAGGGACAAATTTTTTATAAAATATTTTGAGAATAAAATTAGAAGATACAACTCCAACCACCCGTCAATCACACCACCTAACCCTTCTCAATATGAATAACTCTTATTCCCTTCTATCATAAATATAAGACAAATACTTTGATCAACAATATAAGATATTTTACATTTTTTTAGGTAATTGATTAGTACGTATAGTAATGATTCGTACTGATTTATGTGTTTTTTTTTATTTTTAGAATAATTTTGATTGTGGTTATAGAGGGGAAGTGAGAATTTAAAAAATAGTATAAATTAAAAAAAAAACTTATGTGATGATGATGAGTTTAGAAAAATAATGTATTTTCTAAAAAATTGTGTGTTATTTTATAAAAAATCACACACACATATATATATATGAATGGAGTATTTTTCATGTCTCCTCACAATATCCTAACTAAGATCCAACTTAAAAGGACAAACTAAGTTTCTGTTATCTTTGTCATGACGTGGGGATATGACACTAATTAAACATTTGTTGACTGAACTCCAAGAGTTTGTTTGATGCATGTATGTATTTTCAGAAAATAAAAATAAAAATAAATGAGCCACACTTTGTCACCAGTGCGCCCAACTTGTATAAATTTGAACTATATATACACTATACTGTAAATATAGATCATGTTGAATTGAATGGTTAATTTAACATAGCAAAAAGGTCAAAGACTTTCTACGGTTTGACTATATTTTTTTTTAATGCTGATAACAGGAAATTTAAAATTGAAGAACTATAGAATATAGGAAGAGAAAATATATAGACATTTTGCATAAATGTATAAATTATAGTTGAACTTCAAAAATATATTTTGTTTCATTAAATTCTTTAAAGCTGACGTGACTGTAATTTTCCTCAAAACATAAGCTTTGGGCCCAAAGCTGCCCTGAGTACATATGTATAAATATAAAAAATATAAAATAAAAATCGTTATATATTTATATTTATCTATAAGTATATACGGAGTATTGATTAAAATCCTGTAAGGGCATTAAACCTCGCTTGTTTGAGCGTGTACTAAATCCCGTTTGGGCTTTTGGGTGCGTTTTACTCAGGCGTTGTGCGGCTCTACAATCGCGTTGCTAGGTGACTTTTTTTGGATTTGGTTTTGACTGTCGGAGTCGGGATAGGTTGGGGTCGTGGTAGTGTACTTCGTGGCGTCTCTGTTCACGGGTTGACTGCTTCCCTGGAGTTTCGTTCTCACTGCCCACAGGATGATCAGGTCCTGATGTATCGCTGGGCTACGGTTCTGCTTGAGTGTAGAGCTTGGCTTCGTCCGTCGTCTTCGGCCACTTCCTGCTTGGATTAGGTCTTCTGGTTGTGTTTTTGTAGACGTGTTTGTCTGTGTTTGCACCTGTATGTTTTATTGTATGTTTGGTTGTTAAACGGTTTTACTGTCTGCCGGCTTGTCCGGCCTTCGAGTTTCAGATATATCTGAACTCGAATTTTTACCTTATCAAAAAATAAATAAATAAATTTTATATACAAATCATATATAATTTTTAATTATTTCATTCATGCATCTGATTAATCACCTAACTATAGTCTATACATATAAGTGTAGCGAGCGTACGATGTCATTTATAGTAACTAAAACATATGGATTGATATTCAATTCAATCATAATTTCATTAATTCAATTTCAACTTTAATTTTGTTTCTTTTGTTGTTTAAATTGTGGTAAGTAGGATGGGATGATGCATGGGGAAGCTTTAGAAGGGAACAGAGTATTGGGGATGGATGGATGACACTTTTTCTTGCTTTTAGGAGCTGAGATCGAATGTAGAGGGACAGACAATCTTCCATTCCACAAAAGTGGAAAGTTTAGTTTACTATATGAATTAAGAGGTCCCCCTCCCTCCCTCCTATATACTATATATACATATACATATAATTAATTAATTAAACATTCATATTAGCCTACATTCCTTGATTGCATTGGGAAAATAGTAGTCATTCTCTTGAGCAAATAGCTTCCCAATTACAATTTTCAAAATACAAAATTATAAATCACATATTTTTGGATTTTTTAAACTAAATTCCAACGTCTTTCCCATTATATATAGAGATTACCCCAAAATATATAGAGTTTTCTCCAGATTTTTAGGGAATGGTCTTCATTTTTTCCCTCATTCTCTATTTTGAAGAACGTAACGGAAAAGTTGTTGAACCAAAAACAATCTCAATATTCTCCAACAACTCAAGATAAATAATATGTTGAGATTGCTCTTAATTTACTCTAAACACATTGATTGGAATTGGAAATGAACCAAGATTTGTTAATTTTGGAATTAATTAACAATTTATATTTATGTGACTTGAGGTTATATATGTTAATATATTCAGATCTTCTGTTATGCAAATATATGAGTATATATACACCTTTTTTTTTCATGAATGATCAATATATTTTTTAGTTAAATAATCAATCTTTTAATCACAAAAAGAGTGGACAAACTGTATTTTTTTATGATAATTGAAGATTTTTTTCTCAAAGTTTAGATGAGTTTGACTCTAGTCATATCACACAACATTTTGAAAAGGAAAAAACTCGTTTTTTTTAACCAAATGAGCCAACAATAACGATAACTAAAATTAATTAATTGATTTAATAACCACAAATTTCTTACATTATTGATTAAATAAATTATTGATTTAATAACTCGTTTATATGGAGTATATATACATTTAGAACCTGAAGGTTAATTATATATGGCCCAATTTATGGAATTTACTATATATAGAGTAGCGGCTAGCACTTGAATACACATAAAACAATTTATCAATTCAAGAACTAGTGTACTAAATTCAGTTTTCCTAACATATTAAGATTTTTTCAAATTAAATTATTTTAGTTTTTTTTAATATTTTCTAGAATAAATACTTTACACACAATTTATCAATCTAGAGTGTAAATTGTTGCTCACCAAGGTTACAGTTGATGAGCTAGTTATATACCTCCGTTCTAAAATATACGGAGTAAGTTTTTTACTATTTATGCACGTTTTTTTAGGATGATAAAAAACTATATAAAATGTTAATTTTTTTATTAATTTTTTTAATAATCTCATACTTATTAAGAATATGAGATTATTAAAAAAATTAATAAAAAAATAATATTTTATAAAAAAAAATGTGTAGGAATACTAAATTACTTACAGTATATTTTACGGAGGGAGTATGTTGTGTCGTTTACCAAATGAGATCCCCTACAACACACATACTCCCTTCCCTACACCACAAAAATATTTTAACACTTATTTTATCTTTAAAAAAATTCTAAAAATTATATTGGTATTACTAACATCTATTTTTATATATTTATAAAATTTTATTTTAAAAAATCATGTTTTAAATTTTTTAATAATTGTATTTTATTAAATATTGCCTTTTTAATTTTTAAAAATGGTAAAACATGATTTTTCAAAATAAAATTTTATAAATATATAAAAATATATGTTAGTAATATAATATAATTTTTATAATTTTTTTTAAGATAAAATAAATATTAAAATATTTTTGTGATGTAGGGTAGGGAGTAGGGAGTGGAGTAGAGGATCTCCACTAGTGATTTACGAGTAAATTGTAAGGGTGTCAGGGAATTACAGGGTTGTCACCTGTCATGAAAGCGATTGCTTTAATTGTTAATCTAACCTTAATTGGCTTTAGTTAGAATCCTCACAACTTAATTTTCTCATGAGAAAATAACATAATTTAAATCTATGTTTTAAAAGTATATATTAACAAATTAAGTCGAATTATATTCTCTATGTTTTAATTTATAAATAGAAAAAATAATTTAAAAGGGGTAAAAAATTAAAATGTAAAAATATTATTTGATTTAATCTCTATAACTATAAGTTAGGAAAAAAAAAGAATTAAAAAACACATTAATTTGTGCTTAAAGAAAAGGGAGGAAAAAACTTCTCAAATTAATTAGGGTTATTTTGGTAACATATACATAGTTGATAGTTAATGGGGTACGTAACTGAATCTGATGAATTATATATGTATGTTAAATATAGTTTAATTAAACTGTTCATAGAAAAAGGTTATACATGTATGTTAAATATACATTAAATTAAACTAGCCTAATTTATAAGAATGAGAAAAAAAGGATATATATTTGTGAATAGAAAAAGAAAAGTTATTAAAAGTTTAAAATGAATAGTTGTTGAAAATTTAATTTCAAAACTAATTAAATTAAAATATTATTTTTATCTCATTTAAAATTATATAGTATTAAAATAAAAAAAAATCTCCAAAAAATTAACTGTAGTATGAAAGGGAGCCTATTTCACCTTCCTAGTCCTAGAGATGGAAGGTAAAAAAGTTAAAAAAAAAATTATTGATTGCATTTGTTCTTTTACAGTTACATAACTACTTGTGGAAAGCTATATTCCCAGCCGAAAAATTAAAAAAATACAACTGGTAAGAAAAGCTACCGGGACCCACAATTTCTTACATTATTAATTAATTAAATAAATTACAGTAGGATTGATCTTTATTAAAAGAATCTAGGATTTGTAGGTTTGGACCAACCAAATCTAGCTTGTAGTATACGAAAGGAGACCTTCAAATACTTTAATTTTGTAGCTAATTACACGGCTTCAAAAGATCAGTTCACATATCTCTCTCAATTTGTACTCGTAAAGCCTTTCAAATATAATACAAATTAATGAGAAAAAAAAAGAGAGGAAGTTGAAACTAATGATGACTTATAACTTATGACCAACAAGTTAAAGTTTGTGGGGGCAATAACAACCATCATCCCTTTTTTTTGGTTTTGGTATCAAATATCAATATGTGGAGCAATGTGGATGCTTGTGTAAATACTTACGACGTCACATTATATAAGCGTTTAGAATATAAATTACAGTAATCTGGTTGAAACAATATCTTTTAAGGAGTGCACCTATGGTGCATCGGAGATGTGGCCTATGGTGTCACTCGGCGTTCTTGAGTGAGGTTTTGAGTGAGCTAAGATTCTATTCTTAACGACTTGTCATAATGCATCAAGCGTCGCTTGATAATTGAGGGCCGTTCCAAGCCAATTTACGAATGGGAATTTATCATTAAGCTTTTACTAGACAAATTAAAGTACAAATTGTAACTCTACCGAGCTTATAGGGAAAAAAGGGGTTTGGATCCCATGAATTTGGCCATGAAATTCATGGGCGGAGTTAGGTTTTACACTCACAAAAAAAGAATTAAAAGAAAAAAGAAAAATGGTAGGGGTGGGGTGGGGGTGGGGGTGAAGGAGGGGGTCAAATCTAACCGTCGGTTATTTTTTTTACGGTTGAGATTTTTCCAACTCCACCCATGAATTTGATGGCCAAATTAATGGGATCCAAATCCGAAAAATTAGGTATATACTAACGAACTAATTGAAAAAAAAACGGAACGAGATCACGTGAAGAAAATAAATATATATATGCTATAGTTAAGAAGATGTGAACTACTTAATTTAAATTTAACCATTGAGATTTGAAATTTATATAATTTTTAAAATTTTAAATTCTCTTTTTTTATTCGTCCTAATTTAAAATTCTTTACGAGTTTAGTAAATAAAACTTCATTACTTAGGAAAAAGAAAGAGAAATTTATAGCCCCAGTTGGGGTGGCTCAGTGGTGTGGAGCAAAGAGGGTGGTAAGGAGGTCCTGGGTTTAATCCTGCCTCCACCCCTTTTATTGAGTGAAAATCCAAAGTTTGTCTTGCTCTCTTTCATTGAGTGAAAATCCAAAGTTTGTCTTGCTCCCTACCAGTGGGTCAAGTCGGTTAGCGCACGCTTGTTTCAAACTAAAATTTGATGGATCATTACAGGAAAATGAAAATCCGTCAATTGAATTTTTTTTTTGATGAGAAAAGAGAGTTCAGCCTCTCCTCCAAGAACGAAACAGGCTACACATGCAACTACACGCCGGGGAGTAGTTCTTCCCATACAATCTTCCTCCAATAGCTCAACAAACACGTCAAGAGCCCCCAAGCAAATGCAACCCAATAGGTAACGATCGGCAATCCCAGCAAATAAGTCGACGACACAGTTCGCTTCCTTGAAGAAATGTCGAAGTTGGACATCCCAACTTCTCTTTATTAAGCCTTAACACTAAGCGACCAAGTTGAAATCGGATGACAGTTCGCAACACTTTTCCCACCATCGATAGGGCAACCATGGAGTCCGACTCGACCACTATATACCTTTCGATGGCCCAAGAATTTGTGATCCAAGATTAAGAAGCAAATTGTATCTTAATGAAAGGTGGAAACGTCCTGCACAAAAATGCTTGATTATCAAAGTCGAGGTCACAACTTTAAGAAAAATATTTTTAAAAAAATCATAAAGCATTACAACTCGATCAATAATCAAAATAAAAAGTAAAATATTTGCATTAATATTAATCCACACGGTTGTGGTATAAGTAATTCGATCTTATTAATTTTATATAGCAGTTGAATTTCGTTCATGAGATTGAATTAACCACATACTCATGACCTAAAACGAAACCAAATAAATAAAAATCCTTGCTTTATTAATGAATACTAATAATACTATATGGAGTAATTAATTAATTAGGAGAGCTAAAAGCCGCTACATGGTTCAGATCTGTAGCTTAATTTACAACCGGACTTGATTGGATGACGAGTACGTTAATAAAAAGCTGTTATATTGTCCAACAACATAGGTGTGTACGTCTTTTATTTAAAGCAATTAGCAATCATATATAAATGACAATCTAGCTGTTATGATCTCCTCTACTTTGTTTATATATATAATATAAATATATAGTTTATCTATATATATGTATATATATGTAATGGTATTTGAGTGATTTATTAGCAAAGGTAATCATGATTGCATTGCATGAGAGGGTGGTGTCCTTACTACGTGAACGTGAGTATTATCTTTATTCCCTCCCCCTCTCATATATATCACCTCTGCAAAAGCTTAGCCTTGGCTATTTAGCTATCTTCCTTGAGTTTGCCTTTAAACGTACCCAATTTAATATGTTGTGTTTTATTATTGCATGTATATAAAATAAAATAAAAGTATAATTGTTTCGATTTTCCGATGAAGATCGGATAAAATCGGTAAACTCAAGTCTCGATGGAAAGACGCACCTACGTAACATGAATGGAAAATGTTTTAATTACTAGCTAGTGTACTATGGGTTTGTTTGGATAGCCAATTATAAAAACTTATAATGCACAATATTGCATTATAATACATATTATAATGCAATATTGTGTAATATAAGGGGATTTAGTTATTTTTTAGGAAACATTTTTTTACCTATGAATGAGAGATATTTTTTTTTCAAAAAAATATATTTATACAAAATTTAGATTTAAATAGTTATTTTTAATTGAAAACATCAAGAGAAATAACTTATTTTCAAGAAAGGAGGTTAAAGGGATTTGAAAACTAATGACCTCATGTGCAAAAATGTCCACGCTTGATAAGATAAATTAAGTAATTTTTATGCCTTATATTTGTTTAATTCAAAATATAAAATTAATGGGTTTAACTCAAAATATTAAATTAAGTAATTTTTATGCCTTATATTAAGTAATTTTTATGTCTTATACTCTCTCTGTTAATTAAAACTTGACGTTTTACTATTCACACACGCTTTTTGAGGTGTTAAAAACTATATAAAATATTAACTTTTTTAACATATTTTTTAAATAATTTAATACTTATTACTATTAATTATGAATTTATAAAAACAAATTTAAAAAATGTTAATATTTCATATAGTTTTTATCATTCTAAAAAAGCGTGCATAAATAGTAAACGACAAGTTTTAATTAACAGAGGGAGTATTAAACAACTGATTTTCATCTTTGAAATAACTCATGGGTTTAATTCAAAATATTAAATTAATATATAACTTATATCTATTTGTAAATGTTTATATACACTATCGTAATGGAGTCCATCTTAAATGAGCCTATTATACCTTTCTCTTACATGTTTGTTCTTATAAGTTTAATTCAAAATATAAAACTAATATTGTGTTTAATTATATAATATTAATTTATTTTCTTATTAAATTTTTATTTTTAAAAAATTGTGTCATGGTGCGAGAACTATACTTAACTAGCATTGCTTTAAAACAAAATTCCATTTAAAAAAAGTTAAAGAGTATGAAATAACTATGATTTACATAGAAAGTAATTTTTAATTTTTATATAAAAAATTATTTTATACCCTAAATATTTTTATGATATAAGGGTGGATACACTAGTGCGTATGGGAGTAGGAGATCTCTAGTGAAATACCACCGCCATATAATATATATTCACACTTAATTCAGTGAGAGAAAGACCGACATCTTTGGGAAAGCAGTTAGCTGTCCAGAAATGGTGGTGTCATGTGGTTACGTTCTTTACTACGTAATTAAATATAGGGCTATAGCCATTATTTCTCCTTTCATATCTAAACCATGTGTATAACATTATAGATATGATATATTATAGATAGATTGGATTTATTTGAGTCCAAACCATGATCAATATTTTTACAAAACTGGCCACTCATTAAAATATGATTTTTTATACATCGGCCAGTTTCAATTTCATATACATATAGTCTTTCTACTTTGATTTTTATACATCAGAAAGTTTCAATTTTGAGTAGAGGTGGCAATCGGGGGCTGTTCGGGTCGGGGTACGGTTTGATCATATGTCAGGTCGGGTTCGGTCATATGTCCGATATATTATATGTTTGGTCGGGTTCGGATCGGATCGGGTAAATTCAGGTCAAATGAATTTCGAGTTCGGTCAAGTTGGATCACATTTAATTTTATTATAAAATAATGGTCATTGAGTCAAGTCGGGCCACATTTAGTTTACTTTAATTTATTTCTATTCTATTTTATCTTTGTTTTTTATACTCTATTTAGTTATTCATTTACTAATTGTACCCTATCGACGTAGTCGGAGAAAGGGTGCATATAATTGACCCTCTGACCCTGCTTACAGCAGGACACACCGGTTGTTGTTGTTGTTGTAGTTGTTGTTGTATTGACGATTAAACTTCATTTATTTAGTTATATTAGGTCTCATTATATGTGATTTATATTATTTGCGTGTTTAAAAATAAGAAAATTAAAGTAATTATAAAGATGAGTCGGGCCAATGATGGGTCGGGTTGGGTTTGTCTATATTCGTGTTCATTCGAATATCGGGTCAAAATGGGTTGGGCTTGGGTTTGGGTAGTACATGACACTAGATTTTCTGATTTCGGTCGAGTCTGATTTCATATGGGTTTCATCGGGTTCTCGGATTGGGTCACATTTTGCTTTACTATATTGTATTTTCCAGGATGAATATATATACATATATATAATAGTGGGGCCAATCCCCACAAAACTTGACCACAACCCCACTTGCTTTGTTTGCTTGTTAACGTCGTTGCAAAAGGAAGATAGGCGGCATCTTATTCTCTTCCAACCCTCCACTCTCCCTCTCTCCTTTCTCAAAGCTATTTGAATCGAGCATTTGTTCTTGAATCTCTTTGTACTCTCTCTCTCTCTCCCTCCCTCTCATACAATTCAAACACATCGACCTTTAGAGGGTCGACAGAGAGGAGAAAGAATTAATTCATATCCTATCGAATTTATTAATTAACAAGAAAGAATCATGTTCCATCCTAAGAAGCCCTCCTCTATGAATTCAGGAGGAGGCGGCGCCGGTGGCGGAGATCTCCACCATGGTGGCGGAGGCGGGGGTAGGGGCATGTGCGTCCAGGGCGACTCCGGCCTCGTCCTCACCACCGACCCCAAGCCCCGCCTCCGCTGGACCGCCGAGCTCCACGAACGCTTCGTCGACGCCGTCACCCAACTCGGCGGCCCTGACAGTACGCTCCTCCTTCCCTCTCTACTTATCATTCTTCATATATGACTAAATATTTTGCGTTACTTTAAGGCTTTCAAAACCATTATATAGGTGTAACAACTGAACTTAATTTCATCTGGCTATTTAGGGTTTTGTTTATAATAAATAGATAATTGATGAATTTTGAATCTTGTTGTTGTTGTTGGAAGCTGATATTATTGGGGGTTTTGGTTTGGTTTGGTTTGATGAAACATGAAGAGGCGACGCCGAAAACCATCATGAGAGTCATGGGAGTGAAGGGCCTCACTTTGTATCACCTCAAGAGCCATCTCCAGGTATACCCTAGCCTTTTCTCCCATCTTAATTATCCATCTGCGTGTAGTGTAATGGCGATTCACATCAGTATCGATATCTCTTTCGCTAACTACTCAATCCATCTATCGATCGATCAGCATGCATATCTCTTACTCAGTTTCTTTAATTTTTCGGCCTTTTCTGACTCCTTTTCCTCCTTCTAAATTGCTTGTTTTCTTGGGTTTCCTTGTTATTCCTTTCTTTACCCCTTTTGCTTTCCTACCAAGTCTTATTCAATTCCTCTTCTTCTTCTATTTCTTAAATATATTTATGTGTTCTTTCATTTCTTGTTACTTTTTGCTTCGTTTTGTTTTCTTATATATCAATGTCTATGGCCAGAAATTCAGGCTCGGAAAACAACCGCACAAGGAGTTCAACGACCATTCGGTTAAAGATGGTATGAAATATATATTTGTTATAAGAACATATATATGACTATAATAACTAACCTGGTCAAGAAAAAAATGAAGTTTATCGACGTTTTGACTGTCGCAAATTGGCTCATCTTGCAGCATCAACCTTGGAGCTTCAAAGAAATGTAGCATCTTCATCAGGCCTCATAGGCCGTAATATTAATGAGTATGTAGCTTATGCCCTTAATTGTTTAATTTGGTCAAATTTAACATAAAACTTATTGAGTTAAAACTTCTTGTCTTGCACCAGCAATGCACATATAACTGACGCGATTCGGATGCAAATGGAAGTCCAGAGGAGGCTCCAAGAGCAACTAGAAGTAAGTACAAACTAACTTTTACACATAAATATCAATAGAATTAATTCAAATGAATGCATATATATATATATATATATATATATATATATATATATATATATATATATATATATATATATATATATATATATATATATATATATATACACATATAATACATATACACGGTTAATTGGGAATTTAATATGGGTTAAAGGTGCAGAGGCATCTTCAGCTGAGGATTGAGGCACAAGGGAAGTACATGCAGAACATTCTAGAGAAAGCATGCCAAACCCTCGCCGGAGAAACCCAAATGCAGCAGGCCTCAGCTGCTGCCGGAGTCCCTTACAAAGGGACCCTTTTCGGAGCTTCGTCGACTCATCATGATATGGGTGTGGCAGCTTCTCAATTGACTATGAAGGACTTCATCTCCCCTATGAATTTCCCTTCTCTCCAAGATCTTAACATCTATGGACCCGGAGGAGGAGGAGGAGGCGGGGAAGTACAAATCGACCTTCATCACAACTTCGAAAGTTTTCTCAACAACAACAGCAACAACAACGACAACAAAAAGAGGCCTAATCCGTATAACAACAATGGGAACAATGGTAAGAGCCCCTTGATGTGGTCTCCCGACGATCTTTGCCTCCACCAAGATCTCGGATCTTGCCATGATCACGAAGTCGACCCTTTTAAGGGCGAAGTTCAAATCCAAATTGGGCCGAATCTTGACCATAGAGGAGGTGATATCGACTCTATCTCGGACATTTACGAGTCCAAGCCTATTCTGCAGTCAGGAGAAGATAAGCAATTTGAAGGAACAATGGGGAAGCTTGAGAGATCCTCTCCAAGGAGACCAATCAATATATGATTATTCGATCCATTAACACGGATTTATCGATTAGAAGCTAGTTCGCGATCTTGACCGATGAAATCGATGTAAGTCATATGGCTCAATCCCCTTCTAATAATAGTCATTGCATATATACATGTATATGCAATCACATCCTATATATATATATATATGGTCCTGAGCTTTTTGGTTCTTGTAAGAGAGTTTAATTTCTATGGGGGAAAGTATGTGAAATTGTAAACCCTATTGGGGTTGATTATTTCTCCTAATCTAATTTAAAACAGTACTATACTTTTGTATAATTATATATATAAACCTAACATATCCATGCATGGATGGTGATTGGTGGTTTTAGGTAGTTAATTGTACAAGATCGATAATAACTAACATGAGAATTAATTGGGGCCTAGCTTGTCTTTATAAATTGATATATATGTAGGTATAATAACTTTGTTTAAAGATTGAAGCATCTGAGCTTTTGTGGTTTTGTTTCCAACGCAAGGAATTGAAGACAAATCTCTTTAATTTCCTTTTTCTTTATTCTATTTCCTCATAAATATCTTTTAAAACTAGAGTGTGTATATATATATATATATATATATATATATATATATATATATATATATATATATATATATATATATATATATATATATATAGGATAAGAAGATCCTGGCTAAGTAGACAATATTGTGTAATTTGGGATGCCTCGGACTAAGAATTAAGGAGATCAAATGGTTAAAAAGTAACTTGTGAACAGTCATATTATTTGTAGGTAATCATTGATTATTCGTGTATATATATATATGTGAATAATATTTTATTAAATACAGATAATTCCACTTGTGTGTATATATACTAATAATTATTTTATTAGGCACGAATAATCACTTAGTAGTTACAAATAATTTCAGTAGTGAATAAAGAAGATTAATTACAGATGCAGCTAGCGTAATTCATGTTAAAGTATAGTGTATTGGATTGGATGTAATGAATGAAAGGTTGAAGTTAATGGTGAGAAGGAAGGATGTAGTAGCTGTAGCTTGATATTCATATAATCATATATATAGCCGCCTCCAAACTGAAATAAAGGGTGAGCGCGCAGCAACAGATAACAGATTAGAGATGGGAAAGCAAAGAGGGCGGAAGAGGGTGTGGGTGTGGGACCACTTAATTGCTCTTAACATGCACAACTCGAGGAAGCTTCTATCTTTTCTGGTAGGCTGCAAAAGCCCCCTCCGACTTCTTGTCCCCCCACCCCTCCCCTCCAAATCTTAATTACCTTCTTCTTCTTCTTCTTCTACTGCCTCCCGTTTTATCTTTATATATATTTACACATATATATATATATATATGTTTTCTTGAATCTTATTAATGTAAACACCATTTTATGATATAATAAATAAATAGCTTAAAGTTTGACATTTTCAATATTACCATCCTTCAATTAACTAATTTCATAAAATTCCAAGAGATATTAATTAATTAAGAAGAAGTTTGTTATTTGAAACCAAAATTCAAAAATATCCAAGTTAAATTGATAAATACTAGGGGAAAAAAAAGTGATATATAATAATATAATATAATAGATAATATAGGAGGAGTGTACACGGATGCATGCATGCATGCATGAAATGGAAGTAGGAAGAGGTTTCACCTTGGATTCTGGGGTACAAATTAACTTTGGGGATGGAATTCCTTTTTTTTTTTCATTTTTAACCCCAAAGAAGAAGTACACTTGAGAAGCTTCTTTTGTCCCCCACCCTCTTTCTGCTACTCAAAATTAACCATCAAAACAAATTTATAAAGTGACCAAATTAAAGCTTAAAGCTTTCAAACATTACTTCATCTCATCCTCTAGCTGCCTGTTTACTTTCCCTTTACAGTGCTACTACTATTGCCTCCCCTCTCATTTTCCTTTCCTTTTCTCTCTCTCTCTCTCTCTCTCTCTCTCTCTCTCTCTCTCTCTCTCTCTCTCTCTCTCTCTCTCGTATTTATTTATTTGTTTTATACCATTTTTAAACTGTGAATGTATATATTTTGGTTTAGGATATTTACAAACTACTGTTCACTTCACACCAGCTTTTTCTTTCTCTTCTTGTCATTTCTTTCTTATTCCTCTTTTTCAATGTAATCATTTCACAGCAGCACACCTAGCTGCCTATTTTTCAGCAACTTACAAATTTCTTTAAATTAAAAATGAAAAATGGAAATACAAAGATTTGCTTGCATCAGTATTCAGTAGTTGCTGCCTTGCTGGCCACCTTCAAGTTTGCACCTACCTAATATTTAATGACATCTAATATTTAAGGGTTTTAAATTTAACATAGGTACATATTTGAAGCCTTTTAAAGTTTGATTCCAGAGTCTAAAATCATATGTTCTCGTTCTTGTTTCCTCCTACTGTCCCTCCTCATCAATTTGCTTATTATAGTGTTAATTGAGGGTTTTAGGCTTTTTTATTTTAGTATTTCTGGGTCGAAAATGGGCTGGTCATATTAAATTTACGTTATAGTTAATTGCATTGTGATTTTGGGTTCAAATCAGAGGCGGGTCAAGGTGGCATAGAGACCCTCATCTAACAAATTACTTATATATATATTCTCTTCGTTGATAGTTTTGTTTGGATATATATTACGCTCTAATATGATATCTAAGTAAAAAGTTATAAATGTTTAAAGATTAAAAGTATTTTAATCACTTTATTTTTTTTAAAAATAAACTATACAACAACAACAACAACCCAGTATATCCCGCGTTGAGGCAGGGTCTGGAGGGTCAGGATGTACGCACTCTTACCCCGAACTAGTCGAGAAAGTGTTTCCAATAGACCCAAAACAATAGGGCATAAACAACACATGTAAACATGCCAACTAATAGAGAATGCGGCAGAAGGAAGCAAAGAGCAAGGCATAGAAGAAGCAAAAAACGGAATGACCCAACACCCATCCTCAAACTTCTAAAACTTCTAGACCTCATGAGCCCGAATGCATCTCCTCCAGTGGTCTTTATCCAATGCCATATATATCTTCCGAAAGGTTCAGCAAATGTATATCATGTCGGATAACCTCCATCAATCTCTTCTTCGGTCTACCTCTTCCCCTGAAAATAGCTCCAAGCTAGCTCCAAGCTCTCACATCTACGAACAGGCTCAGATATGAGTCTCCTACGAACGTGTCCAAACCACCGCAATCTGGACCCTCGAAGTTTGTCAACAATACTCGCCACTCCAACCCTGCTTCTAATGACCTCATTTCTGATTCTGTTCAGTCGCGTGTGCCCACTCATCCAACGCAACATCCTCATCTCCGCAACTGCCAACTTCTATTCTTGAGCTTTAGTAATAGGCCAGCACTCCGAGCCATACTAGAATTTATATGGAGAGCTTCGAACACAAGGTTATATTACTCATTTTGACAATTACCTAAGAAGTTACGCAAGTTTAAATTTTTTTTATCTGGTTACACATTATCACGTGTTAAGAGTACAAGAAGTTACATATTGACTAAATATTTATACTATGTTTTCTATCCTTATTTTGTTATAAAAAACTATTTCCTGCTATATTTTTTAATTTATTTCTCTTTTTTTTAAAAGAAGAAAACGATAACGTTTCATCCTAAACCAACGACATTTCTTCCTAAAAAATCATATACTGTTATATTTTTGTAAGAAGCAACACATTGTATAAATTTTTATTATTAATTTAAACTAACAAAATGATGCCGCTTTAGTCTAAAACAACACCATACATATATAATTTTATCCCCTTTAAAAAAATTCTAACTCCGTCACTTGTTCGAATATATGTGCCTCGAAGGATTTTAAAAGTTCTTTTACCATTCTCGTGGGCTCCATGTAATCCAAAGTAACCCAAGGACATGGGATTAATTCACATAGTACAATGGGCTAGTTGCAGACCCCAACTCCATGGGCTATGGTGGAAGCCCAATATTCAAATGGATATTGGCTCTTAATTGACGGTTAAGGCCCAACTTATAACGATTTTGGACTCCTTTAGCCCACATATTGGCGGTGAAGGCCTAAGGGGAACATTTCCAAATATAGTAGCATCTCCAACAGTTTTCCGTTGTTGAGAAAGTTTGGTTTTTGAAGAATTTTTCATTTTTTTTATCTCATTTTATAAAATAGAAAAGAAATATAAAAAAATAAGGAATTTCTCTGAAATATACAATATTCTTCAAAATATAAATACTTCTCTAAATCTTTGAACTGGAAAAGTTATTGGAACCGAAACAAAAATAATTTAGATAATATGATTTTGTTTTCTCACTTTGAAAAGCTTTTGGAGATGGCCCTTACAGCATTTCCAATGTATTATACATTTTGAAGAAATCTGATTTTTTTTTTTAAAAGATTCTTTGTTTTTCCATCTCATTTTTCAAATAGAAAAACAGCTAAAATCCTTGAAAATGAAAAAAAAAATCCATCGAAACCTTTTTTTTTTATATAAAAAAAAGCCATTGAAAGCATCTTTTGAAAATCTTGATTAGATACCGACAATATAATATCGATGATCAGTGAGGAAAAACTTTAATTGGTTAGATATATTTTCTTGTTTATAAAGAGACATCACCAACTTTGGTACATACTCTCTTGTGTTTTACGGAGTAGTAGTTTCTGTTTACTCGTATACGGCCCACTTGTCATCTAATCCAGGTTTATTATGTATTGTAGAGGTCCTGCAGAGAAATGATAAATAAATTCCTATTGGCTTGCAAAAATTTCTCATCTTTGTAACTCAATTTGCTTCATTTACAATGTTAAAATTCAGATTTCAGATCCTAGATCTTAGATTGAAGAGTGAATTATTTGTCAACTTCAGTAAAGGTCAAGGACTGAAAATCAAGTGCACCTCTTATAACTTAACCAAACAACTTTTTAAAATTTATGGGAATTATAATTCATGGGAAATAACTTTCTAGAAAACATACTTTCTGTGGAGCCTAAATTGAATAAGAAGTTATGTTTTAAAATTAATTAATTAATTATTTATTTATTTAACTTGGTACTTAATGGTGGTTAAATAGTGATTATTGGGTTTTAGAGAAAATAGGTTGGAAAACGTTTTCTTCCTCTCATTCCATGGTTTTCTAACACATAAATAGACCTTGAGTTCCCTCGATTAATCGGAGGGCATTTGTCCATTTAGGGCAAAGTTTACCTTGGAGTGAGACATCTTGTTATTCTTGTATGATATACACCAATATTTATGCATTTTTTTCATTCAAGTACAGTATATTTATTTACTTAATGCATTTTTTCATTTTCACTTTCGCATCTCTTTTAATTTTGGCTAAATATTCCAATAGTGGATGACCTTTTATCCCAATTCGTCACTAGACTCACTTATCACTTATTTTTACACTGCTTTATTTGAATGTCTATCGTGTTTGAATAGACAAGAGTATCTCCAAGAACTTTCTCATTTTACATGTATTTAGACTTTTGAAGAATTTCAACCCTTTTTTATATAACTTTTATATAATCAATAAACTATCTTTAATTTCTCAAAATAGGAAAAAGGATGGCTTCGCAAAATATGTACCTTTATTCAAATTTTTAGAAATAGTTGTTCATAAGTGTTTTCCTAAGTCTTCACATTTGAAAAGTACTTGGAGTTTGAAAAAATAATAATTTTAAAATTTTTATGTTTTTAGGAATAAAAAAATAAAGGGTGATTTAGTAACTAGTCACTTTTGAAATTGTAATTAGGTAATTAGTCATCTCAAAAATAAAATTAGGTGGGATAGCCACCTTTCAAATAGAATAGTAATGGTCAATGGTCAACTGTTTGACCATTGACCGGTCAACGTTGACCGTTGACCAACTTATTTGGATTTTTTTTTTAGTGGTGACATTTTTTGTGATGCTATTTTTTACCGTTTTGATGCCATTTTTTATTACATTTTATTTTCACTTTGATGCCACTTTTCTAATGAAATGGTTTGATAACACTTTTTTAATGCCACTTTTTTCAAACGTTGATGACATTTTTTGTTTACTCTGATGCCACGTTGACCATTGATGCCATTTTTTTTACTGTTGGCTATTAATGACACTTTTTTTATGTCAATTTTTTGATGATATTTTTTTTACCGTGAAGCCATATTTTTTCAAAGTAGTGTTTTGATGACATTTTTTTCTTTAATGTGATGCAACTTTTTCAAAGTAGTGTTTTGATGCCATTTTTCTAATGTAATTATTTGATGCCACTTTTTTAATCAAATCGTTTGATGCCACTTTTTTTAAATTTAATCAATTGTATATCGATATATTTTCATCGATTCTACTTTTATTTACTAATGACACATTTGTGATTACACTTTATTGATGCAATCACTTGTGGTGACATGTTTATTACATTTTTATTCATTGGTGACATTTGTGATTACACTTCATTGATCTCAATCATTTGTGATGACATTGTTTGTTGATGACATCTTTTTATTGATGATAATTATTGATGACTTTTATTCATTGATGACACAGTTGTAAGTATAATTAATTGATCTCGATCATTTGTGATGATATTTTTATAAAATTGATGATATTAAAGTACGAAATGTGAAATCAAAACAGTGTCACCAAACAAGGCAATACGATTTCTTAAAATCCAAAGCTCAGGAGTTAATGATGACAACAAGTTGTTTCTATTTTATTGGCCACTAAAATTTTCATCGCAAAAAGACGTAGATTTTATCGCAAAATAGTGAAGGATTAATAAATAGCCTATGCGGGATTTGAACCCGTATCTATGTGCTTAAGCACAAAGCTCTACCAATTTGAGCTAATAGGCTTTAATTTAGCAATAATAAAAGAAGTGAATGGGTTTAGTTAGCAAAGACAAGTAATAAGCAAGTTGATTTCAAACTACTAGTGTCCATGAATAAAGCTAGAAGCACAAATGTGACAAGAAGACTCAAGACCAATGACAATATATCTTATTGCAATGATGCAAATTAAAAGGTGTGTCTTGAAAACCTTCAGATATTGGCATGGTATAGTATGGAGTGTACTAGTGCTTTTCACCAAATGGTCAATGCACGTTTTGCCCTTTGCTGTAGCGACTTAGAGTTGAGATTTAAATTGGGTACGGTGGTGCATCTACTTCACACCCTCTCTTACCAACTTCGTACAACAGGGTGGTTTAGGGAACTATGTCTACTTCTAGTTGAAATTACTTGTCATCGGCCAACTAGTTTGGACGACCTTCAAGTGGATTCAAATGCTTGTACTCATACCCGAACCAACACCGACTTTGGCAAGCTTCAACACCTCCGATCCCTGGCTTTCCATTCATCATATAATTTGTGACATGTCATCTTTAACCATTGCATTTTCAAGCAAATCTTTAAATGTCATCAGGAAATTGATATACAAACCTGGATATTAGTTTTAATGATAAACAAGTAAGAACTATTTGTTCATCTTTGAAACAAGAAAATCATTGTACTTGCTTCTATGTACATATGGGTATATATATTCATATATTGGATAGTGAACGTAACACCATGAACCATCGGGTTTCCGAGAATCAGGCCTAGAGCTTGAACTACGAGGCCGTATTGTGTGTGATTGTGAACCAGCTAAAGACGGAAACTCAGCTTGGGAGGAGGCTACAGCTCAAAGAGGCTGATAGTTTGTGTTACCGACAAACCAGCAGAGAACCCATTGCAAAGAGTATACCGAGCCTTGGTCCAATTCTCTCGCTTGTTGACGCTTTGTGTGATTGAGTAGGTCTCAACCTCGTCATTCTCAATCATGCAGATGTTACAGAAATATTAACACAACTAAAAAGTAACTTCACAAATGTAATAACTTGCTTTAGCTTTGTTGGTAAAGATATTTTTAAAAACTGGATAGTTTATTAAAGAAAGCCACTGTTTCCCAATATACAGGAAACCTAATTAAGATAGGCATAACATTTATACAACTACGGCAATCAGATAGGGGGTTACTTGTATGGCAACTTAAAGCATTTATCTTGGGGTATGTTATTCTCTAGATCCTTCATTCTTGCAAACTCTGCAAAGTCCTTTAAACATATCAAGTATAGTGTCATTGCTTTGTAATAGCGAGTCCTCCAAAACAACTTTTCATGGCCAAACCTACAAGAAGAAATGAATTGCATTAATAAACATGTTCCATGTAATCAGCATAATCTGAGTTCTTGATTAGTCTAAAATGTCCTTGTATCAAGCAAACTAGATATTGTTACTTTTGTTTAAAAAATAAAATAAAACTGATCTTATTAAAGAAGTTCATTATTACGATTCCATTATTATGATGCTTACACCAAAAAGAGTGCCCAACCTTAGGAAGTAACCAAATCAAGTAATTACCAAATTCAAGCTTCAGCAGCCAATATTAATGCAGGATTAAAAGGAAAACTTCTTAAGTAAAGCATGAGCTTATATAGCTTATAATTTGAATAATAAAAACCTAAAGTATGCAATACAAGGAACTTCTTGTTGCTTACAGCTCATATGTGTTGGTGCTTCTGTCCATAATCCATGGATAACTTCCCAAAACACGCATCAATAACACAAATACTAAATCATGAAGTTGAAGCATCTGAGCTACTGGTCGAGCTAAAAATCAGGAAGAACACAAAACACGCATCAAGAGCACAAATACTGAACACACAGGAAGAGAAACAGGGGAATAGGCCCCTAGAGTTTACTCTCCAAGACAAGTTGGTAAACGACCCAACTCTTAGGCAAAAACCAAATACAAAACACTAGCAAATTCCTTAATATCATCCAGTTGTCACCCTAACAAACCTCCTTTACAGCAATATAACTAAATTGACTCTACATTATTATATCTCAGCTTTGAACCTTCCAAAATATTCTATTCAGATTTACCCATTTATGTATCAACTACAAATTATCAACATGCATTCAATCTAAAGAGCTTTGTATATCGGAACAAGAATAATAGCATTACTAACCTTGCACTTGAAGCTTGTACGACCATGCCAATGACAAGTTTGACAAACTCCAAACGCCTAATTGGGGAGTTGTACCATGGGAAGCTGAGAGAAGATATTGTGATTTATTATTAGTGTATATAGAATATAAACAAGTGCTAGAGCCTAAAAGTAAAGAAAATAACCCCAAAAGTTATAATCCACTAAAATCAATCTTGTAAATTATAAGCAATTAGCTTGCACGAATTTGCGGCAATAGATATGTTCACTAAAATCAATCTTGTACACACTAACACTATTGTACAACAATGAGGCTTTAGGTTACTTTTGTTTAAGACCTCACATTGAATTTCTATATTTCATCAATTCATGCGATTTCACCCAAATCTCCACCCATTCCATAACACTGTCACCAAAATCATGGTCAAGCAAATACGGGAAGAATCGGAAGCTGCAAATCTAGTTACATAAAGCAGCATCTCATTTAACATAATTGATCATAGGCTTCACATTGAGACTGAAATTGAGAGGTTTGAGAAACGAAAAAGGCTGAAATTGAGAGGCAAAAACAACATCTTACTCCTACCCGGAGAGGATGAATCCGGCGACTGAGAAGCATCACCTTCCCATGGCAGTGCTTGCGGAGGCAGAGGCGCTTGAGGAGTTGAAGCCGGCGACGCAGCACCACCTGCAAAGGCCGATCCCGCCATGGCGCTGGAGGAGGCATGTGCTTTGCATCGGGAACCATTCGAAATTGAGGGACTCGGTTTTGAGTTTTGAAGAATTAGGGTTGAAATCGAGAGGAATCAGTAGTTATCCCAGCCTGCTGCCAAAACGCTTTTGAATTTGGAGAGGGCAAGGGCGAGCAATCCAAACGGAAGCCATCGGAGATTCGGAGGTTGAGAGAGAGATTGAGAATCGCCATGGACAAGGTCTGGTGATGAGAGAAAGGAAGGGAAAGTAAAAGGGGTACAGAAGGCTTAATTAATTTTCAAAGAAGTCCAACACGGCTAATAAAACAATAAAAGTGGCTAATTACCTAATTAAATGTATAAAAAGGTATAAAATACCAAATTTTCTCAAAAATAAAAAAGGTTATTGGAGATGCTGTAACTATTAGTTTTCATGCATTTTTTTAGTTTAGTTCAATTTTTCAAAGTCATGCACTCTATACGATCAGATATTGTACAATTCATTAATGTTAGATACTATATATCAATGCAATTACAAATGATTCACCTTAATTATTACTGAAAATTTAAAATTGAATCTCTTAATTAACTAGTATAGGCATAGTATCACAACCACCCCGTTGATCAAAAGCGTGATAGGTGTAAGTCCACATGTTCTAGTTGTCAGCAAGATCGAGTAACATTCCAAAAGAAGTGTTTGTCAAGGTTCGTTCATGCAGCCCTTGACATTATTGATGAAAATTATATATTGCAAACTTTAATTATTGAAATAATTAAAAACACTTTATTGTGTTGTTTCATTTGTCTACATGCCTTTGATATGCAAGTGGCCCCTTCCTCTTGGATCCCTTCCTCTCATCCTTATCATTGCTGACAATCTACTAACTATTAGTAGTCTATTATTGCTTCTTTTTTCAAAACTATATAGGTTATTTAGTTATAAAATAACACCATATAGTCAAAGTGAGTTACAAATAATATATACAGCTTGCATTGTTATTAGTAGTACCTAGATCAATTAATGTCATATATATAACTAACAAAGATTTATTTATTTAGTGAGGGTAATTATCATGTTAGAGCAACCCCAATAGATTTTCTATCTTGTGTTTTTTGATAATATTGAGATTATTTTTTGTCCAACAGCTTCCCCTTTACATTCTCCAAAATAGAGAATGAGAAGAAAAAATAGAGATCATTCCCTAAATTTGGAGAAAACTTTATATATTTTTGAGGTAAACTCTATAATCGAAAAGTTGTTGGAATTTAGCAAAATAAAAATATAAATATGTGATTTATAATTTTCTATTTTAGAGAATGAAAAAGAAAAGTTGTTGGACATGCTCGATCTTCTAGTGCGGATAATTTGGAGCGCGCAGGCGCAGCCTTAACATTCGAAGGTGCAACTTCGTTTTTTGCTCGATCAAAAATAACATTGATCGTTATTATTTCTCTCATTAGTCATTACCAATTACATTAAATTTGACTTACACTTTCATTAAGTTAATGATGTAAGTTTTTTTTTTTTGAAAACAGTTAATGATACAGAGTATATGTTTGTGTTCTTTGTCAACACAATCTATATAAAATAAGGGCCATGTTTGGACATTTTGATTTATTCTACCAAATCGATCAGGGTTAGTAATCTTCGTTGATTAGCATGCACACACACACAAAGAAAATCATATTCTCATTCGGGAAATTAATTACTATTTTATATTTGAATTGTTTGTTTTATTTGTGTGCACTGTGCAAGAGGATCTCATCAAATCTATAGTTACTATTCAACTCTAATAAGACTAATTAAACCCATCAATTGACACGTATGAAAAATAAATAAATTGCATCAGTATCGATCTGCATACAGTCATCAATCGCTAATTTTGAATATAGTTAATTTGTTTCGCTACAAAATTATTGATTGTCTACGTACTCTAGCTAGTTGGATCCAAAAAATAATAATCTACAAATTGGAATTTGACAGAAGAAGAAAAATATATTTCCGAATACATTTCATCGATCATGTGGGTTGGTTCTACTATCAATCTTAATTATAAGAGAAAATTACAGCTGTTAGATTTATCAGTCTCTCAAAGGATCAGGTTTGACTCGGCTCACACGATATCTAATCATAAAAAGAAGATCTAATGATGGAGTCGGACTTTGCTATACCACCATTCAAGAGAGCATTCTTTCGAACGAGGATATACAACTTGAGATCATTCAATAGGGGGTGAGGAAGCGAGTTAGCCAGCGTCAAATGGGCAATCTCATTCGCCACTGAGCCGATCTCGCGGAAAGTATGCAAGATGGAAATCGAGTAGAACTGTTGCAATGAGAACATAGTGTTCGAGATAATAATCTCAATCTCCCATGAGTAACTCCAACATCCCTTTACTGCATTGACAATCAACAAATTGTCACTCTCCATTAGGATATTGTAGACTCCAAACTCCCTTACTCTTGAGACATCGAGTTGAAGGCCCATTGCTTCCGCAACCAGAGCAACACTATGCCCACAAGGGATTTCACCACAAGCGATCACCTCATTAAGATGATCACAGTAGAGTAACTATCCAAACTTTTGGTTCCATCAAAATTGATTTTAAATGTATTGTGTGGCAATTTCTGTTATCTTAAATTCCTTCGTTTCCTTTGATCCGGTGTTTTTGTTTATTGTTTCCTGTTTTCTTTGTCAGGTATTTGTGTGATCTTTTAGATTTTTAGTTTTTGTTTTATGAGATATTCCACATATTGTATTGTTATTTATGTATTTTTCGATTGAAGTAGATGCTCCACCAAATTGTAATATATCTCATAATGGGTGATATCTTTTACCATTTGAAAGGTTGTAACGTTGAACGATTGCAAAGTTGGCGATATTTAAAATACAATAAATTATAATAATTTAGGAATGGGGATTTTCTGAGTAAATTGCGGACATGGTGATATGGGAGAAGACTAGAACCAGTGAGAATGTGTGGTCATATTCCTCTACTCCTCTCACATGGTGGGCCCTCACCCCACCCCCAATACAATACTTAGCCTATTCTTCCCCAACACTCCCCCATTGCTTTGAACACACCGCATCTCCACCTCTTTATCCTTCCCTCATTTTCACCTATTTATTTTCACATTTTTCTTCCTAAATATATTTATATTTATATTTATATTTATATTTTCATTATTATTATTTTTATATATTAAAAAAAAAACTCTCAACAAACACTTTGTCAGATACCATAAATTGAAATGTGACCCCCATTTGGACAGACAACCCACCCAACCTTAATCTTATGGTGACAATTTGAGTCCCACTCTATTTGTAAATAATTCAACATGGGAAAAAAATTTATTATAAAATAATGAACAAACAATTAATTTCGTAGAAATAAATAACAAATGATATAACTAACATCTTGAAATCAATATGGATCCAACTAGAATTACATTTAATTCCTAATGTCAACCTATATACCGACACAGAATTATAAATTCTCATTAGTAAAGATGTTTTAGAGTGGATTACAGTTTTTAGTTTTTCTTTATTTGAAAAAAATGATCCAAATAAGAAAATGGATGGTGAGTAGTGACCTTTGAGAGATCTTGGATTACAAAGAAAACAATTGAATCTTTGAGTATTCGAAAAGTGACAACTTTGAATTGAAGCTCCACATTATAATATATACACGTGAATGAATCAAAGCAAGACATGGATCGATCGAGCTAGAACATTAAAATTTTATCACCGTACAAGCGAATGAACAATTAAACGAACCCACAATTTAAAAAAAGGAAAACAAAATCTCGAATTTCTTTTTAAAAAATGAGGGCGGATTAAACACATTTTTTGATGTAATTTGAGCGGAGTTTGAAGTGTGCAACGAACCCAACTAATTGGACTATAGTGAACAAGTAGAGGCTCCAAAGCTTAGTTTTTGCTTGAAAAGATCGTATTCCCAAAAGTAGTTTTGTTGCAAAATGTTGCCCAAGATAGATAAATACGGGATCCCAGGGCCTTCCAGGATCCCGATGCACTTGACGTTTGGCTCGTCGTCGATGATATAGCTTTTGACATGGGGCCTGAACCTGGCCCCATCCATGAAGTGGATTTCGAGCCTCGGTACCATTGAGGGCTTGAAGCCCGTCGAGTTGAAGCAGTAGCCGAAGGGCTGAAGGTCGCCGGGCTTCCCGAGGATCGGGAATCGCGGGGAAAGTGCCTTGGTTAGCGCGTCCATCACGGCTCCGTACGCCGGTGTGGCTAGAACCGTGAGGCTCGTTCCTGCAAGAAATGAGCAAAAGAGGTTTATTTCTTTTTGAAGAATTAATGTTGTCATGTCAATATAAATGCTTTTTTTAGGGTATTTGTCAATAATGTAATAATTATTCCACTTGCATTTGCATATAGGTGGTTAAAAATATCTAAGTGTGATGACTTGACCACACATTAAACAATGTCAAATGCATTGTTATGAATCTTTATGTTCACCGTGATGAGACTTGTGGGTCGATATGTTTGTAAAAAGGAAAAATTACTCCCTTTAAAGATAAATTGTAAAATAGATGATTGTTTAGAGAATAAATTTTAATTAACAATAATACTTTTTGTAAAATAGATGATTGTTTAGAGAATAAAATAGATGATAAAAATTACATAAAATATTAACTTTTTTTACATTTGTTTTTATAAATTTATATTACCTCCGTTTGTAAATATAAGTTCGTTGACTTTTTAACACGTTTTTTAATGAATTAAAAACTATATAAAGTAATATATTTTTTTATTTTTTTTTACATAATTATATATTTATTATGTAAAAAAAATTAATAAAAAAATACTATTTATACAGTTTTTAACTCCTTAAAAACGTGTAAAACAGTCAAATTTACTTATATGTATTATGAAAATCTTTTAGCTCCTTAAAATAATACTATTTATACAGTTTTTAACTCCTTAAAAAAATTAATAAAAAAATACTATTTATATAGTTTTTAATAGAGAGGGTTGGTTTATGCATTATGAAAATCTTTTAGTTAGTTAAAATTTGGAGTGGATATAAAAAAATAGAAACGTTATTAAAAAATGACATTGTTTTTAAATAAATGAAATATTTTATTAAAACTCGTATCATTTGCCAAAAAAAAAACCATTACTATATACAATTTTTAAATCATACTCGGATTTGGAGCCGGATATTCTTTCAACTCCGGATACCCTCAAATGAAAAGGCAACGGAAAGTGAATGTTCCTAATTAACCGTTTCTTTTTGGTCATCAAAAGTTTAGGGAGTGTGTCTATTTCAATTCCTTTACCTTGATTCCTTTTACTTACCAAACAACCAATTTAATAGCTAGGCATGGCGAAAAACACGTACGTACCCGAATCAAGAATGGCTCCACCCGGACCACTTAGATCCCAAACCATGGGCGGAATATCAAGCATCGATCCGCCGATGGAGATGCCCTTAATGTTGACGGAGTAGAACCCTTCGAAGGCATGTAGGAAGAGCTTTGTATGTCGAATGTGCCCTACAATCGTTCCTCTCGCAATGTGCTCTCCAAAGACCAAATAATTCGTGGCATTCGCGAAGCTCAGGTGATCCACCAAGCAATACGAGAACTTGCCTCCCCCGTACTTCCTAGCCGCCCTATAAGCGAACGACTGCTTGCTATACGACAACCCAAGCACCCCATCCGACCCGCTCATCAGCGTGCTTCCTTGGGTGGACCGAGTGCACCCGATTATGTTGGGGAGCTTCACCTTATTGTTGGAAGTAAGGGGCAGGGTCGCTATCTCGGTTCCGAATATGCCAAATGCCGCTAGCGAGTTGCTTTGGTAGCTGTCGTAGACAAATATCGACACAAAATTTAAGCGGTATGCAACTAGAACTTAGAAAATTCTTAGTTTATAGGTTAAATAGTAATAATAATAATAATAAATTATTATAAAAAATGAAATAAAATAAAAGGGGGAAATGGGCATGTGAAAGGCTCAACTACTTAACATAAAAGACATTAAGTAGGACGCAGCCAATGTAGAGGAGGGGAGTGTAGGTGAAGAGTTGTTAAAGGCTCTTATCCACTTCCACAGCTGGTCATTCATTCATCGAGCGTCTGCCTTTCATAAAGGCCAAGTGTCCCATACTTGTACTAGCCCTATTAATTTGCAATATATATATACTTACTCATCAAAATATTTATTGTATTTTGGCATGTTTCGCAAAAAGTTAATTTTTTTTAAATTTTATATTAATTATTAATAATATATGAAATTATAGTTAATTTTTTAAAAAAATTGATATAAACGTATTGAAAATAAAATGATAAATATTTTGAGACAAAAAGAATATATCGTTTGATAAATATTTATTTGCAATGGTAAACAATTAGATCGGAATTATTTGGAGAATCGACAATTCAATTTTTTATAATTTATACAATAATTTTGTCGCCGCCTTATTTTTCTATTTTCTTTATGAAAAAGAAGTTGATCGAATCAAGAAACAAGTCTGATATTTATTTCAAGATTTATGAATCAAATTTAGGTACTAGTTCTAATAAAATAAGATCACATTTTATTTGATATTCTTGATGGGAAAATGCTAGGGAACGTTTGATTGTAATGTTTTTGTGTTTGAAAAAAGTTAAAAAATTAGATTCGTGTACTAACAATGCATGTGAAGCTTTAATATTTCGATTTTTCTATCCTATGCCCCAAGGGCATAGGATAAGATGTCCATTTTAGAAAAAAATACATCCTTAATTAAATTCCATTAACCAAATTTTAAATTAGATTCTTAGGGTCGCTTATTTTTGGTAGGGTATCTTTCCCCATTTAGGATCTTATGGGCATAGGATAGAAAAACCGTTAATATTTTACCAAAATAGTAATCATGATCATTTGATTTAATTCGGACGGAAAATACTTTATTAGGAAAATTTTATCATTCAATGTAATAATTGCAGAGTGTTTATACATTTCCTGTTTTAGTAGAATCAACCATAGCTGTCAAATAGTAGTATGCAACTCATCTAACACCAAACCTTCCAATGACAATGTACCTCCTCATTTTTATTTTTTTTACAATTCAATTAACGACAAAATTCTCTCCCGTGGGACCCCCCTAATTATTTACTTAAATAAACCTAATCTGGTTACAGTGCAAATCAACGTTTATTTTATAATAGACCTGCAAAATTTGGAACATTAAGCACCACATGTCAATTACACGAGTAAGGATTCCTTAGAGTCGAACTCCTTCATAGGATTACCTATAGAAATCTATTAACCTTAAAAATAAATTAAAAAATAGTTAAACTAATTTAAATTTAAATAACTTATTTAAAATTGAGTAGTTATTTTATCAATTATGTGGAATCTTGAAGTGCAATTATACAATTGTCTTAATAAATCTTGCCTCCTATAACTAATAAGATTACTAAATTTAAAAACGGTCTTTTTATTTTATACCCTATAAATCTTGTTTTCTATGTTTTAATAACCAATTTAGGAAAGATTCTCGGTAAAAAAAAACAAGTAAACCATAATAATGTAATTTAAAATTTGACTAAAATATTTTAATTAAAAAGATGTTTTTTATAAAATGAAAATCTTAAAAATATAGGATAGAAAAATCGATTAAAAAAATATAGTATATTTTTTCAATTTGAATCAATAGGAATGAAATTATAGAAATGGATCTTTCAATTATATGGAAGTGATGTAATTTGATTTATTAATAAAAATGGATGATTGAGACCAAAAATAAAATAAAATAAAATAAAATGGATGATTAGGTGCAAGTTATTAAAAAAAAGGGAATTAAGAAGAGAAAAAACCTGTAATTATACAAGCAGGGGGCGGAGGGGAAGGGACACGTGGTGAGAGAGAAGAGGTCGGCGAGGCCCTGAGAGCACTCCGTGGATCCACACGGCACCGTTTTGAAGGAAGCCGAACGATCCGCCTGAAATACGGGCGCTCGCCGTTTCATACGGCCCCTTCCTCTACTCCTGTACTCGCATTTCACCCAAGTGAGATCGCTCCCGGTGTCCGCGAACAGCTTGAACCTCCTCGGCGGCGTCCCGAGCTCCAGCTCCGCCAAGTACTCCCCGACGCCGAAGTCAGCCGCCGAGTAGAGCGGCAGCCGAATCGACGAGTTCCGCGCCGTCTCGCAGAGGCTCGCCTCGATTTGCCGTAGCTGCAGCGATCCGCGCCGCTCCGGAGGCCGGATCCTGCGCCGCCGAGGTCGGTGGGAGATGAATCGGTGGCGGGCGAGGTCTCGGCTTGCGAATTGCCGGTGGCGGGAAGCAAGGGATCGGGCCGCCGATAGTCGGGGGCCGGCATTGGCATTGGCATTTGCATTTGAGAGGAGGAGGGAGAAGATGGTGAGGAGGAGGGAAATTATCCTCTGCGGCGCCATTGGCTGTAGTGTAGGGGGGTGGAGATAGAGAGAGAGGGATGGTGTGAGGTGGAAATAGGCCACCGGGTTTTATTAGGGGATGCTGCAAACTGGATTTCTATTTAACTAGAGTCTTATTTGTAGGGCTATGATATACATATATAACCATTATAATAATAATAATAATATTATTATTATTATTATTATTATTATTATTATTATTATTATTAATGGCTATATGATAAGAAGTTAAAAAAGGTAAACAATTTTTTGTATTAAAGTATAATGGATCGTTCACGAATTTGGTGGGTTATGTATTAAATTTATGCTTTTAACCTATTCATTTATCCATTTTTAGCAACATATCAAACCTCTAAGACATTACTATGTGATATGATTGGTTAATACATTTTTCATTAAATAAAAAATATTTTAAATCTCTATTAATAATTAATTAAAATAGATGTTATGGCATAGGATAAAATATTATTATTATTATTATTATAGATAGTTTTCTGATGGAACTAATTTCTTGTGGTATGGCTTAAAAAATAATAATACAAAGATCCTGGTTGATTTATAGATCGATTAGAGAAATCTCATTCATGATTTTCTTTATGGTTCAAAATTTTTAATTTGAAAATTCAAATTCTATCGTTTATGTTCTTTTATTGGAGGAATTTTTTTGCGTTGAATGTTCAATATTTCGGGCTCAATTTTTTTTACTAAAGATTCAATTTTTCTGGGTTAATGCGAAGTTTTTTACGCTAGATTTTTTTTTCCTTGGAATCTTTAATGTATTTTTTTTTCAACTTTCAACATAATTTTTTTTAGCCTTTCACAGGGATGCTTAATTACATAATACTCCGATTTTTAATATAAGACATTTGACTTTTGTGCACGTAGTTTAAGAAGCTAAAAACTATATAAAATATTAAATTTTTTAATTAATTTTTTTTACATTGTAATACTTACTATTAATAAGTATTATAATGTAAAAAAATTTAATAAAAAAAATTAATATTGTATGTAGTTTTTATCTCCTTAAACCACGTGCATAAAAGTCAAATGTCTTATATTAAAAATTGGAGGGAGTATATATATGAGTTGGTAAGTTCGATGAAGGTATTCACGTTACTCATTCCATTTAGTAAAACATATTATTTATTATTAACACACATTTTTTTTAATGATAAAAAATTATATAAATTATTAATTTTTTAATTAATTTTTTAAATTATTTGTAGTAAGTATTAAATTATTAAAAAAATTTAGTTTTTATTCTTATAAAGAAACGATATATTTTGCCGAATAGAGAGAGTATTATTTTCCTTTTGCAGTTAAAAAAACTGAAAAAGGTTTTCACACTTTCTATCACATAGTGATTTTCACCGGAATATAACTCCATATTTTTTTAGAGATGAATTTTTTCTCTTAAAAATGTAAAAATATCTTAAATTATATACTGATTTATATTAGATTAAACAACTTAGAGCTCGTTTGGTTGGAAACTTAAAAACCCAGGAAGTAGAACTTCCCATGAAGTAGGAGAAATTCATGTGTTTGGTTGGTATTTATGAAATTAAAAAACGCAGGAATTCAACTTCCCGGGAAGTTGAATTCCCCCAAAATGGAGGAAGTTCACTTACATAGTCCCCCATAGGTAAGTTTAACTTCCTACATTTTGTATTTGAAAATTTCCAATTCCCCCTTTTAATCCTCTAAAATAAAAAAATCAACCAAACACATTTTCGCAATTCTCATCAATTGGACTTTCCGGGAATTTCAATTCCCACATTGAACCAAACGAACCCTTAATAATTCAACAAGATTTTCTTAAATATGCTTATTTAAAAATCCTCTTAAGGTTATGATAAAACGGTTTGAAATTAAAAACCTTGAACATATGCTTTAATTTAAAAGCATAGATTAAAAAAATTACATACATATATATACTTCGTATAATACGTTGCATTGAGAAATTAAATGAGGGAAATTTCAATTCAAGTAGATTTAGTAAGGTTGGTGTTGGTATTTGTTAGTCGTTTAAACAGGTTGGGCGCTGGGAAACCTTACAAAAAGATGTGATTTGTGTATTTATTTCTCATTGAGTCATTAAATTCATATAAGAGAGCCCCCACACATTATTCAATCTTATCACTTGCAGAAATGTCAAGATATGACCTTCCTTAAAAATGGTTCGTATTTATTTTTATATTTTTTATTTTCAAAAATACCTAATAGACAAAATTAATGAAACATCATAGTTGTGGATCGATTTTAACAAAAATAATTACTAAAACAATTTGAGTATCTATACTCTAAAGACATATAGTCCATTACACCCAAAAAAAAGACATAGTCCAAATTCAAAGATGTAAATTATTTTTCAAATTCTTTATCAGACTATATATTTTTTAAAATTGGAATTCTCTACGTATACCTACACATAGGTATACACATATATTGACGAAATTTTCGTTCATTTTTAAAACATTTTTTCACAAATATAAATTATTTTTCAAAGTCTATATTTTTTTACAGCTCTTCAAATTCTATTATCGGAATTCGGTTTTTTCAATTAAGAATTAAGAAGCTTGATTGAGAAGACTTCTCCAAATTAAATTATTTTAGTTTTTTTTCGAAATTTTTTTTTGTAGGGAATCTTTTCCAACAAACGTTCTTATCCAATGCTATAGAAAATGCTATAGAAAGACCATTTTTTCAAATTGGAATTCTCAACCTACACATTGATGAGAAAAATAATATTTTCAATAGTTATTTATTTATTCTGGTCACTACGAAAATTTCAAAATAAATTTTGCAAAATTTAAGAGGACAAAGTACATTTTTCAAGCAAGGGGATATATTAAATGAGATGTGTTCCATTTCTTGTGAAAAAAAAAGTAAAGATTTGTAATCTTGTGATTTATATTTCAATATATATATTCGTTTGGAAATGAATTTGAAAATTAAGTAGTTTTTTTTTAAAATTTCTATCATAGAGCATAAAATAAGAATCTATTTTCAATAATACTAATTAATAAATTAAAATAAATTTTATTTAATTAATTAAAATGTATTGAACAATAAGATTTTACAATAGTGAAAAAAACACCATTCAATATTTCAAATTAAGTAGCTTAGAATAATCGTTACGTAGCTTCAGGGTAATTTGTGTTAATTTGCTCCCATAAATCACGTCCACGGTCTGGCGAGTGGTGAATGTGTTTGTTTTCTACGTGAATAATTGCCCATCAACATATATACCTTAAGATAATGTATCTTAAGATAATGTAAAAGACTTATAATATCATAAGATAATGTAAAAGACTTCTAAAAAAGAACGGACGAAGTAGTATAATTAAAAGGTGAATAAACTCATTAAAACACCTTAAGATAATTAATGTAAAATATCTTGATATATTATAAACGGATCACAGCAACTGTATCATAATATTTTCTAGAGTTAATTAAGCAACCTAATTTAAACTCAACATTTTATTAAAAGTTGAAATTTTAAACAGTGTTAGCTATGCTCTCGTCGATCTATTGTACTTGTGCTTGTAACATTATAAAGTAAGAATAAATTAGTCTACAGTATTGAGCAATAATTCAATATAAGTACTTGTGCTTGTAGCATTATAAATTAATAATTCAATTATCGTAATCTTAATGTAATAGATGTAAGTTTAATAAAAATAGTCAAGCGATATATATACATGAAAATGCATGTAGAGGCGCCGCAAAATCTTAAATAATACCCCATTCATTCGAAAATATAAGTCCATTGATTTTTAACACGTTTTTTAAAAAGTTAAAAACTATATAAAATAATATTTTTTTTATTCAAAATTTTTACATAACTATATTATTAGTATTAGTAATATATAAGACTATTTAAAAAAATTAATAAATAATAGTATTATTTTATACTATAATTTTTAACTCCTTAAAAACGTGTTAAAAAGTCAATGGACTTATATTTTCCAATGGAGAGAATACGGAATACTCCCTCCGATCCAAAAAGGATGTCGTTTGACTTTTTAACACGTATTTTAAGGAGCTAAAAACTATATAATATATCAACGTTTTTTAAATTATTTTTTGACAACTTAATATTTGTTGGTAATAAGTATTAGATTATAAAAAAATAAAAATAAAAAAGTTAATATATTATATAGTTTTTAGCTCCTTAAAATACGTGATAAAAAGTCAAACGACATTCTTTTTGGATCGGAGGTAGTAATAATATTTATAAATTTTCCCGTTTAATAGATTTGGATGCCACTCTCCATATTGATTTAATCCTACGTTTTGTTTTCCATAATTATTTATTATATCTTTTTGTGATTTAAGTATGTATTAGCGAGGTCTAAGGCATTGTACTCGGGTCAACATATAGCTGTTCTGCTGTTGTCTGTATTATACACAATTTTATCGGCTGCGGCGCGTTTCATTTTGTTTTCTAGCAATCAAGCAAATGTCAAAATTCACTCAATTTTTATGATCATCAAAAAATGAAAATAGTTTCTAGCAATCAAGCATATGTGTTTTATGTTTGCTAATAAAATCCTCTTCGGGGTTTAGAGTTCTTGCTTTCATTTTTTCCACCCAAAAATAATCTAATAATAATGTCAACATCACTGTTTTCTCTGATTACTTGGTATTAATTTTCTGTTTCCAATTATGTCCCATTTCTCTGTCTCCTCTAATAAAAAAAAATTATTTTTATTCTTTTAATCTCTTTTTTATTTTAATATATTTTTTTTTCTTTTTAATGGAAGTTTGAATGGAGAAAGAGTTAGGGGATAGAAGAAGGGGACAAACTAGAGGAGATGAGATTTAGAGTACGGGATCCCTTGTGCTCAAACCCCTATCCCAAATTCACATTCTCTGTTTCCTCCTTATTCTCCTCCCTATCCCTCCCCAGTCCTCACAAATACATACTCCCTCCTTTTTCTAGTTTCTTTTCTTAGTTTTAATTTTTTTAAATTTTTTTTTAAAAAAAAGAATGGTGAAGAGTAGACCTGTCAAAGCATGAGCTGACCCGAAAAACCCGACCCGTACACCCGGTAATTTTACGGGTTTGGACCCGGTGTTTTAGACCCAGGACCCGAAGTCGACCCGAACCCGAATTAACCGGGACTTTTAGGGTCAAGACCCGGTGACCCGTTGGGTCCAAATCGACCCGGTGAGTCAGCACCATGTAGACGCTACACAGGCACTAAATTGAACCCACATAGATTTGTCATGCAATTGTATTCGTTAAGGTCACTCATAAACTAAATAATTTATATATTTTACAATTATAGTATGTCTAGAACACTTATTTGTATAAATATGATTTTTATGCTTAAAATATTAATATAATAATATTATTATAATAATATTTATAAATTTAATTATAATATTATTATTTAGTTTAATTTGACATATTTATATTACAATTTAATTTTGATATTATTTTAATATTTTTAAAAATTCTTCAAAAAATTTGAGTTTTTTTGACCCGGTGGGTCGACCCGAACCCGGGACAAACCCGGTTTGGCTCGACCCGGAACGACCGGTAACCCGAATTACCCAAAACCCGATTTACCCGGGACCCGAATGACTCGAACCCGAACCGAATGACCCGATTGACAGGTCTAGTGAGGAGGGATAGATAGACAGGGGATAGGGGTGTTTAGAGCATGTGCAACCATGGGGTTACCTCTTCCCCTTTTCAATTTTCATCCTCTTATCATAATTTGCCACCTCATATATTTTTTTCTTTAAATTATTTTCTACTTTTTCTACCTCTTCTTTAGAGGTTACCCTTGCAACCATGTGATTACCTTGTTCCCCACTTTTTCTACCTCATTTATTTTTATTATAAATAAAATTAATAAGTGCTTGATATTAATATTTTTTTATTTTATATAGATGAAAAATAACAAAAATAATAACATTACATTATAGGTAAATAACAACTTAATTTCATAACAACTTAAATCGAATCAAAACCATGGAAGAGTAAAAATAAAAAGGGAAGAGGTGCTTGATATTAATATTTTTCATCTCATTAGTTTTATTTATAAATAAAATTAAAAAGTGCTTGATATTAATATTTTTTTATTACATTAGATGAAAAATAAAAAAAATAACATTATATTATAAGCAAATAACAAAAATAATTACATTAGTGTATGAGAATGGAATATGAAAAAAGAAGTGCAAACAATATAATAGGTCAATATGAGTATATACAGGAAAAATTATACTCAAATTATGAAGAAAAATAAAATAAAATTAATGGTATAATTATTATTTGAAAATAATAATAATAAATATATATTATAAATACATTTGAATAATTAATACATCAAATAAATATAGAAATAAAAGGGTGGGGGCCACTTGTGGTGGAAGAGGTTACCTTAGTAGAAAGAGATAACCCCTTCCAACCTCTTACCTTAAGGTTTTGCTTGCAACCATAAACTTATCTTATAAAACCTTAAGGTAAGTAAAAACTTGCACATGGTCTTAGCACAGAAGATCTCATCTGACTTTATATATGACCACTTTATAAGTTAATGATGTATTTTCTAAACAAGAACTTCAGTAAAGTTGTAATTTTCAGTTATCAACTTCTCTTTTATAATATTTCCATTATTTTTATTTTTCTGATGGATGTGGAATAATTGTTTTTCTACATTGTGTATACAATTTTTTGTCCATTTGACTATAATAACCTCAGCCATAACTTTGGATTCCTTCGTATTTAGAAATGTTCAGTAAATACAAATTTCTGGCTAAGAGAATAATTGAGGCATCTTTATTTTTTTATTTTTTAAAAAAAAAACAAGGTGACTGCAGTGGGCATCAAAATCTGAAGCATCTTTACAAGTTAAATGTTCCCTACCATCTTTCTTTTTAAACTATACCTTAATGGATCCTAAATCATTTCTCGTTCTTTTTAATCTATGCGTTTTAGGACTCGAAATTGGAAAACTGTTTTAGACATTAAAGAGGGCTCCTATAATCAGATTTTGAAAAATAGACCCACCCAAACTGATCATGTATTTGTACTTTGCAAGTCACCTACAACTATATTTTATTGTTAAATCTTTCATTACATTAGTGGAATAACTTAGAAGGTTCAGAATTTCTCAAAAGTCCTCATTTTATACTTCAATGGCTCTCATATGGAAAGGCAAAATAAACTGAAACCAAAAAAAAAATTCTGCTATACCTTCCTTGCTGCAAAACATAACCAGCAACTTTACTGCAAGCTAGGGTTTAAAAGAGGCTTTTACATGAAGGAAGAGGAAGCCATAACTAGTAACTTCTCCCATGACCAAATTGATCAAGACTGTGCAGCAAGACGACGTTGAAGCAGTGCCTCACCTCAACCTTGACCCCCAGATGCTGGTCTACGGCCACTGACACGGCCCCCACGCCCCCGACCACGTGCCGCTACTCTTCCTCGGCCTCTCGTCGCTGGAGCATGCAAGTTAGCGAGTCTCTGTGCAGCCCTCTCCTTTGCCCGAGCATGCAAGTTAATCGTGGTTGAGCTCGAGCTTGTTGCAGCAGGTGACGCCATGGATGAACTACCTTTAGAAATGGTGGTGTCGACGTTGCTAACTTCAGTGACAGTAGCGGTTTCGGTGCTCTGGTCAGCTTCCCCAGTGATTGGGTCGTTATCGTCATTTGATTTATCTGAGGCTTCAGCAGCATCAGCATCCTCTGTCACTTCACCTTCCTCGATCATCTCGGTATTCAAATCGTCAGGAGTCATCATCTCGTTAACATCTTCCGGAATAGCACCTGAATTTTCCTCATCAGTCATAAGAGATACATCCTCGGCCAACACATCGGTCTCAGGTTGAAGTTCTTCTGCATCATTTTTTGTCTCCGCCTCAAATGTGTCGCCACAACCATCAGGCCCGGGCAAAAATTCAGAAACTTCTCCTTCTTCAATATCCCCAGCCGGCTGGGAATGTTCATGTGGAAGCTGAAATTTGGATAATTCCTCAACCGCAGAACCCTCAACAACCTTACCTACATTTTCAGTCATAGTGGTATCATCATACTGCAGGCTCGTTTCGTCTGACAGATGTGATTCTTTGGGCTCCTCTGGCTGTCCATGAGAAGATACAATATCATCCTTTCTGGAATCAGTTGTTTCCTCAGCTGTGCCTTCTGGGAAGTCAGTTGAGATATCATGCAAGACTTCCAAGGCAGCTGCTGGAGGTTCTACAATCTCTAGACCAGAGTGTGCTTGGGCGTCTTCTTGAGGGGGTTCCGTGGGTTTGGATCTCTTTAGGCCATGTGTGACATCCAAACCAGGTGGAGGTTGTTGAAGTGATTCATCATGCAGCTCAGATGCAGATGAAGCAGCAGTACGTTTACGAGCATGAGGCTCTGCAGCAACCGAATGGCTAACCTGAGTTTCAGTATCACTAGATGGCGCCGGTTTCCTGGCAGTGCTTGGTCCTTCCATCTCTGTCATTTCAGAATCACCTTGAGGTTCTTCTGATTTCGCAAGTCGTGGACGAACTAATCTTCTAACGATTTTTCGCGTCTCAACAGTTGTTTTGGGAGCAATGCTTTTCTTCTCTTTCTCATCCACTATTCTCGATAGTGGGCGTGCAGGAGAGGCCATCGAGGATGATGCCACGGCTGGGGCTGAAGCCACTGGAGCTGGACAAGCAGTAAGTTGACAGAATAAAATTCTTATTGAAGTAACCAGAAACATAATCCAAACAGCATACTAGAATGGTGATATCCTCATGTTCACAGAATAAGGGGTTTCAAATAGCATAAACAGAAACCTACCTGTTTGCGTCAAAGCAGAAGAATCTGCAGCAGAAGTACTGGAAGTAGTCTGGGCTCCAAGTTCAAGTAAGACTGTATTAGCTGCCCTTTCGAAGTTTTCAACAGCAGAGGCATAGGATGAAGCCTGATCATCCAGTATACTGCCCGACAGAAGCTGAATCACAGAAGTACCCTGGTAGGAATATTGAGAAAGTACACATCAATAACAAAGTGATTGACCAACAAATATACCCTCAAGAGCAGTAAAGAAACTCTGATGATGTTCAATTCAGCAGGTGATTTATCGGATAATATGAAGAAACACCATCAAAGGAATGGATAACATTAATGCATCACTTGCAATACCAGCACAGTGATGGGATTTGGACAGAAGTATGCATATTTACAGAATTGGATGACACTAAACACAAGAGTGAAAGAAACAGCAATATATGACAAACTGCATGGACGAAACAATAGCATTTGGCTCCATAATACTTGTAAGAACAGATGAAAACCTAAAAAAAAAATTGAAGTAAATACCTCTGGCAGGCTTTCCCTTGCATGCTTAAGCTTCTCAAGCTCATCGGAGAGTCTTTTCACAGCCTCCTTATGTTTTTCTTGATCATCTGTAAACTTTTTCCTCTCCTACACAAAGGAGTCAACAAATGATCAACCTCATGAGAGATAAATATCATTAAGAGAACAAAGCATCACCTTGGAGTAACTTAACGCTCTGGTTCAGCAGTGGTTCTACGTTTTCATTTTACAATGAGAATGAAGACAAGCTCAAAACAATGACTATCTAAGAAAATGAAGTATTAATTGTTTCCATGAACATGAAAGGACTAGATAGGTAGCAGCTTCCATGAGTTGAGACAACAAATGCGAAGCTATACTGTAAATGAAGCATTCATTGTCTGCAGGAAGATGGAAGGAAAAGCAGCATACAATCTTTAAAATTAGTGTTGCATATAAAGGCAAATACTCAATCTCCCAGGTGGGGTCAAACATGAACAAATACTCCCTACAAGCTAGAGCTGGAAGACACCAGAGTACATTTACTCTGTTGTATGATATTTTCACTTATAATAGTAAAAAGTCCAGCAACCCCTCATATCTATGCTTCACCACAAAACAGCTTTCTTAGCTATAGCACTAAATCATGTGACCATCATTTTATTTTCGGTCTTTCTAACCTATACCCTTGGGGCATATGTTAAGAAACCACATTGGGAAAGATTCCCTAATCTCAATGCATTGATGGTTAACCCTAAGAAATCTATTTAAAAATGGCTTAACGTAATTAATATTTTAACAATATTTCCCAATATGGATGCTTTATGCTTAACCGTTTTATTGTTGACAATAATGAACAATTGCATTTTATTTTTTAATATCGCCTCTATGCATTCAGCTCCAATTAAAAACATGGCTAAATAAGTTGGCCGAGAAATGAACTGAATGAGAGGTGTTTGCACATGAATCTACAACAGTGAGGATATTGTTATCTTGGGCAGGACACTTTTCCACCAGCTGCAACAAATTACAAAGATCTTACCTTGCTTGAGGATCCTAACACTGCTTTCAACATAAACTTGCCTATTTTGGAGTGGAAATATTACAATCTAATACCGAACAAAGCAAAAATGCACAAATTTGTTCAATGCACACGACATTAAAGTCTGAAGAAAGTGAACTAACATAATGAGGTATAGCGTAACTCTACTAGGATCACTTGATTAACAATTCAAAACAATTTTTTTCATATTAAGAAAACAATTCATAGATGCAAACCTGATCCACGCTCGTTACTTTAGCAGTGATTGCTTTCTCAGTCAACATCCGCCTCTCTCTTTCCTTCCTCTTCTCTTCTCTTTCCCTCTCAATAGTTCTCTCTAATGTCTGTAATTTATAGCATTTGCATGGGAGGAACTTCATTAAAAAAGAGAGTTTGGAGTAGCGCAAAAGCTAGTTTATGCTAGGACAAACCTGTATCCTCTTATCCTTTTCATTCACAAGGGTATGATAATCAGCATCACCACTCGCCTTAGATTCTGTAAAGAAAGTTTGAGGATAATGAATGACGTATGATGGACCCTAAGCAGTGCCAAACTCAAATGCAAAACAACATACCTTGTCTGATTTCCCCTAGTTGTTTCAAGAGCCCTTCGATCTCTTTACCCTTCTCCTCCTTCTCCCTGGATAGCGTTTCCTTCTCCATCAACAGTGATTCCTTCTCCTTCAACAGTGTCTCCTTCTCTTTTGACAGTGATTCCTTTTCCTTTGACAGTAAATCAAACCTCCGCTGTACATTTACAGGAACGCATAAATGAAAAGACTGAACCAAGGATCAGATGTAGTTTTTTTTTCTGCACCCCCGCTAGCTCATACAGAAGCAACACTCAGTTTATAGCAGTAAATGAACATCAAGCATCTTCCCGTTACAGAAAACCACAAAAATGCCCATTTATCCGGAGGACTAACCTTTAGCTGAGCATTGATCTTCTTTTGTTTCTCAAGATCAGCTTTTAGATTTGCCTACATGTCAGTCAAAGCCACAATTAAGTATATTGACATCTACTATCATTTTTAAATTGGGAAGAATATATAATATAATGCACCTCAATTTGTGAGATATGATTTTCTTTCTCAGTGAGTACATTCCTGGTGCCAGCTAGCTCATGCTCAAGTTTTGATATGATTTCCTCCTTTTCAGAAATTAATGACCTTGTTTTCTCTATCTGCTTCTCTTTCTCTGGAATAATAACCTGACATTTGAAGAAGGTTATTACCTCGCAAAGAAAGAAATCTGTATCAACTGAGAGATAATCTTGAACTTCCAAGCCTTAAGAAAACCACAGATGGATTGGCTACATTATTGAGCAAACAAATGACTAGAGAGAACATCTAGGATATCTATATGTACTTCAAATCAGTATTCTCTAGTTAGCACGCTATAAGCAATTAGCCGTGAAGAGAAGTAATATCATTAGCAATGCATAGTATAATACAATTAAGGGAAATACAGAAGAAAAATGAAACAAAAATAACCTGCATCTGCTGATAATCACTCTTCATTTGAATATACTCCTCAACATCAATGTTCTTGGTCATTTCAAGCAGCTTCATAATACAATCATTGTAAGTCCCAAATGCAATAAACAGAGTTCCGGCAATAAGTGAGCCACTAGATTTAGAAAAGCCATACCTCAGAAATTCTTTTATGACAATTTTCCTTCTCTTCCTTTTCTGCATTGATTTCCTTCCTCAGTGCTTCAGTGACAATTTCTTTCTCTTTAAGCAGGTTCTTAAAATTCTCAGCTTCAGCCTTTTCCTTTTGGGCAACTTCGCGCAGTTTCTGCAGCAGAATAATTGATCCTTGATGTTATATATACGAGTTAGAATATGCAGAAAACATATTCTAGCAGCCTTGTCCTCTAATAGAAAGCAGAACAAAATGTGCTTAACCTTGCACTCCTCTAAGTTATACTTGTTTTCCTCTCTGAGTTGAATATTGCTTTCCCGAAGCAAGTTCATTTCCCTGACCTGCAATATTATTTTGACAGAAGTTAATGAGTGAGAACATATGGAAAGAATCACGGCTTCAAGACCATAACCTGAAGTTGGAGGGACTTAAACTCTTCCTCTGAGAAAACCAAGGTCCTTGCATTGGCCCGGTCCCCAGAAAGCAATGCTTGTGCTGCCTCTGCCTCTTTCAAAGCTCTTTCTAACTACATAAGATTTACAAGTAGTTATAAGAAGTTCAGAACAGGGCAATAAGAAGACGAAAGGCATCATGTGCTTTATCTTTTATCCACTCCTCTCTATACAGTATCTTGATCACTATATTCTATTATTAGAAGCTTTGCAAAGCGGGGTAATTATATTAAAAATTCCATCTTCCATCAATGAAAAAGACAAAGAAACACCTACTTGCACAAAACCTTATGCTGAGTACAAGAATCTAAAAGAAGCTTTTCACACCAGTGTCCAATAAATGACTCGTCAACTCCAAAAAACAACTTAATCCCTTTTGTGAAGCAGTTAATGTAAGATGATTCCCATTCCAAAAGCCAGTAGTGAAGACTCCTTTTAGCAATTTATCCATTGAGTGCTAGCTCTTCTCTTGTAAATTTGTAAATTCAAAGTGTGACACCATCCATGACGCATTAAGAAATAAACATATCAAAAGCAAGGAGCAAGAATACAACAAACTAAACAAGGGATGCCATACTTGAGATTGCAGTCGCAGCTTCTCCTGTTTGAGCAAACCTATCTCAGTTTCAGCCTGTTTATGACCGCATTAATGTCCAATGTTAGAGAAGATGCAATAGAAAATAAGAATGATGTCTTCACAGAGGCTACATACAATTTCTTTCGATCGACGAAGATAAGTAATGACACTTTGCAACCCTGAATCACTTTCAGTTTCTGTACTTGCAACTGGAGAAGTTACTCCAGCCATCTGGCGGTCCCGTTCAGCTGACTTGATTTGCATTGCATCAAGTAGAGTATGCAGAATTTTGTTCTGTTAAAGATAATAAAGAAAATATAAAGGTCAAGATTTCAAATCTACGGAGGAAAAGGCTTGCTACATACTGTTTGACAGTGTTTCAAAACAAAAACAACTTATCTAATACTTGTATACATTTTCGCTCTTTACCACTACCAGGTCCAGAAAAAACTGGACCACAACATAAAACTACACCAAACCTCACTAACATCAAAAACAAAGAAAGGAGAACACATACAAGTGAGTAATAAATTTGAAGGTCATGCGCGAAAGTATACATCTAGAAAACACTAGCTAGATGCTGTTTGACAGAGAACCAGTGCAACAATTAGGTATAACAAAATCCTGTCCAAGCTGATTAGTATCACACACGATGGAAGTAAAACAGAAAATGCCAACGAATGCTGAAGTAAGAGGTGAATTTTATGAAGCTTCCATAAGATGGAACATTTTTAGCTTACTATTATACCCCCTTCGTTAAGAAAAAAGATGTAATTTTAGCCTCTTTGTTCAATAAAAGATGTCATTTAAGGTTCCCTGTGCAATAATTTTTGGTGAATTATGATGTTTGTTATTGAAAATTGCATATACTGAGGCTTCTCATGACAACTCTTTCAATCCATTAGCTCACCATAGGGTTTGTAACTAAATTTAGGGAGACTTTAATAATATTAGTTTCCTTAATGTGTCAAAAGCTGACATTTTTGTTTTCTTAACGGAAGGAGTAGTATTTATTGTTTTGACAAGAGCAGCTACCAAGTAAACTATAAGTGGAAATAAGACCAAAAGGTCCTTAATGACCAACAGCTTTAGAAAACACCATGGAAACTTCTTCAGGCAGCTGACAATGCAAAAACCAACAAGGATTTATTCAGCATAGATGATGATCGATGAGGGATGGAGGAGGATGAATCCTAGTAATGGTTTCCATGCCCATTTATCTGGGCTCTCCTGGAGAAGGTTCTGGGGTGGTTGAAAATCTCCAAAAGAGACCGGCTCATATCAGATATGGATCAACTAATTTGCTTTGGCCAAGAGCAAGAGACACATTACCTTCAAAACTCGTCTGGTGAACATTAATGTTATTATTTAACTTAGCAAGAGTGTAATCAAATTATGTTGGTAGAGATGTGATGTTTCAGATTGTAATATCCTCATCATCCCTAGATCAAAGAGAAGTTTTTTGCCAAGGGTAAGGTGTCGAATAAAGAGAGTAGAGCATGAGAGTTCGTGTGGGTCTGTAATTGCCTTCTCATGTTCTCTTTTGCAGTTTGCTTTCAGTTATGTGTTGTGAACCTTTGATTTGGCTGGACGCACTTGTAGATATTTACCTTCCTCCTAGAAAGCATAGCTGATGAGCATTGGGCAATACAAAGAATGACTTAAAGCCCAGGACTGATGGAATACCAATATAATGAATATACAAGCTGCAGAGAATGATATAAAGGTAGATTTCCTTTAATAAATCAGGATTGAAACCAAGATAAATAACATTTCTTCTGGTATCTTCAGCATGAAGTCAAATGTGGAGCACACAAATACAAATACATTTTAATTTGGTGAATACCAACCTGCTCATTTACTTCAGTATACTTCTTTTCAGCTTCAGCCTTGCATTTCTCAAGCTCTAACTTCTCCATGTCCCACTTAGCCTTTAATACATCCTGTAGAGCAGCCAAAGAGACGACACATAAAACCAAGTGCCATAACCTATTTATAGGGAAAAATAAATCTGAAGTATCAAACAAAATCCTAAATTCCAACCAAATATTAAAAATTGTGACAATTATCAAGAAAAGTGTATCAAACTCCTTTTATCACTAGTTACTCAGCCTTTTGACTTGAGTAAAACCTAAAGCCACAAAAGAAAAACACTTGGATTTGTTTCTAAGGGATAATGGTTCAGACTAAGAAGGCCAACGACCAGTTTTCAGAACTAATTCTTACAATTTTTTATGTGGGAAGAGATTAGTCAGATTCTTAAAGTTGTGCACTAATATAAGCACATACATTCTCAGATTTGAAAGCATCAGCTAATTTTCTAAGTTCGGATGACTCCTCCTGAAGCAAGGCCAAAGCTTCAGATGTTTTTGTCAATTCTTGAATTGTCTCTGCTTGCAAAATAACCTGCAAAGAGAACGCATGCAGAAAATAGCCACAGTGAGGTTCAACATTATTTATGATCTAAGAAATCTAGAAAATCGTGCTACTTGGAAAATTAATATATCTGAATAAGATACAACCACAATAGGATCAGTTGAAGGTAGATTCAACAGTTAGATTATAGAGAAAATATGGAGAACAGGAGTGATATCTGGAGAGGAATGGAGGGCCATGAGAAATCATAAATTCAGAATTACAAAGTCAAATAGGATAATATTGCACCACAATATAAAACATGCAGCTAAACTGTTCTTTTTCCACAATGTACTTCCAAAATTTAGATTTGGTTGTTTAAAGTATTAACAAGCTATTAAATGCAAATAGCAACAGGTAGACAATGGTATTATATGACATACTAGGCAATGTGAAGCATGTCTATAGCACTCTTCTTTTTTCTGAAAAGGCTTAGTTTAAGGTTTTGTTTTTAAACACTGCTTTAACACCCTCAGATCAACCACCTACACATGAAGAGTTGGATATAGGTAATCCGTTTGTGTTGGTAGTGAGAGTTCTCTTCTACCCAATGTTTGAAAAAGGAACTGCAGGGAGGGACTCATGATACAATAAAGAAAGAGAAGGTACTCTAGTTGACGTTGTGAGTAGCAGTACCAGCAGACAGAAGTAGCTAGGGAGAGAGAAGAGTCACAGACAGAGATGTTGTGTAGAGGTGAGAGCATCCCAATAGAGGTAAATCAGCCACAAATTAGTTGAGATGATAGAAAAAAAGGTGGGATTCTGTTGATCACACAGAGGGCTCTTATAGAAACCTGAATGTGGGGACTTGGAAGGTTGCTAAAGAAAATGACAGTAGTGCAGTAGTGGTCATTTGCATGTATAATTGGGATTGATGAGAGAGAAGAGATGACAGATTTTGTTGTTGTGTGATGGAACAAATTAAAGGTTAACAAAAATTTCTTATCAGATAGGGTTGAAAATTTAACCGATGCTTAACCCAGACTGAAGAAACCTTAATGTCAATTAGACTGTTCATACCAGCATGAAACCCAGTGCATAAGCATGCATTTACCTGTCTTTCATAATTCTCCTGGGCAGCACGCCATTTCTGATGTTCTTTCTCCAAATCTTCTTTCAGTGAGTTGATTTGAACTTCCATTAATGCAATTTGTGAACTAGATTATCAACAATGGTAATCAAGGACAAAGATTGTCAACAAACAATGAAAAATGCAGCATAAAGAAAGCTGTTCGAATGATCAATTAAATAGTTAGAAAAAGCACTTCCCCTGTTCCAGAACCATTATCCCAATAAAAGTAAATACTCCCTCAATCGGTTATGTTTGATGTTTTAGAGTTTAGCATGCTAATTGAGAAAAAAGTAACTTTGTTTTAGGTTAATTAAAAAGTTAATAATATAAATAATTATTCTATTGCCATAAAGGAAACTATTTCTCTTATCAAGGAAAAAAGAGTCTTGGAAAGAGAGATAAATATGATTAGAAAGCTAAAAAGTTGAAGTTAAAAGGTAAATATAACTAAAATATCAAATAAAAGTGATCAAATTTTACAACTCCAAACATCAAACAAAACCGACCAGAGTAGAAGATTAAGAAATCGTGTGGTGATTTTTTTTCCATATTAACTTGTTCGACATTCAGTAACTATTCCTTTACCTTTTCAACTAACCATATCATTAATTATTTTTCTTAAGAATATCCAATACTGGCAAATGAGAAGCCAAAATCCCAGGTAAGTTTTGAATTATTTCCCCTTTTTCCCTTTATATTAGGGCATCCATGAACTAGACGAAAAGCAAATAAAAGAAGAGCATGCAAATATTGACATTGAAAATACTTCCCTTGCAAAACAATAGGTGTCAAAAGAAGATCGCAATATCTAATCCAAGAACTCCCAATTTTACTGGGAGAGATGATCAGGTTTATACCCAAGCACTCTTTTATCCTCTGGCTTGCTGCTAAGAAAAAGGCTAGCTACAAAGGACTTGATAAGGACAAGGGAAGTTGATCTAACTTGCTCATTATGCAACATAACTTCCGAGAGCCATGAACACCTTTTCTTTGCTTGTAATTTTTCTTTGGATGTATGGCAGCAAATAAAAACGTGGATGGGCTGCTGGAGGGAAATGAGGACCTTACAAAGTGCTCTTAAATGGATGAAGAAAGAGGCAAGAGGACAAAGCTGGCAAGCTAAGGCAAAGAGGATAACCCTAGCAGCCACTATATACTTCATATGGAAAGCCAGGAATGACAAAATTTTTGAAGGAAAAGCATGGAGCTTAGAAGAAGTTGTTCACCTTATCCAGCTTCATGTATACAAAGTCCTAAGCCAATCATTCTCCTTACATTTCACGTCGTCTACCTACCTCAGAGATGAACTAGCTCAAGAGACAAGTGCCGAGCAGGTCCTACAAAGAGGTGACTACCTATATGCAGAATGCAGGAGCACCCTTTTGCTTTTAGTGTGCTCCTTATCATGTAATGCTTCTGAAGCAATGCTGTTTTATTGCCTCTCCTAATGTATGTTTCCTAGGAATTTTGAGGGGTCCCAAAGTAGTTGTAACCCCTTGATGGCCTAGCCGAAGGGGGGTTACAATGTGTTACTCTTGGTGTGGGTGTCCGACTTCCGATAGCTTTGGCTTGAAGAGATAGGATCCTCTAATGGACTTTGTCCCTACCCCTAAGGTACCCATTAGTGAGGCTCACTCACGGAAAGGCAACTTGAGGCTATCCTCAACTGGTGCCAAATGGCCTACACAAACTCTTTTGTACATATTATTTATTTTGCAATATATTTTAACCTTAAAATTAAAAAAAAAAAGACTACAATATATAATTCAAGAACTAACATTTTGGTAGAAATTTCCTTCTTCAAGTTGGCAATCTCCACCTGTGAAGATGCAAAAGCCGCATCCCTTTCAGCAATCACTGAGGAAGCTTCTTCCAACCTCAAACTAGATTCATTTTCAAGCTGCGAAATTCGATCTCTGAGCGATGAAATTTCTTCTTCAAGCAAGTTCTTCCTATTCTCAGCCTATATGAGACTCACAAAATTGCAAAGTCAGTTCTCAATGCAGCTTGTCCATGATACTACGCATAATCAACAGTTACCTCATTTCTGAATAGTTCAAAAGAACTTTCCACTTGTTTTAATGCACCTTCATTTACTTCAGCAATGTTCTTATACTGCAGCAAACAGAAACAATTGTAAGTTGTACAAAGAAATTTAATTAAAAAATGGGAGAATAGTTGCAGCTAAAGTGACAATACTTGGGACATGTGATCCTTATTTGCTTGTGACTCCAGCTTCAATCTTTCAATCTCTTCCTTCGCCATGGATAGGTCTCGCATTATCTAATAAGGATATCAAACCAGCAGAAAAAGTCGCCGACTTTAATGAATAAAAACAGCATTCTAAGAACCTCTGATTTTATGAACATCTAGAAGAAGAATTGATCCATGCAAGTAAACAAAACAAAAAAAAAAACGAAAGAAGTTGAAGGACGAAATGCAAGTATGCAACCATTCCCGGTTTTGACAGTTGTTTCAAAACAATAAACTGACAACTTAGAGGAGTGGAAGAGAACTAGGGAAACAAGGATGTTAGTCAAGAGCAACACAGCAAAATTTCAATGGTAATATGAATACATATATGTATATATATAATTATATTCGTACATACATAGGTATAGATTCTTTGCTTTTATGGAAAAATGAGAAGCATGGGGCATTAGATTACTTTCACATAACGGCTTCCACCTTACGCATGAATTATCATTTGAATCAAACAAAGGAGTAGTTTAGGCGATTTAAAAAATAGGTGAGTGTAGATCAGGAGAGTGATAAAAGGATTTCCATATTTAAGACATTCGGGCGGCTTGAAATTTGGAAATTTTGGGCTGAAATTTCATTAAACCATAAAAATTCTGATTCCTCAATACAATCAGTTCACCCTATGTGCACACTTATTTTTTAAGGTCTAAGGAAAAAATGAGTGTCAATTGTAATTTCAAATTACATATGCTACTCAACTATATGTTCTATATTTTAATTACGATTGCATTTATTGGATGTTCATTTCAAAGAAGAAGAATATCAAGGATGGATTTCAATTAAGAGAATTGAATTCGAATGTCAAAATCTACTGTTCCTTTTTTATTTTGAAGATTCATTTGTCTCGATGTTGTAAAAGATATTTAAAGTTTAAAAAGGATTTATTCAATAATTTTCATGACAACCATTCATCAGAGCTAAGGCACAAATTAGATCCCATAAAAGAAACACTGACCTCACTTGCTGATGAAGGCAAATCTTCTATTCCACCATCTTTGTCATAATTCTGCATTCAAATTAAATCAGCAACGTTTTATAAGCATCAATAATCTCATTAATGATGCCATTAGTGCCATTCCCAACCCTCGTGAAAATATATGTACAAAACAGAAACGAACAAGTTCTTATAAACTAAAAGGCGGAAATGGGTGGCTTAGGATCGACTAGAAAAAACGTTTCTCCAACATCAAGAGCCTAGAACAAGAAAAATATTTAAAACGGTAAACTGAAGAATGAAAAAAATGGCATTTGCAGATGTGCATCAAGCAACATCATTTTTCACATGTAATGATATATAATTCATACAAAAGGGAAACATTGCCAGGACAATTCACAATCTAGATAGTGCTAAGCAATCATTTCAGCAATACTTAATGGAAAGCCCTGCACAAACTACATTGCAAATCAAGAGACAAAATGAAGAACAGCAGAGCTGCCAGAGGATAATAAATGTATCATGTAAGAACAGGCTTGATCGTTTCATTCAAAATCATTACCCAAAAAAACAACCAAGATCAACTACAGTTTGATGTAACAAATACCAAGTAGGTAATCAGCACATCCACAACATTCCTAGGATTGCATATTAAACAAAAGATCTGTTTTGCATATTTTTATATCATTTGCACCCTATTCTTCTTTTCTCAAAAAGATGAAGTACCTTGGTATTAAAAATCTTCCACTTTCGCTCAAGATCTGAACATCGTGCCTAAAATGTTTACAAAGGAAAGTATGAACAAAAATCTGTCCCAAAGTTGCAATGAAAAATAATGCTGGCAGAATTCACAACATTGATATATTTTTCCCATGGTCGAAAAAATTCTTGATTTCCAGCCATTGAATAACAGAGAAGATTAGTCAGCTTAGAGAATTCGATAAGAGTATTAGAAACCTCAGAAGTTGCAGCCCTGGTCTCAGCTGCTGTAGCAGCTTGTAAGGCAATAGCTAATTCTTTTCCCATTTGATCAATTTGTCGCATGGCATCTCTTATTGAATTGCCACGATCAAGAGAAAGGACTCTGACATTATCCCGCTCAACCTTGAGTTCTTTCTTGGCTTCTGCCCACTCTCTCTGCAGTTAAAATAAGTTGATGTTATGATAACAACATTATCAGAATTGGGAATCACAAATTGCCAAGAAAACATCTTACTGCTCGAGCAGGATCAGTGGAGTTGGTAAGAAATAGAAGGAAATATAGGCAAAGCGTTATGGTTCCAGTAACTTCATGAATATACAAACCTCAATGTACTTTGTATGCTCTTCCAATTTCTTCCTCTCCACAGCTCTGGCTTCCTGATTTCCCCAACAGTAACAGATAAAAAAAATGAAAAAAATTGCAGCATTTCATCTTAAGGTGAAAAGCAACACTTGCGTACAACTACAAAAACCAAGTCACACATCCCACCTCACGAACTTGCTCTGTAGTATGCATGGTATCCAAACTTGCCTGCACAAATAGTTTTCAAATCAGATTGGAAAAGGAATCCATAAAAACAGACATGATTCACAAGCACAAACCTGGAGGCGATGAACTTGCATACACAAATCACGTGTTTCATCAGAAGCTCTTCTTTCAGAATTCTGAAGCAATTCTTTCTCTCTTCTCAAAACAGAAACCTATAGACCAAACAACAGCATAATCAACCACATGAGATCAACATCTGAGCTATATAAGCACCAAAATCGCTTTTACCTCCATAGTTAACTTTCGAGAAAGCTCCTCAGCAGCAAGCAAAGATTGGGAACTCTCACGCAGCTGTTTTTCGTAGTCAACAATAAGCTGCTGAAACTCAACATTTCGGGATAAAATCCCATTCATTTCCTCTCTCTGAGATGATTGCAACAACAGTACAGTCAATCATGAAATTCTACAAAAATGAAATTCTACGAAAATAACTGAATTCCTGAAAAAATACAACCTGGCGATCCATATCTTTGACATATCTCTCCAGCTTCTCCTGAGCAAAAGTAGATTCCAAGATAAATTTATCACGTTCAGCACGCAATGATATGATCTCGCTCCTGAAAGCATTGTAGACATTTGTTACATCAAAAGGACAATGATAAATCGAACAAAGAACAAAGAACATCAAAAATAACAAAAATTATGGAACAAATAGGTGATGTAGACAGTAAAAAAAAAGGGGAAACAAATGCAGTACGATTTAAATAGAGGGAGCGAAGAAACACCAAACCTCAAAGTTGTTAACTCTTCCTCAAGACACCGCACACGGTGAGCAAACTGCTCCTGAACTTGTCTGGAAGAATTCTGGAGATTTTAGAAAGTGAAAAACGGAATTCAGAAATATACCTCTGGCTTGGATAAATCGACTGCAATAATCCTACTAAAATATCTGAGCACAATACAATAATGCATAAATCTAACATGCAGTTTGAGAAGTAAGTCCAAGTACCATAGTATAAGAAATAAATCAAATACTCATCACAGAATACCTGAGAACTTTCAGGAAGCAGCACTCGGTCATTTCTTCCAATTGCTGAAACAGAAGATATAAATAAATAAATAAAAAGGTGCATGAATAAAGAATTAAAGTAAAAGAATCAGAAACAAATTCACACAACCAGATCATATAGCTGATATAGGTAAAAGAAATAGAGCCTCAACTAGGGGCAGAAACAATAGGATTTGTACAGACTACAGAAGCAGACAAAGAATCCATGTACCAGTGCAGAAAATTCACAAAGGCTGTTAAACCAACCAATATGCTACAAATTTGTGGGCAGACAAAGAATCCATGTACCAGTGTAGCTAGCCCACCTTTTCCCTATGATCAATAAAATATCATAAAAGATAATCGTTCTTGGATGGCACAACCATGGTGCCATGATGCCAGCGTAAAAACTGAGTCGTTAAGGTTACAGTTACCATGACTCATGCTTTCTGTTTTACCATAACCACCTCCTCCTTTCCATTTAGGCATTTATTAGTACCGGCAGTTTTTCTACAATGCTTAGAGACAGATATTCAGCCTTGTTGAATAGCTTCTCATCTGAATTGCCTAGAACAGAGATGAATGAGCAAAGTTGCTACATCCATCGCACGCAAATGTTTGTACACTGCTCTCAATGGAAGAGTCCATAGATTTCTCTCTTTTTGTTTATGCCCCGACTCAGCCCTCTTCTCCCGCTAATTTATTCGCTTAAAATAAGCCAATTTGTAATCGAATGTCAAGAACTGACAAAATAGAGAATACTTAGGATATGAAGCAACCTGGAAGGGTTGAAGTAGCATGAGGATCAGACGATTGAAGTTTATGCACTTCTTCATACAATCTCTTGTACATTGCAACCTGTATAGGATAAAAGATATCAGCACGGGATCAAAAAGGGTTAAAAAGACAAGCCAGCAGAACAACAAAGTCAATGTAAAGCCTACAGAAGAATGAAGTGAATCAATCATGGCCTCCTGCTGCTCAGCTCTTTCCAATACATTCGCAACTTTGGAAGCTGCCTCTCGATCATACTTTTGAAGCTCAACTTCAAATTGTTCCTGAAACTCAGGCAGGAAGAACTCAATGAGTTTCAGTTACACTACAGCAGACAGATCTCTGAATTAACTTACGAATTAGGATGGAAAGAGAGTACAAAAGTGCCGGTGACAACCTTCAGTTCATTATCTTTGTTCTCAATCTGGTCCGAAAGGCTGCGTACCAAGCTTCGTAGCTTGACATTCTGCTCTACTAATCCATTTATATCATGAAAGGTTATCTGTTGACAATCATTTGTAAGGTAAGAGTTACCACTTTCCAGAGATCCGATGATATTTTACCACATGGAATAGGGTAAGGAACATACCAAGTGCTCTGAAATCACTGTTTCGGCATCACCATCTGTAATTATATCCATTACTGGGTAAGCTTTATCAATCTCAGCATGTTGATTACCAACAGATCCACAACGCAGTTGAATATCTCGGCATTCCTTTAGAAGAACTGTCACCTGAAATGATTGCAGCAGATGTAGAGCTAAGAGCAAAAAAAAAAACCTTTAAAATGCAACATGCTGGTAATTAACTATTAATACACCATGAAGTTACCTGTTTCTGAAGATCCACAATCTCTTTCTGGGTCAAATTGTATTCCCGTTCACGCCTCCTCAAGTCCGCCTGAAAAAGACAAACCGTGAGCAGTCTGGTAAACAAAGCAAAAGAAAAACAGAAAATCTGTGATATGTAGCCATCGAAATAAGAGATGTACCTTTAGTTCTTGAATATTTTTTTCTAACTTGGCCTGTTCAGAAAGTGATTGATGGAACTTCTCATTCATCAGAGCATAACTGTCAGCCATCCTTTCATGCTCAGCTACATCAGCCACACAAAATAACATCAATGATTACACACAATACAAATTTAATTTGCAAAGATATGTCCAGCATTCACAAATAAACTGGAAGGGGGAGGGAAGAATATCTCAATGAGTAAATGCATATTGACAATGGTTAATTATTTACAAACCTTCCAGAGGCACTCTCCAGGACTATCAAAAGCATAAAAGATACTCAAGACACCTTTTGCATTAAATTTACAAAAGCATAACCATCTCAACTAGGTATAACATATGGGAGTACTTGCAGGGAAAGAACATAGATATGATATACTCTTTCCAACGAAAGCTTATAAGAACCAGCATAACCTACATAAAATAGGATTTGAGAACATCCTTGGCAATGCCACACTACGAACAAATATTGTCTTGTTGTAATTGAACAAGCCTAAGACTGCATCTGACTAGCTAAACAAATAAAAGAGCAGATATATACTTTTCAACTGAACTCAAAAGGAGTGTACCTCTCTCATCCAAAATCGAAGAAGCTTTCTCTTCTATCTCTAGAAGTACCTGCACAGGCAAAAGTGTACACATATCACGATTAGCTCACTGTATCAGACGGAGACATATTACAAAAAAACATACTATTGCACTAAAATCCAGCAGCTGTAAACCTTTATCAAACATAGGCAGGTTTGAAACTGACAATGTAGGGAGAAACCTAAATTGTGTAATATTCACAACTGTGGCATAAAAATAATGCATACTAAAGGAAATCACCCACTCGACAACTAAAGAATATATTAGCGTGCAACAAAAGCAATTCCAATTGTAACACAGAGAGGGACACCTTTACTCGCTGAAAAGGTGTTGCTATAACAGTGCTTGGGATTGTTTTATAAACAAAATCAAAGGCATGAAGTGAGTTGGCAAGTACATTTGCATGAAAAAACTGAAATTACCCTTTCTAGAACTGCTTGGGATTGTTTTCGTCCCAGTTGTTCGTGTCGCAAAGCGTCTACTGCTTCTTGGTATTTGGCGTACATGTTAGCTAACTATCAGAAGAGACACAATCAATAGCACACCAAATGCAAGGAAACAGACTATAAAATGAAGCAAAAATTGAATAGAACTCACACTCCATCCATCCCGGATGAGTGCTGCTGCCAAAGCTGTCCCAGAAACCCCAGCTGGAATAGAAGGGCCAAGGATAAGATTATCAACACCATTGTCATGAGAATCAAATGATTCAACCCATCTGCAACAGCATGACAGATAGAACTCCTCAAACCATATAGAGTATAGATAATCTCACAAATACATATAGAGTGATAAAAAAAGGTAAAAAGCCATTGTGAAACACAAATATCCAGCCAGAAAAAGAACTGAGGATAAAGTGCAAAGGAATGGAGGTAACAAATGGTTAGTTGAGTAACACGCTTGCTTGACACAAATGCAGCTTGATTGGATACGGCCAAATGTCATAAACCAAATGATTAAGGGGATTTGGATTGTAACTTGATTTCTAACAACATTCACAAGTCAGGAATGTGGCAAAAGCCGTTTCCTTTCTGGGAGTCCATTTGGCATACCATTGTGAGTTGTACAACTCAAAATGGGATACTAAAGCTGGTACTAGGAAACTAGGGTAACCCATGCCTGATGAAACTTGGAACTTGGAAGTTCCTTTCCCCAAGTGTTATAATACAGACTAGGGAATATGGAAAAAGGCCTTTTAACCTTGAATCTTCTTTTGAAAACTCATTCCCTAACTTTGATTTTGATCTGCTTGATTCCACAAATACTGACATATGTTTCAAAGAGGTAGTCTCTCTGTACAAATCTACTTCTTTAAATTCACTAGTCAATGTTTTATTTTTAATGAAGAAAAGATTTTAGGATGATGCATCATGCATGTGTTGTGTAGGCCATTGTACTCTTGTCAATGCTTTCGTATTTTTTGCTTAAGTCTTATTCTAGACAACCTTTTCCATCCCCACCCCTCCGGTTTCATAATTTGGACATGCAAGTTCCTATTATATTGAAGCCTTTTCACAATTGATTTGTTTTAAAAGAATCGACCCTGACTTGTTGTAGGTCCGTAGACTAGTAGACTTTTCCTTACAGATGTTTGACATGCTTGCGAAAGAGGAAGACCAACAACTGTGAAAATTTGTTGAAGGTGCTTCAGATGAAAAAGATCACAGAGATCTGTAGACTGATGCTTCAATGTGAGGCTTTAGTTTATTGTTCACATACATGAAGCAATCAAGCTAGTGTTTAGAGATGAGAGCTCATTATATAGGATTGGGATGGTCCTTTCACATCAGATAGGAAGTGGGGTTAGAGAAGTTTTTATTCCTTCGACAAGGATATTTCATTTGAGATTTGTTTTTTCAGGGAACAAGGGAGTTTAAACTTTTTCAGAGTATAGAGCTTGTTTTTGTTAATAGTTATTTTATTAGCCTTTCTTATTCTAAAATGAATTTTTTTCTTGTAGATGGATATCAAATGGGAGAGACTTGTAATTAAATCTGTGCTCAAAATCGGCAAGAAACTTTTGAGTGAATGGAAAAAGAATGCCATTAATTTATCATTCCTCTAATTACTTCATTCTTTGTGAAAGAGAAAGAATCAGCATGTTTTCCCCCCTTTCCAAACAAGCAATCCCTGAAAATTGCAACAGCATCTTAACTTTTCGGATGAGGAGAGCAACGCACTAAGTTTAATTATATTTTGAGATTAGTATTTTCGACTTCTTGTTGGCTTATTTCTTCAGTTTTACCATAATGTTTATCCGGCATTTCCATCCACACAGCTTCTCTTTTTCTTTATCACACAGTAATTGTAGGCAAGAGTTTCAATACAAGAAAGTGCCACATACCCTTCTTTACTGAAGCTGCTAAATGGAAGAATTCTCAGCTCACGAGCTTTTCTATTTGATTCAATTTCAGCCTCACATTTTGCAAGCTTCTCCTTCAACCCTGCAGCTTCCTACAATATAAGGATATCATGAAGGTTAGTAACAGAAAACCAGAAACAAATACAGAATTTAGCAAATCAAACAAAGTTTAAAACCTCAATTCATGTGCAAGCATTAAGCAAGTATAGCATTAAGAAATCATAACCAATAACCAACAGCAAAAGAGCAAGTTTAAAATTAGTATCATCAAACAAAGTCATAAACTCCATCAGAAAAACCTGACCCGACCTACCTGTTCCCTATATCCAACCTATCCAGACCAAGACCCAAAAAACTATCAAAACTCGTCCTAAGAAAACTGACACAATCGGCCAAGTTAACAGGATAACCTAAATGATCCGAAACACAACAACCCATGAACCCAACCCAAAACATGCACAAAATAGAAACATATCTGACTTAATAATAAAAACATACTACTATATAAGTAATATAACACTAATTTGACTTCAAATTATAATTCATAGCCTAATCCAAGGTGCATCCAAAACATGAACCGACCTTATGTGATAATGACCAGGCACAATAAAAAAAACCGGCCCGAAAATGGCTCAAACTCAAAATTACCTAACCTGAACTTGACCCAATAACAACTAGGCTCAGAAATGACTAAACTGACCCAACCTGATTCTGAATGTTACCCCAAAAGACCCGACCTGTCCAACCTAATTGCCACCTCTAGTCAACAACTCCCCCTCCCTATGATGCCAATGTATTCAAGAATTAACGTTTTTCTATCTTAATATGATCTTTTACTTTTGGATAAAAAAAATGTTATGGGATACAAATCAACCTTGGTGGACCAGAATCCTCTTAAAAGCAGCTTTGTAATTTAACAAAGGAAAGCTGATAATTTTCATATATCAACTTCAGCTAGGAGAGGTCACTGAATATATTACGATGTAACTTTTGACCATTTCTCAATTGCATATGGATGTACTGTAGAAGTCGAATCAGAAATTTTTCAATGACCCGTCATAAATGTATCACAATGCATGAAGAGAATAAAGGAAATTATACTGCCCGAATTCCCAATTCATCTTTTACAATACATTCATATGCAATTGAGAAATCCAGTAATGACAGCACAATTCAGGGTGTGTAAAAGACAGTTTATATTACTAGCCCTGTGTTATACACACCCTGTGGAACCAGTTCAAACTAATTTACAACTGCTAAAGAAACAGTAAATCAACTTCAACAAAAGAACAAACTAACCCTTTCAGCTTCCCTTCTCAATGTTTCCTCCTTCTCAATATTCTCTTTGTGCTCACTCTGAAGTTGACTTAAATGCATCTGTCATTTAAATCAGCTCATCAGAACAAGATAATTGTAAAGACAAAGATCATCTTAATTATTGACTCAAATTGAAAAGAAGTGACATGAAAATCTTTTATACCAAAAGATTCATTAAAGAAATCTTACTTCCAAAGCCTTTATTACGCCCTCAAGCTCTCCAGCCTTTTTTGACCACTCCTCAGAACTCTCTTTATAAAGCTCAACAAGCTTTGAGATCTAGAAAATGGATGTGTATGCCACCCACAAAATATGAATGGAAAATTATAAAACGTAGGTGAGATCCAAATTGGGAACATGAAGCAAAACAAAAGGCGTGAATATTGATTATTGAGTACAAATATTCAAATGTCAGTACACAAATGGACCCACTTCCTCAAATATTTTCCATCCCAGCCATGGCAGTGTTGTGTTTCATGCAAGAAGGGATAAAATAAATGAATTCATATTGCTAGTGTAGGAGGGGTTGAATGGCAACTTATAAAATGGAGGTGAGATACAAATTGGGTTCATGAAGCAAAACAAAATGTGTAAATATTGATTATTAAGTACAAATATTCAAATGTCAGTACACAAATGCAACCTGCTTCCTCAAATATTTTCCATCTCAGCCATGGCAGTTTTGTGTTTCATGCAAGAAGGGGTAAAATAAATGAATTCATATTACTAGTGTATGATGGGTTTCAGGAGGATGTGCTAACTTTAAAGTTCAAACTACTCCCTCCGTCTCAAAAAATTTGATATTTTAAGTAAATGCATGCTTGTTAAGAAAAAAAATTTATAGGCTAAAACATCTAAAAGAGGTAATTATAAGCTATAAAGGTGTGAATGTGTGATTATGGTCTATAAAAACGGTTACATATAGGCTATAAAGGGGCAATTATAGGCTACAAAGGGCTATTTATAGGCTTAAACATCAAAAAAAAATTATACAAATACATTAGCCTAAAACATCAAGTTTTATAATACGGAGGAGTATTGTCCATTTCCTATATTTTCAAGTCTTGTTCTAGCCTTGCTCCCTTTTCTCTTGAGAAACTGCTAACAGTTTATACCAAGATCAGATTCTCAATGGTAGGTTGTTACACGGATGGACAACATTTTTTTATAAAAGGAAGTGCAAAATATTGGGATGGAATGTTTATTTATGCATGGAGAGGAAAGGACAGGGATCAACAGAGATTGAGGGAATCAACGAAATAAAGGGAATCAAGTGATGAGTGACCAACTTGTTAAGATAAAAGGCAGGCATAAGAAATTCAATTTTAAAGAAGAGTGACTGACTGGAATTAAGCACTGTTGATGTTCAATTGCCCATGGTTCTGTTATCACGCAACATATAATGAAACTTCAATAATGATACACACACAGAGCTCTAAATAGACATTCCCCATTATTTCTTACCGTGGAGTTTTCAGCTGCATAGTTTGCCTCAGTAGTAGCAGCAGAGTCCTTTGCTGAGAGCAATTCCTTTACAGATTACAAGCAATACAAATAAAAATGTTGTTCCACAAGACCACAAGTAATCAAGCAGCAAAACAAGAAGCATGGTGTAGCCTACCTCCTCGAAGGATGCAAGCTTCATTTCTAACTCGGATACCCTTTCCTTGTACCATTTTAAAGAATTGGAAGATTCTTCATACTGCTTCTCAACCTGGCAAGTCAAAGAAGTGGAGCTGAAGAATTCAAGAAATATTGTGCTCATGGGAAAAACCTTCTCTACACTCTCTTACATCTTTCAACTTAGCAGACATGTCTGCCTCAAGCTCTACATGTTTCTTATGCAACTCCATTAGACTGTTTGTTTTCGTTGTCAGTTCTTCGTTAAACCAAGCATTGTGCCTCTCAATCAGCTCCTTTTCCTGCACATACAGAAGATAATTGGTGATAAAGCCAATTGTAGAAAGGACACACATACACACACCAAAAAAAAAAAAAAAGTTTATAGGTGGCAGCTTACACAGGGGGTAGTCATGGCAATTGGAGATAAAGCCAAAATACTAATAGGCAATATTTTTCAACAACATACCCTTAGAGCATGTCCAACAGCTTCTCTAAACAATTCTCCAAAATGGAGAATTATGAATCACATATTCTGGATATTTTTGGACTGAAATCCAACAGATTCTCCATTATGGAGTTTACCCCAAAATATATAGAGTTTTCTCCAAATTTAGGGAAATATCTCCATTTTTTCTCCTCATTCTCTATTTTGGAGAATGTAATGGGGAAACTGTTGGAGCAAAATCAACCTTGATATTCTCCAAAAATCCATTATGGAGAACCTGTTGGAGTTGCTTTTATGATGCAGCAATATATTCAAATTATCCTGCTAGTTGTTTATTTCTATACAACACTCAACAATTCCATGGTTGCTCAATCGGTTTCTACTGAGCCCCATGGGAGCCAACATTGGGTCCATTTGTAATCAACCTCTCAGCTCGGTGGAGAAAGGTTGCCTACATCCGGACCCTCTAGGCCTGGCCCTCCCCTCGGGGTTGGGCTGGCATCCCCTACGATAGGTGGTTGGTGTTGTCATGTTTAAACAACACAAGGTACTCATTCAAATTATCCTTCAGGAACATTGAAATTTGAAATGGGCATCTTCGAGAGAACAATAAAACATAATATAAACATTAGACTAACCAGCAAAAAACGTTCACAGGCGGCTTTAGAGCGAACTAACTCAGCTTCAGCGTCATTTAATCGAGCTTCCCTTTCAGCCACGTTTTCAGTCATGTTGACCTTTAAATCATGCATCATTTAGAGCGGGGAAAATCATTAGTCAGAAAACAAACAGATCCATGTAATAATAATCTAGCTCAAACTATATGATGTTTGGGATCAAAAGAAAGAAAACATCAATATCTGGATCATTTTGAAATGACACTACCTAATTCTAATTTTGAATCACCAAAATCTTCTTTCCTTGTGTATGAGGGTTATTAATCTTTTTGTATGGGAGCAGGTTTCATTAATCTTTTTATATGGGAGCAAGTTTCATTAGCTTGCTCTTTTCTATGTGTTCTAGTTTGCACGTTATTCTCCTTCTACATGTCCGGATGTCCCCATGTTAGGCAAGCAAGTTTCATTCTCATTCTACTTGATTTCCTAATATTTGGTCATTGCACCCCACGACTAAATTGTATATCTTAATTCCAACTAAGGATTCATTTGGCATGTCATGTTGATGTGGCAGTTTTTGCTTATATTGTACTTTTTGTTTATAAGCTCATGTATAAGCCCATAGAGTTAAAAACATGTCCCCTTGAAGGGCTAATTTATTTGGAGGAAGATGGGAACAAGGGCTCTGCTCCATATGGCTCATATTCAAGCTTTGGGGTCAGGAACGAATAAGACCCCGTCCATTTTGGACTCCGGGCACTTTCACTCAATCAAAGACGAAAAATCATATATTTTCCTATTACAAAAAAAAAAGGAGGAAAAATCATACTCCACAGGAAACACCCCCTTAAAAAATTTCCCAACACCTGTAGATAATAATGCATTTCTGATCAGCAGGTAGCATTTCTGTCAATCCGCCCTATATTTCAAGCAATTAGCATTCTCCTAAACAATCTTTCTTTGTTAAAAAAAGTAATGTGAGATTTAGAAGTATGAATACTTTATGGTATAGGCATAGCATCAGATCAAAGAAGAACCTTATAGGAAGAAGCACAAAAAGATGTTGCCAATGAACTAATGTGGAAACATTGGATAAAAAGGAGTCAAAAGGACTCACGATTTTATCAAGGTAACTCTGGATAGTCGAGTTTTTCTCGCTAATCTCAGAGTCTTTCTGCTCCAACATCGCCATTAGCTGCCTCTTTGACTTGTGAAACTCAGAAATCTCAGTTGACAGCCGTTCAACCTCACCATCTTGCTCAATCTATCATCATGGAGCAAACAAATAAGCATCTCAAATGTTAACTATGTTAATCGTTCTTCCACAGTTCCAGTGGTCACGCATTCCCTGACCCAGACAAAATGAATTGGACAAGCATAAAAATGCTCACAGCTTTGAGATGAAGCTGGTGCTTCTCGGCTTGAAGTTGAGCGAGCTCGGAAAGGCGGTCATTGAGTTTAATTTCGAGTTCGGAGAAGCGAGATTCGAGGCTAGAGTGGTCGGAGGAGAGAGAGAGGTACTTGTGCTCGATCTGGGAGCAGGTCTGCTCGGCTGTGAGGGAAACGGCGTCCGCCTGCGCTTTGACGGTCTCGAGTTGTGCGCAGAGGTCTCGGATGTAAGAATCGGCCTTCTCCGCAACCGCGACGCCGTCGTGCCGGAGGGCTTCAAGCTCCTCGACGGACAGAAACAACGGCATGACGATCGACCAAATGGCTACAGAGGTTTGAGAGCCAGGGAGGATAGTGGGATAGTTCGACTTCGAGGGTTTTAAATTGGGAACGAGCGACGGACGGTGCCACTGCCGAGGAACTTGTCACTCTTCGGTGCGGATTGGTTTGGTTCGGTTCGATTTAAATTGTCGCTTTTATGTTTGTACTAATACAAATGTGTATATCTAACAAGTGTTGTGGGTATAGAAGGGAACCAACTTCATGGATTTATGTCACCGTAAACAGAGTTTGATTAGGGCTTATCACTCTTACTTTTTGCCGATGATCGAATCAATGTCACAGGTGACCTTTGATTTTCGACTATTGAGAGATAAACTCTGTCAATGTGTGAACAGCAATAAAATGACGGTATACTTTATAGGCTATTTTTATCCATTTATATCATTATTTTCCTTCTAGATATTTATTTACATTTACATGTATATTACTTGTTACAAATTTATATACTTTTTGATGTAGTTACAAAATGTCAAACATTTATCAAATATATATGATGCCTCAACTTATGAAATATAGCAAATATTTTATCACTCGTTTTTTCTATCTCACTACACCGATCGTGTCATAACTGTATGAAAGTTCACATCTATTTTCGAATCTACAAAAATAAAGTCATAACATGACATGCAATCTTTTCAGATCGATCATACGGTCCTCTTTCTCTATCCCTAATCCCATTAAGAAGTTTGGAGTGGATGAGACTATTAGTTGGTTGTTGCTTGGCATTTTAGAGCTCCATCAATTTCTTCATCTCACTATGTATTTACATGGTCTAGTGATAAGGTTGGATGAATGGAAAAACCGAAAAAGTAATGGTGTATATTGCATTTGATGAAAATAACCTTTTACTCACTATGCATTGTAGCATATGCAAACAAACCGAGCACGACAGACAGATTTGTCCAACACGTGCCTATTCGATCTCAGCACTTTGGAAGACGTAGACAAAAGTTCAAGTAGACAAAGTTGTTAGTGTACAAAATAAACACTCAGATAATTTGCACATTTATCCCGAATTACACAGTTTACACCTATTTGCTTGCTTTGGCCCGAGTAACAGGAAGCTACAAGGTTCAGCATAATTTTTTGTTCAATCAACAGAAAGTTAACAATCAAAGAATAAGAAAGATAAAGAATCATGGAAGAGCACTGTTTACACACATAGCTGCTTTTCGCTGTTCTTCGTCTTTGATCCACGCAGCCTATATACACACAGCAAAATCAAAACAAAGTAAGCATCTTAATGAACTCAAAATCCCAACAAATGAATGTTTTTAACTACACAAACTGAAGAGGCTTACCTTCTCTCTTTCTAATCTTGACATGTGTGGCCTGGTACAATTACCCAAGCTCATGCCTCCCCATGCTAATTGCAACTCTTTCTCCCGTGCTTCTTGGCGGGAAACTGAACGCTTTGCCTGATCATATTGTTGAGCAGCAGTCATCTTTTCCAGTTCCAGTTTCGACTTATGCTTGACCAGAATGCTGTCCAACCCACCTTCTCCTTTGCCCAGGTCTTGTTGAGCCGTGTACAACACCCTCGAAGCAGCTGCGTCTTTCTGTACATTGATCTCTAAGCCACCTCCAATTTCGTCGACATTGGCTGTATTCTTGTTTGAATCAATGTTTTCTTTCTCTGTGCATTCGGCAGTTGAGCAGGGCGAGCTTAGATTTTCTTCCACATGACTCGCCGATGGGGCTTTCTTTGAGACATTACGGATGCTTCCCGGATCAGGAGCAGAACTGTTACTTCTCCTGCTCTTTGCTTCTTGTACCTCCCGTTCTAGCCTCGATACATGCCTGACCAAAACCTTATCTAAGCTTGGAACATCTTCAACTTTTTGCTTCACCCGACTGCCCTTTCCTTTCTGTTGCCCTTCGCCATGTTCTTTTGTATCTTGCTCCCACATCTGTCCGAGTTTCCTTTTCAAGTCCGCTTTCTCTCTTTCCAGCTTTGATGAATGCTTGACAAGAATGCTTCCCAATCCCGCTTCGTGCTTCACCTCTGAGGAAGCTACACCAGTGACATTTGTCTTCCCTGGGTTTTCTTGGCCTCCTTTGGAATCATTCTTCCTGGCATTCCGCGCATCTTGCACTTCCCTTTCGAGTTTCGTTGTGTGTTTGATCAGGCACTTATCTAAACTAGGCAACTCCACATCAGACGGCTGCTTTCCTCCAACTCCACTCATACCCAATTCCACACCCGACTTTCTAAAACTCCTGCCACCAAAGGTAGATGTTCTTCTTGAGTTACAATTGGTGTAAGAAGAGCTCCGGTCTTGCTGCTGATTTCCCGTTTCAGCCAAAACAGCATTCAGACCACAAGTTGCAACAATCGTAGCTAGAGATGCAAGCTCTTCTTCCTTGAGGCACTTGAGCCTTTGAAACATAATGTCAACAAGTGCTGCCTTATCATACTTTTGAGGACCATGTCTCCTTCCAAATATCCCAAACATTGTTTCTTCCTCCATTTGGGAGCTGAAGCTAGCATCTTCAGATCCTAATTCAAACTCTGATCCACTGTCATATTCGCACTCTGATGTAAAATCTGATGAATCCTGATTGGTTTCATCAGCATCAGGCTTTTCACTAATTTTCCTCAACAAGCCATTGTATTCATCTTTGTTTAGAGAAGAAGGGCAATCAGCAGCAAGCCTAACAAATGCAGTTTTGACTGCTGCAGCTACTTGTCTGTCCACCTCAAACGCTGTTTCAACCGTTGCTTTCACGGTATGAGTAGAAGCCTTGCCTTTAGCCAATGACGTTTCAACAACGTACTGTTTCTGGGCGCAATCAACGGTATCATACATCATAACTCCCTTGGCAGCCGCGGCTTCTGTAGCCTCAGACGCGCTTTTCTCTGCTCTAGACAGCAATGCTTCTGCTTCTTTGCTCTGAATCCTACATATGCACATTAAAAATGTCATCAAACCTTATTGTTCAAAACTAGAAGAATCACACCTGACATAGCTCTAGAATTACAGATGGTTTTAAAACTGCAGTGGTGGTGAATAAAGGCGGTTTCATTTATTTTGAACGGTAATATAATCAAATTAGAGAAACTTTATCTAGATTCTAGGGTTGTGCATTCATAATACATAACTATAGAAAGGTACTGAGATAGTGTTGAGAATCATAATAAAACTTCCCCTTCTACTTCACTTCACATTTGCTTTGAAGTGGTGAAAAGCAAGAGATGATCTAGGCCAACATTAACAAAGTGGTACCTGGCCGCTTTAAGTATACGACACCACGAAGCTTCAACCATTGCAGCCTTTCGAGCTTCCATTGCCTTGATTGCTGCCTGTTTGGCAGCAATTTTCTCCCTTAACAATCTGCAGTAATGAGGATTTGCAGTACCCAGGGTCTCATCAAGTGTGGAATTCATACCGCTGGCTTCCTGTACCAAATGTTAAAAGGATGTCTTATAATCAGAGTAACTTCACAAACAACAATAGTCTCACATAGAGAACGGAACCCTAACCTGCAGCCGTTTGATTTTCCTATTTAAGTAGGTATCCCCCTTTTGGCGTGGAATCCAGTTGAGAGGCGAACCGTTCCTGTGACTTGGCTTCTTAATTTGCGATTTGAACTTGTTAAGTGAGTTTAAGCTTGTTCTTGGGCTCTCTTTTGATGCCATCCTCTGAAACACCCAAGAGAACAAGAAGTTAATGGACTCGGAACAATAAGAACCCTAACAGCAGTATCAGAATCCAAGCAATTTAACTCTCCGATATATGTATTTAACGCCCTGATAACACATCAATTTGCCAGGAAACAGACAGGATCCAAGAAATTCATAAAAACTGAAAGACGAAACGAATTGACGAAACCCTAGATTACGAATTGTGGAATCCGCTAGCGTACATACCTTGTGAGACTTGGCAGCGAAAACAACGGGCTCGTTGATTTCACCATCTTTGCCCTGCGAATCAGGAGAAGGGGAATCATTGGCTTCCGATGCAATTTGATCTTCTGTTAAAGAAACAGCACCGGTCTCCAAGGGCCCAGAATCCATTCGACTGAGAAGTTTTTTGGCTTATCTAGGGGAAATTGGGAATTCTGAATTCGAGAAGATCGAATCTATCGTAGTACAGTAATTCGTAAACAATCGAAATCGATGAAACGAAGGAAGAGGAGTAAGTCGATTAGCAGTTCAGGCCGGGAGGGAAGTCGGGAAGAGTAAATGGGCAGCGAAAGACAGGGAATGGGTAGGAAAGAGAGTATCCGTTCGACGGCAAAGTGAGATGGACCTAGCCCTGCCAACGGTCGAATATCTCGGCCTCTCGGGGAAAACTAGCCGTTAGAGGAGGGATTATTATTTTCCTCTTTCAGAATATCTATATACTTCGTATATCTCACCGAATTAGCAGTATAAGGGTCGAGGTCGAGGGGGTTATTTTTTTAAAATGAAATTTAGTAAGAATAAAAACTAAATATTTAAAAAGAATGAATATCAAAATAAAAAACATGAATATTTAAAAAGAATGATAAAAATACAACCCAAAACCTTAAGAAATGTGATTTTTTTAGACAAATAAACTTTTAGTAAGAATGAATCATTTATTATTAGAGTGACGACTCCGTTAGTTATAAATTCCACTTATAAAAGTTAAAGAAAAATGAAATATCAATATTTTTCCAATAAAACTATTGAACCTTTGGAGTATCAATATGTTGCAATCTCATAGTAATTTGATGAATATCATTTGTGTCACATTTGACCAATTTGATTTAACGCTTTATCACATTCAAATAAAACAGTTATGATTATGACTGAATTTTTGTCTATTGTTTTCTTTTTTTGGCCTTCTTTACTGTATTATGATAGTTTTCATTTTTTTCATTTTTTTTTACCTCTCAATTTACCTTACTATAAAATCAAATTGTTTTCCTTTATTAAAAAAAAAGGGAAAAAAGAGAGCGGCCATCACCATCACTGGTGCTTAATTCATTGCACATTTGCACCATTATAAAATCAAAGGGTTGTGCTTAGCTTCGTCTTTCGTCTACGTCCTCGTCTTGTTCGGTTGAGTTGTGTTTTGTTTCGCCTTTATAGAGTTTTAGTCTGTTTTTTGCACCATCTCTTGTATTTTTATGTTTGTTTAGACGGTTATCCGTCTGCCGATTTATCGGCCCTCGAAGTTCAGGTATGTTTGACCTCGAATTCTTTCCTAATCAAAAAAAATAAAAAAATACCACTCCTTTAGCTGAAACTGTTGGATCTTGTCGAGTTCTCACCAAA